>CM060262.1:3175661-3775661 GCA_030684275.1 Acipenser oxyrinchus oxyrinchus
GAAATCTCAGTAATAATGTTTCACTTGTGCAAAACAAGCTGCTAAATGCTTCTGAAGAGCCACGTTTATATTTACTGACGGTTGCTTAGAGATTAATGTCAGTGAGGTTTTTTAATTACTGCTTTGAACACAAGCATTAGCCTTTCACTTGGGTGTGTGCCCAGGAAAAGCTTTGATGCAGGGTTTCGTACCAGCATAATATATATATATATATATATATATATATATATATATATATATATATATATATATATATATATATATATATATATATATATATATATTAGGTAGGCTTTAAAAAAAAAAAAGCAGAGTTCGAGCACAGTTCACAGTTCCATACTTAAATGCTATTTAGTTCATGAAATCCATTCATAGTTGTATTTCACAGTGGAAATGCAATATTGAATATTTTTCATACTACTGTTTTGTTATTGGCAAGTGGAAGAAGCGCTCATAATTTGAGTTCGTTGAGGAAAGGTAAAGTTTAGATCATTAGCCAGACTGACCCAAACATAATTACTGTTGCAAAATACTGGGAGAGATGTTTATTAGTCAACATTAATGGGCTTTCATTGGTTTTCTGTAGCCTGATGCCTCTTGAAATTGCCTCAACTAGCCAATATCTAGCAGGGTTTTATTTATTTATTTGGCTTCATTGGTAAACACATCCACATTTGCTACGGTTCCTCTTTCAAGCACAGTGTTACTCATGGGAGACTGGGAGACTTGCACATTTATCTTGAGAGTAGGCTAGCAGAGTAGAGCTATGGCCAAAAGTTTAGCATCACCCTATAAAAATAACTAATTGTGCTTCAGAAAGTGGAATGAAACCTGCTGAATAATATTATATTAACATATTCAATTACATAACACTTTGTAGTTAATCTAGAAATCTAACATAAAATACTGTACTACTCTTTTGCAATATCATTTTGTAGTTCCTTTGATTACATGATGTTAAATAAAATATCTAAATTATGTTCATATAGATTTTTTTTTAAATTATGTCTCAATCCTAAAATTCTAGGTGATGCTAAACTTTTAGCAATAGCTGTACTTTGAATGCCAGCATTATTTAGATAAGTCTGTGATCATTCACTGAGTTCCTAGTTTAAAACTGAAATGTCTACAGTGTAAACTGTAGCTCTATCAAAGGAATAATAATTTGCATGATGTTAAAAAAACAAACAAATCTACAGTAAAATCAGCATTTGCTGATATGTTCTATATATTGAAAGTAGTGTAGCTTTTCTAATTTTGATGCATGAGCATTTGCTATAAGGTCTGCTCCACGTGTAATGGCACCAGTGGTCTGTCCTTACTTGCTATTAACTGATCCTGTGGCTTTACTAGCTCTACCTTGTTTCCCAGCCCCCAGTAGACTCGTTATCCATGGATCTCTGTGCCTCGCTTATAGAAATGATGACAGCGTGTTGCTTTAAGAGTGCTTTTGCACCTGCACTGCGCTGTAACGAATCCGACTGACCTCTTGTTAACAGCTACTATCCTCCACATACCAGCCTTATTTACTCCAAGATTCCTGTCTGAAGTTGACTTCTTGTGTAACAGAAACTGAAAGAAAAAAAGGTGCAAAGTTATGGCATAAAACCTTCATTAATTAAAAAAAAAACCCACAAGGTGGTGTTTACAGTGTGTCTATCTCTTCTGGGGCTTTATATTTTTACAAGTATTTGTGGATGTAACCACCAAACTGCTTTAAAAGCTAATCAAAATTTTCGGATTTCAGAGAAAACAAGGTTATGTATTCAGAATGCGGGTAACTTTAGGGAACCCCTCTGTATAAATTGTCAATAACTTGTCAGCAGCTTTTAGAAGCGTTCTAGTTCAGACATACTAAAAGAAACTTAATACTTTCAATGACAAACCTTTCGACTCAAGGTCTTTTCCAATGTCTGATGGAAGACTTTCAGTTAAAAAATGTTTGTCATTGAATTTATTTAATCTCTTTTGGTGTTTTTACGGTTATGGACAAAGCACTGTAGTTCGCTTTTTTAAAATGACTGAACCATTTAAATATTTACAACCAAAGGCCGTGAATGGAAGTGTCATCAAAACAGGACATAGAATTCCTTGAACATTTTTTACCACTAATGTGAATGGCACAAAAACTACAGTTTATTTGCCTTGGGCTTCTAAATCCGAAGAGGTTAGTGAATGCTAGTTTTCAAGCATGTGGTTCGAAGTAACAGCTATAGAGTCAAAAGTCTGCTGTAAAATATGAGAGCAACAACACTGCCTGTTTCAACCTAAGCTAAAACTGTACCTGCACTGGCCCAGCCTACACTGAACTCACATCATAGAAACCACACCGACAGAAGGTAAGACATCAGCTTTGTTCTCGTTTTTTTTTTCAGATCCCCCTGATGGAATTGAGGCATTATAATATACTGCCTGTTAGCTATTATTCTCTCCTGCTTTTTATTTTTTTGT
Source organism: Acipenser oxyrinchus oxyrinchus (assembly GCA_030684275.1). NCBI lineage: Eukaryota > Metazoa > Chordata > Actinopteri > Acipenseriformes > Acipenseridae > Acipenser > Acipenser oxyrinchus. The sequence continues at coordinate 3,178,113 of CM060262.1, forward strand.
TGATAAACCCAGCTGTCGTGAAAAACGCAGGTGTGACAGCAGCACTTGCAGAAGCCGGCTGCCAATCAGCGGACAAGGTTCAAGAGGAGCAGGTGCTGGTTAGTCCAGCTCTCCCCGTAGTGCTGCCAATGAGCCTGGCTTCTCAGACACAGGGACCACCCGCTAGTGGAGTGACACAGCCACTTAGCCACCAGATTCATTTCATTCGGAGACCTCTCTGCTGAGCTTACACTTTTAGTAGGCCCTATTCTCTCATGCCTCTGTGGTGAGCTCCTGATGCGGACCAGCTGACATCACCAGACATGTCAGGCTGGAAGGAAAAGAAGCCCAGGAACTAATCACAGCTAAAACAATTTGTGTGAAAATTACGGGAAAATGCAACTGTATCAGGCAGTGTAGGCATAACATGCAGTGTTGTACTCCTCAGCAAATATCTGTAATTTTTTTTTTAAAAGTACAAGTTAACAATGCAAAAAAACACATGTTGTTACAGTTACAGCTGTATTTTCTGTAATTGTATAGTTTATTTTTACATTGTTGGAGTCTAAGAATAATGAGACAAAAATATTTTAAAAGAATATCTATATGCCAGACCCAAAAGTGCAAGTAGGAAATGAAGGGCTTTCAGAAGACAATTGTATTTACAGAAGTACATGACTTGTTTTACTTGACATAAGAAAATAACTAAAGAAAGAAAATAAAAAGAAAGTTTAGAATTAGCTTCCTGAGAATTAAAGAATTTTTTATTGCAGTGTTTCATTTATTTCTTTTTCATGTTATTTCATCATCCTTACATTAAAAAAAAGCTAAATGAATCATGAGCTCCAATAAATAATTTATTCTAAAATGACAGAAAGCATTCCACACCGCCCTGCTAAGAGTATGCGTTGTGTTTTAATTGTATAGATGCTGATGGTTTTAAATTACTCAGACCACTCTGGGTCCAGCTGTCCTGGCTTTCTCTACTGTTTCAGGCAGAGAACCAATTATCATCACCTAATCAGTGTTATACAAGGAAAGCATTCCCCGCGGGACAGAGCACTGAACAATGCAGCAGTGACACAACTGTGTGAAGTGATTCACTGCCATCCAACTGCTTTAGAAACTTGTTGAGACTCACAGCGTTGGTCTTATTCTTAACATTACACAGTACTTTGAGTAAAGGAAGTGAATATTTACTTATGTTATATTGAAGTAATGTAAAACTATTTTTTAAGCATTCTCTCTCTCTCTCTCTCTCTCTCTCTCTCTCTCTCTCTCTCTATATATATATATGGTTTAATTGTAGTGCACACTTAAGATATGAAAATATGTGTATATATATATATATATATATATATATATATATATATATATATATATATATATATATATATATATATATATATATATATGTGCTTGATATCAATGATATCAAGCACATTAATAGATTTAAATAGAAAAAAATGTGTAGTTACCATGGCATCAAAAGCCTGTAAGTACCTCCACTGTTTGTTTTAAATATATATATATATATATATTTTTTTTAAAGACCTAGATACAATTGCAATGGATGTATGGTTACATAATAAGGCACAAAGAGGTGTAGGATAGTTCTTAAACACATTTCTTCCACTTGTTTTATTTAATTTCTTTTTTGTCTTTTGTACCAGTACCCAACCCTCCTCCCCCACAAAAAAAAAACATACAGAACAATAATTTCTTGCCTCCTTTTTTGTGTCTCAAATCAAAGGAATGATGTGAAGATGGACTTGTTTGCTCTGCTGAATGCTGGGATTGAAACCAGGCTTCTTCTCTGCAAGATCTCCCCCCCGGCTCCAGGACTCCCGCAGCCCAGCTTGGAGCAGAGCGCTTCCTGTGGTCCATCGCTCCCCAGGGGAAGGGATTAGGATTAGGGACCCAGCGCTAGCCTATGTCCTGTTTTTCTTTCTCTCCTGCAGCCTTCCTGAGAAAATAAACTATGCACAGCCCTGCGCTCTCTCCAATTCTTAATTCACCTAATTAACTTAATTCACTTAATTGCTCAAAATGTGTTAATTGAGTGCATTGGGGAATCAATTATGTTAAAGTTAAGATAGAAGAAATATATCAATATATCATATATTAAAACTTTTTCTACAAACAAGCTTTCTTGTAATTTTTCCACAGTATGTTGATGAAATGCGAGCTATTAAAAACAAAAAAAAACATAACATGTTGATACTATTAATAAAAATAAAGTATACTATAATATAATTTTATATACTGTAAACTTTAACACTTTTAAACAACTTTAATAGCATGGAGTATTTAATCACAAAGATCAATAATGAAGGATTTTTAAAGACCATTTAACTGTGAACATGATAAGGTTCATCACAACATCAACGCATTGTAGCCAGTTCAAAACCCCACAGGAGAAGATTTGATTTGAAATATCCTTGAAATAAGTTGACCCTGGACTGTATGCAGTGGAGCTTATCCCTGACACTGAAGGGTCAGAATTGTTAGTGTGATTAACATTACCTTGACAGAGGCACAGGCAGGTCATATCGCCATGGGAGAGCCCTGCCAAGCCTCCCTCAGGCCACTGCCACCAAGGAGTTCTGAAGACCCCAAAGGAAAGACCACAGATTCAAAGTCCCGGCCAAGGCAAAAGCCAATGTGCTCTTAATAAAAAAATAAATAAATACAAGGTTTATTAAAATGCACATTTCAAAGTAACACAAAGGCAGACTGTGGGACTAGGGGCTCCATAGCTCAACACTTATCGAGTTAGACGCTGAAATTCAGAAAATCCTGCAAGACCCTTAATGCCGAAGTAAAGAAAACAAGCAAGCTCCCAGAGACTTGTGCAGAGCACACCATGTCGAATGTTTCAATTCCGATGACTGATCAAGCAATTTAAACATTTATTTAGATACAAAATAAATGAAATGCTGATGTTGATGTTTCATTTTGATAGAACTTTCTTTCAAGCAACCAAAACAAATGGAGGGATTAGGAAAATCAACAGAGGCCTAATTGGAGGCAGGTGAGGAACAGCGCATGTTGACTGTGGAAACACTGTAGATTACCGTGCGCTTGCGATCTACAAGCTGGTGTTTTTGTTAAGCCTCTAATGTTTCATTTGAAGAAAGAATCTAATTTGTATAGTTTATTTAGGAATTCATTTTTGGATGCTTCGCAGACTGAAAGAAGTTAGAAAAACATCATTATCTTTGCTGAGGAAATATAATTTTCTGTGTAAGCAACTTAACATTTTTTTTTAAATTTAGTTTTAGCAAATTCTTGCAAAGCTACTTAATGCATGTTATTTTGTTTTAGCTTGACCTCAATTAAAATTAGACTGTTAACAGCACACATTTCCTTAGAACACATTAAACTTTGTTAAACACACATTAAACCTGTGCAATAGAACAACTTTGCTATTTTACATATTTTTATATTTTTTATATGCTTGGATCAAGTGCTAAAGATCTAGATTTCCACAAGCTGAAGTGATATGAACACATGTATTAAAAAGAAGACCCTAGTAAGCCACACAGATTTGTTGATACTGCCATCTTGTGGTAATACAATTAATCTAATTATTGTTTAATCATTTAAAATATATATTTTTTAACATGCGATTCCTTGCATGGGTTTCTGGAACAATGGACGATTATTTAACCTCCTAATTTGCATTACTTGTCTGCGCACAATCAAAACTATTTCACAGATATACAAAATGGACATGTGCTTCCCAAGACGTACGCGTTAGATGTGTGAGAATCGTTTGTAATCAAACAAAATCTTTCCCTGAATCGTACACAACACATTCTGAAGATATACCCTTTATTAGCCTAAACAGATCACAGACCAGAACTGAAAAGTGAATTCTACCCAGTTTTAATCCAGTTGAATGAGCGGTTCTTGAAATGCAGCTAAAATGCAAATGTGACATACATACAGATAAACATACATTGCAGTACAGGCACCCCCACTATTATCCTGTAACTGTTATACTAATTCCATAAAATACCAAACAAAGACTTCAAGTCAAATGCAAAAAAAAAACAAAAAAACAACGGTTTTAGTGCTGGCATCCTGAAACTGCCCTGGACTTACCGCCCCATCCTAACACAGGCCCACCATCACCTTATACACAGAAAGTTATTATTATTATTTGTTTATTTAGCAGACGCCTTTATCCAAGGCGACTTACAGAGACTAGGGTGTATGAACTATGCATTAGCTGCAGAGGCACTTACAATTACGTCTCACCCGAAAGACGGAGCACAAGGAGGTTAAGTGACTTGCTTAGGGTCACACAATGAGTCAGTGGCTGAGGTGGGATTTGAACCCGGGACCTCCTGGTTACAAGCCCTTTTCTTTAACCACTGGACCACACAGCCTTGTGCATTCAGTTGTTGTGCATTCAGTTTTAGTGACACAGGTGTGGCATATTCCTATCTCGCTTGTCCTTGTTAGATTAAAATGTGATTCAATTTTGTAAGGAGGGCATCAAATCTTATTGGAATTAACAACGAATACCAGTTGTGCTCAAAACACCTTTAATGAAATCTGAATTATTGGCACACCCCTATCCTCATTGTTTTCCATGCTCTGTTTACCGCACAGCCTTTCATTTCAGCTGCCTGACATCTAATTCATCACTGACAGTTTCTAAAGCAGACAGGCAGTGCAGGAGAACACCTTGAACAGGTGTGAACAATAAGAGCCAAGAGCAGGTCAGCGCTGAAATGCTCAGGTGGCCTCCTGTTGCAAAGGCAGCAGTCAAGCGATTTGATAATGAATTGATCTGTCATCCGAAACCATTCTCCTGTGCGCGCCGGCCTCTTAGGTTCAACGTCAAACAAAACGTGGCAGCAAATAAAGCCTGATGGTGGCTAATCTCCGGATACGGTGAACAATGCACATCTTACAGACGCACGCACAAAAGTCCTGGGTACTGGAGGAAAAAAAATAACATAATTCCTAGCTCAGGGAAGAATGAAGCACCCGCATTACTGTAGTACGGATTTATCAAGCCTTTTCCACACATAATAAATGCCAGCTTTCTCCTTCTGTAGTCAGCCGTATCATTTTGGAGAAAACAAAAAGATCGTTTACCAGCATATGACAGGTACAGTACAGTATTACAAAAAGGCCTACTTCCTGTGTAAAACAATCACAATTATCCAGTCACATTAATATGCATAACATCATGAGCAGCTAAAAAAGAAAAGACCAAAAAACCCCAAAACAACCTATAACCAGTGTCAAAACACGGCATTCCTATCAGGACAAAGACTATTTATGTGCCTTCAACAGTATTGCTTTTAAAATAAACAGACCATTTTTTTGTGCAGGCATACATTCTAAATGACAGTATAAAAATACATTAAAGTGGGTTAACTACAATGTTTTACACTTGTGCCTGGATTGCAGCTTGATAACAAGGTGCCAAAATATCTCCTTTGAAGACAGGCTTTTAATTTCTATCACAGGTTAAGAACTATAACAAATTCAACACATGGATGTATTTAGCAGTTTTAAAAAATAAAGTTTGGATAAAAGGAGGCTGACGTAAATTCTTTTGCTATCTCAAAATTCGATTTGAAGGTTCCTCCTATGCATATAAAATAAAGAAAAACATAAATAAAATAAAATAAATTTGGTTTTGTTTAGCTGCAAACCAGAAATTAACCTTATAATATTTATGTTAACAATCTACAGTATTTACTCAAAGGTTCATATTTAAAAAGTACCATAACAAAACAAACAAGAACTGTTATCAAGATAAGTTTTTGGCAGTGTTTTCATTAAATAATTCTACACAGTTATCACAGGGTTTGTTTTTTGGTACTTTTAAAAAAAGTTGCTATAAGGATATCAGCACCCTCATTAAATAGTTAGCTCTAATACAGCAGATAGTTACAGTCTATTAATTGCTAAGGTAACATCTGACACTCATTCACTAATGAAGAGGTAGAAACCAGATGATTTAAAAAAATGTGAATTGTTCTTACTGAGTAAAGTCTGTAATAACATTAAAGGGTCCAGTTTTATTAAAAAAAATTGTGCCAGTCACAAAATTTGCACCAGACTTTTTTTTTTTTTTTTTTTAAACAACCAATTCACAGAGACAGCCAGCGTGCAACAGGAAGCCAGACGTATTTTTATTTCTGTTTCCTTGTTTTAGACTAGTTGCCAAATTAACATTCTTCCAGCTAGTTTGGGCTACCTGATTCTGTAAGTGTGGACTGTTCTCTAGTAAATTCCTTAGCCATTTTCCTCTTTGCAGCCATTTGTCAGCAGCACATCTAGAGGCATTTTAGCAAAATAAAAAATAATGATAAAAAACTTTATATCTACAATACTGGTTGCACAGTTCTTTTTTAGTTACAAGCCATTATTTCTTGCCGCTATGTACATACTGTATACTGCACACACATGGGTATTCAATAAGCATTCACCTGATAGATTACTAAACCTGCTGTCGGGTAATTCTGTGGTTGAGTTTGTTCCCCAGTTCACAAAGGTTTTTCTGTTCCTCACAAGCTGTAAAAACTTATTGAGGAACAGAAACTGCTTCCTACTCGAAGAATCCGGAAACTGTAATGTGGAAAAATAAACTATGGAGGTCTTGTTTGAGAGTTACTGTTTGCATTGCGGATAGCCACTGAACTGCTTTTACAATATACAGGGATGTGTACTCTATACAGTGCAGGGCAATCTGAGTTATTGATCTGTCATAACGGTTTAATTCACCTCAGCTGAGACTGTTTGACATTCTTCTTCTGTGCATTTCAACAACTTTTTCATACAGTCAGGTCAAGAAGCAACACAGTCATGATTAATTGCTTAGTTTTTCAAAACATCTAGGTTTTACAAGAAAAAAAAAAGTGTTTAGCGTTATTGCTTATAAGTTATGTTTGATGATGGGTATCCTTTCAGTTAATTCCTGAATGTTAAGTGCCACACTACTAGGCAGCGGATAGGAAAGCAGTGTTTGGTGCTTTTTACATCAAACACACCCCAGCGGAGACACACTCTAGAGGCCCTGCATGAACCTGAGCTGCACCCTGGTCATCTTGCTGTTATGTCTAGTTTGCATGCAAACCACACCAGTTTGCCATAGCAGCACCCACTTCAACCAGCCTTCCAATCTGCAGCATTTGTTAACTACATAACCGAGCAGGTTACAGTTAAGAATCTGTGGGTTTTTTTTAAATAGGAAACTGCATAATGAAAGCACACATTTGTGTCAACATTTGGTATTTTCAAATGCTTGGGAAATAAAGGTGATTTAAACATCACTATAATTATTTTTTTACTGACATCATTAAAATATATATATATATATATATATATATATATATATATATATATATATATATATATATATATATATATATATATATATATCTGTGTTTGTGTAAGTATTGTGTTTTCTTTCTGCCTTTCCTAAACAATGTAATAGTATAATTATTTGAAGAGAGGAATGCTATTATTATTGTTACATTTAAATATAGCCTGTCTTGGCTCGAGTTATGACCATATTTTTGCAGGAAAGAAATCTTGGAATGAGACATTTGATCTTTGCAACATTTCATGATCATTTGAAGCGCTGTCTACGGAATATTCCAGATTAACAACAGAGGAAAAAAGAGAACCAGTGATGATATTGCCAGTACTAATAAGATATCATAAAATGGATTTTAAAACCTTAATTAGCACTCTAACTAGCCTAGTGCATAGCATCACCTTCTCAGTATTGGAGAAACAGACAGATAGATTAGATAGACACAAAGATACATTTGCTTTGCCATCAAGTTGTTTAGATTATATTTAGCCTTGTGTTTCTATAAACAGTCTCTGGAAGTCCCTTTTAAGTGCAGAATATGAATGAATGAATTAAAAGTGCTTCACTCTACAAGTGCAGTCTTCAGGAAGCGTCTCTCAGCCGAGCAATGGGAAGAAGGGCCGCTGGTTTACACGAAAGCACCTCTGATTAAAATACTAGAGCTCCCTTTCTCACTTCCTGTTCCCAACTTCCCACAGTCATTGCTCACAAAGAACTCACGAAAGCACATCAACACCTCTTTATTGAGCCTAACAGGAATTACTGCTCACTGGATTTATTTTTTGGTATTTGTTTGTTTTCCTTTACCTGGTTTGTTGTGTAACGGTTGATCAGGCACAGAGCGTACTATACAGTGTTCCCATCAAATCTGTAATTACAGTCACTGCATGGCACTCAGTATAGCAATTACATTTGGTTTGTTACAGAATAGCTACAAAGTAATTACTTATTACCCAGTAATTGAATTGATCTAATATTTAATCAAAGTCCAGACAGATTCGGCCAAGTCAAGTCCAGCCTGCAGTGTTGTTAAATGTTTAGTATATTTAACCACCCTTTATCATTTGTATGTTGTTACTAACTGCTTTCTGTAGGAATGTTTTATATTTAAATGCTGTATAAATTATACTGCACATTACCATATCAGTTTCAACTCTTTCTTTCTGTATAACACGCAAACAAAAATGATTTAATTAGGATGCTTTTTAGCAAAGCAATAAAGATATTCCGGTCTCGTGTCATGCAACCCTGACTCGCATTTGGTAAACATTGCAGAAATTGGCATTTTTACACTTTGCGTATTATATACTCTTTTTGTGTTTTTAGATGTGCTCATTTTAACCTGATTGAACTCATCTTAAAACTACAAACCCCCCAGCAATAACATGTCTAAAGTGATTACAAAATCTTTTCACACATTTAAAGCAAGGCTTGATTAAATGATCCCACAGCAATTAACATCAGCATTCCCATACAGTTAAAGGTAGGGTGTTATTTTCAAACATGAACCAGCCACTCTCCTTGTTACGTAATGTGAGGCAACTGTGGGGGGTGGGGGGGAGGGCTGTGCATCGCATAATGCACAGTACTAATTACATTCAAACAACTCTCAACTCCAACCCCAACCCCAACCTCCAACCCTAACCCCAACCCCAACCCCAACCCTAAACCCCAAACCCCAAACCCCAAACCCCAAACCCCAAACTCCAACCCTAACCCCAACCCTAAACCTAAACCCCAAACCCCAACCCCAACCCTAACCCCAACCGCAAAGCCAACTCTAAACCCCAAACCCCTCCAACCCCAATCTCAACCCCAACCCCAACCCCAATCTCAACCACAACTCCAACTCCAATCTCAACCCCAACCCCAAACTCAACCCCAACCCCAATCTCAACCCCAACCCCAACCCCAATCTCAAACCCAACCCCAACACCAACCCCAACCCCAACCCCAACTCCAACCCCAACCACAACCCCAACCCTAACACTCAGCAGTTATTTCTTAACCCTAACCCTAACCCTAACCCTAACCCTAATCCTAACCCTAACCTTAACCCTAATTAACTCAAACCCTAGTGTTAATAGTTGATCTATAATATCATGTTCATGTACAACTAATTGCAGGTTTATTATCAGGAATTCAAGGTTAATATATGCCTCATGTAGAGCCTTAGCATTTTTTTTTAACCAATGTTTTTATGTTACGGATGTGATCTCTTATAACCATCACTGCAGTCAATAAACATAATTAATGCAAGGATCTGCCGTTTATATCGATAGGACAGGTCCTGGAAAGTGTTAATGACTGAGCAGCATTGTCCCCAGTGTACACCAATACACATGGAAACAATATAGAATATTGAAACAACAGGAAGTGTTTAAGGCTATAATTCCACCTTAGGGACGTGGTGCAAGCATATAAAGCACTCAGACAAGAGGCTGTATTCGAATGATCTAACCCGTGGCAGATCTAAAACAACAGGACTCCAACAGACAACAATAGTATGCAAAACGCCCTTATTTGAATGATTTTTAAGGGCAACTTGTTAAAACATACTTTCAAAAGTTGATGAATTGCATTATTGCAACCATCTGCCAATTAACTCAATGCGTCCCACAGCATTACTATTAGCTTCAATGAATTTGCAATTAAAGGAACTTAATTAATGTGATATTATGAGGTTCTGTGATATCGACCCATGCCAGCATATTTTCACACCTTTCATCCAAAGTACGTCCACGCATTCTGATAGCACTACAACACTAGTCCAAAAGAAACACTTTGTCCGGGCTCTAGAATACATGCAGCTGTTTTCAAAGGAATCACCTTTGTTTGATAAATCTTCTGTGAAAGAACAGCAGCTGAAACCAGAATCTTGGGGTACTTTTAGGGTAAGGATGTGGCCGCACTTTTGAATACACTATAAAGTTGCTATAAATGAAAAATAAATGAAAATCTTCAACTTGCAAATCAAATTTAGTTGTTACATTTTCTCCATCTGCCCCTGCTTCCTGCTCCCCCTATGTAAAGTTACAGAAAGTTATAAAAACCTGGAATTTGGAAAACAATTTTATAGCTTAATGGGTCAGGATATGCTGTACATTTGGCTTGAATTTTTAATGTAATACCTGCTTTCATATTGCAGCTTATGAATACATACATCACATTCTATACAAAATCTCATTACAGCATTTGAGGTATATGCTCTTCTTGCTGAAACGATTAACTTTCATGAATGGAAATGGAATATTATGTCAAGTGCATCTTATGGTATCACTGCACACTGTTTCGCTCCTTTTTGTCAGAATAGATAAATGGGCTTTGCTCTTTGCAAGTGGCTACTCGACAGGGACATTGAAAAGCGGGAACTCTTTTTGAATTGTTTTATTTTATTCCCTTTGCTCGTTCCCATGCTGTGTGCTCTTATATTCTGTGAAACGGAACTCAGAACTCTATGTTCTCAAATGGCATTTCTTCAAGGACGCAAGTTGCTAAATGGCCTGCCTTGCCAGTGTAGATCTCTATCGGTCAAAAGCACAGGGCCACCTCCATAGCCAGCATTCTACTGTATGATGTATTGCTCACATGATCAGTGTTATCCAAGGGGGGCTTAGTGGGTGTGGGAGTGGGGTTCTAGTTCCCCAATATGGCACCCTGTCCACAAGCCTCTTCACTTAATAGTATTGTGCTCTCCACGTTACAAAACTAGGTGGAATAGTCAATAGTAATTCATTTCTCTACCTATTTCAAACTCTTACTGAGCCCAGTCTGAGATGTCAGTAGGACAAAAATTTGTCGTCAGAACAGTATCCGGAATGCTCCGAATTCCTGCGCCACCATTTGCCTTTCCTTCATATCTGAACTGATTTCAACAGCCAAGCATCGCTGAACTGATTGTTATGAAAACAAAATAAAACCCTTCAGCTTTAAGACTTGTAAACCCAGCGCCGCGCAGTCAACGCTATGATAAGTCAGCGGCGGTTATGATTATGTCTAGCATATGCAGACAAATGAAATGCAGAGACTTATATCACCAATTCAGAAACTACTGATGTTCACAGTGTTCTGTATATTTTGAAAAAACAAACAAACAGATTTAGCACATTAGGTTGTACTTGGCGTTCTTGTTTTATTGCTTCTCAAGTCCTTGCAGGAATAAGGCTCCCATAGTCGTGGTATCAGATGTTGACACACAAATACACTTGTAATGAAAATATTGACATTCTTCAACACTGACATTTGCTGTCTAGTTCTGATCCTATTTTCACCCATTTATGCCAACAGCTACTGTGCGAGTTTCCACATTTCATAGGGCTGTACAGTAACAGGTGCAGCAAACATGAACCCGTTTTTAATGTGCTGTGTGAATGCTGACTGGCTTCAACAACTTCATGAACTCACTTTCAAAGTATAATGGGTGAAGAATAATGGATGTCAAATCTATCACTTACATGAATGGCGATATTTAGTGACTGATTTTGAAACCCCAGAACTACAAGAATAAGACATGCATATTATTTCCATGCAGTTTATCCCAATTTGTGTTTGTGTGGTCTCCTGGCTCTTTGGGATCCCACTGGTCATTGGCAGGGCTCTCTTAACCCACAGCTCTGCTGTGCAGGGTATGGTTCTCAGTTGCGTAAGGGGTTATCTCAATTGCTCTCAATGAACTCTGTGATATCTTCAATACAAGCCCATTAATACCATTAAGAAAACAAACTCCTGTAGTGGTCCTTTGATAATTATTTTTCTCAGCTAGCCTCTTGCCAGTGCTCCAATGAGCACCCATAAGGAAATGCACAGATTTCTTTTTGTACTCATTTCATTTCCTATGAGTCTTTTGAAACCAGCGTCCCGTCTCTCAAGGCCCGCGTGGAGAACATGGGGTGGCTGAGCTCTCGGCAGGCAATAACAGGAAGGGGAGGTGAGGCAGACACTTAATTGGGCCTTTTACGCTGTGCCAATGTGGTCAGCATGCCACAGATAAGCCTTCTCTGCCATTGAAACCCTGACTGCCCCTTTCCTCTCTTTCATTTCACGTATTCTCTAAAAGGAATCGTGTCAAATGAGATTCCTGCCCAACGCCCACATATAATGACCTTTTTACACGATTCCTTCAGGAAGACTGGATTTAGCAGCATTCTCTTACATCCCATCCTCATTACCGTGAGACCCCATGCCACACACTGTTCATCACCTGCTTATATTCTTATAAAGGATAGGATGCCAACTCTGAAACTGACAAAGCTTTTTAATGGGGAAGAGTCACGCAAATTCAAAAGGTGGCAACCATTGCATTTCGAAAGCCAGAAGTAAGCACGGAATCCTTTGAGTTTACCTTTATCTATTATTATTATTATTATTATTATTATTATTAAAAATGCTTGTGATATAAGGACTAGTATAGTATAGTATAGTATAGTACAGTATAGTATATATATATATAATGACCTCTCCTACAGTCCTATTATTTTTCAATGGTTAAATAAACTACTTTTTAACGTTATATGCAAGTCATTATATAGTCATTATATATATATATATATATATATATATATATATATATATATATATATATATATATATATATATATATATATATATATAATTTTCCTAGCAGATTCTAAATTACCTTTGGATTCTAATCAACATTTTCAAGCACAAAAAAGTAATTACTTATATTTCAAGGTCAGTTTCATAAACCCTCCTTATAGACAGAATGCGATAAGCAAGATGACATTTCCAAAAAGTTAATAATGTAATAAGGACAGCTCTATACTTTAATCCTTAACGATATCAAATGCTATGCCTGGGAGCCATGTTGGAGACAATTAGTGATATTAAAAAAGAACTGCACTCAGCATGCACAGATCCCTGATCAGTTCAAGCCATTGCTGACATTTTATACCCTGCAGCAAAAGTAGATAGGCCAACTTCAAGGGCTGATTTGTCGTTTGTGGATTTTTAATACATTTGTGATTGTCTGGCTTTGGGCTTGAGTCCTAACAGACCACTGTAGGCAATGTTTTAATAAGAAGGATTGCACATTGGCGTATTTCATGCTAGAGAGCTGCAAAGTATTTCCTGGTTCAATATGCCATTTTGGCACTATGTGAGAGCTGTATAATGTGAAACATCAAGTGTTTTTAACATATTCCACATTCTTACTCCTTCTGGCTATTGGACTAAAGGTCCACATTTCTTCTTACAGACAGCCCTTTCTACTTGCTGATAGTCTCGTCTTTTCCCGATATGTGGGTCCCAGAAAATTCTTAAGGAGGCGTGAATACATGTCCTTGGGGCTATTAACAGACAAAACACACACCAGAGAAAATTCTGCATTTAAATAACTTTGCCCTGATTTAATTTTTTTAATTAAAAAAGGAATCAGAAAAGTTTCAATGAAGCAGCAAGTATCAGGGAGTATGGTACATTATTATTATTATTATTATTATTATTATTATTATTATTATTATTATTATTATTATTATTATTATTATTATTAGTAGTAGTAGTAGTAGTAGTAGTAGTAGTAGCCTATAAACTGCTGACTTTCACAGATTTGAAGTCAAAACTGAAACGTTTATATAACTATTTTCAGACAGCTTTGTTTCAACATTACTAAATACAGTTAACAGGGATCCACTTCTATGAAAACAGTGTACCTTTTTTTTTTAAGAAAAAAAGTATCAAATAAAAAATGTGGCTGTCAGGCTTATAGCTTTTTTTAAATAAATACGTATTCACTCTGGGTAAGCTTTGCACTGGAGCAAACTCTTATCTTGACCTTTCGGTGCAGGACTCAGTAAAGAATTGTTGTCATTACATCAGAACTTATAATACGCTTATTTCCAAATAAAAATGTTTTGACATGCCGGATATGTTTCTCGATCACTGTATCTTTTGCATCTGAACCTCTTTATAAAGCCATTATGGCACACGTCTGAGCTTTCTTATTGCATGGTTCAAATGTGATTTTCATTGACCTCTATCTGTCTTTAAAAAAAACAAACATTTATCTCAGATCTTAAACTTACTAAATGAATTAGTACAAAGCCGCTGTTTTCTGTTGTGTCCCCTCCGACCAGCTGTGTATTATTCTTTGTGCCCATTTGAAACAGAACCCTTAAACATCAAAACAAAATAGCAGTCAGTTCTGCTCCCATCAGTTTGACAATCCCTCCTCCCACCTGCAGGTCACTGGTTCAGAGGTGAGTGGGTCAAACTAGTCAGCTCTTCAACGCTAAGTCTGCCGTGCTTCGGGTTTTGATACTTCTCCTAGGTTTGCCTGACACAGGTGCACATCCTTATTGTCTCTAATTGATACATGGGGGTCTTAAAGGTGTGTTTTTTTGTTTTGTGTCATCAAGTGATATTCTTTTGATGTTGACTTCTGCACTTCCATATTGTCTTCCTTTTCTTTTTTTTTTAAAACCCAGATTAAAACCGTGAAATTCCCTTCATGCCCAGGTGTAAAACTAGTTTCCTTCAGGGTGTCTAAAAAAATGTTTTGGGGCTAAAAAAAGAAAAGGAAAGAAAAAGAAAGAAAGGAGATTCACAGATTGTCTTTTGTCAGTCAGTATTCAATGTGCTTGCCCTTATATTAAAAAGGAGGTTTAAAATAACGTTCATGATGAATTCTGTGCTGATGAAGGGCTTAGTTCGGGTACATGTGAAATGTGTCATGCTTAATGACTTCCTTTCTATAAACTCGATAGAGATCCTGAATGAATTGCTTTGAAATTATGAGGTCCCCATTAAACATGTTCTAAAAGAACATCTGATTTAATCTTTAAATAAAGGGTTGAAGTTAAAAAACGAAATGAATGAAAGCCTGTGCTGCATCTACTGCTCAGCACTGCCCTCAGCAGTATTATATAAATACCCCTCAAATACACAACAACATGGCTAATTTCCCATTGACCAGATTCAAGACCAGGCACACATCTCAGTGTCTCTTTCATTTCTTGATAATTATTAAACTCTTCTAGACTGCTGTTGGTGTCTCTAACACAATTCAAGAAAAGCTTCAGGAAAAAGTTTTGTGAATAGGGGCAGATTAATCAATATTATTCTAATCAAATATGATTTGATATATACCTGTGAGTGTTTGTTTGAATACAACATGGGACACGACTGTATGATGGCATTGTATTTCTGATAATATCATGTATTTGAAATGCAAACACAGAACTTTTTAACACAGATTATTAACCCAGGTTGCAAATAAAAACTGAAAATGGAAATAGTGTATACAAAATAAGTACGAATGAGAACATATTTTGCATTTTCATAATTTCAGGTGTCATTGCATGCACTGAGTGTTGCCAGCCTCTAGTACAGCAGCTATCATTTTCATTTAACTACATAAATCCAGATCTTTCAGGTCTGTCAGCTGATTTGACACTCATCACAAACAAAAGAGGCTCCTCCAGAAGTCATGCAGTGATCCGCCCAGACTTGACCCTGTTCTCTAAAGACACGCTAAGTAATATCAACACCTGACCCACATTTTGATGCGGACTTGACATGCAGGTTAGTACTGCTGACTCAATGTGCATTATTCACAGGTCAGGAGCCTGAATCCAGTCTACGCTTTGAATGGGAGAGAGCAAACTGTGTTAGCCTTTCCTTTAGCTGAAGGTGGTTGCAACTATACATCCCAAATACCAACGCCTAGCTTAGTTTCATGTTCAGTGTTTTCACACCTAGTAAAACTGTCAGAAACTAAACAGACAAGACGTTTTTGCCAGTGCCTTCTTCAGTGTGCTACTTTAACACTCCTAGTCATACATTTTTGAATCAGAGTGACCATTTAGAAGTTTTGGATTATGGAGAAAAAAAAGTATATATTTATTATGTTTTTCTTTGTAAATCATATTTGTGCACACCAAATCTAGATCAGGCACCATACCCATTATCAGTTGATGTTTTTTTTTTGGGAAGTGGCACTGGGATAAGCATCATCACATCCTTTCCTGTGACATAGACAGGATGCATCGTTTGGAAGAAGAGGATGAAGAGGAAAAAAGTTTTCCTCTCAAGTTCCGGGGTTGAGATGACAGTTGCTATTTTTATAATTCACTCCTCACTGTGGCCCTCTCAAAAGGACCTTATACGCAAACCTCATGGTGCGTTTTACCAGTTAGCTTGCAAATGTATAGGTTTGTCATTGCTACCATCAATGCAAGCACATGTCGTATTGAGTTATCGAAGTCTAGCTAGTAAGTGGATTCTACATGTGACAAAGAACTTACACATCAATGGTAGCTGGTCTGTTACAAGCAATTACAATCCCAGCCCATCAGGGACTTCAAATGTGATTTTTTAGATTTTAAAAATGAGGGAGTTATGAAGTACTTGCATCAAAGCCTCCCATTGCTTCTTTGTTTATTTGTTTCTTTAAAATAACCCATCTCATTTAAGGAGGTGTCATCTCAACGGAGGCAGAGCAGTAATTCACACTAAGACAGTTTGAACGTATTCTTACACTCTTACCCGTCAGCTATGCAATTAATCTCTCTTAGAAAGCAGCTGCACGGCTGGCTGAAGCTGCAGGACAGAAGTGACATGAACATTACCACTGTACTTTTCACCTGGCTAGCTGACACCAAACTGAATACAACACACAAGTTCAAGTCAGTCTCCTTTGAATTATAAGAAGTATAGTATTTTTATTGAAGAAGGGAATCAATTACTGCTTCTGGTTTTGAAGAATGTTTTCTTCAACTGTTAGAGCTTTACATAACTGCAAAAACAACATATTTAATTTTTATTTATGGTATTTATTTAAAATCTGGAATTAAGCACAGAAAATAAACCTTCCATTATCCATTTTGATCAACTCAACTCATCAACATCTCCGTTACCTTTGTATCAGAAATACAAAGTAAAAACCCTTCTATTAAATGATTCTGTCTTCTAGTTGTAGTACTATGATTTTTTTTTAGCTTGCATAACTATTGAGTGAGAACTGCGTGTGGATCTTACAGCACACATTTTTCTCTGTGAATACTTTGTTCTGTTGCGCCTCCGCTCTCAATGTAAAGAGCATCACGCTTGTGAAGATGATATGCAGGAGTCAAACTGGTATAATCGCATCTGAAAAGGATTTTTTTTTTGTATCGACACCAGTGAGAGATACATGCTTAATACAAGCTAAAGCTGTTTCAGGCTGGTAAGTCAGTGACTCATGCATTACCGTAGCAACACCGTAACCATAGGAACGCGAGTACTTTATGAAAACAAGTAATGTATTGTTGATTTTTTTTTAAAATGTTCTTAATTATACATACGGTACAGTTGTCCTAGCGTAAAATAATTGCCGGTATATAGTACGTACGTTTAAATCAAAGTCCTGAATTTTAGTAAGGTTAACATATACACTTTCAAATCACCGGAGCTGGCGATCAACCGTTTAACTGCATTAAACAAGTTACCGTCATATGCTTTTCTGTTCTTTTAAGAAATGGCATGGCTTTAACATTTTGAAAATGGTTATAAAGTGAAACTTACAATGGTACTAATCAGTGGAGTTGACTTTATCAGAAACAACCTGACAAAAATAAATAAATAAATAAAACAATAAAAAAAAATAAACGGAAAAAATTTCTGTTTTATGTGGAAATGTAGAATTAGGTATTGCATCGATTACAATAGCGTACATTAAAACATTGTATTTGAGAAATACCGTGTACAATGCATAAAGAACACATTGTAAAAATGACAAGTTTAAGAACTGTAAACATACACATTAGTGTGTTCTGCTGCACTGTGCTACCCTACTTCATTTTATACTCTACAGCAAAGTACTTCTGTATTACCAGGCTAATAATGATATCAGAGTGTGACAATAACCAAAGTGATATTATCAGGTGCCTGTCCCCACTGACTCCCAAAGTGCTGATCACATGAGGAGGGTGACATTAACAGGAGTGAAGAGAGTTTGACTGTGATTGAAAGTCTTTATCTTAGAATATATCTTAAAATGCTGTCTTGCGGCGTGATTAAGAAACACTCAAAAGAAACTATACATTCAATGACTAACGTTTCGACTGGAACTCTTTTTTCTGCATGGTATTTAAAAAAATTAAAAAAAAAAAACCTTCCTGGTTCTCACACCTCCCAGGAGTGTCCATTATGGACCGAATACCCAGGTGTTGCTGAGCTTCTGCTGATGAACGGAGAGGAATGAGTGGAATTCTCCAGCACAGCTCCCACAGCTGCCGCTGCCTTTTGTTTCACGAGATCCTTATTCTCACTTCGCTGCAGCTACGTCCCATTTCTGAAGCAATGACAGACGGCTCTAAAAAACCTGACCACCTGGACTGTGTCAACAGGGAAAAGCACAAAGCGTCCCGCACCAGGCGGGAACTGGACAAAGAAAGAGACGCACTTTAAACGTTACAATTATTGGGGTTTGCCGGAGAGTTTTCTGTTACTGTTCCCTGACGTGTTAACGTCAACACGCCTTCACTCAGCGCTGATTATTACTGTATACATGTGTCACTTACAAACATCGTCTCAGATAATAATAATAATAAAAAAATCAATTTGTAAACTACTTCATTTCGGAATAACAAGCTTTCATCTAATGTAAACAAGGCGCCAAAGTGTTTATTCCCCATGCACAAACATAATTAAAGTCATTACAGTTGTGGCTGTGTGGTATTTTCAATACTATGTATGTATGTATGTATGTATGTCAAAACAAAAAACACATGTGTCAGAAAACTATATCATCAAAACACAGGTTGGTACTAGGGATTAAACTCAGCAGTGTGATTATGCAATTTAACTGAGCACAACATAACAGATACAGTGCACTCAATCATAACATCTGAGTAAAACCAAAGAAATAGAAAGCCTGAAGGCAGGAGGCTGCTGTTGCTGTGTTGTTTATTCAAACTACACCATGCTTTATTAACACCGGTTAACAGGATTTGGGATTCCAGCTGAAGTGAATGGATGAGAGGTTCCACTTGTCATATAATGTATGAAATACAGTATGTATGAATACATACATATCATGTCACTATACTGCAAAATGCATTCAAATATATCAAAATGCATTGATAAATATATTATGCCATATTTGAAAAGTGAGAATTATCTATACATTGTAGTACTATACATTTCACTGTACTGCTGTATACACTACAAATAAAGCAATCATGCATTTAATATGACTTGTTTCTATGTGCAGATTTTGTTTCTATAGGTACTGACCAAACTAACATATACAAAAAATATATAAACAGAACCCCCTAATATATTGTGTGTCTATATATTCTACTATCTTGTCCACTAAGATACAGATACTAGTATATAGAACATATTTGCCAGTCAAAGTCTTTTAGTCTAACCATATATCATTGAATCTCAGTTTCTTTAGTATTTCTTAACATAAATACATGTAGCCATTTTACTGATGTTATAAGTTAGGAAAGTTCATATTTGTGAATCTATATAAATATTTAGTCAAATAGTTCAAATTTACCATAGCATGCATTTGCACTGATAATAAGTTCATCCCAGTGAACTAATTCCATAAGCAAACACAAAGGGCAATATCTTTCAAACAGCTGGTTTGTGTCTTGCTTTCACTACAGGCCTGTGCCTTTTAGATATCCCAGGTGGAATTCATGGTAAAACGTTCTAGTTAGCAAGGCAAAAAATGCTGTGTGATTAAAAACCCCATGAGACCGAAGACCTACGTCAAACAAGACAGACTACTCGGTGCAAAGACATGAATTTCATCTGAGCCGATAACAGACGAAGGGTTTATGCTTCGGGACTGCTACAGGTTTCACTTGCACTGAATCCTACACTGTACTATTTACTATACATTCTCATATTCTTTTGTTATAGCTAATTATGTCTGTACAACTTGCAGGGACTTATCCCCAGCTGCGCCAGTGCTGAAGACGTTAACAGCACATTAAGAAGAGGTCAAGGCCAGGCTGGCACTGGAGAATTGTTCTCTAGCTCATTTAACTCCTGCAAATGATATTAACCAACAGTGGACTGGATTTCTGCTCTGTTTCAGGTCTGGCCAGCATTAACTAGGAGGTTTTGGCACATCCAAGTGCACCGAACACTGATCCTGCTTTCGCAAAAGAGAAACGGTGAAGAGGTGTATTGTAAAGCCCCTGACAACCAGTCCCTGCTGGACCCCTAGAGAAGCAATCAGCTGACAAACCTCCCAGTGAGTTATCCTCCTATTACTGGCTGCTGCAGGACACTATCCACCTGGAAGCAGAGCTCAGGGAGTTTATCAGCCACACCAGCCAATTATCCACCCATAACACCCCTTCTGAGGGGCCTGTTGCTATTAAGAAGTATGCATATTATTTAGGTAATTATGTTTAAGTATACAGCTCTATCCAAATATTTTGCATCACCCTTTAGAATTTTGCTTCATAAAGTTGAATGAAACCTGCTGAATAATGCTACATTAACATATTGAATTACATACCGCTTTGTAGTTTTCCATATACTTAACGATAAAAACTGAAAAATGTAACATTTCGAAATCCTAACATGAAATACTGTACTACTACTATGGCTTCTGGTAGATTTTTGCGATATCATTTTCTAGTTTCTTTGATTACATGATGTTAAATAAAATATCTAAATTATGTTCAATCCCAAAATTCTAGGTGATGCGAAACTTTTGGCCATAGCTGTAGATGACACACTTTGAAAAATAAAATCTATAAAGACTTCTCGTTGAAGTTTCGTTTGGTACTTGACTACCGGTATAAGAGATGTAAAGCAATAAAGAATAATGAGGTTATTTTATATATATATATATATATATATATATATATATATATATATATATATATATATATATATATATATATATATATATATATATATATATATATATATATTTGAAACACTGGCAAAGGTTATGCGTGTCTCTGTGCCGTTTCTTTCACTTAGAAAGAACACGTCATCAATCCAAACAGTATGGAGTGTGTGCTTCAATGAAACTGTTGTGCAAGAAAACATTTTTCATAGAACATTACAGTTTGAGCAGGCAGATAAAAACGATGAATCATGTCTGAAGAATTAGCGTTATCTGTGGCTATTATTGGAAATGCTCAATTTGGAAATGATGCATAAAGGTGAAAAACGTCCCCCTGATAGATTCAGACACGATACATAGAAATGACCTAGCAACAGCATGCAATTTACCAGAAAAATAATGTAATGCTTCAGTCTCATTTTTTAATCTGACCCTCAAATGAGAATGGTTGGCTATATCTGGTATTTGTTTTGGTTCTGACACCCTGATTTCATGATGCCTCTTGCTAAAACATGTTCGGGGTACCATGTGGCTATATTAAAATGTCAGCATCGTTCTTATTGTGTGTGTTTTACTTATTGTGGCTCAAGGCGTGGAAAGTTAGCGCAATGTGTATAACGCTATTTAATCAAACCTACCAGGATATGCCTTGCACACACAACATTATAGGCAAACATGGGGAAAAAGTTGTGCTACCATTTAATAAGCTCTAAAACAAAACAAAACAAAACAAAACCTCTGGCATAGAATTGGGATCTACAAAAATTTTGAATGAATCTTTGTAGTGCATTGATGTGATTCCAAAAACACCATTGCCAAAGCAATAGACAATATTTGCAAAACAGAAAAAACGATTTTTAAGATCATATCCATATGGTTCTTTCTTTCTTTCTTTCTTTCTTTCTTTCTTTCTTTCTTTCTTTCTTTGACATCTGGGTTTGCAATAGCTAATGTCAAGCCTTGGATTCAAGCAGACTTGTGCCTGTGGCATTCAAGCAAAGTTCTCAGCTTGAAGGTTAACCTCCTGTGTGACTATGACATCATTGGACTACTACTTTCTCATCCGCTCCATATGTTCCTCTCCTATACTGGGACACACTGTCGTCAAATTATTTGGAAACAGGTTTTCTTGACATGCTTTTATTTAAGAGCAAATATCCAGGTTTCATTTTTTGGGCTTCTCTGTTGGTCCAATAAAAAGGCATCAAAAACAAAACCCGGGAGCATTTGTGATTATTGAACTAACAAAGCAGGAGATTTGAACCTGGGAGTTGTTGGGGAGCATGTGGGGTGAGACAGGACAGAAACATTTCTGCACAAAACTGATGCACAGACTGTGGATAACTGTGCGGCTCAGGCACGCAGGACTTACCATAGCACTGATTCCAAAATGAGTCCAACTGGACAGGAGCCTGTCTGGCCTGAGTTACTGAGTGTAAGGTAAAGCTCTTGAAACGGGTCTTAAAAGAAAAAAAGTTAAACAGACGCCAAAATGAATTCCATTTATTCCAACCATTCTGTTCCTTTAGATGTATGTGTACATGTATGTCGCTCTACGATTGTTTAAAATTGGGTTGACTTTTTTGTTTTATAACATAAGAGTCCCTTACTTACGGGATCACAAAACCTGCACAACTCCATTGCCACCCCCACAAGTAATCATTATTTTATTTTATTTTATTTTATTTTATTTTGTTTGTCGGGTCACATTTTGTGTGTGTGTGTTTTTATTTATCCTGAAACCCCACAAGTAAAACTCCTAATTTAATTCTACACGTTAGTTTTTAAAATTCTATGTAAAATATATTTATATTTTAAATTATAGCTGTAAAATATGTTAATGTACAGTAGCCTGTTTAGAAATTAAGAAAACCCCTTAACCCCAAATGTCAGAGCTAATCAGGTGGCGGTCAACTATAACCCCCAGGGGCAGCTCAACACCACCCCCATCTGTCAGTGTGAACCCTCTACCCACAGCCCCAGATAGCAGCTACTTCACTATTAAAACCAGATGGAGTGTACCTGAACTATGTGTTACACTTCTCGATCTGGAAGCACACAGCACTTAATGCTTTGCACACTCTGGGATTGTGCACTCAGTTGGAACTTCCTGCAGATCGTTTTTCGGCATCAGATCTTGTTTAGTGATTGGGGCTGGACGACTCTGGTGATCGCACTTGACAGTCCGTTTAAAAAAACATACCAGCTCAAACGTCTCTCTGACTTTATTCAGAACAGCTTGCTCAGCACAGAGAACCGAAGGCTGATATCCATGATAAATCTAGCTGCGTATAAAAATATATATATGAAAAAAACCCATCACAAGCTTCCACTATCATACAGCTTAAATACCTTTTTCTATACCTAAGTATAGAAACTAAAATAAAGACCAGTAATTAAAATCAGAAGTGTAGGTATCATCTGAGTGCTTTGTTTTGCAGTGAAAGTCTAAATCAATTACTGGTAGTGTAAATATTAGACCACAAAACAATGCTAACCCATGGCAAGAAAAGCAAATGTACTGTAACAAAGACAAACAGCTTCCAAGCTTCCGAACTTGCAAAACTTGAGGGACAGCCTTGCTCTCTCTGTGCAGTGATTGCAGGGCAGATTGCATTACCAAGGGCCTGCCGGTACCGTCTGAGAGGGAGAGATGGCTGTCTGCTGATAGAGCTATGCAAGGGCAAAGAAAAACAGATTTTATTACTCAGCCTCACAAGATGAAATTTAAATATAGCTTTGCAGCCCGTACAGAGCCTGACTCACGGCCTGCTATGGGTATGAAATGATTCAAACGTTCTGAATCTGATTTCTTAACACAATGAACATACTGATTGAAATCCTGTGTGTTTTAATTATTGCAGATGCGTGTGTTTGTGTCAGCCTCACAGCTGTGAGAAGAGGTATTAAAAGCTGGATAGGTATTCTACAATAGAAAAATAAATCGTTAAAAGTGAGGGGAATATTGCATTGGATATTCCAAGTGCTGAAACCAACAGGGAATATATTTGTGCTAAATTCATGCTGTGCAGTTAGACCACTAGAATTCAGGTAGAAGGTTCCTAAACAAGGACCTTTTTAATGGAGCCACACACACCACAAACCCCACAGAATCACTGTCACTGAGATCATGCTGGCATTCCTTGGTAGTCTCCCCTCCCAATTACTGGCTAGAAAACCCTGCTTGGTTTCTGAGATCTAATGAGATCACAATCACAGGTGAACTTGCTGCGGGCAGTTTACTTTACAGTCTTAAAAACACACCCTAAATATTTTTAAGGGATTCTGTCAGAAATAAATTACCTGCATTCAATAATAATAATAATAATAATAATAATAATAATAATAATAATAATAATAATAATAATAATAATAACAAAACATTCCTCTGCATTGCAATTTTGAATTGCAGTTTTGTTATGTTTTTTTTAGAAATCTGTATCGTGATTACGACTCACCTTGGGAAAATATACTGCAGTGCATAAAAAAAAGGCTTTCCAAAAGATAAAAGCTTCTGTTGCTAGAAAATATGCCTGACAGCTTTTGGGAAAACAGGAAGCAGAGAGAGATGTGATGTTAACGATAAGAGTGTGAAGGAGAAGCAATGAGGACGTGGTTCAGTGATAGGACTTTCTCAGCCATGCTGGTATTCGTGAGAGCACCTTGGTCGTCGGAGCGCATTAGTCAAAAGCGGATCATCGAGGCATCTCACTAAGGAGCCAAATAAAGAAGAAATGAACTGAGTAGACATGCTCTGAGGTAATCTGTTACTGTATACACTAGTTCAGACCATTCATGCAACTGCAGCTGCAGTGTCCCTGTCTGCTCGTTCACTTTAAGAAAGACTAAATGCATGACTTGTAAGCTCTTGTGTATATCCCCTTTAGTCACTGTGTGCACAATGGTACCATGTTGTTAAGTTTCCTATCTATGTATCTATTTTATAATGCATACATGTTTTTTTTTGTTTTTTGTTTTTTTCTCAAAGTGATCGCAGGGCAACTTCTCAAACTCCATAGAGTTCACCCAAACTGTTTTAACATTTCTAAAAATTAAAAAACTGGTGCACTAATGCTTTATGAATACAAGTAACAATATTAATGGTCATTAATATTGTTACTTGTATTCATAACCAATGGTCATTAATATTGTTATTTGTATTCATAACCAATGGTCATTAATATTGTTACTTGTATTCAATGACCATTAATATTGTTACTTGCTCTGATTTGCACGCAGTGTTACAGTAGAGACATGGCGATGGTCCCAGGCTTTAAGCTTCTCTGAACAAGACCGCACTTCCTCTCAGGGGATTGTTTTGAGTGTTCGACAGTTCAGCTGCACAGGTGTGAACGTTGACAATGAAGAATGCAAGACCTGTGTACTTAAATCCATGAAGTGTTAACTGAGTGTCATATTTTACCTGTCAGACCAGCTGTCATCGCAGCCAGTGCCTTCCACCACTCTCAGAATGCACAAGAGGATCAAAACGCAAAGCTAATCAGCAGATACAAAACATATTATTATTAGCTTATGATAATTACATCCAGGGCAAAAGTTGAGTTCTAAGGAACACAGTAATTCAAATTAATAAAAAAAAAAACATTTTTAGCAGCTTTCTGAACAAATTTTGACAAAATCTTGTCATTGCGCCATGTTGGTAAGGTAATACTTTACATTAAGTGTCTCATAGTAGTTACTTAGTAAATGCATGTGCACTTACACATAATTACAATGTTATTATGCATAGCTACAAACGAATTCTGTCTGGCGGAAACATTTCCTATACAAACAAGCTACTCTTTTAAGACAATGGTATCTTTTTCATTCTACTTTTGTAATAAGTTATGGAAACATAAACCAATCCAGCTGCACACTTTTATTTTGTTATTTTGCACCTGTAGCCCTTGTATTGCCTGTCAACATCCACTATGTAAAGGTCTATGGTAGTAACAGGCAGACCCTTATAAATTCAAAGGATATCAAGGCCCATATGAATTAACACATGCTTCCTGATTATTGATAGACTCAAGACCTGATAGCCATCTTATAAACTACAGTATTTGGATAAACTACGAGCAGTGCGGTATAACGCGGATTCAGAGATGACATGAGAAGGAAAATGTAAATATTTATAGGAGCTAACGCATGTGTTTATGTTAAGTGTTGCAACTGTTTGCTTAAAGCCTTTGTTGAATGTGTAAACTTGGCTACCAGATAACGACCTGTGGAACAATGTTTAATGTTGCTGCCATGCGCCTGTCACTCATTTGCAACATTTAAGAGGAAAAAACATTTATTTCTCATCTTGCTCTTTATCTGGTATCTCTAGTGTACCGTTCCACAACAAATACTTAAGCAGCGAAAAAACAAAAATAACAGTAATGAAGGCCGTGCGCCAGGCTCAACACTACTTGGGCACATACAGAACTGAGCTGGAGATTATGTGAGCGACAACACAACTACTCACGACAAGGCCTCTGCCAGTGCTGCTGCCTGGACCCTGCTGAACCTTGACCTTTCAACCCTTTAAGGTAAAAGGGACAGATGCGTACCTCAAATAAAAATGATGCAAACGGTCTTGCAATGAGGTGCACGCAACAGGGTTCACCGTATGTATTATATCATTTATGATATATACAGTATATATATATATATATATATATATATATATATATATATATATATATATATATATATATATATATATATATACAGTGTAATGGTAGGTGTCATGTAATTGTAATAATATCTGTGTTAGCGTTTCATTAACTTGACAGTTTTACATTTGGTAGGATTTAATTAGAATTACACACTAATTAAATGACCGTTGCATTTAGACATGTCCTTTATAGTTACAGTGTAATTATCATTAACCTAAACGAAAGTTTTTAGAAGTTGTTAATGCTCTAATTACACAAGAAGATGTATAGGTATAGTACACTGCAGCTGTCAATTACAATGTAACTGATGTCACCAAATAATCTTCCCACACAGTGTTACCAATGCACAGGCCCGCTATTGGTAATAAAGGACACCACACAATGATCACTTTTCTTGCAAAGCTGTGAAGCTAAACGGTGGAGAATCGTCCCAGAACTGTACAGGCCCTGTACTAGTAGCAGGTAATTACCTCTACTTCTATATTTGTTTAAGTTTGACACTAATATATTGTGAATGTGAATTAGGTTTGTTCCCCTGGGTATCAAAATTCTCAAAACAGGCCCCAGCTGTATAAACCAGTGATCTGTGTTTGAACTTTTTAAAGCTTGATAGCATTTCTTCCCCAATTTAAACTGAGAAGTTCCCCCAGGACCTGATATATTTATTCGCCGCTGTTCAAATGATTGGCTCTGAACTAAAAAAAAAAAAAAAAATGCAGGCTTCATTCCAAAGTTTCAGCTCGGGAGTTATTTAAAGAAGGTTTTATTAAAAAAAAAAAAAAAATACTTAGAAATCATTTACTGCTGTACATCAAACTTGATTTTATAAGCTCTTCATCAACAAAGAGAAGACAATCCTTATGTCAGTAGCTGTATCACTATTGGTCTATAAGGAAGAAAATTCAGCATTGTGTTTTGATTATGTTGAAGGCAAGAGATTATTGTAAATAGCGTTGAAAAAATAATAATAAAATAATAACAGTGTTGAATTTCTACTTGCACAACATATTCATAGGGTCACGTCAGTACTGATCCATATCGCCTATCTATTGTACTACTATTGCTACAAACAACTAGTTAATTGTAATCAAAATGACACTACCTTCGCTATTCAAACCCAATACAAAGGCCACCACCACTTCATGGAATGAACATTTATTGAATCAGAAGCAATAGCCATCACATATAGATGGAGCTCAAAAGTCACACAAGGGTCCCATAAAATATCCATAACCTGAAACCTTACCCGATGAAATCTTACACCCTGCAACAGGGAAATAAATGTGCTTGTGATTATATCATACCCCACCCTAATCTTCAGCAGTGCCTAAATAGAATCGTACTGTGCCAATGCCTATGATATATAGTGAACGTTTAAGAGCCAACTTCTTATATTGTGGGTAGAATATAAGGACGCACCCTGTGCAGAAACTAATAGGGCAATTGTTAACTGGAATGCCAAAACAAGTCTCAGAATTCCACAACAGACATGGCTTGAGAGATTTGCCAGTTCAAGCTATGCAACAAAAGACAGTGTGGTCTATTGATCTAAACAGATCTAAATATTGGCAGATCTGCTGTAAATTCCACCACTGCTTAAATAGCAAAATAGTGCCAAACCTGCCATTGCCCTTTGTGACATGGAGGACCAATGTCGCTAGTTCAGCTGCGCTGCTGCTTAGTAAACAGGAAGGCTTGCCCAGAGCTGAGCTGATTGGTGGGTCCTGATTGGCTGGGGAGGTGTGCCCGGGGAGCCTATGCCTGTTTAAGAACGCAGAAGCTCCGGCGTTCAAGACTACTGCAGCACGGCCATAGCCATACAGACAGGACCTGAGTGAAAGCTTGCTGTGTTTACATCGAGGAGGAGAGCGTCTGCTCTGCAGAATAACTACTATGGGACGTCTCTTTTAGTGGGGCTAGCACTCGCCTTTTTGTTTTGTTTTCTGTATTAAATATGGCGCTGTGATTACCATTGTTGGTACCCTAGCGTTGGGGCTTGTGTTGTTATTGAATCTGCATGCCTGTGCGATGTGTCAACACCCACTGCTCTGTGTCTGACTCAGTGACGACCCACGTAAATAACATCTTCCTTTTACACCCTTATAAAACTTTACCATGTGTGGTATTTATGCAGTTTTTACAGGTTTTTCCTATTATTATTATTTGTTTATTTAGCAGGCGCCTTTATCCAAGGCGACTTACAGAGACTAGGGTGTGTGAACTATGCATCAGCTGCAGAGTCACTTACAACTAGTCTCACCCGAAAGACGGAGCACAAGGAAGTTAAGTGACTTGCTCAAGGTCACACGAGTCAATGGCTGAGGTGGGATTTGAACCAGGGACCTCCTGGTTACAAGCCCTTTCCTTTAACCACTGGACCACACAGCCTATGGTTATGCTATGCATTTACCATAATTTACCATGGTCTGCCATGTTTTTTAATATTCTTTACCATACCTCTCTGGGCTTTACAATGCTTATGTATGCTTTACCATGCGTTCACTATGCTTTATTACACTTTGCTGTGCTTTTACTATGGGAAACTTTTATAAGGGTGTACTTACTTTCAAAGACAAACATACACTACAGAGTCTATTGATTTTAAATCAAGTGAATAAACTAAACTAAACTAATCCCAAGAAAGGATTTCCACAAATGTAGCCTTCTTTAAAAGGACTTGGGTCTCACAGTATTTTAAAAGCACTCTTGTTTATGCTTCATTATGTAAGTAAGTACATTGATTTACTAGGTTGTTAAGTTTTTAAAGGTATCGTAATAAAATGATACACTTCATTTAATCCTGTGTAATTGAATACCCTGCTCCTTGATCTTGCTCTCTGATATCCTCAAAGCGTTTGAATAGTTCAGCCCCGCTGTTATTTGTTCAGTATGTAGTACAAATTTTTCTGTGTAGAGATGCAGGGATCATTGCCTCGAACTATGCCCAACCTCCTTAACTTATGGAGTTCGTTACTGTGCTAGAAAGTTCAAACCTGCCAGACTTAATAATTCTGCAAGAACCTTCAGTAGAAAATCGCTTCAAGCAATCATACTGAAAGCCAGCACCTCACCCCTTGTTTAAAGTTATGATCCTTATCATAATTAATTCAATAAAGGAGTAATGTGTTGCAAACCAAGATATTCACAAAACCATCAGATCTTGATGGGTATAAACTTTCAACCAGAGACAATCTCACTGTGTGCAGCAGTCTTCAGCTGAAAAGTAATAAAGAACAGGCTCTGAAGTAAAGTGATAGGTATGTCTGAACCCATGCAAATAAGAGGGCTTAATCAAATTTGTTTTCAGGTTTAAATAGATACTTGCACATTGGTTTTAATAACCCAATAAGAATATAAATGTGAAAGCTAAGCCTATGTACACATGAAGGCATTTCTTTCTAATCTGGTAAACCATTCTAATGAATAGTGTGTGTGGCTTTAACACACGCTTTATTTTACAGACCATTCCATGTTTTCACTTTTTTTTCATGACAGAAAATGCTCCAAAATGAAGCACCATATATACTCTCTATTGAGAAAATAGAAAAACGTGTGTATTTCTTAGAGAGACCATGAGCTTTTGTACTGTAAGAAAAGTGCATTGTGTAAATAATATATTATAAGGAGGGATTTCCCTGAAGCAGTATAGCAGGGTACTGTACTTGACTACATCGTAAACACACAGCAAAGTGATGTAAAGCACAATACAGGCGTTGTTTAAGCATGGTTAACCAATGCAAACTTTGATAAATACTGGTAAAAAAATAAAAAAAAACACACAAAAAAACTGCTAAAATATATATATAGTGAGTCAGCCAGGACCCTGGGGGTGCCTAAGGATTTCCATGTAATTCATACAAGATAATGATTTTTTTTTAAGTCTCGGCAGGAAAACTGCTCACATACCCTATAAAGTTCACATAAAACAGTTTTACACATTTCTAAATAATGATATAAAAACAGTGGAACCGAGGGAGATTATAAAGTGACCACAGAGGTGTTATGCAATGCCACCTATAATAGATAACCTCTTTCATTCAGAATCGAGGGTGATGATCTGCAACAGCCTGTACCTGTACAAAGATTGTGTCTGTGTGTAGGAATTGGGTCAGAAAAACCCCAGCCCTAGAAAAACACTTACCGCTCACTCTTCTTGTCACTGTAAAACCACTTAGGAAAAACTCAATGGGCTGTGGCGAGTGACACCTGTCATTTGTGATCATTAGACATTTCCTGATTTAGCTCCATTGCCTTCAAGGTACAGTAGTTTGAATAAACAGCATAGATTAACAGGATTTCCCTTCTCAATATGCTGTATTGCAAAATGATTGTTCCTTAGTTGGTTATAATGACTTTACATACATGCATACAGAAGGTCTGCTTGAAGAATGTATATGAAAAGTATTCAAAATGCCCCCCAAGCTCTGTGGTAGGGTTATAGCATGCAAAAAATTTACATATTAAGAACATTGTAACTATACATAATAACATTGCAATGTATTTAATAAGTAACTACTATGCAAATACACAGCAATTAGAAGCATTTAATGTTGTGTTACCAAGTTTTTATAGTTTTTATATAGTTCTAAATCAGAATTATAATTGAGCTTTTTTTTTTTTTTAGCATACTGTTTTGACCCTAGTAGAATCTTTTAAATATTATGAGTAACAAAATGTGACATTATCATTGTATTCATCTTCCTAATATCAACTAAGTAAAACAAAATCCTGCTTTTTTCCCCTTCATTCTGAGAAGTGACGTTTCACAATCAGATGAAACATATTTTTAACCCAACATATTTAAAGGCCACATCCTAATGAGTCATGGATCAGGCCTTCCCCTCAGATCTGAGTACTAGGCCTTCAGGCAATGTATCTGTCGCCCCTGTAAAGTGTGTGTTGCCATACACATCCACTAATCCTCTTAAAAGGGGTTCAAAAACAACTACTCTCCCTTGGAAGGAAGTCAAACAATACCAGAGAACAAAGGAGCCCAGAGCTGGAGGTCACTGGAATGGACAGGAAATAAAACAATTGATCATGTCGTCGTCATGAGAACGGGGCCTAATCGGTGAAGTGACAGCAACGGTGCCAAACACACGACACTAAGTAGGAAGTGGGCATGGCTTCAGGTGAAACGCAGGAAGAACAAAGGGAAAAGTTAAGAAAACAGAAAGCAGAAAGTCGCTCAATAATAATACTTTCTTTTCCCTCTGCCCGCTGGGGGAGGGAGCAGATAGTGCGCGTGTTATTCTAGTTGTAAATTTAAATAAGAGAGCAGAATGAGGCTATTGATTGATTAGATTGTATATTTGGAGTTCAAGGCTGTAGAACTCTGGTCCTCAATGTTTTTGTGGCCACGGGCACTGGTGTGAATTTCTTGGAAAGGCAAGGGCATGATCATTATTCTATCTTGACGTATAACTGCAATTACTTAGTATAAAATGTAACTTAGGATTATGTAAAAAAATGCAGTTATTCCTTGGCACAAAAACAGGGATTGTGAGCACAGAGTGGTAGATTTCAGTGACTAGTTCTAAGATTGCTGCATCAGTATTGTGGTATTCTACATTATGTCAGCTGCCATTGTGAGTGCACACTCAACTTTGCCCCATGGTACAGACTGATGACCACTGCTGTAGATCAATGGCAAAAGCAAACCAAGAAATAAATAACAGAATCTAATTGAATTCCTATAGTGATGGAATTCCAATGCATTTTGCCAACATTTATAAGAAAAAACAAGGTATTTTTTTTTTTTTTACAGAGATTAATTTATATATCACAAATAATCACATTTCAAGTGAATAATCATTTTCCTGACACTTCACGACATACAATGAAATCAGGTATTTTCTGGTCTACGCACCAGTCCCTGCACTGTGCAGCATTAATAATTCAATAGAAAATATGGTAAAGTAAATCAAATATGTATAGTACAATAATAAAGCTCCAGTAACAGCGGGTCAGCAATGCTACAGCAGGGAAAGCTTTTTAAGGCACTTAAGCCAGGATGTTTGACCAACACTTGCACCCGCCCCCCATGAATCCCCCTCCGACTGATTCAATTGGCTCAAGATGACACTAATAATTGGCTCAAGATGCAGCCCGAGCAGACCCAATGATCCATATCTAACTCGCTCGCTGGTCCTGTCCCTTCGAGTTCTGGGTTAGATTTTGCAAGGTTTACCTTGGCTCTGTCACAAGCATTTTAATACAATCCCCCAGAAACATCACAACAGTGACATCATGAGATCGAAGGAAAGGTTACATTTTTCACAGATGTCTGGACAATTATCAGCTATTTTTTGTTTGAAGAAATTAAAATCTGTATTTTATTGTACGAAAAAACCCTCGTCACCCACACGAGTTCAAACCTGCGGCGTTAATAATGGAGAAAAATAAAAACCAAGTTTAAAAAAATCCAATCCCATGAACACAAATACGAAATGATGGCTGTGTTCGGAGCTCGCATTAATGTACAGTATGAATGCAGTTCTATATTTTACAATAATCACAAGAATAAAATATAAAGCAGTACACAGCATCCTAAAAACGTATACAGAGATATAGAAATGTATTGACAGATAACCAGCTTTCTATTACATTACAATCTTTATATTGAATACACAAAAACACTAATATTACATCCTATTTTTTTGTCTATGTGCGTTCTTAGCACAGCGCATCTTTAACCCTAATAAAACATCACATTGTAGTATAAAAAATAATGATACGTATCATCGCAATGATACGAAACCGTCAGTAACAGGTAACGTACTAAATACTGAAGTTTAAATGTAGGATCGAACCCTTATCAGGTACATCATTAGCAACAGCTCCTAAGCCGGGACTGTTTTCCTAGCTGATGCATTTCACTCTACATGCATTATCTAATACCCCGTGTCAGTGCTGCTGATCCCTTTCCTCTGGACAGGCCCAGGAAACATACCCTGTCATCTCTGATTGGACTGACAGTGTGTGGATCGGATCTCTTTGTCACTAAGGTTACTAATCAAATTTCCATCCAGTGTGCTCATGCAGGATTTCCTGATCAAACACTCCAGCATGGCCCTGCTGTACCCCCATTAGCTAACATGTTTTATATGTGATGGGGTCACCAGAAGTATAATTCCCTGAAAGAAACCCTATACCTGCCTTTTGAGTTGTTAGGGTTAGACTGCAAAACCGGCTGTCTTTCATTCACTTCTACTTGCCTTCTACACAAGCAGGCCTCTTACCAAAACTACATATATATATATATATATATATATATATATATATATATATATATATATATATATATATATATATATATATATATATATATATAATTCCAGTGAGGAAGTCTACTGAAAATATACGGCACCCCTGCTTTTCCCTGTTCCCTTCATTAAAAGGCGGAGTAAGTGTTTTAAACAAAGGGGATCTAAGATTTAGCAGAAGCTCTTTTGCTAATGGAGTGCAGTGTTTAGGGGTGCTCCTCTATCTAGAAGTTTGATTAAATAGAGAATCAAGGATATCAAGTGGATCAGGAACCACTGCCATAATTAAAGATGGAATCCCCTCCCAGAGTAAAGAATGTTTATATGCTGTCCGTTCCGTTTGGATTGTTTGTGTGTATTCCACTCCAACTCTGCTTTTTTAAAAAAATAAAACCTTATGGGCAATTGAATCTAGAAAATATAGTGGAGGCTTGTTCTATTTGTTCTACCTTACAAGCATTCACATCCAATGGTGGTGGCTGGTCCAGTGCTGTAGGATGGGATTCTTACCAGATGACTTTTCTACTAGCAGTTGTGAATGCTATCAGAACTGGATTGTTTATTATACCATGGCTATTGCTGTCCAATTGTTCTGAGTTCTTCCTGCCAATGCAGGTCTTTGTTCTATCACTGGCTGCTTCAGATCTATGGGATTCCTGAAGTGAGAAGAACATGACACTACCCATAGATGACATGCACCTAATGCATGCATTCTCTATTCAGGTTAGAAGCAATATCAAATGTAATCGCTTTACCTGCACGTCCACTACAGAGAGAACAGGCACGGTCTAATCTTGTCACCTTTAACAAAAACTAAGCCTGATCTCTCATTATGAGTTGGAAGAGAAACACTGAACATCCTCCTGTTGTTTACAGCAACGCAAACCCTCCCTCAGCCAGTACAATCAACATTCTTCCAGGGCTTGCTACTGATCCCTCCTGGCACCCCCACATCCCCACTGTACTAAATCTCAAATCTCAAGCCTTTTCAATGCTGTTCCCATCAGTCCCTGCCTTGATCTATGGAACTGTCAGGGGAGGCTTCTCGTTTCCCATCACAGCACAATGGACGACACACCAACTGGTTAAACAAAAACCTCAAACATACATACATAAACTATTGTGGCTAGTTACTTCTAACACTAACCCTAACCCTAACCCTGACAGCCTCCTGCTTCTGGTTACTTCTGTTTCTCTCAGCTACTGATAGTCACCCGCCTGTTACTCTGAACTACCTGTGTTTGAAGGTGTTCAGAGACAAATCAGTTGAAATGTCAGCTTGAGGCTGACCAATCAGCATTGCTCCCAGCTGACATTCTGCACGTTGACATTAACAGCCTATTAAGTATCCAAGGCATAAAGTGACCCCTTTCCTGGAATCGGTAAACACACATACAGTATTTTACAACACTATTGAGCGTTGATACAATAAACCCATTTAAATATGAAAACATAATACTATTATGGTTACAGTTGGTGGAATTCTGCACAATTATACTGTACAATATGGAAGTGAAAACAGGGACCCTATTTACAAGCAGTGTTCCACTCACAGTAACATCGCATTGATCGCTGCAGTGTTCCACTCACAGTAACATCGCATTGATCGCTGCAGTGTTCCAGCCACAGTATACATCGCATTGCTTGCTGCAGTGTTCCAGTCATGTTCAGTTTTCACTACAGTACAATTCCTTACCAGTTTGTTTACATTACCCAAGGTAGTTTTATCTCTCGGCACAAACGCTTCCTCTCTCTCTCCTGCTACAACCTGCAGCAGCAGGGGGTTATGAATGCCATATGTAACCTCTGTATTATCTCAGGGAAGAAAAACTGTCAAAATATAACAATTTGTGGTGTTTTTGTACCCCGATAACGTTTTACAAGAAACACCTATAAAGCTAATATTTTCAACATGGACTTGTGAGGCTACACCCTCCTTGAATATATAAAAAAGGAAAATAAAAAAGGTAGAACTATATGGGGCATTGGACAGTTAACTGCACTTAGTTCACTGCATTAATACACTTCTGAGCTGCTGGGGCAGGATCAGCAGTGTTACAGCATTCAAAAGGGGCTGGCACAGAGTTTAGTGCAGTAAAGGAACATAAGATGACCCATCTGAGCTCATCTGCTTCCTAGTAAACTCTGTAAAGTTGAGACTTAAAGGATCCAAGTGATTCTGTCCCAAAAACATGGCTAGGTAGCCTATTCCAAAGAGTGCAGAAGCATGGTAAATCATGGTAACCTGGGACAAAGAATGGTAAATGCATGGGCAGAGTAAAAGCATAGCAAAAAGCTAATTTACTGAGCTAATTTACTTGGGCTTCTTAAGCATTTTGTAAAGCACAGTATTATTATCTGGAAATGTAATCAGCTAAGGGTGCTTACGAAAACTACGCCTCTATTCAAAGGCTTCCTGCCTCCTTTAAAATACTAATTTGCCTGACACCAGAGAGTCTGTTGGTCTCTGTTATCAATCCAGTAAATCAACCCAACAGTCCCTATTTGAATTAATGCTAATTCAGCCCACTGCAATCCTGACCTGTAGAACAGATATACAAGAAGCACAAGGATGCCACAAAGGAATCTATGGCTTACAGAGGTGTAAAGGTTAGCCACTGGAATAAAGGGGCGATTTGTTGTTCAGGATTCCAGGTTTTCAGGGATTGGGACGGTTCTGGTCAGAGGATTTTGTTTTGAAATTGAAGATCACAGCCCTGACAGTCTGGGAGATTAGAAGGCACATGGTGCTTCCTGGTTTAGATAAAAGTCAGCTGTTAGCCCCTCCAGGTGCCTGCTACTTTTTAATGTGATCCATATGAACTAGAATACTGCAATCCACTAATGATTGCACACGCTTATAGATGGGCTTGACCTACTTTTACTTTTCATCTTTATTGGTTTATTTTGTCAGTAAAATAAGACAACAGGAATCAAATTCCCAACCAAGGGGAGAAAATAGCATAATCAAGCATTAATCTGACACATTACCTGCTGGATAATAGCATATTTAATTACAATTTTTATGGAGAAGTATAATTCAGAGAAGGGTT
The DNA here is from genome assembly GCA_030684275.1 of Acipenser oxyrinchus oxyrinchus. Taxonomy (NCBI): domain Eukaryota; kingdom Metazoa; phylum Chordata; class Actinopteri; order Acipenseriformes; family Acipenseridae; genus Acipenser; species Acipenser oxyrinchus. The sequence goes on from CM060262.1 coordinate 3,215,243, forward strand.
TTCCCTGAATCTCCATGTGAGTATAACTTGCATTCATTTTCATCACTCCTTTAATACATTCTTTAAAATTCTCTTTGGCAAAGCAGGCACCTGTGTATAATGCACATATATACTGTACTGCCATTGCATCAACCAATTATTTGTATGAAACACAGCCAGTAAAGGGAAAGAATGGGATAGATATAAAAGGTTTAATGTTATATACTCAAAGCGACAGTAAAGCCTTCTTTCTGGAGATGAAATTCTTTCTTTCTTTCTTTCTTTCTTTCTTTCTTTCCAATGCTGAATCCTGCATGGCAATGTTCCAGTGGTGAGAGGCTTGTCCTTCAATACAGTTCTCTGTGTTCTGCACATTCTTCAGTGTTTATACTCTTGCAATGTTGTTCTCACTGACTCATCATTCCAGTGGCACCTCACCCAGCACATTTATGACTGGTGCTTTTAAAAGAAAATTCAGTCAATTCAAAGGCTAGATCTTGACTTGAAGACATCGAGAAAGACTTTTACGGTCTAGGAAACATTCATTTAATTATTTCCCTCTTTAAAAACTCCCTGGATTTTACATAGTACAGTTTTTTTAAAATACTTCTTTTTTTACACTAAGCTTGTCAAAATACACATTCGATTGCACAATTCACTTTTTATAGAACTAGAGTCTTCCATCTAAAAATGGTACTTTGAGAACAAAGGAGAATTTTCAGGGGAAAGCAGCCACAAGTTAAGTAAATGCAGCTGATATTGCATCATACTTCAAACCTTTTTCAAATGAACAGTATGTCAAGGGAAGAGAAACTTCTCCTTTCCGATAAAGAACAAATCTGGCATCTTGTCAGTTAATTCTACAATCTGAAAACATCATTTAGACAGGGAGTGAGAAAGAGGGAGAGAGGGGGATGTGTTGTAGACAGACAGACGGAGGTCGACAGAATGACAGACAGACAGGCAGACAGACAGGCAGGCAGACCAACAAGGTCATTCACAAAGCAGGAAAAACAAAGTGGAACAATTATCCAGAACATGCTGCCTCCTCATTTAAAGGCCTTTTTCTCTTTTAAAAAAGAAAACTTAAGCAGAGACCCTGCTTCATCTCAAACGCCCCTCCCAGGTAGCATCTGATGACAGCTGTATAAAACCATCACCGGTGTTTACAGGCCACGTTGAAGAGGTGCGACAAGTCGTAATTATGGGTTCAGTATGCGCAAACAGTCATCATGGGTCACAGCAGGCTACGTTAAAAGTGGTCGACCTGGTACGGGAAGGGGGGACTTGCAATACGAAGAAGAATACTTGTTTACGCATTCCAATAACAAACTGTTCAGATGGACAGATAGTGAAACAGACAGGCAGAAAGATAGACAACGGGCTACAGATAAGCAGAAATGAAATGTCTTGACTGAGACAAGAAAATCCCACAAAGCATCGCTTTCAAAAACGTATGATCAGGCCCTATTCAGACAGCTTTATCTCAGGTCTTATTTCAAGATTTGATTTTTTTTTTTAACTTTGATGGATTAAATCAAGTTTGATTTACTTGTAATGGTTCTTGATTGTTGTTGGTTTCACAATAGTCAAAATTAGAAAGAAAAAAAAACATTGTTTTGTAAATCAAGGTCTATTTTAAAATACAGTGAAGTGATGTATGTGAAAAATCAGGTTTAAATACAGGTAGGGGGCAGTATTAGGACCTACCACCGTTTAAGAAAGCAGACCCTGTTATAGCTCACTAACACTGGTATCAGGGCCTTTTTCTTTTGCTTTAGCAGGAGTACCAGTTTAGAACCTGAGAAAACCTTGGAACTGCTCTATAGAGAGCATTCTATATGTAAAACACCTGGCAGGCTGGTGAGATGAGCTGTTTAAACATTCCTTGTACAGAATATTTTGGCAGATCAATTACAAATAATCATATGGGAAGGTTTCAATGGCCAGCATTATTGGTTTCTTGGCCCTAGTGTAATAGCTAGAGGTCAGGAATGTGCACACACTGCATTTTGGCAGGCGGGACTGGCACAAGGATGCTTTATTCATAAAACAGCCTCGCTCTGATGTCATCAGCGATTAATAAACTGGAACAAAAGTCCCGACATGAAACGAACTCCAATCTACCCGTGTACATAATAACTCAGCACAAATTGTGTAACTGCTAATTATTTCAATATGTTTACTTTCGCCTCAGTTTGGGTGCGTACAGAGATTACATCAGATTACGTTAGCGTGAGGCCTTCTGATTTTGGGAATATATCATTTGTTGATTTAGGAAGAGTAATTAACTTTTGTAACAAGCAATCATCACATATCACTCACAGGCACCAAAAACATGTCGTGTTTGAGTGTTCAGATCTCTGCTAGGAACAAGACCACATTTATAAAGCCTATTAGTTCACTAAACAGAAATACTTACCTCTCGGTAATAATTTAAATAGTAATATAAATGCATTTCTTCTACTGTAGAAAAAATATTTGTCTGCTTGACTTTGGGAGATATTTTGAAAGTGTTTACTCCAGTCTTTAATTATGTCCTTTTTTTATTAAACAGGTTAATGTAACAAAATGTAACAATTTAAAGGTTATTATATGTATATTAAAAAAAGCCAAGAAGACTCTCTTTTCTGAGTTTTTAAAGAAATGGAGTAAAGAAAAGAAACAACTTTTAAAGACTTTTTTGTATATGAGAATTCAACAGTTAACACACTTTGTAAAATCCAGGGCTGTAAGCAAGAGTGTGTGTTTGCTTAAAGCTCCTTTGGCTCCTAACATAATTAAAAAGTAATCATCACAGTATTGTAGAAGAAACCGGATCACTAAACAGAGTATTTCTGAAGGATGATTCGAGCTGATCGGTTTACTTGAGCAACGGTTCCAAGTGCAGTTGAAAAAGAAAAAAGCACAGATTGTTAATTACAAACTTATTTTTCAGACTGACCTCTTAAACAAAAGACAGAAACAAAGAAATAGACATTATCCATTTGTTTTTAAAGGGGTAACATTTAAAAAAAAAAAAAAAGATATATATATATTTGTAAATGTGCTCTACATTTCTTTTTAACTGTGACACGAGTTTTGAAAAAAGGATTATAGTTATTATTACCTGCATGGTTTATTCCGGTACAGATGTATGTATAATAATGCACATGTAAACTAACACACATTTATAAAAAGCATGTCAATAGAAGGGCTGCTTGAGATTTCACGAGGGTGTCCTTTTCTAGACAGGGCACTGCAGCAGCTGTGCCTTGTTGCTCTCTTCATTAATTGAAGTGCTACAGAAGTCAGTCCCACTGTAGTCAGGCACCGGAACATTTAAATCACCGTCTGCTGGACAAATATAGAGTTGAGTAATACAATTTAAATGAACTTTGACAAGAGCTTAAATGACTGTGCAATAAACATCAACAAATACAGCTGTACAGCCACATTTTAAAACAGATATTAAAAAGACTGACATACAAAATAAAAAAAATAAAAAATAAAATATAAATAAATAAATAAATAATAACAATAATAATAATAATAACGTAGATGACAAGATCCTTAAAAAGCACCTGGAGTAGTAGGTGGAGCAGTCCCCATGAAGGTAGTATTTACAGTATGTAAAGGAGAGTTACTGTAAGTCTTTGATTGTGACTACTGGCTTCAGCAGTACATTATTGTAGAGGCTGAATTACTAAGTAGGATGTTTATGTAATAAAAGTCTGCTGAGAGTTTGCTCCCTAATCAGCCACTAACAATTAAAATAAGACAATGACAATGCTGTTTCATCTGTGGCATGCAAACCTTTACATCTTAACAGCATGCTATTAACCACATCCATAATCTCACAGCTTTGCTTTTATGGCTTTCATTGCAACACCCAAGTTAAAGAGTGCAGCCCCACTATTTATTCTAAAGGGAGAAAATAAACTACCTATTAAATAGTGAAGACAACTGCAACCAGGCATCTAACAGATTCTCTTTGCAAAGCAGTTTTCAATTTCCTCGTGGCATGGGTAGATCTGTGTTTGCTGGGAGATCCGGCTGTGTGCTAGAGCAGTTGTAATGCACTGCAGACATCGTGTGTGCGCTGTGTCACCCACGGTGGAAAATTTAATTCAGCTCCGCTGCCAGATTCCACCTTGAACTTTCAGAAAACAAGCTGACAATGTCTCAGAATGAAAACAAGCGATGGTGGAAACCCCCCAATCAAAATGACATCTGCGTTAGCTTAGTTTCCCAGTGCCTGACCTAAGATCCTTTCAGAGGTGTCTATTTAATATGGATTACTAACCAATAGCACTGCTTTAAGTAGATAACAACAATGGAAAATGGGAACAAGAAGAATGGCCCTGTGGAGCTTGGAATCAGAACCCCTTCCTAGGTGTTGGAAGTAGTTTTCAGTCTTGCAGTGCACTTTCAGTGTTATCCAGAAAATCAGCTAACCAGATTCTAGCCTTCATTAGTCTGGTGACTTGACTTGACTAGGCTTATTACCAGCTAGTGAGGGGAGTTTATATTTTAACCTTCATTAAACAAACCAAACCACCCTGCTTTCAGATGCCTCCTTGGTGTCTCAGACAATGTTTTACACGTTTACTTGTATTCGCTGGCTTCAGCTATAATAGACATGGAAAGAATCTAAACTGGAAGAAGAATCCAGTTACCAACTTGTCAACTGTTATACATCAAATGCAAACTAGCTCAGTATCACGTTAGTTACTGAAAAACGGCAGAAAATCACAGGCGATATAAATTCAGCATTTTGAATGGGAAATAAATACGAATGAAAGGAACTCAAATGTATAAAAAGCCCAACTGCAGATGCGGTACTAATGGAATACCATTTGGAAGGGGGTGAGCTGGATATTTCACCAGCGCTGAAACATTGGGAATCTGTGCTGAAGTTTATCATCTGTTTCCACAAACCTAATTTAGAAATGAAAATCGGAACGTTCCTCATCTGAGATAATGTGTTCTTCTCCTGTTTTGATGACACCACGTTTCTCGTGGGTTCACATGGGACTCTGGTGTGAACCTCATCGAGACCATCTGACCTGCCCCAGCTGCCTCTCCGCTATCCTGCCGAGAGAGATACCGTTCAGTATACAACATCCAGTGGCGCTCAGCTATTGGCTAAAGAAGCTTGCTTGTTTTGGTACTGGCCATCCTCTGAGGCGACGGTTATCGCCAGCGATAGTGCTTTTTTCTCACCAGAAAAGCTGCTTTATCAGAAACTAATGCATCATGTTCTACAGACAAAGCTATTGGTTTGAGTTAATCAGGAGTGCGTCCTCTCTCCTCGTACACTCACATCGCGACTAATATTTGCATGGTAATCGCCGCTGCACAGTGAACACAATGTTCCTTGTTATCGGTCAAATACTTCAGGAATTGGACGAACTAACCGCACAAAAATGTGTTTGTGTCTCAGATATTAATGCCTGGCAATAATAAGGGTAAGTAAAAAGGCATGATATTAAGCTACAGTAAACTCATGCAATAAAATATAAACACACTCATTATTATCTGAGACTAATAGCAAACTCATTTCATTGTGAGCCTAAGCTGGATCCAGGGCTCTAGAGTAGTGTCTTATCCCACTGTGTCGACGACACCCTTGTCTGATACTTTTGTAAAGAATATGAATCTTTTCCTTAAAGCAAAAGTCTGATTTACAAAGCGTTCTGCACCTGCTTGGTACAAATGTCATAATTTGTTGGTTAGCAGACCCGGTGGTTTCTACGATGAAAGTTTGTATAAATAAAGTAAGCTTTAAACCTTGCAAGTCCATGACAGCTTTGTCTTGGTTTATTGCTTCCAGCCTCTATTGCTTTGGGTAGCAAGGGTGAGATTTAGGGATATTCTGCATGGGTATTTCATTGTGCACTTGGACACACACACACACACACACACACACACACATAACAGAATAGCTCATTTAGAAATAAAAATTGTATCAAAATGTATTGTATCTTTTAGAAACCATTCTCACCATTTTTATGGCTCCCGTGTGGCATACCAGAACGATAGCGATTCATTATGCGTGCTGATTATGTTTCACAGCTGCATCTGTAGTACAGCATAACAAGGCAGATCATTAAAATTAGCAGAACTTTCAATCAACAAACCAATTTGCTGGTGCAAAACAGGGCTGGGTAGCAGCATGGCTATCAGCCTCATGAAATAGGGATTTCCTCTGAGAAAAGTTCCTGTGAGAGTCTTCACATTCCTATCCCTGCCAATTTCTAATCACTGTTTTATTATTCAGTTTTATTTGTTACAATGCTTTTAAAGTAAGCAGCACTCCTCCTTACACACAAACAAATGGTTTACACATAAAAACATAATATTATATTATACCAGATATGTAACTCTTGTGTATTCATGTTTCAGAAATCATGGGTATCTGTCATGCTTCATAATGCAGCTTAAGATACTCTACCATTTGAGGCAGACTCCGAGCAAGCCTGAGCAAGGTGGATAAAAACATGTTTAATAAACTCACTGTTTGCCAAATATCCCTGAGTGCAGAAACAGTAAGAACTGGTGATTATGAACACATATCATGCAGACTCAGAGGAATCTAAAAATAAATGACAAAGTGAATAAAGTGAACTAAATTTGCACTTGTAACAGAATGTAATAGAATATCGCATGAAGTTAAAACAGAAATGGGAAGAACCTAAACCTGTACATTGCAGTTTTCTTTTTCCTTTCCTTTTCTTTTTTTTAAGTTTGTGAGCATGAATGTTAACGCTGCCATAAGAGTGGTTCTGAAGTTGCAGGAAGAGAATGCTGAGACAAACACCTTAACCCGCACGGATCACCTCGCCCTTTCCTTTACTAGCCTGCCAACTTGTGTCCTTTTTCTTTGCTTTTAATCTGTGAGATTGCATGAAAAAGTGGGAGACAAGGCTACAGGTTTTATTAAAGGCTTGAAACAGGGCAGTACTCAGCTGGGTAGGGTTTAAGAGCATGTCACTGTGCCCTTTATTGAACCTGGACAATCAGGCTGCCGCTAAGGGGAAACTTAAATAGTTTGTTTGTTTGAATCTCAAAATCACATTTATGCAATATAAAAAAATAATTGTAATTTTTGGGTTTTTTTGTTAGATGAATAAAAGTAGAAAAAGTATATATATATATATATATATATATATATATATATATATATATATATATATATATATATATATATATTCTCAGTCACATTTTAAGTAAGTTTATCATGATGAATATATGAACATGCAGAATACCTTAATAACTAATGTGTGTTTCGTTTGTTTTAAATATCAGTTAAGCAGGATATGTTATTTTGTACATTAATATACATTTATTAAAACACCCTGTTGCTTCTGTTGTTTTGATTTGTTGTGCATATGACATTTAATCACTGTAACTGAAAGTCTTGGAAAACTGTCAAAATAGGCAAATTTGTGATTGTCTAATTGAATTGATGACTTTAATAGGCCACACGTGCACTTCATTAAAAAAAAAAATGCAAAAGAAAATGGCTGCTCTAGTGCACTAGGGTTTGAGATCTGACCTCTAAATCACTGCAGGAAGAAGGGGGAAAAAATCGTTATTGCTGTGTTACCTGTTTGACAATGTGGGCAACAATTCTGACACTATCAGTGCACCACAGTGGCCATTTTGAAAAGATCTTTGAAACAGGCTTTAAAGTTATAAGTGTAAAAAGTTGTCAGGATGTTAACAATGAAAAGAAAAATGACATGTATGTTATTTAAACAGTTGTAGCAACAGGTGGAGACGTGTAACTATATTCTTTGGAACCCAGCTACTTACTCTTTAAGATGCCTAATAAAAGCACAAAAAGGGTCTAATATTTTCACACATGAGTGCCTACTTTTTCTATATCACTGATTACTGACTGTAAATTTTAATTCTCACACCCACAGGTTTTCATGCCGGTGGGTATATAAAGGACATGACAAGAGGTGTTCTAATACATTTGCACACGGCTGTATTTATCTAGCAACACGCACTATTACAAACTAAATGAAGTCACATTAAAAGTCATTTGCTGCTCCGTCACCCCAGACGAGCCCTTGTAATGTATTGCAATATATTTAGAAAAATTTAGCTGACAGAAGCAACTACAGTAAAGCTGATGACAGACATAAAACAACCTGGAAACATGGAGATTTACAAAAGCTCCCAAACAAGCGTAACGGCCGACATTACTAAGAGAACTTGAGAGGGCATGTTTGTCTTGCTTACTGTTACACGTCCACACACAAGAATACGTCCGCAAACTCTCAATAACTACTTAACTTCAGGCTTTTGTATGCAATACAGCATATTGGCGAACACAGTAGGAGACTCTTAAGTATAGTTCTATGCACAGGGGTAAAGTGATTAGATTAACAGAACACATATACGTATAACTGCTTCTTACTTTATGGGAGCTTAGAACTATATTCATTCATAATATTTTACCTTTGAAAGGTATATTGGTGTGAAGGTGCAGTAAAGTGACATAAAAGAATAGTAAAAACACAGTAAACAGCATGCCAGTATGGTCAATCGCTCATAAGTTTGGTAAAGCATGGTATAGACTTGGAAAAAGTATGACAAGCTGCCAATTTATGGTATATTGGTGTAAAAGTGTAATATATGGTAGTGTGCACTTTTTTTTTTGGGTAGGAAAGCATTTTGGCATTTTTGTACTAAACTGTCAGAATAGGTACCAATATTGAATACATTGCAACACATTTCTATAAATGCCTATTATCCCCAAAGAAGTGTTACAGTAACGGTGTCCTTAGAATGTATTTTATTAACCGCGATTGACAAACAACTACAGTGTATTAGTAACTAAGGGAGGAATCTAACAACTACAAACCCTCATCTTTCATTGAACTAAGTCCATTCTTTATTAAGACATGGGGGAGAGTCATTAATACATATGTCATTTCATCTCCGACCCAGTACACAGTACAGAAATGAGAGGAATTAAAGGGTAAAGAGTGACATTCTAACAGTCTCTGTTGTATCAATTAGGTAAGAAAACTGGGCAAAAAACAGTGACCATGTTAATGATCTGCAGACAGAGAAGTAGTGCGGTGTAAAGCTCCAGATGCATGCAGCTGTTAAAAGTTCAAATTGTTAATCCCTGGCAATGCTGCTAAGTAGACTGTTTCTTGAGGAGTCTCTTTTAAAATAATGGAATCTGAACTACTGCTTTAAACTAATCTTGCTTCATTTCTCGACAGATGTTGCACCTTCCCCCCAGGTCTTAGGTAGGTTACAAAGCGTGATTATTTTTCTTTTAACATTGCGTTCTCTGTCAAGCTAAGTTTATCCAGATTACTTCATGACCTATACTGAGATGTCACAGCGTTACAGATTGTCGTGCATACCGCGCTTGGTCTTATAATAGTTTACCATGGTATTGTTGATGTTTATGCTTTTCCCATAGCTGTGCAATGTGTTTACCATAGTTTACCCTGGTTTGCCATGTTTTCAGTGTTTTATTACACTTTGCTATGCTTTTACTGTGGGAAGCCTTTATAATGGGATAACCTCCACCCATGGGAAAATCAGTACACTGCAATTGGATATGGAGGGGAGTTCACATAGCTGACAACAAATAATGCTTTTTTAAAAAAAAAAAAAAAAATTATTGGTTTCCAGTGTATGTTAGTGTAAGTGTACGTTAGTATAAGTGTAAGTTAGTGTGAGGAATTTGTAAAAAGGATAGGCATCTACACCAAGTGTCTGGTACAGGGTCGGTACCAGGTCAGATCGGAGAAAACATCATTGTGTATCGATCAGAAAGGACGGGTTGCTGTAACAATTAATGTAAAGTGCACCAACTGCTAGGGATTAAGGTGAATTACAGGTAATAGATGCCACGATGAGGCTGGGATAATGATAACGTCCTTCCGAGCTCATCTATCAAGTAAAAGCTGCAAATGTAATTGCTCTGTGGAAGCAGCTGAGTGAGAAACACCTGCTGAACTGATCTCGGTATAATCCTACGCATTTGACCTCAGATCCAAGACCGTGTGCATGCACCCCAGACAATGTGCTAGTACTGCATCTTTTAATTGGGGTATTTATTTATTTTTTTGTACTAAATGCGATATTGCTGGTGAAACAACAGGATTACGTTTTTAGGAATAAAATCCTATCATAAGTAGATCAATAAAAATCACATTGGCCTGTTGTTTTTCTCTACTTCTTGGTGTAATTGGATGTAATCTGTACTCTCTCATGCACTCTGTTAGTTCAGCAGATTAAGCCTGCAGTACAGAACCTCTGCTTTACTCTCTCACGCACTCTGTTAGTTCAGTAGATTAAGCCTGCAGTACAGAACCTCTGGCTATCAGAGAATCCAGGAACATTATGTATTCTGCTTGATTCTCAAACTAAGCAGTCCAGAGCTACACTGTCCCAAGGACTCGTACGCAGCATTAGATAAGGCCAATCATTTCATTTAATGTACAAGGAGGCACTTCCCATGATGCTGTTTTCATGTTCCTCCTGCCAGGTTGTTGTTAAGGAGGCAGTGTTTCTTACAGGCAGGGATAAGACTGGATACTGTTCCCAGCTCATCCAGCTCTAAGACCAAGTGGGAAAAAGTCTCATTTGAGGTAATGGTCGTGCTCATTTATTACATTAGAGGAAACCAGCCTTATTAGTTAAATATATTAATTGTGTTAATTATAATGAAATCTTTAGGCCATTACGTTTAGTACTGGTGGCAGAGAATATATGTTCCCTCTGAATATGTGTTCCCCCCAGGAACGAATATTCTTTCCCCCTAGGAATCAATATTGGGGAATCTTTGTACCCTTTGCATATAAGTCTATGTCCATGCATTTCAACTAAAACCTTCATTTTAAGACCACTAACCCAAATCCTTAACTTGTACCATCCAGTCCCCTCTGACAGGTCCAGTCTCACCTAAAATAACACATGATAACAGCCTGCAAACACTGCTCACATTTACTAGCATTATATATGCATCATTTACATAAAAATAGGATAAATAACAAACACGCACGTAGGGTGGAACAAAGGTTCATTCCCCTGGGATACACATATTCACCAAATATTTGTTCCTGGATGAACAAATATTTGGGGGAACCAATATTCGTTTACACTGGCAAATATGGCTATTAATTACTTAAAATAATATATCAAATTCAAAATATTAATAGTGCAGGTAACCAATTTATTCTATCACTTCCATCAAACATTTGACATGTCAAGTTATCCTTGAAAAGTTTTTCAGCGTTACAGATTCCAGCGGGCAGTATAGCTGCTTTGTGATCTGCTAACTCTCCTGAGATCCGACTTGAATTGCTGTCTGTCTGGCGGCTGGCAGCCTGTGTGTGACCTGGCGGCTCGCACCCTTTGTCTCTGTGTGTGGCTGCATTATTGTTTGGGTGTTTTTTGTTTTCATAGGTTGTGAAGAGGCTAGTTGGGTGACGGTCAGCTGTGACTCAACAATATCCTTTGCTACACAGATTCAGCATATGCCTTAGCATAGGACCCAAGTTTCATCAATTGGAAAGGTGGTCTAGACTATTTGCTATGGGTAGGGTGGGGTATCCCCTTTCCTGTAGAACATTTTGGACAATGATTAATCTGACCTAAAGTATTAAAATTATATTTTGACAAATTATATTTTGAATGAATAACAGAAAAAGAACAGCATTGGTTAATTTAAAATGATATCATTTGCAACTTTAATTAAAAACCCATCAATGAATCGAGTGTACATACAATAAAATCATATATATATATTTTTTATATCACCCAAGCAGTGATCTACAAGTTTTATTTTGCTGGTTGTGCAATGAATGTCACGGGTCTGCAGGTTTTAATGTCGATTCGAGGGTCTGTTTAGTGAAAAGGAAAGGGTTTCTTTATTCCACTTTAATTCTTTCAGTGCTACAGACCTTTGTGACACTGAGATGATTAAATTAGTAATCTAAAGGATATCTTTCTGTACAGTTCAAATTACGCTTTGCAGTTTTTATACAATTTTATAACTAAAAGCAGCACCAGCTGACCTGCAGGGCCCTACCACTACCTTTGATTGCATTCCTCCAGGTCAGGCAAAACAAATTGTGGGAGTCCTATACAAAGTCCCATCAGAGTTTAATCACCTTGCAGTTTGTTTTTGAAGTTTTATTGGTCTTGTTCAGTGCATCCTTTTAGGCAAATGCTAACCCCCTGGCTTGCTCGAGGTATAGTGGTGACGATGTATCAATAGTGAATGGAGATTATTCATATTAGTGTTACAGTATTATGATGGCATAACTAATCTATTTGCTTGTAAGGTTGGCTACGTTTCTTTATTGATACTATCTGATAAAATATTTTCTTAAAGATGTACAGTGACAGTGAAAAAATGCTTAAGTTTCAAGGAGCGCTTGTGTCTATGAATGGAAGGGAGGAGAGTTGGCCCCAACTGTGTCTGGATTAATTGACCATTTTTTGTAGATATCACTTTTACACCATATATTCTCTTTTTCTTTTTTTGGGGGTACTGTGTACACAGAAATATTTCAACACACTTGTTTTATGTGTAATCTGAATTATTAAAGCTTTTGATGGCTTTGACAATAATTTATTGTGGGGTATATTTTTTATCAGGCAAAGACAACTTACAAAGCTGTGTCAATTTCTTCAGAGAAACGTTAATATACGGGCACTAGCCAAGCTTGATAAGAAAATACTGTAGAACAGTACGGTTTCTGAATAAAAAAATATGTTTTGGAAGATAAGCAGCGCCATCTTGTGGATACGGGAGCGTCAAACTACTGATTTAGGGCTTTTCAACTCGCAATGCATTCTGGTAAGCATAGTCCTGCTCTGAAAGAGGCAGGCAACGTACCAGAATCCACTGCCATGTGAGTTGAAACTGTCGAAGCATATTATTTGAGTCATAGGGTTTCCCTTTCTGTACAGATCACACACGATTCCAGAAACAACCTAGAATAGTTTATCCTGGTCAGGATATTACATTTACTTTACTGTGTTAGTATTGTGTGCTCCAATTCCTAAATCATGCTGGAGTATTCAGCAAGTCCATAGTTGTGAGGACAATACACTGCAACGCTATATATGATGATGACAGATAGTACTAGACTCACTCGCTGGTTAGAGGAAATGTATTTTGAAAGGGTTAAAAACGAATAACCTATTGTTTATCATGTTTGACCTATATGACAATATAATGCGACTGTATTTGATATACAGAAGAACACTTGAACAGCTATGTATCGTATTTCAATTGAAATAAATGACTATACCTTTCCGACAGTAGTACACCACTCACCACGGCAATGAACAGTAAAAAAAAAAAAACTCAATTTCCCAGAGTGCACTTTCCCCTTTCCGGGGTGGGTTTAACGAAGGTCAATCTGGTGGAGGAGTTACTGCAAACATGGCAGCCTTCAGGGTAACAAGGTGTTTAATCAGAGATTCTGCACGTCTCAGAAACGTGGAACAGAAATCAGCCGTGGTGTTTAGATGCGCAAGGCGGACGCTTTCCAGCGAGTCTGCTAATAACAGTAAGTCATATTAAAAAACAATATGATGTCTTTGGAACTGGGTAATTGTCTTTAATGTGACCTTGCACATCATTCATTAAGCACTCTAGTTTAACTACGGGTATCCTCTTCTTAGGTCTACCTCATTTTTAAAACATAAAAACAGAAATAAATTTGAATTTTGAAACAAAAGTGTTGTCTGTGATGTCGTTTGTAAAAGTACGCTGTGTACATGTTTTACTTCGGCTCCAGGTCCCACAGATGGCAGAAGTCCCCAGTTTTCAGACGAGGAGGTTCAGAATATTTTGACCAAAATCACAGGGCTGGACCTGCAGAAGGCATTCCGGCCCGTTAAACAGGAGCTGAAGCCGCCAACCTACAGACTCATGACAGACGCCCAGCTTGCAGAGGTACTGGGAGGCTGTGCCTTAAGCTTTCATTCCATTTTGCATCCTTGTTTGGGAGGTGAAATATATATGGAGTATGTGCCATAGCACATACTCTAGGAGGCTGTGTGGTCCAGTGGTTAAAGAAAAGGGCTTGTAACCAGGAGGTCACCGGTTCAAATCCCACCTCAGCCACTGACTCATTGTGTGACCCTGAGCAAGTCACTTAACCTCCTTGTGCTCCGTCTTTCGGGTGAGACGTAATTGTAAGTGACTCTGCAGCAGATGCATAGTTCACACACCCGAGTCTTTGTAAGTCGCCATGGATAAAGGCGTCTGCTAAATAAACAAATAAAATAAAAAAATACCAAATGGATTTCCTGCATTTGACGTGACATCAGTCTTCAGATTTTTAGGTTTCAAACCTAATTTCCTGCATTTTTCCCTCTCCGCTTTCAGGCTACACAGAAAGCAATACAAGTTGCTAAAGAAAGGCTAAAAATGCCACCAGTTCTTTCAGAACGAAAACTGATTGATGACGTTTTAGCGGAAGATAAGTTCCTGGAGGGACTGGAGACAGTGAAATACGTGTTTACTGACATTACCTACAACATCCCGCACAGAGTGAGTGTAATATACTGACCCACGCAGCAAACCGTTGGATTGTAACACATATTGTTATAAATACCCTTGTCTATATACTTGCATTTAGGAACGTGATGCATTTATTGGTCTTCTGTAACTGGCTCCAATCGTAATTATTCAGTTATGTTCTGTAACTGGCTCCAATCGTAATTATTCAGTTATGGTTTATAGGACTGCACTTTAAGCTGTAGTGTTTGTCTGTTGTCAGACAGCATTAAAAAGGGCTGCCTGTTTTGTTTTTGTTTTTTTGCAGGAGCGTTTCATTGTGATCCGGGAACCTGACGGCACTTTGCGCAAGGCGACCTGGGAAGAACGGGACCGGATGGTGCAGCTCTACTTCCCCCGGGAAGGCAGGAGGCTCACGCCTCCACCAGTCTTCAAAGAGGAAAACCTAAAGGTAAAGAACAGCTTCTGCAACTCCCTTTGTTGCGTTTGCTTACAACGTTTCACCTGTATCAAAACAGCTTTGCATGTTCCATTTCTCCAGGTTGTGTTCCTCCAAGACCGTCATGAGGACATCCTTGACCTCTGCCTTGTCCAGTTTGAACCGGATTCACCAGACTACAGAAGAGTGAGTGCAGTGCCATCTTTTACAGTAAAACCTAATCGCTGTCACCTGAACTGAATTCCAGAGAATGACAGAGGCAAGATTCTATGACCCCTGATTTCTGTCTGACGGTATTAAAAGCCATGTTGTTGTTGTTGTTGTCATTATTATTTAAATTAAAAAAATTGGTAAAGTCCCGCAATGTTTAGATCACACATGGATGTTGATGTGTGCAAACCAATGGTCATTTTGAGATATAGTATCCATAAAACTCAATCCTAAATGTTGTATTTCCAAGGAATTAATGTGTTTTTGATCTCTTTCTCTCCTTTTTGCGCCAGGTCCACAATCTAACTTATGAAGACATTGATAAACATGGAAAGTATGACCTCCCATGCTCAACAAGGCACTTCGGTGGAATGGTCTGGTACTTGGTGAATGGAAAGAAAATAGACGGCTTACTGATCGATATGATCCAGAGAGACCTGTAAGTCTACTGTAAATAAATGAAGACTGTATTTATACCGCTTGGAGCGATGATCTTGCACTTGGCTTGAACCTCAAAAACATTATTTCAATTCTGACTTAGTTTAAATATCACTTTTGTTGTTGTTACAGAATACAAGATGCCGCAAGTGTTATTCATCTGTACCACATGCTGCATCCTCAAGGTTCAGCTGCAAAGGAAGCTGGTGAACAGCAAGCCCAAGGGATTGATTTGGTAAAGGTAAGCAAATCTTGCACCAGCGTGGCCTGCATATTTCATAGAGTTAATCCACTTTTCTGGTATAGGGTTACTTGCCCATTAGAAAATTATTCAAGTTCCATCAGACATTCAAGGACCTGAAGGGTTAATCGTCAGCTTTTTTGTAGCTGAATGTGTTACCAAGTTTGATTTTTATATTCTCCTCCTGTCTCGGGTAGCATATCATAGATGTCATGCAAAGGACACTTCAGAACCAATTACCAACAAACATGACCTCAAATGAAGGGGGCCATTTTAGAGAATGAGTCTCTACACACTGACAAGCTGTTTCCCCCAATCTGGCTGTAGCATAGGACTTCCCATAAGCCAAGTAGCTCAGTTTAGTCATGGATAATATTGCAGTGTGAGCCGATGTAGTAATGCCCCCACCAATAATAGTGAAACAGCAGATTTCCAAAATATTTAACATTAAAAATGGAAGTACATAAGTAGGCTCTCCAATATTTTTCTCCATCATTTTAAAGTGTCTGTTTAGGAAAATGGATGGTTTTATGAGGACTTTTCCAAAACTCAATTTTATAAGAAGCTTAAAACCAAAACATCTAGATAGATGCGTTAATGGTTAAGTTAAAATATGTGCTTGTGTTGATCCAGATTTTTGTTTATACAATTGCGCTCTTACTGATCCACCTGTGATGAGTCAATAAAACAGTATGTCCTCTCTCCAAGATTTTTGCCAGGACAGAATCTCAGAAGGCTGGATATGTTGAACTTGCACTCCAAGCTTATCAGGAAACATCAACTGAACGCTCTGCACAATCATCCTCACCTTGAACTGATAAATGCAGAATCTGATAACATAAGGAGGTGGTGGTCTTTGAGAAGAATTGTCCTTCACCCTGAACAAGCCGTTCTGTGCTTAATGGGCAACTGGTTACTTGTTAGAAGGACTTGTACCGTTTTGTTACAGAAGTCAAAAGGTTATTTCCATTGTTAATACTTTAATAAAATACTGTACATACATTGTTTCAAATAAATTGACTTGATGTACATACATCAGCTTCTTCACTCTAAAGTTTAAGACTTCTTTAAAAAGTGTTTGTTGTGCTGTCATTTATTTCTTACTGGCAACTGCCATACCTGGTAGTTGCCTTTTATAAATATGTATTTTCATATTTATTGAATTCACACTTAACACCTGAACCTATCTTAAATATTTTCAAGCTTGATATGTATTTGTCTTTCTCAATAATGCTTGCAGGAGGAGCAATACGAGACCCATTTTAAAATGATAGGTGTAGAAACCTCTATCAAAAAAAAAAAAAAAAGTTAAAAGCCAGAGAAACTTGATTTGCAGTTATTCAGTGAAGAAAATGAACAAGAACATGAATTGAGAGATTTATTTTTGAGTTAATACAGCACAAGAATGATTATATGAAGTAATCAAACTAGAGCACACTTGTATTCCCTAATGTGAAACGGATGCTTTGCAGTTGCTTGTGCCACACAGATTCTTTGTATAAAGTATAAAATTCTTTAGTCACTAGCTATTGCAATCTTAAAATTGTCTACAGTGTGTTTTTTCTTTCCTTCTCTTTCAGCAAGTACATAACATGAAAATTAACAATACAATGAGTTTGGTCACTTAAATAATAATAATGCTATCTTAAATTTAGTCATCTAAGAAATCATCATCCAAGTTTACATCTGTTGTGTCAATGTCTTCCAGATCCAAGTTATCCAAGTCGTCTTCAAATTCTTCATTCAAAGTCTGAAATAAAAAATAAAAAATCTATAATCTATACACATATATATACACACACCCCATGTGTCAAGCATTAGGGTTACGTACAGATTATATATTAAATTGATATGTAAGAAGGGCTTGTTGCACTGAAAATATCCCTGAAGAAGGAAATAATAGAATTACATACACGTTCATATGCATGTCACACTTTACAAATATCTAGTTGTTCATATCTGCGTTTACCATAACTCAACCCCTCAGGGTTCTCTCTTGAAGGAAGCATTGTACCCTGCTTGCTGTTTTCTTACAGCTTCAAACTAGATCAGAATCACTCTAATAACACCTTCAATTACTGCCATCAGCCACACCTGACAGTTAAAACACATCTGACTCAAACAACAATTCTTTACGATTAAATTTAGACCCCCAAAAGAGACAATTCCCGAATGATATACAAGAACCCCCCCCCAAATATTGATACCTTTGCAGGTTTTTCTGGATTGGCTTTTGTGTTCTGAGTTGGTGCAGGGTCGGGTTCGGGTGCAGAGGCTTGTATTATGAACGACGGTTCTGGGAACGCTGCTGCTTCTGCCATTTCCTCCTTCGGAACATTCTCCTTAAAGCAAAACAAAAGCCAAAGCAATTCTACACATTAGGATTTGTTTCTTTCCTGTCACTAATTACCTACACAAATTTCCTTATTTTTCTATACAGTATGTAGTACTTCTACATTGAAAGTCATGATATATTATTAGTTATTGCTGTTGGTATTATGTCAGTACAACTGACTAAAATACTGATATTTACAAATAAATAAAAATAAAACTTAAGTGCTTTTGAGGAAGAAATGCTCTTAACGGACCAGTGATGTAGATAGAGAATTCTACCGTGCAATAAAGACGAGGAAATATTTCAGGACAAATAAATAAATAAATAAATAAATAAATAAATAAATAAATAAATAAAGGATGTACCTGTGACAGAACTGTTCCTTTTGGCTCATAACCTTTAGCTTCTTCCAATACATTTCTCTCTTCGTTCATCTAGGAAAAAAAGTTACAAAACAGGTTATCACAACATCATTTCAAATCTAGACATAGAACAAGGATGTTGAAACACAGATCAAACATGTATTTACAGTGACTAGTGGGTACTCCTCAGCCGGTCTCAATTTTCCAAGACTAGTTTCCTTAATGAATTGTTCCGCCACAAATGCTTCTTTCAACCCTGGAAACAGGTTTCCATATTCGGTGGGATCAGCCAAAGACTCTGCAGCTTTCTGGTTCACTTTGGAAAGACTCTCTCGCCACAGTTTTACAACCCTAAAGGAAAAATAAAATAAAATAAAAAATAAAGAAAACATGCCAAGTATGACTTGGGACCTTCCAGTACCAAATCTCAGTCTGGAGATTGAACCTCAAAATCTAACATCTGTTAACATCCAAAGCTTTAAGGGGAAATACCTTGACACCTGACTTGGAAGGTAGGTACGAGCGAGAAAGGCAGCTTCAGGAAGACGCCCTGTCCGAATCAACAGTTCCAGACAATGGTCGAGTCTGAAAAAATAATGAGAATTCACATAAACCTTAAGGATATGACATGCAAAATTCAGCATATTGATCCTGTCAGCTTTCACAGGGAGTTAATGATTTTTTTTCATTAAGAAGCATCACTAAACCTATTAACCAGAATTAATTATAACTAGGGCTTGACGTTGTTGGTTTTAACCAATAACTGAAAAAACACCCCCGATGACCTATGCAGAAGATTCGTTTTTTATTTTTTTAAACCAATAAACTTGGGTTTGGTAACATATTTAAATAATGTCAATCATGCACTACTGTCTACATAAAGAAAACGGCTTTCAGAAGGCGGGCAGCGTGCAAAGACAGTGCAACTAACCAAACATCAATTTTTGCGTCAAACCATGAGCCCACCCAAACAAACCAGCAACATGGCATCGCCAGTTAGTTTTTTTGCGGTACAGTTTTATTCAGCGATGAACTGAAAAAGTTATTGTAAATATAAAATTGCTGTACAGTTCTGCTTCTACTAATGCACATTAATGTTTTTCTTGTTGACTATTGCTAAATCAGAGTACTATGATGAATGTTTAATTGTAGGAAAAAATGTAAATAACTTCCTGTATGCCAAGACTAATTACAGTATGCTATAGTCATACAATGGGATGGGCAGAAAAAAAAACCAACCCTAAACTGTGTCTGTATTGTGATAGATACGCGGGCAGTAATGGGCGTACAATGAAATCTGTTAAGTCAAAATTCTCAGATTCAAAATGCATCCAGTTCTGCATTGCTGGAATCCTAATGTGGACAACCTCACTTCAACACAGTAAGTTAACATTTGTATATGTATTAATGAAACGTACATTGAATGTATTATAGAAACTGAAAATTGATGTGTTTGAGTGGTGAATAAAAAACAAAAACCGAAAATTCAAGCCCTAATTATAACTCATGTACTTATTCTAAAGCAGATATTACTACCTATACAAAACTCTCATTCAAAAAGGAGCATAACGCACCGATTTGCATAATCAACTTTACTGACAGTAATCGAATGACATAAACGGTTCGGTATTATTGAATGTGGTGCATTAGTTCAGACATAGCCAATACTTCAAACTTACTTTCCCTGCAAGAAGTAGGTCATAAAAGCAACATTATTCTTGCCATCCTTTTCAGCCGCCTCAGCAAGTTTGTTGACCATGGTGGCATTACCAGAGGCAGTGGCCAGCAACAGAAGTCCACCGTAGTCCTGTGCGTGGTGAAGGCATTCCTGGGCAAGGCCAAACTGACACTTGCTGGTGGCAAGCTCAGCTAGCTGCTTCCACTTCTGCTCCGACTATTGGGGGGGGGGGGAAAGAATAAAAAATAAAAATCTAAAAACATATAAAATGTACTGTTAATTAAAACTATTTAATAATGAGGCAGTGACCGGGGACTATTATGGGGACTTGTTATGGAAGGGGAATATTATGGGGACTATTTTTCAAATGGGAAGACAACATTATTCTTCCCTGTACCAAAGACATTACAACCTTATGACGTTTCTGTTTGTATTTCATTACATGCACAATTTCCAGGGTGCAAATTTAAAGAAACATTAATGTTTGCAGTAAGTATATTTGCAAGTTGTATATGTGCAAATTGTTGTTTAGCTTTGTCAAATAAATACCCTACCTCTGCTTCGACTGCCAGCTGATATGCGATCTTCAGCTCCCCAAGCTGCAAAGCCAGTTCAAAGCGATGCTCTGGATCTGAAGATACTGCAAGGGCTTGTGGTTTGAAACCCTGTTTAAATATAGAAGAAAATAAATTAAAAGCTGGTATTATTACCATGGGCAAATGCAACTTAGGATCTATTCATTCACAACTAGTAATATAAAATTAAAGGAATTAAAGAGTGACTGTTAAATAATATTAACTCTTTCAGTAAGGATAATCCTAAAACAGATGGTTTAAAGTGTCTTTCCTATATCGTAACAGAAGTCTGCAGTTTTGAGACTAAAATACAGTTCCAATGATGACAACGTTTAGCTGCTTTTAACATTCCAACCTGTTTTTCTAGAAAGTGTGCCACTCTGGTCCTCTGTTCTTTAGGAATTGTAGGAAGAACCTTATCTGCCATACCAAAGTCTCTCCTCATCACTGCAGTCTGGTATTCCAGCACAGAGACCAGCAGGGAATAACTGACAATGTTCAACTCTTTATCACCCAGGTACAGCCGGTTATCTTTGGGGATATAACCCAAAAGATACATAGTCCTAGAAAAGAAATGAAGAATTACTATGACAGTTCATATAAAGAAATATGTTGCAAAAACGCAGAAATGAATAATGTTTTTTCACAGCACAACAGCTAGGTACAAAAAAAAACCCTCCACACTTATTATATTTATCATTAAATGTATTATATTGATAGATATGAAGAATTAAAAAGTCTTTACATTTTTCAACAAGGCTGTTTTTATACAGTTAAAATCAGTACCCCCTGAACCAATGCACTGTAAATTTCTACCTGTCCAAGTGAGCAATGGTAACAATTTCTCCGCCAACAAAGTAATTCAGCCTGTTTACAGAGCTGGTGTAAATGAAGCAGTCTCCGACCCACAACCCTGTCTTGACTATTTCCTGGATTTCGCCCTGAACCTGCAGAAAATACAAAGCATTTCTGGATGAGGTTATCTGCAAAGATCAAACAAAAACAGGATTACCCGCATTATTTTTGTATGTTCAAGGCCCATGTATTAATAAACTACCTCAAAGGCATCCTCAATGCCGTCTTCAGTTATGCCCTCGTTTGATTCCTGCGCTGCTGCCACCTTCTCTCCCAGATATTTCAGAATAAAAAATGACTCCTCGGTAGCAATGCAGACCAGCTCCCCAGAGTCGGACCAGAAAATCTGCAAGTTAAAGAGAAAAATCAGACCACATATTAACAAAGATAGCTGGAAGACAATCATCAGAAGACCAAACAGCTTTGAACATAAGGTGTTATTTGTTTTGTTGAATACAATATCTAATTTCTACCAGAACTGTAATACCAAAACATTATAGACTAAATTAATAGTGCAACTGGAGTGGTCTAATTTGGTATTTCAAAGATGTTTTTGATAAAGGCAATCAAAGTCTTAATACCTGTAAAATCCATAAATTTATTTTGTAAAAATGTTAGCATCCAAGCAATACAGATTTTGCACAATAATGAGTTAATTACTATGTAACTTACATGTTTAGGCTGGATTTCAATTCGGCGGATCAGTTCTGTGTTATCCCAATCATAAAATGCCAAACCATTAACAGATCTGACTCCCAACAAAAACCCGCCATAGATACCTATAAGAGCATAAAAAAAAGTAAAATTGGTTATAGTGCTTTTTAGTAGTTCATAAAAAAAATCTAAATAAATATATAAATAAATAAATACTACTTTACCTTCTGCACCAAAATCTGGTTTGAAAGACTTCTTTTCTTTGAAGTTTTTAAAGATCTTCACAACGCTGCTGCTTTCCCTAATTGCATACCTGTAAACACGCAAACGTCAGTCATTATGCTGTATTTTAAACCATCCAACGATACAAGTTTAAAGCAAACATTTGTTAAATCAGTATCTACTCAACACACTTACTCAGAGGAATCGTGTGCCCAGACAAACTCCTGTGCAGACCCGAAGCTCTTGTTTCTCAACGCCATGGCAGTATAGATGATGTATTCCCCATCTCCACATACCACAACAAATCTAATTGAAAAAAAAAAAAAAAAATTATAAAAAAATGATTCAAATATACACAAACTAAATACAGAATGTACACTGGCATGACAAATGATATCATGAAGGAGTATACCGTCATTTGAAAAGTATATTTAAGTGCAGACTTTGCTCATTTGATTTTTCTCAGCTTAGAACATTAGGACAAAGAGACAGATACTGGATCACAATTTCTAAACCGCTCTCATTTGCATAAAAACCTTACATGCAAATTATTGACAGAGTAAGAGTTTCTTTACCTGCCATTGGGGTTGTGCTGGATCGTCTGTGGGTAGATCTCGCAGCTTCCCATGTCTTTCACAGCTAAAGGCAGCCGCTCTCCATCCTTAATTTCAGTATCACCCATGGCTTTCAGATTAGCCTGCTGGACCTCAGAGTGTTTAGCCCAAATGATCTTTCCATTAGCATCCATGGACATAGCAGGCTCCTCGCGACCAAGCTGCACATAAAAAAAGAAAGCTTCAATGAAATGCACTAGACACCAAATACAGAAGTATACTTCAGAAACACTTTGCAGTTAAACAAATGAGGGAGAAAGTTAGATAAGAAAAAGAAAAACGGGCACCTTAACGATAATGCTGCCTTCATCGTACCCCAGTGCCACGTTGTTGGAGCCCCGTAGGCTGGCAACACACCACACTCTCTCCATGCCATAGTTTAGCGTGCTCTCCAAGCGGTATGTGCTTGAATGCCAGATACGAACAGTGCCTGTGAGGAAACACAACTCAAATCAATAAATAATAAAATAAAATAAAAAAAGGGACAACATTGCCATTGCAACCAATATGACAATGTAGATTCACTCTACAAACAGCCCTTAAGAGTCCCCATGCAAACAAGTTGGACACAACGTTTGTACAGTTCAGCAAAAACCCTGTTTCCCACCCAAAACCCAGGAAATAACATGGTAAACCCATAATGTGATAAAATAATATTTTAGAGTTAGATAACATACCGTCTTCTGAGCCGGTGATGATGATGGGGAGCTCAGGATGAAAGCTGACACATGACACGTTCTGAGCATGTCCTTCTAATGTTTGCACACAGGTCTTGTTCTGTAAACCCAGTAAAGCAGCGTTGCAACTGTTATGTTCACTCCTTATCTTAACTTTATACTTTCTCTCAACTCCACTGACACAAATTGGGTTTCCAAAGGAAACGCATGTAGTTTTCATCTAAATGAAAAAACTTTTTTTTTTACCTGGTAGTCCCAGATCTTCACTAATCGATCATCAGCTCCTGAAATGAGGTAAGGTTTGTCACCTCCACTGTAATAATCAATGCAGTTCACTCCCTTTTCATGGCCCTCTAATGTGAAGTTTGGAGAGGATGAGCCAAGTTGCCACACCTTTATATATTAAAAATAAAAAAGAAAAGTAAAATGGTAATACATATAATGTAAATAAAAAGCAAACAAATGTTCTTGTAGGTGGTATGTATGGTTACCTTAATTGTTCTGTCCAGAGAGGCACTGGCAAACTGGTTGTTGTCTTTGGGGTTGATGACAATTTGCATAACATAATGTGTATGGCCCTCAAACACTTGGCTACAGGTCCATTTTTTCTCCCAGTCCCAAAGCTTGATAAGCATGTCATCTGCCAAGAAACAAGCCACCAAGCTGATAAATGCATAGCTTTTTTTAGGGCCACTGTAAAAACAAAAAAGCACTTAATTATTTTAAATTGGTATGTTAAATTATGATGCTTTAAATCTTACCACTGCTGGTAAGAATGTATGGCTGTGTGGGATGCACCGCTATGCATCGGATATAATCGGAGTGTGCTTCGAACATGTGAACTCTCTCCAAGGTGTTGTAGTTGAAAACTCGAATCTGCATGTCATCCTGTTTGGGAGGGAAAAAATAAACGTTCACAAAAATATATATTTTTTATTGGCCTTGAGACATGCACTGGGCAAATTTAAAAAAAAAAAAAAAAAAAATCAGTCATGGATCTTTTTTTTTTTTTTTTATTGACAAAGATAAAATGAACCATAAAAGAATGTGAATGCACACTCACCGCTCCAGTGATGACCCAGTTCTTTCTGGCGACAAATTTGGAGGCTCTTACTGGCAAATCGCACACCTCAAATGTCTTCACTAGAGTCTAAAGACAGAAGCAGATACATTTCAACCAACATTCCTGCAAAAACAAGCCGTTTCAATGTCATGCGTTCCTTGCATTTATGCTATTATGCATTTTTATGTATTCACCATTTTTTTTTTTTTACAACAGGTACTGTTGTACTGCAGAGTGAGTGTAAACATCACAGCAGGTAATGAGTCTAGGAGGGGCATTCAAGACAGGTTAAAACAGCACATCATGTCAGTACCTGGCTTTCATGGTTCCATACACAGACACTGCCATTATAAAGACTGGCTAACATCCAGGGCTCTGTTGGGTGCAGGTCCACACTCTTCACTCGGTCAGACCGAGCTGTGAGCTTCCGCTTAATATCTAGTCTCAGAGGCTGAGGGGATACAAGTTTGAGGAGAATTATATTAGGAGCATTTTTGGAATGCAAGTTGTGCAAACTAGTTGTGCAAACTAGTACCTAGGATGGGTTAACAGTAAAGACAACCTTACATTGCTGTTCAAACAACATTCAATTATAACATATCCATACTCTGGTGTACACAGCATAGACAGTACTCTGCCTTTAGAACTTTCACAGGTGTTCAATTAAAAACTCTGATTACTCTGAAAAGATGCTCGTGAAAACATGATAAATAGGTATAAAAGCTCTTCCGCATTTCACGATGGCCAGCACTATCAATGTAAATATTTAAAAGGCGAACCAACATGTACCGACATGAAAGCTTGGATTGTGTATTATGTTTTTGTATATTGCTTTTTCACATTCAAATGTGTGTGTGAATATATGGGTACCGGGTACCGCAGACAACTGCATGAAAATCCAACCCCCGTTCAAAAATATGTAAATTTCTCTCCTGTAAAGCTAAATAACGTATATATTACAACCCCATCATTATTGCATGCTTAACTAAAGTTCCGTGCTTACAATACTTCTCATAATTGTATTAGTACGACGAGCCGCCTGTGTTTGTATGTGGCAGTGCACAGCAACAAATACTGAAACGCATTTAACCATTTTACAAAAAAAGCGACTTTATATTAATTTAGTTGAACCGACTAACGCTTAACAACAATTCTTTGACCATTGTTTATTATTATTTGATGTGGGGCCTGCAACTCAAACCCATTCCTCGAACATTAATAACGCCATTCTCTACCCGTTTTCTAAATTACATCTTAAAATATTGCATGTTCAGTAGAAATAATTCTGTAATAACACGGTGTTTGTTCGCTCTTACCATATTTACGGCGTCCCAAACAGATGTTTCAATATAATAACCAGGTCAGAGACTCAGACGCTGCGCCAAACTCACTGACGTGGAGCTTCCTTCACTTCAGCACCACAACACCGCGAGAGCTACAACAGTAAACGCCGCGAGAACTCGTACAGCTGACACGCCCCGTTTAGGAACCACGTAGGCGCTTTTGCAAAGAGATTGAAATTGCCTTCAAACTGGTTTATGCACGTTATGCGGAGTATATTGGTGTAGGTATATGTCAGGGTTCCCTAAACAATAATGTATTATATATGTTATTGTAGGTACAAATTGTATTAATCCTGTAAACTGTTATTTCTTATCTCATATTGTATTCTAGGAGTATCTGAATTTACTGTAAACTACTCAGTATTTAAATATACCTGTAAGTTTGCCAAATAAACCCTTGACAAAGTTATATTAAACATACGATATAAATTATAATAATTACTATTTAATTGCAAACAATTAGTATTTTTTTTTTTTTACAATACTCAAGACTGCCAGTATATATTAACTTGGAAAAGACAGAGGAAAAAATCATTGAGCTGTGGTTTACAGAATTAACATGACAGCATCGGTCAGTCTTCTCGGGAAATCCATTACTTCACTGTAAGAAAGCAGTGACAAGAAAATGCACGCGTAGCTAACTGCGTTTCCTCATGTTTCATTGGCTCCCACATTTTACTCTAACTCATACACATCAAATCATGTTGCAGCAGCAGTGACGAAACAATACGCTTCACCAATATGACTGGATATGACATTTGTTAATAAACATATGAAACCGGGTCATGTGAACACAATCCCTGCTAGTGCAGTGCACGAGGTTCAGCAGCCGCTAAAGACAAAAAAACACTACGGGTGCAAGCGTGTACTTTTTTATATGTATTGTGACAGGGCAGAAGCCCTGCATGGGTAAATAATATGTTTTGGGTTTTGGGTACAAACAAGAAACAGGTAGGATATATTGCAGTGTGGAGTAGTGGTTAGGGCTCTGGCCTCCTGACCAGAGGGTTGTGGGTTCAATCCCAGATGGGGGACTCTGCTGCTGTACCCTTTAACTAGATTGCTCCAGTAAAAACCCAACTGTATAAATGGGTAATTGTATATACAAATAATGTGATATCCTGTAACAACTGTAAGTTGCCCTGGATAAGGGTGTCTGCTAAGAAATAAATAATAATACTGTGTGTAAATCAAGCTTCTTTATTTTAAATTTAAGTTTGGCAGGGATGGGGTAAAATCTCATCTCCCAAATCCTTGTGCACAATGTGACTGAGGCTTAATTGATTAATTGAGGATCAATTAAGCCCAACCACATGCTATAAAAAGAGAGCCAGCGCCTTTGTTTGAAAAAAGAAGGGAGTCTGAAAAGGAGAGGGAAGTCTAAATACTTTTTATAATTTTTCTGTTCACTGTTCCCTTGTTTTTCTTTTGTGCATTTTCTTTTTTTGGAGGTTAAATGGCTTAGCCCTCCTCATGTATATATATGTGTGTGTGTGTGTGTGTGTGTGTGTGTGTGTGTGTGTGTGTGTGTGTGTGTGTTAACCCAGGGGTTTTGCATTGTGTTTGGGGAGCATGTACATGCTGTTGTTTGAACTCACCCCTTAGTCTAGTTAGTCATACACAGGAGGGTTATAAAGTCCTTATCCTACAATACACTGCTGTAGAACAATGCCATTCTTCTGCTGCTAAGCCCTCGAGACGAATGATGAGCAGCTAAAGCAATAGCATTTAAAGGGTAGGCGCTTTATGATGCATGTTGGTATTCCTAGAACCTTGTTGCCCTTTATCTGTCCATTTCTCTGGGGTGAGTCATGTGGTTTTTCTCTGAAACAGCAGTGTTGTGGAGGTACTTGCATGCAAACGCCGAGTCCTGTAAAGCAGGATTTGTTTTTGCCTGTTTTCCTCAAACTGCATCACACTTCAGTTCACTTAAGTCCTGAACTACAGCTAGAGGCAGTCCAAATCTGCAGATAATGGAATTCCTCGGGAATTGCAGCATTTACAGGCTCCTGCAGGATTCAGTCTTCCACAGATTCGGCATATTCTGCAGTTACATCATCATCAGTTAAGGAGTTAAAGCTTTGGAAATGTGGCCCAATAACAAGTCTCATGTGATGTGATGTTTTTGTTTGACAGTTTCTAAAAATGTACTGACAAAAATGCTTGATATAGTAATTGGAAGTACCATAAATTGTCTGATATGATCATGTTTACTTGATTTATATTTTTATAAACTAATACAAACACTAAGCATATAAAATGCTCTGCAGAACACTCTGCAGATGCAGATATCTACTTAAAATGTCAGCAGTTTTTTGCATATTCTCTCACAGATTTGGACTGCCTCTAACTACAATATAGTCAAGGTAAAACTTAAAAGAAACCTTGGAACCTGCGATTGATAGTTTTTGAAGCTATGGATAAAACTATAGCAGACCTCACCCCAGAATAAAAGAAAAGGGGAATTATTTTGCAGATTTTCTAACAGATTGCCCAACAGATGGCGCTGATGCACAAAAACACATTTTACAAGAACTGTGTTAGCATTAGCCCAATAGGGATGGGCAGGTAAATCTTTTTCAACTCTCTCCTAGTGCAGTTGACACACTGCTTTTTATCTAAATTACTAGTGCCCCTTTGAAATGTGATTTTATCAGACAAGTGTAAGAGTACAAGATTAAAATCATGCTACTTTCAAAGTATTATTCGTCTCAAAGGTTAAAGTTTTGCATATAATCATAATTTTAGGTGAAAGGTGTGCCGTTTTGTGACTCTCATGGAAAATTGAAGCTGTGCACTGCTTTGCCATCATAGAAGACTCATACAAACTGGGCGTATTTACTCAAAGGAGCCAGTCCAATTTCCTACAATTATACAAAAGAATAAAAACTTTTAATTTTTTATTTACTGTCTTACAGTAATAGATGTACATGAATGTGTTGCATACATTGTATTAGACATTAATACATGTTTTATACAAAGCATACATCATGCATACACAGAAAACTATTCTGCCTAATTTTTCTTCTTAAAAACCTGATGGCAGATCTGGTCTTCACATGTAATCTCCTGCAAATAAAACATATAATAAAGAAATAAATGCATAGCAAGGGGTTTGAAACTGTACAACAACAATAACAATATATATATATATATATATATATATATATATATATATATATATATATATATATATATATATATATATATAAGAAAGGGAGAAAGGGAGATAAGTTAGTTTCAAGTAATGTATTTCTATGTTGCTATTGAAAGTTGTTTAATGATAAATTTATATGAATATATAGTCTGTGCAAGATTCTCAAAGCTGTAATAACTCCAGATCATCATTAGCACAATCTGGCATTACATTTAGTGGCTTGTATATATATATATATATATATATATATATATATATATATATATATATATATATATATATATATATTATGTTTTATGATTTGGAGTAGATAGGTTTGAGAATCCAGCTCTTTGAATCACATAGACTTCAATGGTTGTAGTGGTTTTATTGCTTAAAAGATTTGCAAATCCAGGTAGTTCTTTCATAATGAAATGAGTGGAGTAATTCTCACCAGGTGCAGTTTGTCTCCCTCAATCCAGTGTTTCCAGCCTCGGTTCTGCTTCTCTCCTTTCTGAACACAAACCAGCTTGTCACTGTCCCACGTCACCAGTGTCTGGGGAGAGAAATCCAGTAAGAAACCGAGTCACGTACTGTAGACAGGCCTTTCAGCCTTCTTCATTCAATAGACTTTTTAAAGTGTATCTTGTGTTTTTGGTGCACGGCAGTGTGTGTGTGGTGGGTTTTGTCACATTTCCGTTTGAGAGCCCCTGAAAACTACCCTTGAAGGAACACCCTTTCTGGGGTGTGAGGCAGCAGGTCATGCACATCAAATCTTTGGCCTCTCTTTCTCAAATTGTGGACCAGCTTGAGAGCACCAAACTCATTGTGCTTGTGGTCGGATTGAGGCCCCCAGGAGGAATGGCTTGTGCACCCTTAGATTACGTCTGTTCAGTCTCCCTTTTAAATCTGAATTGGACCATTCATACATTGGATTGATATCTGGATCAGACCTACCCACACGCTCTGGTTTCTCCCTTTCCTGATAACTGTTACCAAGGAAACCGAGGAAGCAGGAGACAAACAGACATGAGAGTTTGCTATTATGTCTTTAACCAATCAGTTATCATTAAAATGCATAACGGTTGTGTACCTTCACCACTCTGTTGTCCAGCCCCTTGGTGTGCTCCTCAAACTCTTCCCCAACTGTATAGTTCAACTCGTAGTTTCTGAGGGTGCTCAGGGTTTTTGTTTCAAACTTGTCGCCATTCTGGGAAAGCACTTTAGTTTGACTCAGGTGCTGAGCGATCTTGCGTGTAGCAAAGTCTATACCTGAATCAGAAAACAGCACCTGTCAGGAAGGGAGGTCATCTCCAGTCTCCACCTTGACTACATACTCAAACCATTAAGCTGGCAATCAACATTTTGGGAATTGCAGAATTTCAATTTCAAATCCTTAACATGCGTTACAAAATTTGATTTGCATTATAATTAAAAACAAATGGTGAGAATTAATGTGGGTGTGCATGAAATTAAAATGATCCTGTTAAAGAAAACAAATTAGCATTTTTCAAAAAGTTCACTCTGCTGATACAACGACTTGACAGATGTTCTCAGTGACGAGAGTTGCAAGCATCTTACACATTTCTTGGAGTAACAAAAATCAGCAGAAGTCCATACTTCTTTCACACATTTACTAATGGAAACTATTTGTTTGGTCAAGGTTAAGCAGCGTGGACAGATTTTCAATAAATGAATGAAGCAGAGCTAATGCGCGGTGTTATTTATTACAAAGAGTCAGCACCTTACCGAGAGCTTTCATGTAGCCTTCGAAGTTTTCATTGCTTTCCATCTCCCACGTTCCATTGTAGTCAGCAGGCATTTTCACTGAGATGAGTTCAGACAGCTGGAGTAACTAGCTTGTCTGCAGCAGATCCTATGAGCCTTTTATGGACCTCCAACACCCACGATATTTGTACAAAGTTCACAAGATAAAACAGATTTACTACTTGGATTTTTTTTTAGTTTATGCACAAAACCGCATCAGTAGACTTAGACAAGAAATATAATACCTTTAAAAGCATATTAAGGCATGATGCATAAGAGGGGGGACACCTGTCGTCTCATCATTGTTACATCTAGAAGGCATACTGTCGAGCATATTTGTCTTCTGTGAAAGTACCTGTTTAAGTAAGCCTGTGGCTACCTTAAAAAGCCAAGGTCCTATAATTTACCAAGTTTAGTTTAAACATTTTAGTAATAGGTATGTGTGCTACAGGTAGTGGACAAAAAAATGGAAACACCTGGGTAAATGATGGATACCAAGAATATTGAAAGCAAGGGCTTCCACACAGGTGTGGCTCATGCGTTAATTAAGCAAACAACATCCCAGCATGCTTAGGGTCATGTATAAAAATGCTGGACAGGCCTGGTTGCATATAATTATGGCTAGCATGGCTGCAAGAGGAGACCTCAGTGACTTTGAAACAGGGGTGATTGTTAGGGCGCGTTTGGCAGGAGCTTCAGTGACCAAGACAGTTCAACTTGCTGATGTTTCACGAGCAAAGGTGTCTAAGGTGATGTCGGCATGGAACTCCGAGGGAAAGACATCATCAGCAAAGGGCAACAGTGGTCGGAAGCGCATACTCCAGGATCGTGATATCCGTGCATTAATTCGATGTGCAAGGCAAAACAGGCGAGCAACTGCAGATCAATTGACTGCAAATTTCAACCTGGGGCGCAAGCAGCCAGTTCCATCAAAAACGGTCTGCCGAGAACTCCACAGAGCGGGATACCATAGTGGCCCAATGCTCTGTTAAGTGACTTTACATTGGGGTTTCCATTTTTTTGTCCACTACCTGTACTTAATAAGCCACCAACTACCATATAATTCTACTATATAAACCCCCATTCCTCTGAGATCAATTATTGTGGTAATAACAGGGAATATGCACAACATAAATTATTTAAAGAAATATTTTGTTCTCTTAATTCCTATATTCCTACATTCTTAATTTTATTAATGGTTCACTTTCTTCTGGGCTAGTTCCATCGGCTCTTAAGGTAGCTGTCATAAAGCCAATGATCAAGAAACATAACTTGGATCCAACAATTCTACATAATTATAGACCTATTTCAAATCTTCCTTTTCTTGCAAAGATATTAGAAAAGGTAGATGCAAATCAACTGCATCCATTTTTGACACTAAACAACATATATGAAAAAATTCAGTCTGGTTTTCGCCATGCACATAGTACTCCAGCTCTTGTTAGAGTATTAAATGATCTATTAACTGGCACTGACTCTGGTTATTTATCAGTTTTAATTTTATTAGATCTAAGTGCTGTTTTTGATACCGTGGATCACTTAATCAATCACCTGCAAAATTCAATGGGTTTATCTGGAGTTGTTTTTATCCTGGTTCAAGTCTTATATTTCTGATAGGTCTCAATTTGTTTTAATTGGGAATGAAACGTCTGCATTGTCTAAAACCTGGTGATGCCTCTTTTGGGACCAATATAGTATCTTGTCTTACTGACATTAAGGGCTGGATGTCTCAAAATTTCTTTATGTTGAATGCATAAAAAACTGAGGTTTTGTTAGTGGGTTCATCAAACCAGCTAGATAAGCCTGAATCATTTGGCCTGAATTTCAGACTACCTTCTGAACCTGCACTAGAAGTGAGAAATTTAGGTGTGATCTTCGACCCTACTCTTTTATTTGAGAAACATATCAAAAAGATTACAAAATCGTCTTTTTATCATTTGAGAAATATTGCAAAACTTAGACCTATAATCTCTACATGTGACACTGAAAGACTAGCACATGTCTTTGTATCCTCCAGAATTGATTACTGTACTGCGTTATTTTCTGGCATCCCAAAATGTTTATTGTCTCGTTTGCAACTGGTCTAAAATGCTGCTGCTAGAATCTTGACTAAAAACAGAAAAAGGGAACATATCACCCCAGCGTTGGCTTCTTTGCATTGGCTTCCTGTAAATATTAGAGTTGATTTTAAAATATTGTTATTAACTTTTAAGGTACTAAATAACTTGGCACCAACCTATTTAGGAGAACTGCTTACCCCATATATCCCCAATCGTAACCTTAGATCCCTGAATATGGGATTGCTGGTAATCCCTAAAATAAAGTATGTTAAATGGGGAGGAAGGGCTTTTTGTTAGAGCCCCCAAACTTTGGAATGAGCTACACGTGAGGGAAGCTGAGCCTCTATCTGTTTTTAAAACCAGACTAAAAACATATTTGTTTGAGTTGGCATTTTTATAATATGTATATGAATATGTATGTATATATCTGTTTTAGTTTGTATTTTATCTGCTATATATATATATATATATATATATATATATATATATATATATATATACATACATACATACATATACACACACCTGTATGAAGGGCGCTGATTCAGAGAAAAAAGAAACACGACTTTGTAATCACTTAATAAAATGCCATGAAGGCAGTCGTCCTGCCTCCGTTGCATTACTGTTTCATTGTGTAATAGGAAAGGGTAAAGGTGAAAGCACTGCGTGGCATTGAGCCTTACCAAAGATCAAGGAGATTTATTACCACTATCTAGAATCTCGAGAGTTCATTCTTTAACCTCAAAATCTAATGAGACCAGATGCTAAAACCTTATCTGAGAATCACAGTACAGAACAATTACCCTGTGATGAGAAAACCCCGACAGGTTTTCCCCATGAGGCCAGAATCAAACAGTCTTGTTTGGATGGAGGTTTTGCCGAGTCTTTGAGCTCCTGGCTGAACTTTTCTATTTGTCTTCCTGTCTCTAAAATGTTTTGATGTCCAGACACAGTCTGGGCCCAAATCAATTACCCCTTTTAAAATAAATGATGCAAGAACTGATTCAATATATACAGCAGTGTGCACATTTATCAGAACAACACATTGTTTCTGTTTATTTTGAATTGTTGTGCATGACATCAAACCACTGTAACTGAAAATCTTGGAAAATCTAGGCAAATTAGTGAGGAGCCACACATGCAATTTATTTAAAATCTTAAGAGAAAAGGGACACAGCCATAAATAGAAAACTGCAAAGTGGTCTAATTTTCACAGATGAGGTATATAAAGGATATAAATGACACATCTTGAGGAATTCCAATACATTTTCACCATACTGTGTAATTATATATATATACACACAGTATATACCCACACACGCAGTAGGAATTTCACTAATAAACTCCCTTGCTTTCTGTGAATACTCATTAGCAAGGATTAACAAAATCACCCCAGCTTTTGAAGCTGTTGAAATACAGATGCTATTGAAACCACTACATCATATATAGTAGTATCTACAGTACTGTATATGATGTAAGTTGGACAATTTAATGGCACACATGTTTTAACCACTCTGCCCACCTTCATTCAAAGCCTGCACAGTCTGGCTGGTTTTGGTTCCTTTTATTCAGAAATTGTGCACAGTCGTGTAACAAATTCAGAAAAAGAGGTCGGTTACAACTGAAGCTATTGAGGATAGTGCTTGTGAAGCTAATGTCACAGGACCTTTACAATACTGTACCAGAAAATAAAACAGATTGCACAGTTTTTCCTTGCTCAGTACATTAGTTGGAATAAGCTACTAAAGAGACGCACAGTTGAATATGGAGAAAGGTCCATTTCCGACAGTACAGTTTTTAAGAAACTGAAACCATGTCATTTTCACTTGTCTGATCTCGAGGATACGTGTTTTGCTGGAATCGTCAAATTTGCCTCCCTGTTCCTGCAGTTATCTCCATGTTTTCTCCAGTTTTGTACAAAGTCTCATTGCTGCACCTTCTTGAAGACTTGTTTGCATACTACTCCATTAACCCTTATTTCCTAAATGAGGACAGAAGAGGAATTGGGTGATTCATCATCATCATCATCATTATTATGTATTGGGCTTAATACACAAATATAATGATTATATAGATTCATGCACAAATACAATATGTAAAGAGTGAAACAGTAAAACACCATCTTATTTGTAGCATTTACAGAGAACACACACACACACACACACACACACACACACACACACACACACACACACACACACACACAGCACCTGGTGAAATATACTTTTGGCTCTACTAGTATGTACGGACATACCTACAATGCGTATTACAAGTTTTTGCTTTATTTGTGCTTTTAGGCCCTTTTACCAATCATTTTGTAAAACATAACAGTTTAAAAAAACACCCCTAAAATTAACCATGATACATTTGCACAGTTTACCAAGTTTCTACTAAACATGTATTATACTTTACTGAATTTATTTTACCAGATTAGTGCTGATCATTGTGTGAAACAAGTGTGTTTAATACAGAAAGTGTATTTAGAAGAGAGACACATCCTCCAGGGCTGCATACATTGGATTACAATGTGCACTCTTCAAATTGAAAATGTGTGTTCCTAATTCTCATGAAATTTTGTGGTCCTGAGTTTGTAGGAATAATCAATGTTACAACGACCCTCTGTTGTGAAAAAAAAGTTGTCGTCCAGCATCAGTCTTACATATTGAAAATCCATACCAACAGCATGCATTAATTCTATTAAAATACAGAGAATATTTTGACAGACAGACAGACAGACAGATACCCCATCGCTTCTGTAGTTTTGATTTGTTGTGCGAATGAAATCAAATCACTGTAATTGAAAATCTCGCAAAAATGGTCAAACAAATTAATGATTGTCTAATTTAATTGATAACTAGGCCATACATGCAATTAATTTAAAAATAGTAAGAGAAAATCCCTGATTACTGACCGAAAATTGAAATTGTCACACCCAGAGGTTTTCATGCAGGGTGGTATATAAAAGGATATAAATGACAAATCTTGAGTTGTTCTAATAAATGTGCACACTACTGCAGATAGATAGATAGATAGCTATAGATGGAGATACACACACACAGAGAGAGAGAGAGAGAGAGAGAGAGAGAGAGAGAGCGAGAGCGAGAGGGAGAGAGAGACAGAGAGAGAGAGAGACATCTCTACCAGGTGCATTTCATCTCCTTCCACCCACTGAGTCCAGCCTCTTCCCGGTTTCTCTCCTTTCTGCACACACACAAGCTTATCTCCTTCCCAGGTCACTGTAGTCTGAAACAAAATCCACACCGTTTCAATCTGCTTGCAGTTACTCCCTTCTCTTTGCAATACATGGTCATGGCACTGGCTAACTGGGCTCGCTTGCACTGTATATTAATGGGCAATTTGTGCGCTATTTTATTATAGACTAGTCATTAACATGATCTATTCTACACAATTAATAGCATCCATCTACATGTGTAATATATTCTTATTAAATCAGCATGCTATTATGCACTAAACTATCATAATAGCTTTTTGCTTAGTGTCATTCAATAACTTGAATAAGTTATTTATTGCTTATTATTGGCGCCAACTAAACTTGACCAAGAATTTACAGTGAAGGATTGAGTTTTTTTATTCTATTCAATTAGGTACAGCTAGAGGTCAGCAGAGACCTGGTCAGCTGAAACCAAGTGTAAAGGCTGCCCAACAATGTCTCTTCTGATGCTTCAAAAGGAGGTGATAATTTCAAAATGGTGAGTCTAAGAGATTGATTTTAAAAGACCTACAGGCATAGTTTCTGTAGTCAGTGGTGATCGTCACTTCTGGCTGTGCAGGTTGCATTATTTGGTCCCCTGCCACAAATCAGACTGACCAAATTACCACAAGCCTCATGCAGAGTGCCTGGTGAAGGGCAGACTCACATCCCCTGTTTACATCACCCTCCAACCCTTGCCTCACTCACTCCCACATTAACTTGAGCACTGCAGACTGAATTTTGTGAAATAAACACAGCAAGTACACCTTGTTTACCACAGTATTTCTGCACATTTACCATAACGGTATTCATGATTATATAACTAAAACTCGACTGCACTATGATAGAGCACAGTAAGCTGTAGTAAAGCACAGTGAAAGCCTGAAACACTGACATCACTGTGCAAATGAACCACAGTAAAGTATTAGCGCTAGTGCATTCTGACACATTCAACAGGCTCTGTCAATGTAAGGGTTGACATTCAGTACATGCACAGTTTAAAGAAAAGACCTTCTATACAGATGTTCAATGTAAGTGTGAATATTTGTATTAGATTTCTAAAATGACCCAACAGCAGCAGTCAGTTTAACCTTTGACCTCCTGACGGTGTTGTAAGCGGCCCCTGCTAATTCTTACCATGCATTTGCGATCATCCACCCCCGACAAATCCTCTTCAAACTCCTTCCCGACTTCGAAATCCATGACATAATTTTTGAAGGTGCTGAGAGTTTTAATGATCATATGATCTCCATTCTGAATGACGTCTTTATCGGGTTTCAGCAAGGTAGCAATTTTCCTAATTGCAACATTTACGTCTGCAACAGGGGATTTAAAATGAATTAGTAAGTAAATCCCTTGCAAATTGAGGATTCGTAATTACAGCAGGAGGATCATAAGACAATCATGTGCATTTAGGACATCCTGTGCTGTAAGTAGTGCACAAGTTTTATTTTAATTTTTTATACAGTAGTTTTCATTTGTTTGACACATTCAGTAAAATGTCTGCACTGATACATAAATCGGACTAAGGGAACTGCATTACATGTATGGATGGCTATAAAAGACAATGGGAAGGGAAATAATACTCTTCCTAATTGGCTGGCCAATTGGTTAATTGATTGCACACAGCTTCATAAAAGGCAGGTTTAATGGGGTTTTTTTGCACTTACTAAAATTTCAAATATGCAACCATAGCAGCAAAAAAAAAAAAAAAATCTTTGAAACAAATCCAGATACAGTACTTGCGCAATTCTCACAGTTGCATGAAATAATCATAATAGCAGCAACAAAATGTAATTAAAAAAAAACATAGACATTCTTACCCAATGCTTTCAAGTACTCCTCAAAGTTGTAATTACTGAGCATCTTCCAATATCCATTGAAATCTGTAGGCATTTTCCGAAAGTAAAAAGAAAACTATCGGAGATGAATAACTTTTTCCCTGCTGTCAGTAAAGAGTACACTGTGAGAGTTAGAATCTCAATCAACAAGCCTGGGCTTGCCAAGGCTTTTTATCTGCAGTCTGCACAATAGGAGCTCTGTAACCAGATTATCTGTTGTTCTAAACACACACGCACACACACAGCACCAAAGTGAACCCTCCTGATCAGTATTACAACTTCAGCAAGCCAATTTGTCTCAGATAAGCCTCTAGATTCTCTATAGCTTTCCTTCAGGGTCCTAGTTTCCATAACTCACTCCCTTTTAGATCAGCTGTCTGTTAGTAGTTAACAGCATGGCATGGTCTTTTGACTGTCTGTCAAGGATATTATCTCACCCACAATAAGGTTTATCAGTGTCAGACAGCTGTACTATTAAACCAGTGTTTCATCTCTCTCGTTACCATTAATGATAGCCGTGTGACTTGACAGTTTTGAGCAGCACTGGGTGATATCAATCATCTTTGTTAATTGATATTACCTTGATGCTGTGAATGAATTAGTAGAGTGCGTTTCTGTGGTTATTTATATTGATCTATTGTATATATATTAATTCAATGCAGTCATTGTTTAGTCATTCTATATGCTGCAAACCCCTTTTTCATTAACTTAAGCTAATCGCTGATTTTGATGGATTCTAATTGTGCAATGCTTTGTATCCTATGCATATGTTTTACATCACTAAAATGTATTCCACCTAATTCTCGAGTTTCTTGAAAATGGCTATAATGAGAGTCCTCTCATACAACAGGGTGTACAGTTTTGTCCTATGTTGGCCTTACCTGCTTAATAAAAGTGCTTTGGATTTGGATACCAAAAAATGTACTTTAGAATTGCTTAAAATGTGTCTACTTAACCAAAAAAGAGCAAAAATGTAAATATTCCAAACACAGAAGAACAGTCCTCCAAGTAGCACCCTTTAAGCTTTTGTTTCCGGTTCCTAACAGTATAGATGTCTTTGAAAATGTGGGTGATCATTCCTATAGTAAAACGTAACAGGGCAACCAGGTGCACTGAAAGCACAAAGCCCTGCTTTCATGACAAAAGAGTGCACCACAACTACATACAATTTTATTTTAAATGTCTGTTGAAAAGAGAAGAAAGCTTTTTTTTATTGAACAGCAGGCTATTCATTTGTATTGCTTTTTGTAGATTTGTAGAGATGATGAATGCTGTTTGAAGCTGACATCCTGTTATACCTGTTTTCGACAATAGGCCCTTTTGATAATGCTAATACTAGTTCCCCTCCCCCCCCCATGTAATTTCTCAAAGCTTTTAAATATTTAAATGTGGCGTGTTGCAAGACAAATCAGATGTAGACACGAGGTGTCTATA
The DNA here is from genome assembly GCA_030684275.1 of Acipenser oxyrinchus oxyrinchus. Taxonomy (NCBI): domain Eukaryota; kingdom Metazoa; phylum Chordata; class Actinopteri; order Acipenseriformes; family Acipenseridae; genus Acipenser; species Acipenser oxyrinchus. The sequence continues at coordinate 3,254,880 of CM060262.1, forward strand.
AACGATGAAAAAGCTCCACTACTTTGAGTACCCAATAGTATATAAAGGCCTTTCCACATTACAGACTAAAAAGGGAAAAAATCAGATCGATTTTTGTATAAAATCCAAAGTGTAGCTATAAATGTATGAGATGTTGAAAGGATGCCAACTCTATAAGCTTGAACTGTGCATGATCTTAATATTTCACTTTTGACTGTGTGCTCCCTTCCTTGCCATGCACTGTTACACTGTTACTGGAATCGGGGTCATTGTTAAAACCTGTAAGCATGCAGCATACCTGGATATGATTCATGTCCTGCTTCGTCTTGTTCACACGTGTATCTTGCACACTTTCTTTTAGGTGATCAGGATTGAGCAGTCTGTTATAATGGTGCCTACAGAATAATGGGAGGGGGGTAAAAAAAAAGGCTACTGTTTGAAATAATCCTCTCAGAGATGTAGAAGATTTAGTCTAACTTTCAATTACTCAAGAACTTTTGGGCTGCAGCAAAGCAAGACAAGAGGCCACTTCATGTTTTAATCAGTTCTTTGTGAAATGCAGCTTAAAACAGAGCTTACATAAGGGAATTTGCATTAGTGGCAAGAAGCATTTTGTAACATGTGACAAGTGCTTGGAGCCGAGGTCTCCGTCTCTCTGTCTCTCTGTCTCTCTGTCTCTCTGTCTCTCTCTCTGTCTCTCACCTATTCCAAGAAAAGTGGCTTCTGAACCCATTGTCTCCATGCTACCCAGTAATGTTGTTGAAGCTGACACCCTGGGATCATTCAAGAAGTTGCTTGATGAGAATCTTGGATCAATAAGCTACTAACAACCAAACGAGCAAGATGGGCTGAATGGCCTCCTCTCGTTTGTAAACTTTCTTATGTTCTTATGTTCTTATTGTAAACAACTGCTACAGTAGCTACATATTATTTCATGTCCATTGTAAGACATCACTGATATTACAGTAAGTGTTTACTGTGCGTTAAAGAAAACCTTCAACATGGGGTCCAGTTTCCAAAGCAGTACTGAAAACACACACGAGTAAGCAAAAAAGATTTTTAGACATCCGTTCAAGACTGCAAAATGGTATTTCTGGCATCAATCCTTGCTGCACAGCTACCATTTATTAAGGCACTCTTCCACTTACTCCAAACTTTGCTCAGATTATGGGTCAACCTTTTTTTTTTTTATTAAGCCAAAGCATGTTTACCAGTAGCTCTTGATAATGCTGTAGTGTTATAGTACAGTAATTAAATATTAGTGTATATACGGAAGGTGCTGTCAGCAGAAAATGAAAAAAAGTGTTTAAAAAACAGCTGCTTCGCACACCACTGTGAAATGTTTCTGTTTTGAACACAAAACCTACAGTACATTGAATACATAAACCTCCTGCAGATGTCTTCTACTCTGGGGTTCCCTTTCCAGGTTCAACACAGGTTGACTCTCTTTGCACAGTAGAGACTACAGGCAGTATTGAAGCTTGCCAGTCTAGCGTTCTTGAGCAAAAAAAAAAGTTTTTATCATGCAAATGGCACTAAGTACAGTATCTGCACTCCGATACCTGCGATCAATGTGTAGGTCACCTGTATAAAAATAAAATATGCTTACAGGCACTTACTGCTATATATTTTCAATGCAACACTGGCTAAATTAAAAGCTTTCTAGTGCACTGCAGAAATGTCTTCTGAGAGCCGAGTACTTACTCTGGCCCTTGCTGTCTTACAAGTACAGTAGATGATAACAAATTGCATGCTGTTTGCCAAAAATACGAGAGGCATTACTCAACATGCTTGTAAGTCTGTTAAAAAGGCGATGACTGACCGTTAATGTCATTTCTATTTGTTTTATAATCAATTCAAATATTGCTGTTCTGCAATACAATTAGGGGGAAAAAATCTTGGGTAACAGTAAAGACAGCAAAAGATTATAATAAAGGTTTTCATTGAAAAGTCAACATGTTCATTCAATGGCAGTTACTGTTCTTATTCTAATCTCCAACCGCAAAAATGTATCGTATTCCCGAGAACCTGATACCTGCCAGCCAATTACATCTTCACTAATACCCACAGGCCAAGCTCCTGTTACCTCACTGGAATTAACACAACTTCCTCCAGCAAAGTAAAAACGATAATGAATCTGCAGAACCAAATCATTCCAATATTGGAACAAAGAACTGGAACAGAGGGGGCTTTACCCATTCCTGCTTGCACTGATACTGGAATTGTTATTGGGGGAACATAAGAGGCAGCCAGAAAGAAAGTCTGTATTTATATGCCACCCCTCTCCAATTTTAAGCCTTTGTTGGATAAGGACTAATGTTAAAATGGCTCATTAGCAAGAATGAGTTTTTTTAACTGATGAAAGCTTTGAATGGTAAGCAGCTGAAACTCAACAGGCAAGACCAGTGCTGCCAGGACCTGCCGCTCATTAGCTTTAAGGAGTGCCAGGTTCCACTCTCCCCTACCCCCTTTCACTAATGACAATGACCCACAATGCAGCACTGCACACATCTGCAACTCCCATCTGATGTTGGTCCTCAAACTCGCTCCACTGGACTCTGCAATGCATTTTGTTATTTTACATAAAGCACATGCAATTGCAGGCAGGTTCTACGCTTCAGCTGTTTCACTGTTGGTCTGTCTTTACCTCAGTACCTCGACTGTCTCGCTCCAGTGCTGCTGTTTGTATTTGTATTGATTATATATACAATATATATATATATATATATATATATATATATATATATATATATATATATATATATATATATATATATATATATATATATATATATATATATATTTTAAAGATACGTACAAGATTAATTTACACCTGATCATTTTAGAGGAAGATGATGTATTTACAGGATGACATGCTGGTAACATATTTACAAATCATACAGGCAGAAGAGAAACTCAAATCCTCAGATGCCCTGGGTCATACAGTAAATACAATCCTGTTCTGCATGCAAACCAGCCAGGATGTCAGCTTATTATTATTTGATTTAGTATCCTAATTAAGACTGACGTAAACCCCCTTGTTGAAAGGCCAGTGTATTAGCACATGATACAATGCTGTAGCACTGTCCTACAGAGCTCCCTGTTCGTTCACTGAAGCACATAAAGCCTTTTACAAGAACCTCTCTCTCCTGCTTATATGAATATTTCTTCTTGTGTACCCAGGGCAATGCAGATTTAGTGACAGGATTTCCTGTCTCCTGGAGGATTAAGCAAGTCCTGGGAATTCATTATACCATATGGAATGACAACAGCCCATCAAACGTATTAGTTTGAAGAAAAAAAAGCAAAAATAAAAGCAAAACAATTATGGTACAGTACCACTGTTGCATTCATTAAATAGTAACAGAAAGTAAGTTGGCATTAAAGAATAAGAAATATAATTCCTTTATTTATTGTTAGATGTTGTTCATGACAAATGCAGCAAATTGCTTAAAAGCACATTGGAAACTTTGAACACAACTTTGATAAGTTTTAACACTGAATTGCAAAGACTAATATTTAAGAACACCTAATTCCTGCTGGTTGAGGCAGCTCATAAAAAAAAAAAAGATTTGAAAACTAGTTTCCAAAACAAAACACAGCACTTTTTGTCATACATGTTTCCACTGCCTTTATCAATGGAAAAGGTATGAAGACTGGGATAAGAACACACAGCCCTCAAGCTGCTTTCAGAATAAACATTGTGTTACAAAGGGAAAAATATCTGAATAATAAAACTCAAATGCAAACACACACACACACACACACACACATACTGGAGAAAATAAGCCTTCCAATCTGTGAACGACCACACTGGGATTAGCCACGCACGAGGCAAACACAAAGTCTGCAGCCTAATCTCATGAAATAGAAGTTTTAAGACTTTATCAGCCAGAACAGAATTTTTTTTACTAAATAAACACGATACATTCTTTGCAAGGGCAATCCTTTAAACAGACTGCAACCCAGGAGTCAGACCATTGCTTAACAATAACGTTGTCATTAAACACACATGCAATAAATGTGAAAGCCACACTGTAATTCAGTTTGCTCAGACAAGGGCTACAGTATATTGGAAGCAGGCCAGGATGGCAGTGTTTCACCACTGTGCAGAGCCATGGATTCTTTGATCTCTATAAAGCAAATATGAACGTAACTGTTTAACCTTACTCAATGAATGCTGCCACCCAAGGCAAAGCACAAACTTTGAACCAGGGGTGAGAAAGAGCACCCTCTACAGAGTCTTGTACTGCAGTCTTGATTTCTACTAAAGCTTTGTGCTCCCATCCTCGTTCCTCCATTTTGCTGAGCTCTGGTTGGGTAGCCTGTTTCTCCCTCCCTCTTAATCTGAATGGCCAATTCAATGAAGGCCATACAGTGAACACTGGTTTTACAATGACACATGCTGAGTTTAGCAGTGAAAAAGAATTCCGAGGGACGAAATGCATTGCATGGACCTTGCCGCAGTAAAGGCATCAAGCTAGTCCACCAGCCCAAGTAGATTTCACTGACATTTAAAAAAAAAAGCAGATGCTGCAAGGCTCAGGTAGTGGGGTTTATTCAATTGATCTGAACAAACAGTGAGCTATATACAGCCATCGTTACTTGCACAGACAGAAAAATACACTTAAGAGACTCACAAACACTGTTAGTTGTTTTTTTTTTTAATGAAGTCCCACTTTTTGAATGATGTGGTCAACTGAACAGACCCAAGGATGACGCCAGCAAAGCCACAAGCTTATCACAATGTATACAAAAAAAGAAGCACAAAGGTCATGCAGGCTAAACTCTGAAGAGAAGTTTCTTCAGGAGGAGGAATGCTGAATGTTCCACCGTAATGATAACCAATGGCAACATGTCCCTTTTTTAAATCCCACTGTTGTGAGTATTGTGCTTTATGAAATGAAATGTACTGTCACACATGTTTCAATCCACACAGATATCTATATTTGCATTTGAATCTATGCTTATGCTGTCTCAATGAGTTCAAACCTAATCTGAAACACACATTTATAAATTCCATGTAAACGAACAGAAATAGATACAGCGTGAGCTTTTTATTTGACTTCCTTACTACAATAGATCTGCAGATCCTAGTGTATGGAGCCTTTCACGTACCTGCAGGTGCTAGCAAAGTATAGAGGCTGTATTATTGTTCAAAAATAAAGAAGTGTGTGTGAAGGTCTGGCTTCTTGTGTAAAGTACCCCAGATTACATTACTTGATCTGTGACAATAGTCACATGGTTTCTAATAGTTTTAAACTAAATAACATCACAAGGAGGGCTGTACACAGTACTTTGTTATTATCATTGATCAGGATTTACCATTGATTTATCAATGAACACAGAATGCAATTGTCTTTGCTTATGTCATGCATCACACCAGCTCACATATGCTCTCCACAGCGAAACACAGCAGGACAGTTATACAGGCATGTGCCAGTTTAGCATGTTCATGGACGTGACTGTAGATACAATAGTTCTTATCCTTCATCTTCCATGCAAGAAAACGTGCGAGGATCTGTTCTGCCAAGTCTTACAAAACAGAATATTTTACATTTTACTTCACTATAATAAAATGGTAAAAATAGAACAATGTTATACTGTGTTTTTGCTCATTCCAGTTCATGCTAGTCCTGTCCCAAATGCAGAATCTTCCATAAACCACCGATCTATTTTACTTAATTTAAAGTTTTGAACTACAGCTATGGCCAAAAGTTTTGCATCACCTAAAATTTTAGGCCTGCGACAATTAATAAATAAATATTTACATAATTTGGGTCTTTTATTTAGCATCATGTGATCAAAGAAACTACAAAATGATATCACATTTTTACATTTGGCAGTTGTTCGTGGAGTATATGGAAAACTACAAAGCGGTGCGTAATTCAATATGTTAACGTAACATTATTCAGCAGGTTTCATTCGACTTTATAAAGCGAAATTAGTTCATTCTATAGGGTGATGCAAAACCTTTGGCCTTAGCTGTACTCAGAAAATGACATTTTTATGATCACAACCTACCAGACTCTCTTTGTTTTTTTTTTTTTTTTTAAATAAGCACTACAGTTTTTTTTTTTACAGTTTAAACTTGCTTGCAAGCGCACGGATTAATATCCGAGTATGTGAGTATTGTGATATTAATCACTAAAATCTACATAGAAGTTTATGGATTGGAAATAACACTTCCACAGCATGGAGTTGCATTAGCCTATTTGCCAAACTTAGTTACAGGCATTGCTATATAAGAAAACGTAGGTTACATCCATCTCTGTTAAATGGTTCATACAGTTCAGATACCCAGTTATTTACTGCATAGTGTACAATACTTGTCAGCGTGGTGCTATATGTTATGCTTCATTAGAATCCTTTTCAAGTAGCTTGCATATTAAAAACTGACATTTACAATTAGCTAAAGCCAAGTAATTTGGCCCTACACAGTTAAATAGACTCAATCCCCAATCAGAGGCAATCTGTGGGGTATTTGTTTTAATTTCAATTCAAAAGTCAGCATGGTACTGTTCATATTCTTTATCAGACTTTATTATTTATTTTTTTTCAGGCTAATTGAAGACTCTGCAAACTCAGACGAATACACAAATTGAGAAATAAACCTTTTTATCAAACTAATTTTTTAGTTGAAAGCACTACACTTTACATTAGAAAATGCACACAAAACACTGCAGGCTATGTGTGTCTGTTTGCACAGAAACTGAGCAACGTGAAAGCAAACAGCAAAATTTAAATGTATATTAAGATGCAATTCAGATCTCACATATGGTGGTATTAAAAGGATTATAAAGTGCAAATACTGCACAACCCCCCAAAAACCCAGCTTTATAATGCAAGAGTTGTTATCTCGTAGTAGCAGATGCAGTATGCTTAATCAGTGCTTTGGAAGCAGATGGCACATTGAGAGGAAAGCGCTGTTTCTACTTTACAGGCTGGAAAACAGACAATTGCTTCTCAACCCAAAAGCAGATTCTGCTGAGAAATCTTGCGCCACCTGCTTGAGAAATGACATGCACTTTTCTGACCAGCTGAAAACAGGCCCTTTATTTTTGTGTTTTAAACTCAGCAAAGAGGTGAGAGACCTAGCAAGCTATGTAGCACGCAGAACTGAAGAGCAAATACGGTACATCCATTCATAACATTGGGTCAGCAACCGTCCTGAGCTGGTCAAACCAAATTATCAGGCATTACCAATCCTAAAGTAAGTTGTCTTGTATCAAAATTAGTTCCCTGTTATATTAATATAACAACCATTAGGTCATTTGACAAACTCATATATTAATTTTTTATATTTTTTTACTGCTATACAGTTTTGCATGGTTTATCTGTTTGTGGTCATACATTAGTTTTGCATGTAAAAAAATTAATCTGATGCAAATACAGTAACAAGGTTTAAGAAAATGCACTGCAACAGAAGTTAACAAAGGAATGAGACAATAGGGATGTTAACAGTATAGAAATTAATATTTACAGTAAATATCGGCCAATCGCTTCAAGCTTTCAGTAAAGTTTAAGCGCTGTACAAAATATATTTGTGAAATATGAGTGGTACAATATCATATCAGTATTGATTTGTAAAGGCTAAGTTAGATAGTTTTTTACATCCACTTTGAAAGTCAAACATGATACTACTTTTTTTTTTTTTTTTTTGGGTAATGTTCATAACACAGCAGGCATCCGCTGTAAGCTAAAACTCCCTCCCCAGAGCAGAGCAAATGCCGTATTCTAAGTGTCCTGATGAGAACCATAGGTTGTGTACAGCGACCTCTGCTGGTTGCATTGAAAACACTTTGTATCAGTCTTTTATTTCCTCCTTTTTTTACTTCCTGAAAGTACACAGGACATGGGAGTTGTTTATAGTTTTCGTCAAGTAGACAAAGTTTCAACGTCTCTCCTGTTTGGCTAGCGAGGAACTCCCTTGCTAGTGCCACGGGGATATAGCGTGGTGGCTTTGCTGTGGAACAGATTTGAGCTCCTAGCTGTGAGAAGTCTCAGCGGGATACAGTGTTCTAAGACAGTGGTAAATGAAACATGCGCCAGCATGCTTCCAAACCCCATATCTTACGACGAGCCCACAGCCTATGAAAGATGTATAGCCTGCACTGAAGGGCTTATTGGAATGATGTACAACAACAGTAAGGGAATACTGAGGCAAAATCACTGCTTTAAGTAAATTAAAGCACATAGCATGGTCAATCTGTACCTGCTAAGGTGCTGCTAAGTTTTGTGATTTAATATGTGTTTTTTTTTTTTATACTCCTTATGGAGTTGCGAGCCTCTTGCCAGGTCGTCTCATCTGGATAAATGACTGATTGAGCATGGTTGAAAAAAGAAAAAAAAAAAAACTGAAGCACGCTCAATGTAAAATACATTGTAGCTTGGGTGCTACTGTATGTTATGATAACCTTCTGTACAGAATAGTGTCACATCATGGTTGCCTTATAACTGAATAGTTAATTGCAGATCACAAATATGCTAGTTCAGTATATTATGTTGAGTTTAAGGTTTTATATTGTGCCATAAATATGTAATAACCAGACCATTAATTTTGATTAGCTCAAAGTTTACCATTGTGTTTTGGTATATGTTCTGTTACAGCCTCCTCTGTCCTGTCCTTATGTGAACCAAGACATGTGTTTTATTCTCCTTGTTGTACCGTGAGATAAAGAGAAGCTGGCTTTTGGGTTGTTTCCACCAGAGGGATATCTGTGAGGCTTGTGCTTTATTTTTTTAGGTTTTCTCACTGAAGCTGAACAGAAATTTTAAAGCCCCACTACAGCCGAATTGTGTCAAATGTTGCATTACTAGTATTACTAATATATTCATCGTGCCGCAACACGGGACGCCCCTGTACCAAATTACATTGTAGCTTTATAGAGTATTATATATATATTCAAATATTATATAAAATCGAAAATATTCGGATCAGCTGGATAACATGCAAGGCACACATGCCTTTAACCTCTGGAGGCCTGGGTTTAAATGGTGGGCTTAAAAGTTCTAACCCAAAAAACCTATTAAATAATATTGGGGAGAACATGTGTCTGATTTGAAATGATCATTTCAGAGGTTTACTCTGAAATTACTAAACCAAGCAGATTTATCCCTGTTGCTGTCAGCCCTTGTTTTGTGTGCCCCTGCGTGGGTTCAGGTAAAGGGCTCATTGATTGTGCACAGCCCTCACCCCTACCTCACTCCTGTCTATGAGCTCTACATATTGTACAGCACACTGTCTGATTATATCATTGATTTCATTCTCACTGCCATAGTTATTATGGTAGAGGCCAGTCCATCGCATTACATTACTTTTAGTTCCTGAGTTGTTGCCGTGTTTTGCAAAGTTATGTTTCCTGTGAGTGAACCTCTTTAGGCTGACAATGCTATGAGCCAGGGACTTTAATGGAGGGTCCCTTTCCATCATCAGAGAAACAATCCAAAGTCTCCAAAAACGTATGGCTGAAATAAACACTCAGAGTAAAGTGCAGACAAAAAATGACCCCTTAGTTGACAGAGTAGCACCTGAACACACAATTCAGTTAATGGAAGCCGTTATCGTGGAATAATGTTATTTCCTCTGTTCTCCACAAAATCGGACTATTTTAGATCATGCCATTAGTCTTGTAGATATAGTCAATGCTGAGTTGAATACTGTGCTGCTTGATTTATCTAAATAGAAACTGAATGGCTTCAGTTAAGAGATTTCTTCCACTTGGCTTCCATTGGTAACTTATTCCACTCCAAAAAACAAAACATAAAAATAACCCTAGCCCTTTAGAAGTACTGATCAATATAATTGCTCCAAACCAAGTATCTAGTTCCATTGGAGACCATCCCATAAACCTACTGCCTGCTTCTGCAACTTTAAATACATCAGCTTTTATTACAAGCCTCCTGCACCATTTCATCATAACAGCAAAACAACTTACTAAACAAGCTTTTAGTTCCTGAGTTGTTGCCGTGTTTTGCAAAGTTATGTTTCCTGTGAGTGAACCTCTTTAGGCTGACAATGCTATGAGCCAGGGACTTTAATGGAGGGTCCCTTTCCATCATCAGAGAAACAATCCAAAGTCTCCAAAAACGTATGGCTGAAATAAACTCTCAGAGTAAAGTGCAGACAAAAAATGACCCCTTAGTTGACAGAGTAGCACCTGAACACACAATTCAGTTAATGGAAGCCGTTATCGTGGAATAATGTTATTTCCTCTGTTCTCCACAAAATCCGGACTATTTTAGATCATGCCATTAGTCTTGTAGATATAGTCAATGCTGAGTTGAATACTGTGCTGCTTGATTTATCTAAATAGAAACTGAATGGCTTCAGTTAAGAGATTTCTTCCACTTGGCTTCCATTGGTAACTTATTCCACTCCAAAAAACAAAACATAAAAATAACCCTAGCCCTTTAGAAGTACTGATCAATATAATTGCTCCAAACCAAGTATCTAGTTCCATTGGAGACCATCCCATAAACCTACTGCCTGCTTCTGCAACTTTAAATACATCAGCTTTTATTACAAGCCTCCTGCACCATTTCATCATAACAGCAAAACAACTTACTAAACAAGCTTTAAAAATACTGCAGAACCAAATACATACAGTACTGCATACTTCATAGACATTGTTTTAATGCCAAATGACCAGGTGTTCCCATTATCTTTCTTTTGCACTGGCACTCAACAAATGACCTAGTATGTTATACCGGCAGCAGAGGGTATTATAGCGAGATCATTCTGTTTTAAACCACCGGGTGGAGATTTAATTAAATACTGCTTCCTAAACAGAACACTATCAAGATCTCAGTTTAGTAATACAGTGAACCTCACTATCAACCCACAACCTGATGGCCCCTTAACCTAAGAGCATCAGAGGTCATAGCAGAGGTGGGCAAATAGAGAGCTGCTTGTCAAAGTGTGATGAAACCTGCTACAGACCTTCTTTTGTGCTGGTTATTGAGAGACTCAGAATCTGGTGGCATATCTGTATGTTAACCCTTCGTTTTTCCTATGTGAATAATTTACAGCCATGGCGGGGGGTTCATGACAATTATTTGGTAATGCCTTCACATATTGTTGTTGTTTTAAACCTCAAGATTGTTATAGGGATTAAACTGAAGAGGAAATTTCAGGCATCAGAAAAAAGACACCTTTTTCCCTTCTGTATTAAATGCCAGCTAATAAACTCAACAAGACAGGTAAGGCTATTTGAAGGAATGCCATTCAGAGGTGACAGCTGTAACCCCTGCAGGGGTTAGTCTCTTATTCTCAGTCAAGTGATTGCACTGTGGTTCTGCAGAGGACTAAAAAGAGAAGGCGTCTGCAAAGGAATGCAAGCAAAAATAGCAAACTTAGGTATGAAATAAGAAAACAACATAGCACTGCTGTTCGTCTCTATGTTTTATTCATGTATTATTTGCAGGCACATGCTATTGGTCAGCCATGCAAAAATACTGTATCTCGTCTGCATTTATTTTTTTGTGGTAGTTTTAATGCAATGCCTCACTAGGATTATTTTTTATGCACCTTACATTAATCAAAGTGACTTGAGAATAAATTTGTACATCAGTGGTTTTACCAAGTATGTTTTTACCACACCAGAGCATATTTCATCATCCCCTTTCTTCAAAACGATTTATTAAAAAGCAGAGGGCTGGGAATGTCTGCCACAGTTGCAGATTACAGGTCAGCCAGTATTTCTTTTGTTCTTATTTTATGACCATAAAATGAAGGAGGCCTTAAAAAGCCATTTTAAATAATGCTACCTTTGACAGCGTGATATCTTGGGACGAAAGCTCGTTTGCTAAGGACACTGTACGAAGGGTGCAATAATTCATGTTGTATCACTGTAAAACAAAAAATACATTTGGAATCTGGCATGTGGTATTTTCAGCAACTATTGTACATCTTCATGTTATGACCTTTACCAATCTTAAAGAGCTACTGCAGATATTTCATACTTGGGGTTAAGAGTTTGTTCCTAGCCTGCTAATTTGTCATTTATATCCTTTATATACCCAACTGCATGACAACCTGGGTGTGAGAATTTTGATTTCTGGTAAGTAATCAGTGATGTAGGAAAAATAGGCACTTGTGTGAAAATATTAGACAGCTGTGCTTTAATTAGGCATCTTAAACAAATTTGTGTGTCACATGCATTTTACCATTTGTCGCTATGTGTTCTTAATATTTTTAATAATTTGCATGTGCAGCAGTGTGAAGTAGTGGTTAGGGCTCTGGACTCTTGACCGGAGGGTCGTGGGTTCAATCCCAGGTAGGGGACACTGCTGCTGTACCCTTGAGCAAGGTCCTTTACCTTGATTGCTCCAGTAAAAACCCAACTGTATGAATGGGTAATTGTATGTAAAAATAATGTGATATCTTGTAACAATTGTAAGTCTCCCTGGATAAGGCCGTCTGCTAAGAAATAAATAATAATGTGCGGCCTATTAAAGTCATCAATTAGATTTTTCATTTACCTATTTTGACACATTTTTCAAGATTTCCAGTTACAGTGTTTTCATTTCCTCTGCATGACAAATCAAAACATGATAAGTGAATAAGCGAAAAAATAAATAAAAGGTCATCTTAAGGTTATTTTATTTGCACAAATTGGACAGTTTGGAGATACGGCCAAGGGCAAGTTCCCTGAATCACTGAAGTCACTACATGGCTGATAGAATAAGGTAACCTTGAGCAAAACAATGAGACAATGGGAGCTAGCCAGTATTCATTAGAAGGAACTCGCCAGGCAAAAAAATAAATAAAATAGAAATAAAAAGTCATTTTTGTTCAATTTTATTAGCGTTGATCTGTCTGCCCCTGATGTTTCAATTTGTTTTTGTTTTCAAACAGACTGTTCATGGCAGCAGATTAACCCCTTAAGGTACACAAGGAATAGAGCGCTTGTTCAAACGGCTTCTTCTTAAAATACATTTGAGAGCGGCTCAAGTATCACAAGGAGGAAACTGACAATTTGAACGACCAGATCCAACCTTTCAGTACATTTTAAACTCTGTTTTCGTGCTCCTCATTGCAAAAAATAAGAAAGTTAGCATCTTTTTTATTTGTGGGACACACATGTCCCTTGTACCTTAAAGGGTTAAATCAGTGGGTTTCACAGAATTGAAACACTCCTCTCCCTGAACAAGGGTTAAACTTCTGTGAGAGAGCCAGAGGAAATCAGTCAATACTCAAGACAATTACTGTTTCCATTGCCACTTTAAAATAAGAAGGGGGGGCATTCTCCAGGATCAGGTCCATGGAGACTAACTCTCCGAATGAAGGCTGCTGTCTAACATGCGCATGGCATGTTCTGAAGGTTATGGCGGTTCTCAATTACACATGGATGCACCGACTTGCAGAGTGGACTAAGGCTGCTGGATGGACCTACTACCCATTTAGCACATCCCTGCTTGTTAAACCTTAAAAGATAGCTTTTTTATATACAGTTTATCAGTTTTGACTGCAAGAAAAACACTTAAGGGCATGTGAACACATGTTTCTGTTTTTCCAGCAATACGGCAGCATGATCACACAGCAGTCTTTGATATGTTGTTTGCTGTTGCTGCTAATGGGCTACTATTAAGCTAATGAATAAAAAGAGAGATGCTAAGCTCAAGAGAAGACACAGTTTGTTTTGTTATTGCGGTTGTGTTGCATTTTATACAGTATATTACACAATTACAACCATTTCAGTTTGAGACTAAATTGACATTGCACAGATTGTTAAGATAGAGTACATGTGGGTAAAAGGTCTACAGCATTTATTGATGTCTAATGCTAATATAACGGGCAGTGTTGTGTGGTTAAATGTTCTATAACCACACCTGAGCCTGGCTCTTTTGCATAGTGGTTAAGGTGCTCTCACACAAGGCATCCATCCAGTTGCACTACAAACTAAATGACCCCAAACACAATCTTTCAGAACTTATCCAAAGCGTTTTCAATGCATCTGTGCTTATCCGTTAAACTTGATTATCAGAACAAACTCAACATCACCAGAGGGGTTTGACATGATATATGAGCATTTATGGTGGGAGATTCAATAGCCTTATTAAGAAGAATGGTAATCAAGGTATTGTCCATAGGCAGATGTCACAATAAAACTAGGCCAATCAGTTATCTCTATACATTTTCAGGCAGCAACATCTCCTAGGCCTATCCACATTATTTGAGCTCATAGGCATTTGCAATTGTCTTTAAGTGCTTTGGCAAAGTCTCAACGAGACAAGCCAATAATATAACAACTATTCTACGGTTATGAAAGATATGGAAAAAAACAACAACACATGGTCTGAAAAGCCTGTTCAATAATTCACATTTAGCTGATAAATTACACTGGCATGAAATGGGTTTTAAAATAGCTTGGCATTACTTTGTCCTTTTACTTGATTAATACATAACGTACACATTGAAAAGGAGAACACTTATTTCTAGTATTTTGTTCATAATAAACAGTGGGCTGAAGTCCTACCACAACCTTTACATACAGCACTGAATAGGTGGCCTTAGATTTACCTGAACAGGATTATGATCATTTGCAAGTGTAAATAGCATTCTGCTGGATAATAATAATACATTAAGTCAAGGTTTCACTAATCCTCAGATAATTAGCCGCTGAAATCACACAACTAAGGTGTCATTATCCTATCTGTCAGTCTGTGTGGGATTATTCCTCGGAAACATAGTATTATTTACTTCGTTGTTTAGCGTTACTACAGTCTCCAAGAATTCAATTCCAATTCTTTTTTGGATGAATTGAGCTGCTTTTCAATTTATCCAGTAGTGTAGTTAGTTACTAGCCACTCTTATGTTTCTAGTACCTTCAAATGTCATTTTAATGATGTATTTAACTTTACTTTTTTATGGTGTTTGAAATCATTCTGAGTGGTTCTGGGTTTCTGTTACAAATAGTCATGTTTCTTTAAACCCTACGTTTCTATAGGCAGAGTTGAAAGGTCACACTGTCACATGTTTTGAACGGAAGGAGGAGGGCTGTTCAGTCCAGGATTCTAGACAGGTTCAAAACAAGTTCAAGAGCAGGTAAACACAGATATGCACGATTGTGGAGCAACAGATCCCGGCAAGATCAACTGAGTTTTGGAGCAACAGAAGCCAGAGTCTTGCAGAATGATTTCAAACAAGATAACATTCCATTTGAATGGCATCTGAAATCACCATGCTGTCTAATTTGGGCAATTACACATTTTGTATTTCCTGTTCTATGGCTGGGTGATGATTTCCCTCTATTTTCACACTATTGCAGGAACGATTATATGTTTCTTGAAAATGTTTCCTAAATATACAAGTTGCACTAAATATGCAGCGTTAAAGAAAACCAAAAGCAATCAAAACCAAATTTATTACACCAAAATGTGTGAAATGAATAAGTAAAACAAACTCATTAAATCACCTTTATTTATATACATCATTTATTTTTAAACTTGGAGTACTCATGGTCACAGTACAGCACTTAAAGATTTATAGCCCATTGTTCTACAGGCAACAACATTGGTATTCCATTAAGCATTAATTGAGGGTACATTTGTGCCCCCTGTCATTAAAGGTTAATTACTGTGCAATTGCAATTTTCACAGCATTAGGTGGCTATAAATAAACAGAAGGGTAATTAAATGCAACTAGTTAACACAATGTTAAAGTGTTTCAAACCAAAGCAAAAATACATAAATATATAAATAACTAAAAAAGACCTGAAACCCGGCATATGATAGATTGACATAATTGGTTTACTAAGAGCATTTTATATCTGAACAGACAGACAATCAAGAACCAGTTTTATTTGACTCAGGACATTGAATGTGAAGGACAAGATAAAGAGCCACACAGATTTCACTGACAGGTGACAGGCAGCCTAGCACTGATGTCTGTTTCATTTATTTATTTTTATGAAACAAAAAATCATGAAGTAAAAACCTTTGCAAAGCAGAAAGGATGCCATTATTATAAAGGAAAAGCACTCAAACGAACTATTTATTTATTTATTTATTTATTTTACAAGGATGACATTAAGTTGAGTTGGAATGAGCGTTCAGTCGTATTTACCAGTATTCAGCTCTGATGTATTGTGCTTATTAAAACACCTGTAACTGTTAACCACTTAGTACCATACTGTCAACGTGTTCTTATCCTGATGACGCGATGTTACACTTTTTAGACTTATTGGAAAGCCAGTTTAGACCTTGTATTGCTTCTGTAGAAGTATTATAACTGTAACCCATTTTCAGCTGTGTTACGCCTGGGTTTAGAGAGAGAGAGAGAGAGAGAGAGAGAGAGAGAGAGAGAGAGAGAGAGAGAGAGAGAGAGAGAGAGAGAGACTTTTCAATGTTTTTTTCATTGAACCAGTGTGTTTTGGACAAATAAATGAAAAATGGGAAAAAAAAACATTTATTGTGCGGCACTATAACGGTTAATTATACTCGAAAGAATGATCTTTCGGACTGATAAACCCTTTGACATATCTAATTCACGTATTAAGATGCAGAATCAGTAACTATAGCAAATGATGACCTTTTTGTGTTGTTTTATATGTATTGATTTTCAAGCAGGACAAACAGAAAACACTAGTTCTGAGTGCTTCTGTTACTCATTGATTAATATTACCTTACCCACTCAGATGTATCTACCTAATGCACTGCACTACAGGGTGTGGTCACTTTATGAACCAGTAAGGCACAGTGTGAGATAATGAGCTGTGAGTTGACTCAACATGGGATAAAATACATTATTTATGAGAGTCTGAAAAGGACATGATGGTTGGTGACTAATTAGCAGGAGCATCTGTACATCAGACTTCAGCTGTAATCGTGAAATCAAGGACAGCTGTGTCAAAAGAATGGATGGATTTTCACCAAGAACATAGCATAGGGCTTCTTAACACTTCCAAATAAACTGGCAACCCATTTTAGTAACTTCAATATATGAAGAGAAATGGAAGTAACAAAAACAAAACAAAACAAAATATTTAAGGTTAATCTTGAACAAAAATGAATATATGATATTCTTGTTTACTCTTTATCCTTGGTTTGGATGTAGCCCTTGCGACTAGTTAAACGTCCAAATGGCTTACTTTATCCCCCCCGAATCCATTTAATAATAGCAATCAGCAACACAAATCGTACTGGCTGAAGACTGATATCTGAGAGTCGGGTGCTGAAACCCAATAACTGAACCTGTCAGCGCTAGTTTACATGCGTGTAAACCTGCTGTTCTATCTATGAATATGAATGCCCTCTCCTCCAAGTGACGTCACACTCTAGTCCCAGGGAGCGTTAGTCCTGTGCTTTCAGAATGATTAGCGATCAGCGTTGAACATTCTCTACTATGTATCTTACGAAGAAGTGCATCTTTTTCTTCTCCTTTTCTTAATTGTTGCTGCTTGCAAGACAAAAAACACACTCTGAAGCACCACTGGGGTCAGCGTGCCCTCTTCCTCGTCATGGAGAATCTAAGAATATCCTTGATGCTTATTTTGATAACGATGGGGCTTTGCAACGTCTTTGCAGGCAAAGGTGGGTTAAGAAGCGCTTATTACTGGTGTAGCCTTGACTGAGTACCATAGGAAGCCGGAGCAGCAGCGGCGGCTATACTGGGAACAACCGAGAGGCTAGTGCTTCGGGAAAAAGAGATACAATGTAGCATCTATATTATCATACTGTTGCATTGCTGAATAATTCTAAACAGGGATACAAATATCAAAATATTTGAGGTGATACTGCACAGACGGTTGTGCTAATTAGTTATCTGGCAGTAGGGCTAGTGGCTGTACAGTACAGTGAAACATAAACAAAAACAAGACGCAAAAGTTTGAAGTTGTTACTTTTCAATACAAATCGTTTCATTTGTGTCGCATCGCTTGATACAGAGACAGCAGGTTAATAAAATATAAGCCGTTTGAAAACTTAAGAGTGGAGTGCTGTCTCATTTTTGGTTCAATTATTGAAAAGAAAAAACAAACAAACAAACAAACAAGCATTGCATGTTAATATGAGTCAGCTAGGTTAAAGTACCGATATACAGTGAAAAGGATACTTTGTTGATTTTTGCCAGCCTTTAAAACTCTCCTTGGTACTACAGTTTTGCAAGTCTCACGTGAAATGCATGTCGTTTTATCTGGGCTAGACTATTTCATTGTATTGTACTGTATTCCAGTTTCTGAATATACTCCGAAACTACTGGTGCACGAGTGTAAGTGTTATTATAATCATATAAATATTGAATTAGATTATTCTACCTCAGCGTGCACTTCGCAAATGCATATGAAGCAAACTGCAGCTGTGTTAGCGATTGCAGTTAAAAGCAACACCTTGACTTGCCCGCGAATTCAATAACGCCTTGTCAATATAATCATACTCGGGGTATGCTTGCTTTTGTTTTGTAGATCAAAATTATGTCTCAAAGATCATACTAATGAAACACAAATAGCTTTTTTTACGGCAAATAAGATACCTTTAGGCGGGTGAGATAAACCAATTATAAAGGAGGCTAGGAAAGAAAAACGAATAACTAAGGTTATAATTATGTCCCATGGGTGTCTATAGGCTACAGACGGGAGATGATGTTGGGTAATTATCCCATAATGTCGTTGTAAGACCCTGTGCTTAACAATTACACACACATACAAACGTGCCTCACGTACACCCTACACAATGTACAGCACCAGTAAATAAGGAAGGGCAATGGACTGCATTTCATTTGCGCAAAAAAAGAAAAGCAACATTAACATAATAAAAAAAAAATGAAATATCCAGGAATATCCTGGGGTAAGTGCCTCCACTGCTAAATATTACCGCATTGTTCAGTTTGTTTTCTCTAAAAAATGGCAGTCTGATCTACACACTGCTCCCGTGCAGTACAGTCCTTACTACAAGAAAGAAACCACAGTGATGGATATCTTGTTTCAGGTGTGCTGGTAAGGCTGAAAGAAGTTAAGAGGCGAGCACGGGATCCTGTTATTTTTTTTTCTTTCGTAGTGTGCTTAGAAAGTAATTTAATTAAGCCCTGTTATAACCCAGCAAGGTGTTGTGGCGCCTTTATTTAATGTATGATCATTATATATATATATATATATATATATATATATATATATATATATATATATATATATATATATATATATATATATAATACTGACTAGGCAATGGTAAGTCATTTACTAACTTTCATTTTATTTAAGAATTGCTTACAATGTAATATTAGTGTGTTCTCGCTGGTTTGGCTTTTTAAAGTACATTCTCTGTGGATATATGTAGATTTATTTTTTTGTCTACGTCAAACATTTTTTTTTAAAATGGATTTGCTGGGGAAATATTTGATGTATTCAGGGTTTTAATTGATTTAAATATATTTTTTTAAATGTAAACATTTCCTGTGACGTCAAACCTTTGGTCGTTGCCCGTCCAACCTAAATTGGGGCCCACCCAAATTTCAGCCTAGTTACGCCACTGGAGTAAACTGCGTTGTTGCTTCTTTTTTTTGCGCGTAGTATGTAAAGGCTACCCAATTTTCTTTTTAGTTTGCAGTTTTTGGATATGTTCTCTTCACAGTTATTACCCCAAGTAAATTTTGGTCACGATCTCATATTTCCTGGTTAAATAAATACATTTTAAATGATTCTATTTACAGTTAAGGAGGAGGAGGATGATGATGAGAATAATAAATAGCATCAGTAATAAAACACATTTTAATAAGACGAATGTAGTTATTGTAGCAATTTAATATGCGATTAAAACCGAGATAAACTACGATTCTTTTTTAGTCGCTTGACAACCATATATATATATATATATATATATATATATATATATATATATATATATATATATATATATATATATATATATATAAAAAACAGCCTGTCAAAAGAAGAACAGCTGCTATATTGCCTTGTCGTTGCCTGTTATATTCCCATGTGCCTTAACCCCCATGAGGGCTGCCAACAGCAAGAAGGAGCTGTGTTATAATTGTACAGGTATTGTTATTTTACTATTTCCCCAGAACTGTCCAATAATGCACCGAACTCTACGGAAATGAAGTAAGGTCGCATACCAGTATTATATCCACCACAGAAAGGGTGTATTGTCAAAAATACTTATTCCTATAATTAACATATTGTAGTGCTATTAGTTACATCTCTACCATACAGAGTAGGTGTTTTAGGGTGAAATGCTTAACTGAACCACAGTAATCTGATTAATTTAAGTGCCCACAGTATATTCACCTGCACATGGTTTGAAATTCAGATTTAAAAAGCGTTTTCAGGGCTCTTGCTTTTCATTACAGCCAGTAAGCCATTTTCTTTACTGGAACAAACAAACCCAATAGACAAACAGAAAAATGCCTAAAGAATATGATAACATAAGATCAATTAGAGCCTCCAGATCACTCAATATACTTAGCAGTGCCCTACATTTTCAGGCCTTGTTTTTTAATCACTCATATTTCATCTTTGTTTATTCCAATGTATTTACATTAACTGCCTTTAGTTATGTACAGTACACTTTTACCCTTTACATTCACTTAATGTTTATGTTATCATGTTATATAAGTAAAATGAACAGCAGTCTGGTTCGAAACAATAAATATTTATGTCTTGGGGCCAAGGCAGCTAAAAAGATTCCCTTCTGGAAATTTCCACTCCTGCTCTCAGTGGTACATCCGGGTAAAGAAGCCCAAAGCGATAATGGAAGATAGACAGAGACCGATCTGCAGTATTTCTCTGTCTTATTATTTAAGAGGGCAGATGTGAGGAGTGACAGATAAATAATAAGCCAAGTGACAAAATGTACTTGAATCACATCGCAAACACAATGACTACTCATCCAGAGAAGCAGGAAATTCCCCCTAAGACTTTGCTTGAGATAACCCAGATCTCAAATATACCATGTTAAACCCACAACCTTAAAAAAAAACTGAATAATGCTATGCCTTTCAGACAAGAACTGCATTATCCAAGTGGTACATAAATCCTTGTAAAGAGAGCTGGCTCACAATGCAGGGTCCAGGTCATTTTATAAAGCAGCACATGGTGTTGTGTTTATTTTTTTTTGATCCCTTCTTTTTAGTGCTGGTTTTCACAGAACAGATGGGAGCAGAGCAATCCAAGTGGCCGTGCTGATCCCCTCCCCCTCTGTGTTTTTCTTTTCCTCTTTCTTAAAGAATTGTCGGTCATGGCTAGCTGTAAATCTGTAGCAGCTTTGTTAATTTTACTGCAGGCATCATTGGCAACATTGTGGATTGAGAAAAGTGCTGCTGAGAAACCGATAGAGGACTGCAGCCTGTCCTTCGCTGTGTACTGTACTGAAAGCCTGCTAAACAAGAGGAGGAGAAAGGCAGATCACTACTTTGCAGAGTACGGTCAGCAGGATGTTGATTTTGTTGGAAAGCGTAGATGCAAAGTGAAATAAAAATATAGTGTGTTTCATGCTGCCAAGAAGAAATTCTGTTATTTGACCAATTTTGAGGGAAGTGCATCATATTAAGGACCAAAAAACTCATGGATATTTGTAGTGTCACAAAATCATTTATGCTGCTGACAAAAACGCTTTAAAATAAACCCCTTTTTTTTTTTGGTTAAAGATCATTGATCTTTTGGATCTCAAATAGATCTAGCAGATCTAGCACAAGCGCCATCCTTTCTAACACATTGCGGTTTAGATGGGCGTTTAGGAATCTACAGTGCTGCATTTGAAACATTTTAATATCCTGAAAAAAACAAGTGATGTTGTTAATTCTAATATGAAGCCTCTCCTTCAAAGCAGAAAAGGGTCTTCATGGGTTAGAGGAGGGGGTCCATGAGTTAAACTGAGATACAGGAGATGAAGATCTGCAGACATATCTGCTCTGCTTATACAACACATTAGTGCTAGGATGGGATGCAAACCAGGGGTTGCTTTGTAAAAGCAAAAGTGTGAGTGCAGTTAGTGACTCAATTGGTTTTGATGTTGTGGTAACATGAATTTAGAAATGGTCTGATGTGAAGCTTGAGCATATTGTATTTTACTGCTTCCATGTTAAAAAAAAAAAGCTTTCCTGGGATGTATAGAACCTTTCTGCATTAGTTTTGACTACTTGCATATCATTTTGGAATTCTAATAGGACAGCTGTGAAACCTAATTGCGTTCTACTGCTTCAGAGTGATTGGGTTAGGGTTTTTTTTTTAAATTCATTTTTTTAACTTCCAGTTACGTGCCTACAACAAAACAAGCACCAAACTGGAAAACGAAAAAGTATAATTCCATATGCAATGGGCAGTGTTGTGTGATACACTGCCGACATGGATTCTGTTCCCTGTCATTGAGATGAGATCAGGTTAAAAGCTCTAAAACCAAGAAATCAGACAAGCCCGGCTCTTTTGCATTGTGCTTAAGACATATGCTTGCGGTTTGCGGCGTCGCCAGTTTGCGCTCAGCCTCTGCCCTGTTACACATAAATACATTTGCAGGAGGATTAATGTTTGTTATATATATGTTCTTTTGAACGCTTTGCCTTGGAGTGATGTACAGTATATATTTTATGCATTTGTGCTTAGTGGCACAAATACCCTGCTGAGATAGTACATCAAAAGAGTCTCTGGCCTGCTTTCGATAAGCCTAGGCAGTGGCATTTACGACTAGCTAGATTTACAGTCCTGTATAGGTTACAAGCCTTTGTGGAACAGCTATCAGATGTGAGGGCCTGCTATAAATACACGTGAGAACGTGGCTGGAGCCTTAATTGAATGATTAATGATTAATTAGGCTCCAGCCACATGGTATTTAAGGAGGAGAAAATCCTTTGTTTGGGGGGGTTGGTGTGTAGGTGAGTGTCACTTGAGTTTGGAACTGTGTGTACTGTGTTTTGAAGTCTGTAGTGAAGGCGAAGGTAATGTAAACATGCGCGACAGCGCTTTAAACTGCAGCTTCTTGTCTCTGAGTCTCTTTCCTGCCGGTAACATCAGGGGCCTGACGCTATGCTGTCACACGCTGCCTCCTACAATTGTATTTGAAGTTTTGCATAAATGCCCCAACACCAAAACGAATATAGATGTTGCACACCTGCTTTGCACCATTAGCTTCATAGGTATCAAATGTGCAGTTTTGAAAGAAACTTGTGTCATAGAAAATGTTGTATTTTCATTTTGAAACTTGATTTTTGGTACTACGTACTCTAGGTTAAAGAATGTTCTCAGTTGTTTTTTTTGTGCTTACAAGTGTACATTTACACTTCCTGGGTCATTTCACCTTGGTAGTGTTTTCTTGGTCAAAGAATCTTGCTGGATGAAAGGATGTCAGTCAGGAGTGGAAGTAGCTGGTTGGTTAGTGACAGAAAAGAAAGCCTTGACCAAGCAAGTGTAACCCTAACTGAAAGCATCACTTGTGAAGAGAGATTTGTTTAACCAAGTGTAATACCATATCATGTTTCAAAATGAAAATACACATTTACTACACATGTATTCCGTTCAAGATTGGAATGGAGCTTCAGAGCAGGTAAGATTTATGGAACGATTGTGTGAGCTGTCGTCACTTTAAGGTTATTCTATTATTTGTTTATTTAACAGATGCCTTTATCAAGTTGACTTGCAGAGACTAGGGTGTGTGAACTATGAAAGACGGAGCACAAGGAGGTTAAGTGACTTGCTCAGGGTCACACAATGAGTCAGTGGCTGAGGTGGGATTTGAACCGGTGATCTCCTCGTTACAAGCCCTTTTCTTTAACCACTGGACCACACAGCCTCCTATATTCTATTCTATTGCAGGTGTTGTAATTCTTCAATGCTCGGTTTTATTTTATGAGTAAAGAAATACATGCAGTCGATCCTGTCTGTAATCTTGTGGAACAGAGAACATTTTGCCCACAGTTCTGGAATGACCCAACCAAAAAACAAACAAGAAACAGGTAGGACATATTGCAGTGTGGAGTAGTGGTTAGGGCTCTGGACTCTTGACCGGAGGGTCGTGGGTTCAATGCCAGGTGGGGGACACTGCTGCTGTACCCTTGAACAAGGTACTTTACCTAGATTGCTCCAGTAAAAAACCCTGTATAAATGAGTAATTGTATGTAAAAATAATGTGATATCTTGTAACAATTGTAAGTCGCCCTGGATAAGGGCGTCTGCTAAGAAATGAATAATAATAATAATTTCCAATGAAGTGACAGATGTAGCCTACTGTCTAACAGAGCATGCTGCGGAGGAAACTTGAATTTGCTATGCATTTCTCTGTAGTGGTCTTGGTTCTCCTGTGGATCTAGCCCTGGGCTTGTCACAGTGCTAACTTCATGTGAGGAGTGCTGTAGTCCCGTGGGAGAGTAGAATTGGTGCTGAGAAGGCTTTAGGCATAATGTATTCAGTGCATATAAAGCCATTTTAATTGAACAGTATTAAAAATAGGTAACTGCTTCGTTTCAGTTTTTTCCCTGCACCGATGTCTAATCATTTTGTAAATATGCTCATTAACATTTAATCCTGACAGACATTACACCATAACAGTGCAATCTTGCAGGCATTACACATCAACAAATTGGCCATAAAATTAAAAAGGAATACTGATTCTAGTAGATAACATAATTTCTGTGCAATCATGAAATATTGCTCGCTACAGCATGTAGTCACAAACTGCTGAACGCCAGTAATTGAATGACATGCGACATTCATAACTGTTGCACATTTATTTTATTTATTTCAACAATCATTGCAAGTAAAGCCAAATGTTCATCTTTTCAGAAACGGGATAACGGGAATTTGGAATGACCTTTCTGTCATATTCTATAATGGCACCCACCTGTCTTTCTAAGCTTTATTTTATTATTTAGTTAATGTCATCTGAAGGGAGTATTTATCTAAAGTGTGGTTATCATCTTTTTTTCATACTTGAACCTATCTTTATTTCATACATGATACTATTTTGTAATCAGAGAATTTTAAAATCACTAAACCAAGAGAAAATCTACTGGTTAGTCTAGAAGAACTGCATATTGCCTCTTGTGCCGCATTGACCTAACCACCTTCGAATACATATCTTTACTTGGATTATTTTCCATCCCTAGAGTCCCTTTTATTAGGTGCAGTCCTTGCTGGGCTTGAATAATGCAGTCAAGGCTGGAGTCTTCCATGCTGCTCACAGTGCTACTCTGTATTTGTGTTTTTTTTTTTTTTTTGATTGGCTGGCATAGTTGTAAAACTTTTTTTTTTTTTATCATGCTACAACTTCACACATGCAAAACGTGGAATCCAGCAAAGTAAACAACATTCAGCTGGTTTCTATAGATTTTTACATGACTGCCATTTACATGTTTCTTGGAAAGCAATTGCTTTCATCATCTAGTGTACTGTTTTAGGCTGCCAATCATGGCTCCTTTTACAGGAACCAAAAGGTATTAAAACCACCTAAGTTTGTGGCTTAGGTTATAGTTTCCGAACTGTAGTTTTCCGTTGACTAGCCCCTTTTTATGGTCCTAATTCAAAATGTGTCTCCTTATGTTCTGATCTTGTGCGTCCTGTGAATTTCACAAATCTTTTCATGCCTAGCCTCCTACAAATATTTCTTATTGCAAATAGATATTACTGTATCGGATTCGCTGTTGGTATTCTAAAACATTTGAACCTATATCATATGTTAATGTGTAGTATCTGTGTACATTTTCAGTGGAAATGCTTGTTTGTTCTGGTATCGAACAATATAAAGGGTTTATATACTATCTTCCTTTTGAAAGTTTGTATTCTCCTGGAAGTCATTTAACCTGTGTAATGCACAATGCATTGCTAAAGTTGTTTTGTACCACTCATTATTAAAATTCCGTCCTTGAGCCGATGAGCTCCAGAGTACATCTGGGAAGATGGTTAGTACAGATTCTTAATCCTTTATTGGATTTTAAATGTAGTAACTGTGTAAGAGAACCTCATGGCATACCGTATTGTCCTATTCTAAAGGGCTTTTAGAAGCCGCGCAAAGTAATGAACTGTGGAGAAATTGAATTGCCAATATCCGCTGTGAAATCTGGTCATCTGAATCAATGGATTAAAGCCTTTACATACTGCTGGCAAACACATAGGATAATTGTTCTGACACTGGCTTGCATGTATGCTGCTTTTAAATAAAAAAACTATGTATTTAAATGGTTGTCTCCTTCGCTGTATTCATCCTTGCATATAATTATAATCGTAATTGGACGGGTTCTGATGTCTTTAGCCTGTTCTAGGTCATTAGGTTACCAGATAATTCAGCAAGGCATACCCCATACTGCATGCTCATTTCCCTGGTATAGTATGTAAGTGTTCTGTGATGAACTGATCAGTAAATCACAAGACTCTGCACCTGGTAAATATAATCTTCTCCAGAGACTTCACACTCCAATTAGGGTGGCTTTAGTTTTGTCCGTCAGCACTGTTATATATCGGGTGTATATATGAGGTGGATAAACCTGTTATAGTTGATCATGAATGGGGGTACGATGTGCACTAATACTTGAACAGCCTCTATACAGTACATCTTCCGCTGTGACCCATTCCTTCCCCGACTGACAAGAATCTATTCTATGCCTAATTCCTTTGCACCACCCTACCTTATATATTCTGTACTGCTTTTCCTTACCCACATAACCCCTTTTCCACTTGCTATCATTCAATACTTCTCTAGCAGTAGTGAATGGTCTTGTGATTTAAGCCACACATGCTCTCCTAGGGTCTGTTTTTATCCTGACTTCATAATTGTGCCTCCATTTCACCGTAGAGCTGATCTTCCATCACATTCACTGCTGCAGCAGGTTAAGAAACACTGAACCTCCTATTAGAATTTATTTTCTTTTCAATCCTGTTCTCTGCCCACTTGCTTGTTTTCTTTTGTACCACAGCCTTGTTATATTTCTTTTGGGTCGATTAGGTTTTCTTTGCTCCACGGTTTCACAGTGATGTACAATACGTTGTTCTCAAGGCTGGAAATCAATAGTAGAACCTGAAAGCTTGGATGATACTTCAGTCTGGAGAGCAGGAGTGAAAGCCAACTAGTAGTTTGGGTTATACTGTGCTGAAATAAAAATGCATGAAGAGGAATTTATTGATTTTTTTTTTAGAATTTGTATTTATTATTATTTTCTTTTACTTTGGTGTTGTTTGTGTGAGTCTATCCATGTCAGAATGCAGCCCATACTGTGAGCTGTTAAAACAGTCTCTGTGTCCCTCTGGCTCTTCTGACAGTTTTTTTGGGGATTTACTTTAGTAGCACCTTTCATCTACATACAGATCAACCCCAAAGTGTGCTTGACCGTTCTGCTGTGCACTTAGCAGGTAGTGCTTCTGATGGCCTTTTTGCAGTTCTCTAAATCTGTGGCAATTAACTGAATCACGAGTGAATTAACAAATTAAATGTAAATCATCCAAAAAAATGTTTGGATACCAAGTGCCATTTCTTTCCTTAAGAACATAAGAACATGTACGTCTTGTCCAGGTTCCTAGTAGCTGATTGATCTCAAAATGTCCCATTCTTGGCTTACAAGAGTGTACTGAGATTTGAATATATTGATGTGTCATGAATTGCACTGACTGGCCATTGTCATTTTCAATAACAAACAGCAGCTGTGTACCGGTAAGTGGCACTTTTTAATCCAGGCTTAAACCATGCGAGGAAGCACTCCTATGCAAATGCATTTTGTAATTTAATTATAAGCTGGCAAATAAACAGCAAGTCATTTTTTCACTTGAAACATCAAGCACATTTAAAAAAAATAAATAAACTGCATTAAAAATGTGCAATGTGTTTTGCTTTGATCATGCACTTACATTTTGGGAAAATGAGTTTGCTGTGAGGAATTTAATAAATAAATATTTACAGGCATAAAAAGTAATCCAAAGTAGTCATGATAACCCAATGTTGACTCTAGCATTCCTTGTGATGTTTAACAGAAATGTAATTTTATCAATTGATTATCAGCTAAAATGATCACAATAATCACTATGGCCATGTTTTAACTCCCATTGATAGTGACTGCCCCCACGTCTGTATAGGCAAATGAGTTGTCTACAGGAACAAAGTTATTAAATGTCTGGTTTTCCTCTAATATAGTTGGTCCAAATGAATTGCTTCTTGCATTGTTTATGCACACCCATGTAAATGAGAATGTTTCTCGTCCCTCCTTCCTTGTAGGAGGTAATAAGCTGCTTGTTAACAATAATAGATTCAGTGGGTGATCAGGTGAATATGCCTCTGATAGAATTATTATACTGTTTCAGTTTTCTTTATTGAGTTAGAGAGGGTTGAAAAGGCTGCAAAGTCATTTTGCATCATTAAGTTCAGTTGAATGCAAGGCTCTTACACTGTATGTTATGGGAGAACGTGGTGCATTTGATTATAAAATGCAAAACAATCTAAATGCAAAACAATTTGTGTATTTACTGTATAGGAAAAAAAGCGGTGCAAACTATAAATGGAGCAAAAGCTTCGTAGATCTCTCCCTGTTTGCCCCGAATGTATTGTAGATGCAGAACAAGTACATCATTTGTAGTTGCTATGCTACAAAAGGGAAAATTACAAATCCTCTTCCCCAGCTTTCCCTATTGATGCGCTTGTTCCTCATTTTGTTCCTCTGCTCAGGTGATTATGAGAGATCTCTAATGAGCAGATGTTTGGTGGATAAATTAAACTTGCAGACAAGGTGTATTTGTGATGAGAAGTTCACAACAAAGCGATGCCTGAACCTACTTCATGTTTTTCTCCCATTAACATATTGTAAAGACAGGTAATGTCAAAGGCCGCCTTTTTAATTTATGGAAAAGCATGGGCAACCAACCGTGGGCTGCTCTTGTAGTGTTTAGATGCCTATTATTTATTTATTTATTTATTTATTTATTTATTTTTTAACTCAAAGCAGCTGCATAACACACTTTAGCTTATATTGCAGAACATAAGCCCTCTGCCACCAACACACAGCTTAATATTAATTAACACAAATGAGTTGAAGCAAGAGTGTGTCCATTATCGCTTTTACGTTATGGGTGGATTGTTACCCATGTTATTTATTTCTTTAGCCATTGAGACCATGACCTTGTTTAAGAACAGAATAAATAAGATGTGTATCTATTTTTAATGTGGGCTGAAGGAGAAGCATTGGCAGGAGGTTCTAAGTAATTCCCAAATACAATCTTGAAAACTGGAGAAGGAAAGATGATCAAATCTTTCATACTATGATGGAAACAATTCCACAACCCACTTTATATTCCAATGGTAAGGTTTTGTATTTGTTTTCAAGCAAAGGTTTATCACTGGGGGGAAGAGTCCCAGCAGTTTACTGCTCACAACCAGTAAAAGGGTTTCGAAATGTGTACTTAAGGCTCAGGAAACCACTATCCGAGTTTGAATATTGCATACTGCTCAACACAAAAATGCATCTGTTCAGCAAGCAGTGGCAAGATAAGGAGCTTAATTTGCAGATCTAATCGCGGCCCTGCTCCTCTTTGAACTGCCCATCCGTTTCATCACTCTGTGCGGATGCACCATGTTTGTTGCAGGCTCCGGAAACGGTGGAGCTGTTTGTGTTGTTAGCTGCTTTGCTCATTACTGTTTCCATGCATATGAAAGTGGCCAGAAAAGCTCATGATTGATCCCCTGAGAAAGTCTAGGATCAGGTGCACACTACACTAATTAGCAGGGGTGTTTTTAACATTGTTTTCCGCTCACTCCATGGCAGCAGCGTTGTCTCCATGGGGTGGACATGCACTTGGGTGTTTTGAGCAGGTAGATGTTTGATGGGAATTTAGCTACTTGCTGTACAAGGTAATGTTTTCTATTATCTGGTAGACAAATAAACTTTGTTGCATGGTTGCTGGGATACTCCTCTAATGAATGCAGTACAACTAACTGGATTTGACTCCTTGTCAAGTTTATTAGATGTTAAACTAGTTTCAGTGCTTATCGCATCATCATCAAAATGTTGCAGTGAAAACTTAGAAGTCTGATCTGGGGTTGACACTAATCACTTCCATAAAAGGGGGGTGAATTGCTTTGGTTACAGATAAAACATCCATAAAACTTTTGTGGACAAAATAAGATGTTCTGCACTTCTTTCAAGCAGTCATAAATGCAAACGTAGAGAAGGATTAAAGGCAATTTGAAACAGTTGTATTTGTGATTCCAGTTGGATGAGTTTTTTGAAGAAAGAAACGATGTCCCTGCTAAGGGCTGAATTTAAATCAAAATGCTTGCACTGCAATGGGGGTAACAGTCTCGATAGATTTTCATTTAATTCCACCTGCCCAAGCTTTTTAACAGCCCTAGAGGCTGCAGATGGTATGAATCACTTCCAGATTGCACCATTACAAATGTATAATTCTGCCACCAGGCAGTTATTAGATAATCAACAAGTGTAGCATCACCTTGTACGACACAACAAAAATTTTATTTTTGTTTGACGTGCGTAGTCAAGGTTGTGGTTTGACTAAAGTTTGACTTTTTCAAATGCACTTAACAGTTGTTTCTTTTGGAATCAGAATAACCCTTGCCCATGCATCCACAATCATATCCCTTCTTCAGATTCAATCATCCTGTCCCATTTTTCAATTTGATTTCCCCTGGAAGAATGACAGCTTGCATGAGCTAATTGAGTAATGGTATGTCATCTGAACCAGACTGATCATTAAACACATGACGTGGCATCATAAAGCCTCAAGTATAGGGTCTTTTGTAAGCTATTAAATATGCAGTGCTCCTTAAAAAAACAAAATTAGTATTCAGTAAAATCTCGCACTGATCGCACCTGAGAGCTATTTTTCATAACACAGTGCGAAAATAGATTATAGCCGAACGGAATGAAGAATAAACAAAAAGATGTGAGATCAAGGCTACTGTCATCCTCACACGGTGGAGTAGGAACATTCTCTCAAAGAACTTGATTTAAAAACAGGCTGTGACCTCAGAGACCTGGCCTCTGCTATCTGGCATGTACCACCATTTGCTGTTGCCATCGGATATAAATATATATATATATATATATATATATATATATATATATATATATATATATATATATATATATATATATATATATATATAATTTCATACCTTTTCAAAAAGGTTCAGTACTTTTATTTTGCTTCATGTATGTTCGGGGATTTTCTGAAATGTATTCTGCAAGTGCATTGTTACGTTGATGTGTGATCTCGGTTATTAGGAACGTTACCAAGGTGGTCTGCTGTTCACTAAAGGGAATACCAAGCCACCCTGAGAATACTGCAACTCACTGAATGCTTGAGTTCTGTCTCCCTTGATTCAAATTATCCGGATTTCATGCATGTCAATTACTGTTGAAAGCAAAATGTACTGCAGTGGGAGTCCTTGTTGGCCATTTGGTTCCACTCACTCATTTGGAGGGAAATTGATGAAGTCCAGCACTACAGGCTCATTTGAAACCCTGCAGAACCCCATCTGCAACAGAATGACGTGTGATTATTAAATAGATAGATACCCTGTGTCAGGTCATGATAACCAGATCATGTGATGGAAGGGGTGTCATGTAGGCCTTCAATAACACCATCTTAAATCACCTCTGTGACAGCATCTGAGCAAATTGTGTATCTGTGATAGTCAAGAGATTGAAATGTGAGGCAGGTCTTGTTTTAGCAGTCTCTTAAACAGCATACTGCTAAATCTGCTCCGAACCATTACAGTCTTTGTGGTAACACTTTAAAATAATGGCTACACATACATAATGAATTCCAGCTGAATACCACAGGGATAACACCTGCATATCATATGCACGTCATCTGAGTTCTGAAGTAATTAATTTTGAATTCACTACTGTTAATTCATGCGGATTTAATTACCCATATTCATTCCATATTCCTTAGTAAGGAATGATGTTGATCACATGTTTTAAGGCATGCATTCAGGGGATTATGAAGTGTTAATTCATGCATAAATGCATGCCTTATACCTGTGATCAACATAATTTGTTACAAAGCAACATGGAATGGTGACCCTGTGTGATAAGCTAAGGGCCAGGACCATGCCTAGTAGTACATCTTTAGTTTACATGAAGTTTGCAGAAGCCTGTTTATCTGGCATGGCAAGAGGTACACATACACAAACTCACCTGATGCCAATTAGAATAATTGAACACACTTTAATTCATTAATTCATTAATAGCTCTCCTGATTTTTCAGAGTAAAGGTTAATTAATCATCCTCAGTTCAGATCTCTTCATTTACATCAGTGGTAAGATAGGAACCCTGGTGTCAGGGGTTGACAGCTCTGAGCGAAATCTTCCACAGTATGACACCACACCTCCACTCAGTGGGCAGCTATGTAAGCCATTGAATAATAATCAGCTGGAACTCTGGCCACATGGGCACTGACAGAAAAGTGAGAAGACGCGTTGCTGTGGGCACTGTGGTAAGCTGACTTGACAGAACAGTTTGTTTGGCGGGGGTATGCTGGTTAAGGAAAGGCTTTATTAGCAGAGCTCTTGTTGGGGATAAGTATTTGATTTTATTGCTAGGCTAAAAGCCATTTTCTGCAGGTCTTTTTAATTAGGCTTCCAGACCCATAGGGCTGGGAAGCCTATTGTTATTGCTGGGATTCTTCCTCTTCCTCCTCCTTCTTCTTCTCACCAAAAGTTGCTCAAAAACGTTGAAATTCAGTAGGATGGTAGATGCTTATGGGAAGTTGGTAAATGTTAATTGAACATATATTGTAGGTCACATGATTTGGCCGCCATATTGGATTGAAAAAAAACATTTTGCCAAAATGTAAAAAGTCGTCTTTCGAAAACCATGTATTGCAGAATGCTAAAAATTGGTATACTTATTGAGGGATAGTCCAAGATTAACTGGTGTTCATAAGAAGCTGATAAGTTGTGTGGTACGGTGGCCATGCTGCATGACGTCATAGTCACACGATACAGACTTCATAATCACAAACTACAAAGATCTTTTCCCAAACCACTAGTCCGATTGATCCAAAAATTGTCACACATGATCCTAGTGTGGTTGACTTTAAACGTTGTTCAAGGGAAGTTGCTACAATAAAAAACATGGCGGCCACGTTGGATGACATCATCAATTTACAAAACTGGCTAATAACTCCTTGTAGAGTGCAGATAGGGCCATAGTTACTATGGAACACATATAGTAACCCATGTATGCTCTATCAAAAAATGTCATTGCCTGTGACCTTTGACCTCTCCTAAAGGTCAAATGTAAAACTGGCTTATAACTCCTAAGAGTGTTCACATAGGGTCATGGTTACTATGTAATAATGGCATTCTGCACTATTTGCTAAAGTGTTTGGTACTGGTACTGGTACTGGAAGCCGTAAAGTTGCTGGCAACTTTAGTTTGAACTGCGTTTGTCTAGTTCTTAAATTTAGTGGTACAAAAAAAACAATCCAGTGGAAAACAAATCCATCCAGAAGAGAAGGCCTTTGAGATTAATACACAAGTAGAAAACCCCTGATGTTCACGCTGCTTTCTGATTTGGACACGCTGCTTTCTGATTTGGACACGCTGTTTTATGATTTGTCCAATGGATTTACAACCATGTCTACGTCCGCCTTTTGGTCTGATTCCTGTATTTCAGCCAGTGTTTTTAATATTCTTCAGATTGGTTGATGTAAGGCATTGAAAAATGTGACTACTCTTATTCCTCAGTGAATGCCTTTGGAATGGATTTCTAAACAAACTTATTAACTGCTCATCAGTCTGTGTTTCATAGGCTGTGGTGCCAGGTGGCTGCGTGTTGAGTTTGTCTTGATTTCACCTCTGCAAAACTGAGCAGGCTACCCAGCTTCTAAATAGAATCACAAACTGGAATGCTGTTATAAGATGCACCATGGAGATGGCAATATGTCTCTCCAAAATGTTGTGTTTTTTTTTTTTAAATAAAGCAAGTTCCACAGATATGATCAGGCTTGAAGACACATTGAGGGCAGCTTCAAGGTAATATAAGTGACTCTGTTAAACCCTCAGGGCTCCTTGCTGTGACATTTATGTGTGTGTCCATTTGCATTTTTAATGTTGGCGCAGTGCATCGCAAATCCACTGCGCAAAACTTGAATTAACATTATAATTTAATCAGACCCAAATAAAAAATAATAATAATAATAATGTGTTTTAAATCAATGTTTTAAACCTGTTTAATATAATTACTATTGTGTGTGCAAGAGTCTTTAACTGTAGGTCAGTTTCTGGATGATTTCACAAGATAAATACAGTGGACTCGCCCAATTATAATAATACAATGACTTGGTGTTTTGATATATCTATCCCTACCCTGATGTAATTTGCAGTACCATTACCTACTGTACTCTGTTTCCAGCTATTGGTTCACAAACATCCCCTCCCTCCACTCTCCATGCAGTTGCTAGGTACAGTACACCTCCTTCAACTGCTTGACTAAGCATTGCTGCATTGCCTTTGTTAAGCCTTGGGCAAGTGTTGCACCAATAGCTGGTGGTTTCCTACAGGGAGCACACCTGTTCCTATTTTGTATAGGATTTGTTGCATCACTGGATCCAATCCATATAAGAAAATTAAAAGATGAGTGTGACAGGATAGCGCTATGGCGCAAGATGTTACCTGCAGGAATTAGAGACTCAGAGACAGGAGCTGCAATTTAAAGCACAAAGCGCACCAAACAATACAATATAGTCTGAGCATTCGCCTTCACTATAAAATCCACTGCCATGTATATACACCCAGGTCAAAAACACTCACTTAACTCCAAACAGAAGATTTATACATGTGGCCACTCCCCAATTAGCACCAGTTACCTAACTGGGGAATGGCCACACCTGCGATTGCTGGCAGGAACAGATGTAGCCCCACCCCTATCAACCTTACATTCCCACACACACACTATTTACAGCAGCTTGTGCCCTGCCACAGTGAGGAATGATCTTTAACTCTGTATCAAGAGTGAAGGTGACATCTGGATGGCAGGGATGCTTGGTCACGTTGACAATGCCAAGCTGCATGATTCAATAACCCCTGGCTGCATAATAATATCCTTTCTGGTCGTGCATCAGAACGCTGCCCTTTGAATTTGAACTAAATCCAAATCATGCAAAATGTACTTGTTATCATTGTTGTATTGAAAATAGAGGGTGCAAGGAGACGAGAGAGGCTGAGATTGAAGCGGGAATGATGTCGTTAAGGTGAAGGCAGTTTTAATGGAGTTTGAGTTGCATGAGTGACAAGAAAGAAACATGTTATTGCTTTACTACTGTGTTTTTCTAAATGAAACTATAAGGGATATGTTTGGAAAGGACTTTATTGTATATGGACTGTTACTAATTCAGGGCTTGCATTCGCTTGTATCGAAATTCAAAGGGAACAGTATTAACCGACTTGAAGAATGTATTATCTGCTCATAAGTATACTGAAATAATACCTGTAGGCGGAATGCTGATCCCTAGGATTAATAGCTTGCTCAGCTCAGTGTTCTGTTAAAAATTACAGAACACCGTGTTCTCCAGAGGCTGAACAGTGACACTTTTTTAATTTTTTTTTTTTTTTTTTTAATAAATTGACCTGCAAAGGTAGATGAAATGTGAAGAAAAAAAAACTGCTGCCAATACTCTAGAAGGCTGGGTGGGGGGACACGACAGGTCAAAGTGAAGAACGTTAAAAACCTAAACATGGTTTTAAAAATAAAGTCTTCATTGATGTGATGCTTGATTTGCTGTAAGCGCTGGTATCTGTGACCAAGCAAAGTCAGTCCTTGTGCTCTTTTTTTTTTTTTTTTTTTTTTAAAGAAATAGGGGCTATCTGTGGATTTTAGCTGGGGTAGTATTAGATGTACTACACACAAACAGCACAGTTTCAAAACTCTGCATCCACAAGTATGCTGATTGAAAAGAGAATGTATGTATGTATGTATGTATGTATGTATGTATGTATGTATGTATGTATGTACAGTATGTGTTCTGGAGTTACTGGCAACAGTGGACTGCTCTGAAGTCACACACAGGCAGTACAGTAATGTTTTTGCTTGTTTGTTATTTCACTAGTTCACCTTATCATCGACTTGCACAAAACGTTCTCCTGGATCTGACAGGTTGTGCCTTTCTAAAGACCAACACGCTGGTCTGTCCAGTGATAACTGAAAGGAGATGTTGCCTGCTTCTGCTAACCTGCCTGTGTTTCACAGCAGGAGATCATTCATACCCACACAGCAGAGTCTATTCGTGTGACACAGGCACCAAGCAGATACGAAAAACAGGGTTAAACCAAGAGTCACAACACAAGAGGGTGGGAGATTCATCTTTTGAAGATTGAATGGATTCTATGGTTTAATAAACAAAATGCCATATACAAACCAAAAAGAAAGAGGGTTTTCAGTTTGTAGTTTATTGATGGTTTTATACCAATTATTACAAAATGGTCCTCTTCAAAATAGGAAACAACTAGCCTATCATCCTGTTTTTCATGTTTAATAGTGTTTAAAATTCAGGTGAATAAAAAAATCCTTCACTGCAAAGAGATAAATAGAAACATATAATATAGCTATACGTTAATTTAACCTGTTTTTAATGAGAAGGTGTATCAATAATAAATAGAACAATAAAGTGGAATACTACTGTGAGCAAATGTGTACAAAATATTATTTGGATGGATGGGCATTGTTAATAATTAATAATTGACATTGCCTGATCTACCTGGTTCATATGTTATTTGTGACTTTTGGTTGTTTGTTTTGTGATCAGATCCTTACGGGAGCACAGTACAGCAATCTGAAGAATTAGTTCCTATCACTATCCCTTTATGCTTTCAGAACACCGGACTTAATGTTAATAATAAGTTGAAATTGATTATAGACCTATTTTGTTTTTAAATACAGATTTGATAACCTAACAGCATTCTTGTCCGAACAATTTTATAAATCTGTATTGGACATTATAGTCTTTATTTATCAAATTATATTACTCCAGGTCACCATTTGAAACTCCCCCAGTAAAGTTACCAAACCAGAGCAAACTTCTCATTTTAGTCTTATTGGTAGTTTCTTATTAGCGTTACAATCAAAAGCGTTGGGAATCGAGCCCTGAACTGTAACTTTAAGATGGACGGATCACTCTAGATGCACATGCCTATAAAATGGATCTCGGTGTGTTATGTATTTGGAGTTTAATAAAAGCACGAGCTGTTTTGCTGAAAGGTGGTGCATGGCGGGGGGGATACACTGTATGCAGGACTGATCGTACAACTCCATCACAAGAAAGCAATTTCAGTTTATTTCAGGTTTACGAATACATTTTCCATCACGCAGAGAAGACAAATAGAAACACCTGCGCTTTTGAAACGCATACTGGGGGCCTCATCTTGGGCACCTCTGTTTCATGCGATCTCTTTTGCCAGTGGAAATCATATGAATGTGGTACAGCTTAGAAAGATTAAGACAGCTTAAAAAAAAAACACGGAAGTTCCTTAGTCCATTTGGAGTTATTTAATTAGGTGCCGCAAAGAAATGGCTTTCGGCACATTTCAACGTTTTTTTTATTTATTTATTCGTAAACAGTTCTGAAATTGGATTCTCTTGCTCAGTGCATTTGTTCTGAATATGAGGGCTATGACCATGGCAGAACCTATTTATTGTTTCCTAGCAAGTCTTGTAATATCACATGTTGTTGGACATACCGTTACAAATGCATATGGTGTAGTAAAGCATAGTGAAAACATGGTACAGCACAGGTTACCATAGTAAATCGTGTATTCATGGTTGTGTTCAAACCATGCTAGCCATGTTAAAACATGTTAAAGGGCAGGACATTTTACAGTTAAAGCTTGAGGAAAGCATAGTAAAAGCTAGAGAATTGCCATGCAAATTCACCAAGGAAACTTGTTCCCAGCTTTATCTCAAACTCCAGCCCAATTTCAGAGTCCAGATTTCTCGATTTGTGATGTAACAATGAAAGGAAACTTCTTTGTAAATGAGTTCTGAAAATTCTAACAGATAGGAAGTGGTAAAATCAAAAAGAAACGGGAAGCATATACAGTAAGCACATAAGAGACTTCACAAAGAGTTCTGGCTAGCTCCACATTTTTTGCAATATCAAAAGACCTTCCTGCATGTTTTCTTTTTGTAAGCATGCTTTAAGGATTTACTGGAGGGTTACATTAAGCCCCTTGCCATTTCCCCTGGTCTAGCCTAAAAACTATTGCCATGAAGCTCAGAAAACCTCAGGAAACATTCAGTCTGTAGCTGCTTTCAAATTAGCAGCTCCAATAATATATTGGGGTCCTGGGGCTTCTGCCAGTTTTACATCGTTAACTTCTTTTTTCTAAAGCCTTGGTATGGTTGGTCCTGTACAGCTTTGTTCGGTACATACTGGAGCTTTGAATTATGAGCTTGCTGAAGTGAAACACAATGGCCGGGCAGATTTGAAAGTGGCCTAGTGCGAGGGTGTCCAAAGTTGGCCCTTTCACTCCTGCTCTTTGTTCCAACCCCCTGTTCTAAATTGTTTAATTGAACCAATGAAACCTCCATCTAGATAATGAAGTAGTTCATTAGATCATTATATCATTTTACCTGTTAAACCTGGAGTGGAATGGCCCACCAGGAAGGACCATGTTTGGACACCCTTGGTCTAGTGTGTAATAAAATGCCTGAAACGCACTGTTACATCAGTCCAGTGAGGGGGTCTGGAGCACTATTCCATAGGATAGAAACTGAGCCATCACGTACTCTTAATATGAATCTGTAACTAGGTAATCACAGTTGTTTTACAAGATACACTTTTTAATAGATGTTACTAAAATCTGTAATATTAAAACATTTATGAAACGCCATAGTTTCTAATAAGAATGAACTATTGCTTTACTGCTATTGCATTACTATTCTGAAGTGGAATTTTGCAATGTATGATAATTGATTGATTGCCTAATGCAAATTGTATGTTTCCCAAAACGGAAGAATCATAAGAACCAAAATCCTTTTTTTTATTTGCCTGTGTTTCTCTTATATGTATAGATATATGATATATAAGAAGACATATTTTGGTGCAAGCAATATTGTTTTCAATAAGCCATTTAGAAATGAAAGCATGTTTCATGAAGAACTTTCCGAATGAGAGATTGATCACACAGGGGAGACGTTTAAGGTCAGCTATTTGATTATTACTGCAGTAGCTCTCTACCTTCTTGAGTGCTTTGATGCTTATGAATCATGGCCTCATGCTGCAATAATAGATATTGCCCTTGCGCAGGATCACAAGTGGCTGCTGATTGGGATGTCAGGGTGCCAGGGTAGTGTTTTATTCTGTGTGATGCCCTGGCTGTGAAATGTCTGTGTGTTTTAAACCATGTAGGATCTTACCACCTCTTGGCTGTTGATGTAGAGCCTCTATTCTGACTACCACGACAACTTCTTCTTGACAGTTCTCTTATTTTTTTCCTTAGTTTTTTCAGGACACAGCCTTCAGAGAATAAATACTGTGGTTTCCATAGGGATGCCTATTTGAGCTCTGATATTGTCCACAAAGGACAGTGCATAACACTGAGCAATGCAGATTTCAAAAGTGGCAGCTGAATGTCTAAATGATGTTCAGTTGAGTTACGAATTTTGAGCCAAAGCTGAATTGGACTATTATAGAATATGCACTGTATGTGAATTTGGTATTGTACTGTACCTACAATTGTGCAGTACCTAGATTTCACTGAGCTCTACAGTTTTGTGATTTTATCTTCAATTATATTCCACCCCCTCCCCCAAACAGCAGTAGCAGATCCTATTTGCATTTATTTTGAATTTCATCAGCCAGACGCTAACATAAGAGTTCTAGTTGTCATATTGTCGTCCATGCATGTTTCATAACAGATTGAGCCATTCATTTTAACGCTTCATAACTATTTCCAACTCATGAAATGACACTAATTCAAAAAAATTCAGGGCCAGTTTTAGTTATGAAAGAGTGAAGAACCTGAACCTTGGGAAAGTGGTTGTCCCATGCAAGAGCCTTGATGTTTGACTAATGACCTGCCGAAGTATGGGCTCCATGTTTGCAGAGGCATATAAACATTTTGGGTATCATTTACCAGGGACGCGGTTAAATGGTTTGAACTGGCACTCATTCCCATTTAGTATTGGCATACCAGTAAATGTCCAACGCGAAGGACACTCAAGGTACCGTGACTGTGAGTCACTCAAATAAAAACCTTAAAATCAAAACACATACTTATTGTTTACCAGTCCAAATACTGTAATGTGCTGTTCTTACTGTTTTCTTGTCCTGTAACATATAGGCATCACAAGTTAAAGTTAAAGCCCATAAAAAAGGTTCTGCCTATAGCTGGTAATACAGCGTTGAATATGAACCGTCAAATTAGACGCACATCTCATCTTTGCAGAGAGAACCGCTAGGTAGGTTTTGTACTTCTAATTTTCATTCCTTTTTTTAACCAAAACTTAGGATGTATGCATTGTGTGAAAGCAACAGCAACTTCAGTACACTTGCAACCCACGCAGAAATACACACCTCTGTACGATAACTGAATCCTGATTGATTTAGAAAAGATGTACTGTTTTCAGGCCTTGAAATTGAAATACTGTGCCTTCTGTAAATAATAATAATAATATAAACCAATTGTGTTGCTGATATGAACATGATTAAGAGAACAGAAGCCCTGAATCATTTCTATGAATATTAAAAACAAATTACAAAGTGCATGAATTAATTATTTATAAATCCAAATGAAAAATGTATCGGGTAGGAAGATAATGTAATTACTTGTTGAAATATGGTTTTGAGTCTCTGAGTGTGTATAAAACAGAAACTTGAAAGAAAGCCAAGCATGTGATGCAAACCACAAAATATCTTCTGGCAGAGCCCTAGGGCTCGTTCATTTCATTTCAATTTGCAAAAAAAGAAAGAAAAAAGTGGGCATTGAGGGTTTGGAGAATATTGTTGTGATGTGAAATCCTTTGTGGTGTGCACAGTGACCAGGGTGTAAAATAGAACAACAATTCAGAATTCTAACCCAAACGGACGCTGTCCCTTAAGTAACCATAGTATATTAAGTATATATATATATGTATTTTTTTTTAAATCTTTAAATTGCAAATTGGCAGCACCTTTTAATACAGTTGTCTGCTCTTACATTTCTTTTTACAGAGGTCACCGTGTCTACTGTATTGTAACAGGTGGGCCACAAAGATACACTGTTCAAAATGTGCTTCTGCTGCATCCATTGTAATCCAGCTACAAACTCACCAACAGATAAACAGTGTGGACAAATCAGCAGGTGGTCAGGCCAGTCAGGGAGCATTTAGGACAGATGACATAATACAAACATATTGGATTAATTAGGGATGTAAATAAAGAGCTTAGAGCCCTGGGTTATCTTTAGCAAAGAATTATAACCTGCATCTTAAGAGACCCCTGTGCCTGGCTCTTAACATTCACATGACTCTTCTGTGGCCCCCTGGAATAGGGATCACTGTCATGAATGAGCAGCAGAAAGGCAGTGCTGAGTGCACCACAGAGGGCTGTTACACTGTTGTCAGCTATCAGAGCTAGGAGGAATGTGGCACGGTGGATTCTGGAATTGAAGTGAACGATTTATAAATGTGGTATATGAGACGCTTCACAGCTGAAGGCTAGCATCTGAGAGCTGCACTCCTCATCTTGCATTTACCGTAAAGAGGTCTCAACTGATTTATGCTGCTCCAACACACACACAGTATTTTGCAGGGTCGACCCCAATAAAGAGCTGTAAACTATCTCGATGAACCATGTTCACACGAGGGACATCACAAAACTCATTTAAATGTTTCTTTTCACACCGAGTTGCCCTGACTTGCAGCAGGAAAACAATTTGAAATTGGTGTGAGGCGGATATTCACCCCACGTTTCCCCTCGTAACCATGAAAGCAGCGCTTGGTTAAAATGCTTGCCGTTGTGAACCGGCCCTTCCCCATTCTCGGAAGCGGTTTCCAGTCGTTGCATTTCAACTGAACCCCATTTGGTTTACATGTTGCTGGAAGCTTTGAGTTGCAATTGGACATGGCTAGGGTTACATTTGAATAGATTCTTCTGACCTTTTGTTTCTAACCTTCTAGTAGCACTAAAGCCTTATTACAATGATGTTTTGACATTCAGAATTGTAATGAACTTTCTTTAATTAAAAGTGTAGCAAATAAACACACCTACAATTAACCTCTCAAGCCCCGAGATAGTCATTAAAAATGGACACCACCACCTGTGCCCATGTTAATACCCCCCCTGGTGTAATAAAATGCTCCGTTGTTAATTGTAAAGCCAATTTGGGGTGTCGCTGCCCTAGATCAGACATGTAAATATTACTCAAGGTTGGTTAAATGTCCACTTTGTTTTAATAAATTGGTAATCAAGTAAAATGATTTTTTTCCCAGAATGCAAAGTGTATGCAACTATACTGGAGGCATGTGTCACTAAACAAGGATTTACATTTCATTTGATCTGCGCGTGAGTGCCATTACTGTGCCGGAAACCAAACGCTTGGAACAAGTGTATGCAAAGCAGATACTAATTCTCAGTATTTTTTACTGCACTGTCACTGCTTTGCTCCAGAAGTTTTAATAAATGTTTATTGAAACTTGCTCCCCGGTTTTCCTCTGGCGAACAATATCGAGCACTCTCGATATTTTCAAGCTGGCGTGGAAATGTTTTTTTAAGAGCCGGTGATTGTCTTGTTTTCATCTCTCCATTAGGAAACATTGACTCTGCACACCACACATTCACTAGCTGGTGGAATATATTTGAATCTCCTGGGAGGGTAACGGAGCATTTTCCTTTGAAACTCACAAGTTTATTTGTTTATTATACCTTTATGACAAACTGAAACATTATAAAAAAGCTAGTTTTATTGTATTGAAAAAAGCTAGAGGCACTCTACATACATATTTATGAAACAATATATATTTCAAATTTTAAAGGATTGTAGATTGCTAATTTACTGGGAACCGAATTAACTTGAACGCAATTACATTCCGGGAGATATGTTTTAAATATTTTGCTGACATTGGGAATGGATTACTGAAATCACTGCAGAAACATGCAGTTTTTATTTTGGTGATAAGTGTATTCAAAAGATTAAATGGGAAGTCTTTATCTTCTCGTAGCTTTAAGTTACTGGTGTAGAATTTTAAAAATAAGGCTTTGGCACAAGGAAAGCTATACCTGTGTTTAGTACTGGATTTCCGAGCACTCATTCAGAGCGGGTGAATACGAGTAGCCTGGCTGAAGCAGTACACTGCATTGCATTGCAGAGAGGAGCATGTTTCTTAAGAAGAGGTCCATGAATGGCTCCAAGCAGTGAAACTCAATGCTTGAGGCTTTACAACAAGGGGCTTTATAAGAGATCAGAGATGCATTCATCCATATCTGCTCGACAACTCCTCCCGTAGCACATCACATGCTGTGTGTTGCTGATTAAGGCAGCAGAGTGTCTTAATTGAATATACAGTATTACTCCATTTATAAGAATCACATTCGTCCCGGATAATTTGATTCTTATAAGCGGTTGATTTTTATAAGCGGACCGATATGATTACTGTGGTGCAGAGTCAGTATGTTAATATGACAATGATAATAGGTTGACCACTAGATGTCACGAGTTCCCGCATGTATGCACGTTAACGAAAAATCCTATTTTACTACAGTATTTTACTACAGTATTTAACTGCCGTGTGGTGTTACTGTAATGGCCTTTGAATTAAAATGACATTACAGTACAGTATTTTACTGTCAGGACTACCAGTGCATTTAAACATCTGTGACTTAATTATTTTCTGTTGCGATGCAAATCTCACAGTTTTTCATTAAACAGAGATGCAAAGCTCCACAATCCCCCTCACCGTGCCGCGCCGCAATCCCACTCCCTCTACATGCATATCACACAATAACAGCACTGTACTCTGTATATATTCAATGAATGTGTATTCACTTTATTGAAACAAATTTTCACTAACAGAACACAAAAGACATACCTGCACAATACAGTGGCGCAGTCAGTTATGTTTGTTTACAAACAATGCAGTGTTTCCCAAATCACTGCACAATTTACACACAGTCATTTTGCCCCGAAATGATTCTTATAAGCAGATTGCTTGATTCTTACAAGCGGAATATTTTACATTTGTTTGTATAGGAATGAAGTGGTTTTCATCACGATATGCGGTTGATTCTTATATCTGTGATTCCTATAAACGTAGTCCACTGTATAACACTAACATTACACCTAGTGTGAGAGTGTGGTAGTGTGTATACCCATTTACTTCATTTCCCATTACAAGACATCTTGATTAACATGAAGTCCTGGCAACATCTAGTTCTGCGGTCAGTTCCAGTGCAAAACCTCTCCCTTTTTATTCACAAAACAATGGCCTATCTTAGTACTGTCAATGGGTCCATTGGGTATACATGTTTGGATATCTTAATCTGCAAT
The DNA here is from genome assembly GCA_030684275.1 of Acipenser oxyrinchus oxyrinchus. Classification (NCBI taxonomy): domain Eukaryota; kingdom Metazoa; phylum Chordata; class Actinopteri; order Acipenseriformes; family Acipenseridae; genus Acipenser; species Acipenser oxyrinchus. The sequence continues at coordinate 3,299,266 of CM060262.1, forward strand.
GCTAACGTTATCTTTTTAGGTAAATAAAAATCAAAACTCACTAACTCTTGTTATCCATACAAAAAAATAAAATAAACAAATAGTATAGAATAGAATAAGCCTAATAAGCTCACTCCAAGAGTGGCACTCCTGCTATTATGAGATGTCACAAGCTTTCAGATTTAAATCTATGAATTGACATATCATTAATATTTCTATTTAATAATCTAATATTAATTAGATTTTTTCACTTTCTTTACAGCTTGTTTCAACAAGTATCAGATGGGTCATTGCACATGCATAGACGTTTCACTGAAATACAGACCGAAGCACTAAGCACTTTCCTTATGGTCATCTTACATACTTTCTGTGGAGCTTCTAACGGCTGAAGCCTCTTAATTCTGCTGTCTTTCATTCTCTTTATACTTATTTTGTATTAATGTTAATTGAATTTGTAGTAGTTTGGGCAGCACTGAGGAACCCTACATGTTCATACACAGAAGCACAATGTCTAGAGATTGTATAAAAAGGCCTGCTTGCAAATACATTCATCAGTTGGGGCAGTACATCATTGCTTTTAAACATCATGCATTGCTCTCTAATACATTTCATATTCTTCTGTTTCCCAGCCTCTTAACCTTGAAGAAAGTCTCTTTCTGGTATTGGTATGGTATTGTACACACCCTGATGATAATGTTCAGCACACAATCCCTCATTCAGCAAGAAAAGCTAAATAACTCTGGACAAGATAAATCAAGTTGGTTTCAGATGAACTGTGATAATGTGTCCTCAGATCAACAACGTATTGAGCTGCCATTTGCAAAGAAAGACAGAAAGCCCCACATTTCGGAGTAGGTGTGCTGTGAACCCTGTGATTTTGGATTTGATTGTAAATAACTGAAGGAATGAAAGTTTCCAGTCTACGTGATTAATTGTAATCCTGATGCTTGTTAAATGTGGCCTTTTTGTGACACATGCAGCTTTCTTTCATACTCTCAATGTGAAAAATATTGCATTGTTAAATGGTAGGTAAGTATAATTTTGGAAACCCCATGGACATGAACTGTAATTGTGCTTTCCAAATGGGAATAGAAAATGATCTCCTTTCACCCCTGCTAATAAGTTTATAAAAGAAAATATTGGCACTTTCTTTCCTATTTTTTTTTCTTTGCTCATACCAGTCGGGATGAGTGATTTTAGTTTGGGGAATATGACATTCAGCCCTTTGCTGGGTACAAAGACTTGTCTTGTGACTTGTCATTCATTTTAGCAAAGTGCCAGGAGAGTAAACCTCCTCCACTTAATGATTGTCAGGCCGATCATATTGAAACAAAGACTCATCTGCAAGTAGGTTCTCGCATCAGTTTACTATATAGTCACGTAGCACACAAGGGTCCTCTTATATGAACAGGCTATTCGAAGTATTGGGATTGTCCATATTAACTGCTGCTTACAGTTTTGTCATTTTATTTTCGTGCATGTTATACCTGGTTGTGTCTAAAAAAAAGCGAAACCATAATGTACTTGAAATAAAGTATTCTATTTTGCAGTTTCCTCATAAAATGCACAATTCTGAATATTACTTGCATTATAGATTGACTGCTACAATAGCTAAGGAAGGTCATTTCTATGACTGAAGTGGGCTGTGGACAGAGTGGGGCTAGTTTTGGTCTTATTTTTAAGCTCTGTGTTCCTTTTTTTACAGACAAATATGACAACCCTACCTATCTGTCCTGTCGTAAACCATTGTTTTGTGTTGTGCCTTTTATCTCCTGTGTCTAGGGGACAGGGCTCTGAGAGACTGATTGGCAGACGGTGAATTGCTACTCCTCTAGATTTATATTTAGCTCTTTTATTAGTTCAGTTCTGCACCGCATTTGTCTCATTGCATTTCTTTCGACATATCCTCGACCATCTCACAGGAGCAATACAATTCCTTTGGGGTGCTCCACACTGTACATTGAGCTCACAAAATGTCCTCTATCCCAGTGGTTCTCAAACTGTGGTCTGTGGACCTTTGAGGGTCCACAAAGTTTGCTAAGTGGGTCCCAGGAAATTATGGACACTTCTGTTTTGTAAAACAGCATGCATATGTAATGCACAAAAACAAACATTATTTTACTGTTGTGATGAGAGACCGGTCATTCTTACCCTACAGGTGATTTGCATAAGACATCTACTTTCACTGCAGTACAGTCTTTCTTTCTAGTTTGCAATCTTATTCCTTAGTTTTTAGTTGGGTATCTAAAAAGGGGTCCCTCAAACGAAAGTGTTTGAGAACCTCTGCTCTACCCAACAGTGGTTCTTAAGTTCTTAAATTCACAAGAGGCTGGAATATTTTCATTGATTTGTTTTAAAAGATCTCTTACATAAACAGACCAAACTAGAGGTCCACTATAAAGCAGGTCGTTTTCCTAATTTGAAGACAGATGGCTTCATAGACCACGATTAGCACAAATCTGTGAATACCTGCCTCCGGTAAAGTTGTCTCAAGAGAAGTGTCAAACGTAGGGGCATAGAGCCGGGATGAGGTATGTTCTACCACTCCCCTGGACGTGTGCCTGTAGCATTTGTGACTGTAAAGAGAAATCAACTGTTCTGTCAACGGACTGCTTTTGAAAATGCCCAAATATTCAAATAAAGAAATATTGATTTCTTTGATGTTGAAGATTTGACCTTGCTACTCATGATTTAAATTGAAGATCCATGATTAGTGGACATATTTAAGATTAACTTAAAATATAATAAACAATACATACATACATTTAATGACATGCATTCTTTTGAAAAGATAAGCTCTGTAAAAAAAAATGTAAGCCAATACTGTGCTGCTTGTTTCCTCTAGTTACCCATTTGAAAACCAGTCTTGTTCAGACAATGGAATAAAATAGCAGGTAATCTGTACAGAAGATAAAAAAGCTGCAGGCGTGTGGTAGATTGTCATGGAAACATGGGAAATCATTGTTTTCAGCAGGCATTATTTCAACGTGTATGTTTTGATTTAATATTGTTGCTTTATCCTTAGCAGAGGATACAACTTGAAAGGTGTGTCAAAATGTATTCAAAGTGATCTTTTTTCGATCGCTGTTTCAATGACACAGTACTCACCCTCTTTCTCTCACGTACTCTTGCCCTCGCTCAACGTGTACGACATTGGATAATATATTTCTTATTTTTAATACTAATATATGATTCCCAATCAAAGCTCTGCTCCAAACAATTCAAAAACACTGAATGGGTGTGTGTGCTTCCACACTAACTCTTTAGCAATGTGTTAGGGTCCAATGCGTTTTAAGATACACAAAACAACAACATTACGTGGCCATAGCAACATATTCACTGCAGGGTATTGCTCCCCATTCACTACTTGGGAATCACCTTTACTTTTGTTGTGTGTTGTTTTTCGCAATACCTCAGTACAGCACCAATATTATTTGAATTACTGTGTGTGTGTGTGTATATATATATATATATATATATATATATATATATATATATATATATATATATATATACAGTACTGTGCAAAAGTTTTAGGCAGGTGTGAAAAAATGCTGTAAAGTAAGAATGCTTTCAAAAATAGACATGTTAATAGATTATATTTATCAATTAACTAAATGCAAAGTGAGTGAACAGAAGAAAAATCTAAATCAAATCCATATTTGGTGTGACAACCCTTTGCCTTCAAAACAGCATCAATTCTTCTAGGTACACTTGCACAAAGTCAGGGATTTTGTAGGCATATAGTCTGGTGTATGATTAAACAATTATACCAAACAGGTGCTAATGATCATCAATTCAATATGTAGGTTGAAACACAATCATTAACTGAAACAGAAACAGCTGTGTAGGAGGAATAAAACTGGGTGAGGAACAGCCAAACTCAGCTAACAAGGTGAGGTTGCTGAAGACAGTTTACTGTCAAAAGTCATACACCATGGCAAGACTGAGCACAGCAACAAGACACAAGGTAGTTATACTGCATCAGCAAGGTCTCTCCCAGGCAGAAATTTCAAGGCAGACAGGGGTTTCCAGATGTGCTGTCCAAGCTCTTTTGAAGAAGCACAAAGAAACGGGCAACGTTGAGGACCATAGACGCAGTGGTCGGCCAAGGAAACTTACTGCAGCAGATGAAAGACACATCATGCTTACTTCCCTTCGCAATCGGAAGATGTCCAGCAGTGCTATCAGCTCAGAACTGGCAGAAAACAGTGGGACCCTGGTACACCCATCTACTGTCCGGAGAAGTCTGGTCAGAAGTGGCCTTCATGGAAGACTTGCGGCCAAAAAGCTGTACCTCTGACTTGGAAACAAGGCCAAGCGACTCAACTATGCACAAAAACACAGGAACTGGGGTGCAGAAAAATGGCAGCAGGTGCTGTGGACTGATGAGTCAAAATTTGAAATATTTGGCTGTAGCAGAAGGCAGTTTGTTCGCCGAAGGGCTGGAGAGCGTACACGAATGAGTGTCTGCAGGCAACAGTGAAGCATGGTGGAGGTTCCTTGCAAGTTTGGGGCTGCATTTCTGCAAATGGAGTTGGGGATTTGGTCAGAATTAATGGTCTCCTCAATGCTGAGAAGTACAGGCAGATACTTATCCATCATGCAATACAATCAGGGAGGCATCTGATTGGCCCCAAATTTATTCTGCAGCATGACAACGACCCCAAACATACAGCGAAAGTCATTAAGAACTATCTTCAGTGTAAAGAAGAACAAGGAGTCCTGGAAGTGATGGTATGGCCCCCACAGAGCCCTGATCTCAACATCATCGAGTCTGTCTGGGATTACATGAAGAGAGAGAAGCAACTGAGGCTGCCTAAATCCACAGAAGAACTGTGGTTAGTTCTCCAAGATGTTTGGGCCAACCTACCTGCCGAGTGTGCAAGTCTACCTAGAAGAATTGATGCTTGATGCTTTTTTGAAGGCAAAGGGTGGTCACACCAAATATGGATTTGATTTAGATTTTTCTTCTGTTCACTCACTTTGCATTTAGTTAATTGATAAATATAATCTATTAACATGTCTATTTTTGAAAGCATTCTTACTTTTACAGCATTTTTCACACCTGCCTAAAACTTTTGCACAGTACTGTGTATATATATATATATATATATATATATATATATATATATATATATATATATATATATATATATATAATTTACTGTATACTAGTGTTTATGTGCATTGAATCTATTTTTATCAGAGAGCTCAAACACCTTCTTTATTAGGAAAGAGCAGTTTTCCTTTTTATATCCTGCTGTGCATCCAATTATAAATTTCTGGGATCTTTTCAGCTGCCTCATCAAGGCAGACCATTGCTTAATTAACATTCATTTAAATATTTGTAATTAAAAGCCATGTAGCTTGCCTACACAGTACAGTAGTGGCACAATATTTACTGAAAATGCATTTTCATGAAAACAAATGTTAAGTTATAAAATACATGTGCATGCTGCAGGATGAAGATGAAAGCTGCTTTTAGGCAAGGTCACATAAAATATCCAGTAGGTTTACCGGCTGTTAAAATGTAAAAATGTGATAATGTTAAATTCTTAAAATAAAGTGTTTTAAGTGGAGTACAGTCTGTGCCTGTGCACTTCCACACAACACTCATGCTGCCTCCTAGGCTAATGCTTTAAAGCATCAGATCCCATCCATTATCGTGGGGCATTTGCAGGTTATCACATTGAGTTAATGTTAATTTAGAGATTGATCTGCAAAGTATCACAGGTGTAAAAGGGGTTGTAACTTTTAAGTTTGTCTAACGTGACCCTCGATGGCTTAGCCTTTAACAGCAAAACTATCACCATTAATGTCCTTCATGGTTGATTTTTAAAAAGCAGTTTTCCAAGACCAAAGGCCAGTTTGTTTCAGAGAAGCGGTACTGTAGAGTCTGCTGTCAGGTGCTGTAGGCTGCATGCATCACTTTCACAACACAGAGAAGAAATCTGGTCGGCTGGATTTGAACCACTTTAAATTATAGGAATGGGTCAGAAGAAGTGTGTTACAGATTTATTTTATTCTCCGAGCCACCTTCACACAGCAACAGCCAGATTGCAATTTCAGACACGTCTGTAGAATTAGAAATATAATATACTGCTGTGAGAGCTGACAATTAAAAGTGACTGATTTGTAGGTGATTGTATTATCATAATTATAGGGTATCAGTAATTCCATGTAATGAGATTCTTTACACAGAATGGGGTCCTGATGAATGATAGCAACTGGGAACACCTAAGGCAGCTTCTGGAAATGCATAAAGGACAATACTAGAAACAAATTCAGCATTGGCCTTACTACCACCCGTTGAGGTAATGGATAGGTTTTAGCCAGCCCAGGGTCTGAAATAGGACATGAGAAGTAAATGGTGTGAAAAAAAGTCAATACATGGAAACACAGCTTCAATGATCAGACAATCGGAGGGCATTCAGCTGATAAGTTACTCTGTAGAATTTTTTTAGCATGTATTTCTGTGCATGCTGTTTTGAAAAAGAACATGCTTTTGTTTAAGCAGCAGGTTAAACGATCCAAATGAAACCAAGTACAATTTCAGCAGTGCAGACTTGTTTTTCTGACTTCTTCAAACTGTTTATTCAAAGAGCAGATCCTGTGTTGTGGTCATCTGAAATAAGCCACCACCTACTTATAGAGCCATGCATGCCCAAGTCCTTTACTGAGCTGCTAAAACACTCTCAATTAGTAAATAACACTACAGAACATTACAGTGAGAACTTAGACTGTAGAGAGTGAGTGGAATTTACAAAGCTACTGTATAAACAATTATGTCATTAGCAAGAAAAACACCTACTGATGGTGCAAAACCAGAAATAACCAACTTCTATGAAATTGTGTTAAACCTTGTTTTTTTTTTAGCTGTCGTCCCTGAACATTTTTTTTTTAAATATAATTTCTTCAACATCAATGCTGATCCAAAAAAAAAAATAAAGTAGAAAAAAACTGAAAATATTTTAAGATTGGTTATATGTTTGCAACATGTTTTAAATACATTTAAATACATACATCTGTTATGTGATGTGACAGTATTGGTAGGTAGATAGGTAGTACAGGTGATTTATTACCAAAAAGGCTGTTTTCTTTAGTGGAGAACGTTGTGTTCTTAGGGGGAAGGTTTTGGGAAGTTACAGTGGTTTCATGATGATCACTTAATCACTCAGTCTTGTAAGATATTAAAACGGCCTGTGTTGTCATAAATTGCAGTTCCATTCCATTTGCTGAGCTCATTATGGTTAATGCTAGGGGGAGGTGTCTGATCTCATTAGCTGTTCAATAATAGTGATTTCTGCACACAAGCTGTCCTGTAGCTTTCAGTTACTCCAGGATTTACACACATTGACTTCCTGTATAAAACATCAAGGCTCCTGCTGCATTCACAGCCATGCAAGACTGTCAGTTAGTTATGCAAAGGTAGGGTTAACGTGTACAGTGGTGTAGTTTATTCATTTTCCATACAGATCAGGCTATTTTAGTGGAGAACAAGAGGATGTGATTGTACCGAACAAAGTACTACAGTATATAGAGATTAAATAGAAAAAAATCTTAACATTAGTTGATATTCAATTTGATGCCCACTTGAAACGCAAGGCATTTTATTTCCTCGCCCGTACTGGGGGAGAAGCAGACCCCCTAGGGCCACACTTTGAAGCTCCTACCTGCAGCAATGGTGTTTCTTGAGAGTTTTGCTGCTTTATTCCTCTCAGAAAACAGACCTTTGCTTATTTTGCAGGGGCTATGAGATAAAATTCTTGTGTTGCTGCTCATTATTGTGTTGCTGCTCAGAAGAGAGCCGTGTTAACTCAGGTGCACACCTCTGTGTCAGCTGTAGCGTGACTCACTGCGTGGCAGGACCCTCATTAGCACTGATTAAAAATGGATTTCCCTAACGGCTTTGATACACGTGGAGCCTATTATCCCATCTCCCCCCTGCCTGGCCCAGATCACAACATTTAATGAAAATGGGAAGAAGATTTTTTTTTAGTTCTTTTTTTTTTTAAAGTGCTCACATGAGCAATGCTTTCTATTAGGACTCCGGATGATCTATTAGCTGTCCAGTTCTGGCGGGTCGGATTCATTCCCATGATGGTTGGGCACAATGTACAGGCACTATTTTTAGAGCGAGTTGGTTATCCTGAAATTCTGCAGGAATGAAAGCACTGAGAGGTTTGAATGGTTCCTGCTATTACAGGGTCCTTAAATGATCAGAATCTCTGACTGGCAGTGACATGCCATAAGAGTGAAGTCATAGAAAACACTTGATGGGTTTCTGCAGGCAACACTGGAAGTGTCCCTGCTAAACGCCATTCCCCTAAGAAAATAATAGCACCCGCTGATACATGGAAAGTATGTATAATGCTTGTGGATTTCATTCCGTAAATCTATATATGAGAGAGAGAGAGAGAGAGAGAGAGAGAGAGAGAGAGAGAGAGAGAGAGAGAGAGAGAGAGAGAGAGAGAGAGAATGAATGAATGAATGAATGAATAAATGAATGAATGAATGAGAGAATTCTGCAACTGAACAAATACTACTTTTGAGAATCCCAGCTGTTTTAGGGGGTCCAGAGGAGTTTCCTGTGCCCACGTGTACTGAAGCTGTTATCCAGCCTGTGAAAAGAGGCATAGTCTTGTTTAGTCCAAAAACAAGTACAGATAAATAAAAGTAAGTCTAGTAAGGAAATTATCTGTATCATAATGTTTTAATCCAGTGTACATTCTCCTTTGGATTTATCACAGCTTTTGGATGATTGGAGACTGGAGACTTCATGTGTTTTTTTTTTTTTTAATGTGTGTCCCATTACATTCAAGCATATGTATGGGAAAACATGCATGCTATCCGGCTCTACATAGATAAGGACGTTCAAACAGTGCAAAATTTACAGCACTTAATTGAGTTTTAAGTTCAGCAATGTAAAACTGCAGCGCATGTTAGATTTTAATTTGTGTCTAATTTTAAGAAAACTGTTTATCTTAGAGTCCTGCTCCCAGAAGACTTTTTGTAAATTGTTTTCTGCGTGCTGGATGATTCATTGGCTCGCATTTCCGTACTTGTACACGCAAAGAAATCTCCAAATGAGGTTTCCTATTGATCTTCATCCCCCTGACATTTTGAGGTTTAATCAATGACCCCTGAAACACACACGAGTCGCTATAGTGTTCTAGCTCCTATTGCATGTTTGTTTTACAAGATCAGCCATTCTTAGTGTTTTCCTATCAATCTGATTTATTTAATACTAAACTGCAATAGGATGCCTGAGGCAATTTAGGTTAGTGCGATCACTTTCCAGGACTTTGGAAAGAGCAGTGGAGGATTTGGCTAAAACTGATTTGAGAATACGAGCCCATCTGCAGTGATGAAAAGCTTAAAGATAATTAGGAAACATTCTTCAGCCCTAATGCAATGCACTGTATTTCAATAGCAACATGTAACCCATGGATCGGCCCTAATGTCCAGCTTTTTTTTTTAAGCAGTCGATTTAGCCAGTTCTAATGCAGTGTGTGACTACTGTCTCTGGCAGTCGGCTGAGCCAATTAGAAACCTGTTTGTTTTTTATTCAAGCCAGTGGGTAATTCTGGAGGTAGATGGCGAGTGATGCCATTTATAATACTTCTGTGTCACAAAAGTTTTTAGCTTGTTTTTTAATGCCACACTCAGATCGTGCATGAGCCAGGTTCGTTCATCCAGTTTAAACCCACACATCAGTGGTGATCTCAGGCCAGAAAGCCAAGTTTTAATGAAGCTATTGTCTGAAGCACATTACCTTTAAATTATGGAGATCTCAGATGTTGACTTTACTGCTATTATTGCATAATAATATATGGTCGACCAGCATTGTGGTCCAATATAACTTCAATATACATTGGAATCCCTGTTCACCAGCATAGCATTCTAGTGGCCTTTACCTTGGTTAAGTTAAAGATTTAAACTCCCAGCGTTACTTTTAATGGAACAAGTTCCATTCAGACCCCTTTGTGACATTCCATTCTGACATCTGGTACTGTGAAGAATTATTTTAGAATATTGGTTGTTGAAATGAGCCGATTCATTTGTCCCCCAATGTGAAAGAATCCTAAAATAACAGCCCTGGGTTTTACATTTATTATACTGGATAAGAATTGGGACACATCTTTTGTTAGGGGGAAAAATGGTAGGCAGTATTGCATTTTCAGGACACTAATAACCATAATGGCTTTTGATACATTTTTCATTCTGAAACATTAAATGATTTTGTACTGCCTTTGTGGCTTCAATAATGGGTTATAAAGATAAAATGGTTTCATACATTTTGATTTTACTATTCATATGACCAGATGTAAAGTGTCTTTGTAAAAATGAAAAATATACATCTGAAAAAATCTAGTTCAGTATGATAATGTGATTTATATAGTCAAGCCTGTGTTAGTTACAGATCGCTTTCTGTATATCATTAAGTTGAAAAGATTCAACAGCAGGGATAAAATTCAACAATATGAATACAAATATAAGGGGAATATTGTGTGCTATTCTCTTGAATAGTACTGTGTATGCCTTCCTGCAGTACATGGTTGGATTGAGAAATGACATTATTCATTCTGCAGTATATAATATAAATGTATATCGCAACATGTGGGTTATAGATCTCCATGAACGCATTGTTGCTTAAGGTTGTTTTATTGCATGCTGCAGTATACTGAGTGACATTGAGATACTGTAGTGTCACTCAGTATACTGTGTTGTATGGCAGAGCTCAGATTTTGTAAGAAGACATAAGAAAAAACAAACCTCATTGATGCTATTGTGTATTGTGCTCAGCTGTCATTCTCAACAGACAGTATGATTGTATGTGCACTCCATTCATTGATGGGTTCTTAACTCAAGTTGCAAATTATATCATTTCAAATGAACCTATGTTTTCTTTTTCTTGTATTCATTCGAAATGTAATTTTAGATCAGATTATATTGTCCAAAATGTTCTCGAGGAAGGGGGGTACCCTGACCCCCGACCCCACCCCCACACACTCATCCACCCTAAATAGCCTGGACCGGCATTCGAGTTGATGAAACCTGGCACCTATATAGGAGTGAAGTAATGTAGCATTTCTGAGGCAGTCGTCCCTGCTGAACAAACAATGGGTATTGTACTGTAGTACATTTTTATTTCCATTAAAAAGCCTCAAATGCTACATTATCTTGTGCAAGCAGCGGGGGCTGATAACACACAGATTTGACAATGCAACAGCCCGTATGAGGCTGAATGCTTGCATACCAATAGCTGATATAGATTTGTACTTTGTATTGTGACCGGGCTCCTGTTGGCATGTTCTCATTTCTTGCTGCAGATAGTAGAAATCGCTTAATGCTGCAGAGCACAAAGAGCAAAACCTGCACTATAAACCTTTGTTGCAAAGGTGTTTTTAAAGCAAAGAGGAATTTACTTCCACAGTCAGATTTCATAATAGCACTCTTCTGTCATAACTCCTGGTGCTCAAGGACAATACAGTGACACATGATAAATTCATTAACGCTTAAAAAACACTTATCAGCGTTTAATAAAGCATAAAGTAATGTCATTTTGAAAAGGCTACATTATGTGTCCTGGGTATTCCTATTTATCAACTGAGGTGGTGTGCACGTGCTTCACTTAATTACAGTAAAATATCCCTTGCAAGGTTAAGAAAACAATCATGTGTACTTTAAAATAATGCAACAGCCGCGTCAACTAAACATTTACTAACTACTGAAAATAGTGTTTGTTTTGGAATATTCTTTATCACGTGTATAGTTCTGAAAACAGAGTGCTTAATATGCAAATACAGTGAGCTGTGTGCAGGGAGGAATTGAATTTGTCTTGGATAACTGTATGCTCTTGTAGTCTCTCAAGAAAGCTTGTTTGTATTATTAATTCTGTCCATACAGTCTGAATTTTGTGTAGTCATTAGACTGTGTTTGTTTAGTTCCTAAAATATCTAATTCCTCAGTGTCAAGAGAACTCTCCCAGGTTTTTATTTGTCCTGTTTAATATGCTGTTTTTTATGTACAGTATCCTGGCGATGCTTGTCTATGTGTGAATAGAGCAATGCCATGTGCAGAGGTACAAGTGAATAAATGTATCGGTCAATCTACTGTCTGTTTGGCCCATGCACAGTATATACATTATGGGCTCAAAAGGAATCGCCCCATCTCAAAATTGTATTTAGCATTATGTAAACACAGCTCTCTGATAGGCTGAAACACTTATAATGTGCATTAACAGTAATAAACCATAGTGAATCAATCCCCTGTGTTTTTTATGGATTCTTATTACACTTTATATGCTACGATACAATAAGCAATTGTGCAAAACCCAACCAGAAAGTGCAATTCTCTACAGACTGTCTTGCTCCAGTTACTGCCGGATAAAGGTATTGTCATTACTGTGTGTGTGTGTGTGTGTGTGTGTGTGTGTGTGTGTGTGTGTGTGTGTGTGTGTGTGTGTGTGTGTGTGTGTGTTTTCCTTCAGTAGCAACATCTTTTCAGACTGTGACTGTGAAGTGTTGCAACAGATATCTAACGCCTGTGATTTTATTTTGCGTTATCAGATGTTTTTCATTGCTTCTAATTATAAGACCTTTCTGATAGCCCTGATGGGTTATCCCGGCTTGTTGTGTTCAATAATAAGTAGTAGTAGTGCCGGAGTGAGCTCCCTTTTGCAAGGTCACCTTGGCAGCTGTACTCCAATTTCATGCACCAGGAGCTCATTAGCTTCATAAGGATGGGTCGAAAAACAAAAGGAGTAAAAAATAAAGTAAGGGGCTGCCGTGGCTAATCCCTTCCCCAGTATTGAACAGAGAAGTTACCAGAGGCGACTGGCTAATGCTCAGGCAGCCGTAGTCTTTGTGCTGAGAAGGCTGCCCTAAACTAAACGACAGGTAGGATGGGATTAGAAGGCGGAGCTCTGCTGTGTAAACAGCAGATCAGATGGAAATTGATGAAGCAGACGTTGCTCTAGGTGGATGGGATGAAAGAGAAAGATCGGATGTTGCCTGGTAGACACTTCTCTCTTCTTTATCTGGCGCAGATTGTAGTGCCAGTCACAGCCAATTGCCTGGAAAAATCCCAGAACGTTTTTATTGTGGGCTGACGGGAGTGACGGGCTGCCATGGAGGAATTGCACATGGTTGCGTTTTGATGCTTGTAATTGAAGGGTCAGCTGTGAAAGCTGCTGCTGCTGCTGCCAGCTTAAACTTCTGAACACACAAAACCAGCTGGTCCTGCTTCTTCTTCTCCACAAGCCCGTTCTGTTTAAAGAAATAGAACCAAGTGCTGAGTAGCAAACGGACCCAGTAGAATCATATTTGAATGTAAAGTTGAACACCATTGGGAAACACTTTTGCTCACCATCCCAGGGTACATCGAACCTTTAGAGTAATAAGCTTCACATTTCCTGTCCCCTTACCTTTTTATGATGTTTGCTATCATACAGTGTTTCTTATTGCATTAAATGCTGTTTTAAGATGCTTTTGGGCCGCCTGCCATAGACATAAGTAACATGGGTGTTTATAATAGAAGAACTCCTACTCAAAGCTCGTTTATTTGCAGGTTCTGGTGTTGATAGTCTAGCGAATGTATGTGCCCTGTTTTTGTGCATGCAATACACAGTGACTGCACTTCCAGCACTGTCCTAAATGGAATTTGCTATTCCCCATTTTAATGTGTCTCATCAAGAATGAATTAGAAGCTATGTAATGTTGAGTGTGGGGGTTTGTACAGCAGCACTTAGTGCACAGTCTATAATTACACGTTTGTGTCTAGCTGCTGTCTCACATAGGTTGTGATGTGGAACGTATCATCACAACCGTTACAAGGGAGAATGGGAGGGGCCGGATTATCATCGAAAAGGTTGTTCTTAACATCTGTGTTGCCCCCTCAATGACAACACAATTGCTTTTTGACTGCAGTTGCACCTAGAGTACATTCACATGACATGCTGTCAAGGCAGAGGAACCTCAAAATAGATGTGATCCCCGATAAAGTTGTAGGTTGGTTTGGTTTGTTTATAGACAGAAATAAAGATTGACAGTGTAGCTGCTGGGCTGTTACACTTCAACATATAGAATTCTCTTTGGCTGTTCAATTTAATGCTTAACACTGCCGTAAAGCTGAGGGAACACAAAGCCACTTTTTCAGGAACAGTGGTTTGAAACCTGATTCCAGGAGATCGGGAGATTTAGTTTAAGGCAACTTTGCTGTCTCAAACCCCAAGTCCTCCCCTGGTGTGCCATGCAGTGGCCTGAAACCTAGTCTCCTGAAACCAAGTTCCAAGCCACTAAATGGCTTTGTGTTCCCTCAGTTTTAGATTACACAGGAATATGTTGATACAATTGTGCCTCATACTGTTTGATTTCAGACCAATTGTGCAACAAAACAATGGGTATGTAGTGTTTGTCATTAATTTAACATTTTGATATGAAGACAGAAAACAAATAGCACAGTCTCTTAGCTTTGGCTCCGATTACAGCTCTGATTCTTCATGTTGTTGGGAAGTGAATACTTATTTGTTGGGAATAAAAACATATTCTGTATTTATCTGTCAAACTGTCATAAAAATGACAGCCGTACAAATGACAAGTAGCTTGTGATCACTCTTGAAATACCATGATATTAGAGAATACTGAAGTCAGTTGTTATTTTAAGAATAAAGTGGTGTCACATCTCTAATGGGTAACTGCTTTCAGCACATTGGCTGTTTACTCCAATAGCAGTACTTGCCTATGCTGTAGGTCATAGCTTAATCTGATTGTAAATTATGCAAAACTTTATTAATGTACTACTGCAAGAGGGGTTAAGCAACCCTTTTTAAACACAAGGACTTAGCCAAGTGATCCTGATTTTAAATTGCAGTTCTGCCAGTCACTTACTGAAAGCCCGGCAAGCAATTTACCTTAAATCCTTCACACTGCACACAAGCAGGGTTGCTTAGGAAATGAGATCAGTCATCTCAGCTTGGATTTCCCAGCTCAATAATGCATGGTTCCTTTATTAAGTTTGAATGGTGTTGTAATAATATTGAGAAGTTCACTATGTTTGTGTCATTATACTGCATTTCTTTTAGAATGTTTAATTCCTCTATTAGTATATAGCCTGGGCTGGTGTTAATACTCTGGTGTTCATTTTTCTTAAACATTGCAGCCTCTTAATGTGCTTACAGAAGACCTTGATTGCATGTCTCATCTGTAAGATAGGGCCTTCAAAAACACAGTCTATACCTTTCCTAAGGCAATGGTCCCTCTGTTGTGCCATTAACACTATTTTCTATTCCAAAGACTTGCAGGTCTTCTATTCACTGAATGCACTGACCCGTCAGCTTTTCTCATGGTAACTGACAAGGTCAGATTCAAAGGTGGTATGACTGCATAGAGCACATGTCTAACAAAGCCTGCCTAGGCACCTTCAGGCATTTTATTCTAAATTGGAATATCTCAATTGTAACTCCTTTACTATCATAGGACTGATATAGCTCTTACATCTGTAAGCCATCATTCAGTTCCGTAACACAGCTAAGATATTCATTGAAACATCTCCTAAATTTAAACAAGAGGAAATGTATTTGCTTGGGGTGGAGGCTTGGTCTTTTTTTTTATATGGTGTACCATTAAAATACAAATGATCACACCACAGTTCAGAGAACCAATGGCACCCATTAACACTAACCCTACAGGTTGACAAAACATAAATCATATCCTGTTATATATATATATATATATATATATATATATATATATATATATATATATATATATATATATATATAACAATGAACAACTGCAATGCTTCTGTCCATGTTTTCCCTTCTTCGTATTGTGTAACACAAAAGAACAACCTACCAATCATAGATCTGAAAATCTACAGCATTATAAAAATAGTTAAACAAAATAATCAGAGTACAATTTTCTCCGAACTTTGCAAGGTGTTTTGAACGTACAGTGATAGACGTGACAGGTAGAATACCGCAGTATGGTGGAGGGCTGCGACAGGCGCTGGCAGGTGTGACGTCAACACTGAGGACCGTACTCTTCCCAAGATGGATTGTTTGTGAAATGCAGCTTCATGTGGACGCTGAACCCTCTCTGATTCAGGGCACTTAACCATAAGCAGTTTTGTAAATAGAGGGCTTGAAGAATGGGAAATGGGTAGCAGCTGGTTAGGATTTTTAAGTGAGTTTTCCTGAAACAGGGAAAAAGGTTAGCTTTTATTTCATGCTGAAAATCCAGAAATGAAAATCGGCTGAAGTTTGACTGTGACACACTTCGTTCGTGGTTTGTTTTTACTCGAATATCCTAGAAATAGGAAGCAAAATAATTCAAAGAAGGGACAGCATAAAAGTTGATTTTGCCCAGCTTGCATTTGCGTCATGGGAACCAGAAACAGTTTTGGGATAGAGAAGGGGGTACCTGGACATTCCAGAACGTCTGGTACCAGAGGAATTGAAAATTAATTTTCTTTAGGAGTAACTAGAAGATGTTGTGTAGATTCTATGAATACAATATATATATCTATATATATATATATATATATATATATATATATATATATATATATATATATAGTAAGTTAGTGACACCTACAATGTTCAAGCCTGAACGTGGCCCTAGTCCAGTATATAAAAAGTGATAGTGGTTTGCCCATTCACATTGCAGTAATAAAGAATCAAGGTAGCAGCATAATCTGTTTTCATTCACCTTCAATTAGTAGCTCACATGGATCTGTGCTCAGTATGAGCAATAGACACATTGACATCAGTATGGTGCGTATTGCTGGTGTTTCAGCTTTACATTGTGTCTCTTATTACTGTGGATTTACATTGTAGTTACTTTGTATATACATATGTACTTGCACATAATTACAATGTGTATTTTTTGCATGATATAACCCTATCTGTAAATCTAACTCTAACCCCACTAACCCTAACTATTCTGATACAATTGTGTACTTACATATATCGTGCAAAAAGATGTACACGTTAAGTAAATTGTAACTATGCATAATAACATTGTAATTATGTGTAAGTACACATGTATGTACTATGTAAATACATAGTAATTAGAGACGATTATATAAAGTGTTTTAGTCCAACCTCCTGTATTTATGTTTAAGTGCTTCGTATAATCAAACAATCTTTTCTGTGTACACTGGTGAAGTCACTTCTTGTCAGTCATGACACACACTGTACCGTATTCCCTTATCTGCTGTTTGTACCCAACAATAGTGTCCAGGCAGGAATGAGTTTTTCAGCTCTTGGTCATTTAATTGAACTGCGGATGGAGTTTTGGACTTGTTTATCTGCTGTAGGTAATATAAAAGGTACTTCGCTGTCTATAAATCATTCCACATGGCTTTTCTGTAAAAAAAAGTGTGTAGCAAAAAAAACAACTGCTTCTACACAGGAAATCATTTATTTCAATTGAGATAAAATATTTACTCACCTCCAAAGGTCTTTCCTGAGATCTAGTGCATTGTGGGTAACGATGTTGGCCTTCTTTTCATTAAAGAAAGCACACATTTCTTTTGTACCAGTAAACAAAAGATCGTTGTTGGTGATTTAGCATTCACACATGTTCGGAGACCAGACACCTTGTTCATACACGCTTATTCATGTCTTAGAAAGCTAAGCAATACAATAACAGCTTGGAGAACAAGACATCTCCCTGAACTACTTCCTTGTTAGCACAGCATCTTCCAACATCACACACATTGGGAATATACTGTTGCTAGGTTTTTAATGATCTTCTTGCATTTTAGGTAAACGTTGTGAGTTTCTAATTTTCTTTGGCCCAATTTGAATAAGGTTGTTTTGAATTACTAATAAAGTTATATCATCCATTGATATTACATGCAGGCATTTAAGGTGTATATAAATATATTTAGAATTCCTTATAAAATAATAGCAAACTGTGTTTTTGACCCAAACCCCTTCTCGATTTTGTAGCATCATTAGTAAGAATTTTTTGGGACTGAATAAGAGATTTTTGGGACTGGGTATCGGAGAACCTTTTGTAGTTTGTTATCCCTGGTCTCTTGTGAAATACAGCATGAGTCATTTTCAAAGCAGCAAAACATCTTTCTGCCTCTTGGAGTTTCTGTTTTATGCTTTTGCAGTGAACTGGAGAAATGCCCGTGGTTACAAAATGTAACCAAAAGGGAGACCGGTATAACAACTCTTGTTGGAAGGGGAAGAAATGATGTGCTGTATAAATTTCCTCACCATCAGGTTTAATGCAAGAGAGGAGAGGGAGAAAAAAAAGATTGAAATGAAAAGTAAATACTGTAAAACTGTTACATCCACCTCTGCTGTTGGCACTTGCAGAGTTAGGGGTGCAATGAAGTACAACACTAACAAAGTGCTATAAAAAAATGAACGTGCTTCCATAATCCGAGCATGCCAAGCTACAAATGTGACGTGGCCAACAACAAGAGAAGTGAAGAGAATTATTTTCAAGAATGAATGCCCAACATGTCCCAATCTTCTTCTTCTTCTTCTTCTTCTTCTTCTTCTTCTTCTTCTTGCACTTGAGCAGTGCCCAGTTCCTTACACTCCAAATCAAAGGATATCCCCACATTAGCCAGGTTGAGTTCCTCATGAAACTCTGGATTTAGTGTGGATATCTGAGTGCCAACAAAATGGGCTGATTACATGGAGTGGGAAAGACTATAATGAAGCACTTCTGAAAACCAGTATAAAACCTTGCCCTGGGGGTTTTAATCCTAACGCTACTGAGGGGAGGAAAAAAAAACCAGCAGCACTTTTGGAAAGATTTTGTAAAAGTGAACCAATTCCATTCTGAACGTGATTTCTGTATTCTTAAAACATTACGATGTATTACAGCTGCATTTTAGAGTATATGTCGTTAATTGTATCAAGCAGAGGCTACTGACGCTGTAGTGGAGACTATGGGAGTGGTTAGTTGGCCATACTGGTTTTCCTTTTAGATGTGGAGGGTAACCAGATGCTCTGGTATTGTCTGGGCCCAAGATACAATCGGTACCTGGTTCTTCCCAGCCCAGAACATCATTAACCATTAACTACTAAGCCTTGAGAAAATGACTTTCTCTATCCTGCAAGGGACAGTTTCCTACCAATTTTTATCAGCTATGTTTATTTTCCCCTCAAGCTTTCTCAAATCAGAACTGCTGTTATGGCACTAACTCTTATGAAAGAATGCATTGATGAATCATTTCAAATCAATGTTTATTTATTTTTTAAGCTCTCCAAATATCAATATGTCCACCCTTAGATTGCCATAATTGAGTCCTTTTGTTATGCTTCCAGCAATTCAAAGTGCTTGTAAGCAGTTGTTTCACTGAAAATAGTCTTTTGAATATTTTTTTTACAAACTGATTTTGATTTACAAAGTTGTTTACTGCTGTGTAGTTCATTTGATAACCATTGGTGTTAAGACATTTTGTGACATGACCTTTGAGAACTGGGGTGAATTGCATTCTTTTACAATGTAGTGCATAACTGATTGGTTATATGTTTCTAGAGTGTTCTGTGAGTGCATTCATACAAACTCCTTACATGCAAACTATCATGAAGTTAATGAGAGAGGGTCACCATTAATTAATTTACTGTTGGGATGTATTCTCTACAGTAGTGTTATTTAAGAGTGTAGCTGCTGTTTTGCTTTGGAATTGAATACTGCTTACTAGTAATTAGACATTCCCTGTGAGGGAATGGTTATATCTGTCTGTAGCATTTCTGTGTCAGATGCTGTAAAACTTTCTTTTTACTCAGTATGCTTGCTTTATGTCCTGTACCTTGCTGTTGGTCTTGCCGTGTCTGTATATCCTATGAGATAGCTGGTGGAACAAATGCACTTTGATAGTATTCACTTTTCAAAATAAAACTGAAAAAATACAAAATCTCACTGAATGCTATCATTTATTTCTCCAGTGCAGACTTGCAAATAAAACAGCAATAGTTCTTTCCTGGAAATTGGTTTCAGAAGGTAAATTCTGAATCTAATGTACTTTTGTCTAGGACAAAGGGCCTGTTTTTAAAGTTTTAAATTGCAAATATTGATGCAATTTTAGTTCAACAACATCATGGCAGACGTAATGGCCTCTTTGCTAGCCAAAACAAGGACCCGGGTCGATTTGTCAGTGACATAATGTTTCATTGGAAAGAACACGACAGCTTTACTTTCAGCATTTTCATCCAATTACTTTCATTCCCCGTCGACAAAATTGACATTCTGATAGCAAGGTTATATGTCTTTCTCTTAGTCAATACTTTAATCTTTAGAAAAAATATTACACTTGAGTATGTGGGCCCTAGAATTTAAGTTTTTCTACTCATTACAGTTCACACAATGACTGCTTGTTACTTGCAAAGTTTTCTGGGAGATGGAATTCCCTGGGATAAGTTCAGTCACAATAATTTAGATATAGGTACTGCCAAGCCATGCCCTTTATCATCTTTAGTCACTTCATCTCTAACAAGGATCTCCGTAGCTCCAGACTGATGTGCGTTAACAGCAAGGTGAGGGCTTGCTTGTGTTCTACATGAGAATGAGTGTGGGAGTACGATGAAGCCTGTTTCACTTAACAAGAAGAGTTGCTTCCCTTTTTCAGAGTGGACACTGGGGTGACGTGACATATGCACAAAGAAACCTTCCTGCCTCCTCTCATTATCAGACAGTGATGGTTACCTGTGCCTCTCCATCGCTAGGGGACGGCAGGCTTTGGCAGAGCCTGGCTTTAGTGGCACTGTGACACTGACTCATCCATGTTTATTTACTGCATCCCTGGTCTGTGAAATCCTTGGTATGCCATTAGTCTTTGTATTGGGATGGACAGGGTCTAGATGCACTCTTGCATAGACAATGGGTAATTTTGCTCCGTTGTTGCCAAGGATAGATTTAAACCAACATGCGAAGGAATCCTTCCAAAGTTTAATGAGTCAAAACTTGGAGTTCAATAGCTTTTGATTTGGTAATGGCAATTGCTTCCCAATTTTCACACATAGTTGTTTTGAGAGAATGTTAAACTCAAATAATTACATTGAACTTTTAAGCTTCAATTTAGTGATGAATACTGAAAATAACACAATTTTCCTTAAGATGTTTCCTTAAAACAACTTGTACAGTATGTACTGATAGTATTTGCAAAGTAAATACACAGTAGTTACCATGTAAGAGCAGGAACCATTGGTAGTCCTTGGCTAGCTATGCTCTGTAATCTACAGTGTTCCCCGTTTTGCTTTACTAGTAGTGTTAAGGGGCAAACTAATGCAGAAGATTAAATTAGTAACCACACCCACCTTTCAAATATAAATAAAATAAATACTGGTATCGCCTTCAGAGTGGCCAGGGATTGACTGGATAGAAGTTGGAAGTCACCATTGTTTTTCTTTCTTTTATTTGAGCAGACTGCCTTACCAGCTAATATAAATAAGTTCCATTAAAGCACTTATCAAGCCAAGTGTACCAGTATGCAAAGAAAATCAATTTGAGGACAGAAAATTAGTTTTAATTTAGTGTTGGCAGAAAACGTGCTTGGGTAAATGCTGAGTGAGTAAATTGTCCGTCACACAGCATTCCATTTTTTTCCCCTTGTATGTTCAGAAACACATTTTGCTCAAAATTTGCTTAACCCTGAAGTTCTTTTGATGCTAACAGCACTTTGAAATTGAGGTGGCATCCGTTTACCACATGCTACTGTGAACTTGCAAAACTATTAAATATTTATAACGCACCCGTTCTGCTTTTGATTAGCATTTCCCCTCCATGTATGTTTTCATGCTTTCTCAACTGGCTGAGATTCCAATAAACAAAAGAGATAATGCTAATTGACTTCAAGGTAAGTTGTATTATTTTATTCCCAGGTCTTAAATCCCCTTAACCACTGACTTTGTCACAGCTTTGTGCTCCGTTAATAGTAAAACATGCAGCAGTTCAACTTAACACAGTTACCTTTGCCTAGAAGGTCATGATACAATGCCATACATAAGTAAACATGTTTCGTCGGTTTTTTAAAGAAATGTTTTTGAACAAAACATGATCGTCATAAAAATGAAGGAAAGTTGTAGTGGTGATTATCTGATCATGTATGAAATATAAATGGTCTATCGGGGAGCATATCTACAAAAGAGCTGTCCAGACCACACCGTCTTCTGTGGGAGTTGCCATCTTGCACAGTCACATGATCAATGAGTCACATGCTCAAATATTCTCTCCTGATTGGCCAAAAGAAAACATGTTTCTGGCAACATGTTTCTCAAAGTAGAAGCCAGGTCTAGTCTGGAAGCATGGTCAGAGTGACATGCATAAACAATGTCTTGAAATCTGTCCAGGTTGGGAAGAATTCAATCAAAAAGACACAGTAGGCTACCCCCAAACACACCACTGGGTTCTGTTAAAAAGCTTTGTAATGGATTCAGGTCAGCTGTCCTTCAGACAGCATTTAAATTTAGGGCACACGGATTGTTGACAGTGCAGTTAAATGACAATCTGAATGATAGTGTGTGTGTGTGTGTGTGTGTGTATATATATATATATATATATATATATATATATATATATATATATATATATATATATATATATATATAAAAATATATATTAGCATTCTTCTAGTTTATATTATCTTAGACCAAAGGTGTGCAACCAAACTTTTATCATGGGCGCATATCCAGAAAACTAGTTTAACCCAATGTGTGTAGTGGGCCACACATTACTAAAGAATAATCCGATTTTAACCCTCTATATATATATATATATATATATATATATATATATATATATGCAATTTCCCTTAGAATTATTGTTAATTTTATTTCGTACTGCACGATACACATCGCAAACAAAAACATACAAAATAATTAAACAAAGCATTACTATTGTACTGTTCTACCATATACACAGGCATTGCACAATAATACAAAGCAAATTAAAGATCTACGTGCTGAAGCGGTTTTTATTTTAGCAGACAAGTTGTTCAGTTGTAGCAGACAGCAATAACAAAAGGCACAGGGCAGTGACGTCACCTCCCTACGTTGGGAATGGGTTCTTTCAATGCAGCGGGTTTGTGCATTTGAGAAAGAAGAGGAAGACAAAATTAGTTGGAGACAAGCTGATGAGAAGCAATTACCCTCCATGATGCAATTAAAACGCTGCTTTTTATGTGAAAAATTAGAAAAGCAAGTCAACAAATAAATATATATATATATATATATATATATATATATATATATATATATATATATATATATATATATATATATATATATATATATATATATATAGGGAAAGATAAAATTAGGTTGCTCAAAAGATATATTTTTTCATAAAAAGCTTTGAGTGGAATGATGAAAAACACCATAAAGAATAGTTAGGGGAGGCTGAGATGATTTGCAATGAGATATGAAATCTATCACCTCTGGGTTGCTTGTCCAATTCCAACCATGTTAACCTGCTGGCTGTTGTATGATATACTTGGTAAGCACAATTCCCAGGCGTCCAACTCATAAAAACAGCTATCACATTGATATTAAATGACAGTCTTTCATAGAGGCCAAGGATATGATGAACTTCAGGCACATTGACAGGCCACTTACGAGAAGATCATACAGACATTGTCCATAATATACTAGCATTAATATAGTACCTTATACAGACAAATTAAAAAAGTTAGGCAATAATATGCCTTCATATACTCAAAATATTCCTTGAATTTGGTGGTTCCAGCTGGAAAAGCACTCTGCTTGGAGGCTCGTTTACATGTCATGTGAGGATGACGGCGGGGTACAGACCTGCAGAACCACACTCAAGTGAGGAGCAGTTACAGATCTATCAAACTCCTCATCAGTGCACCACAGGTAGAGCTACGTTGACCTTTATGGAGGTAGGGAGGGGAGAGTGCGTAACATAGCTGTCAAATTATGAAGTATAAATAAACACGTTGTACCAAAAACCACCCAGAATCAAACAGGTTTCCTTATCATAGGCTGTGTTCTTCAAGACCTCATACAGTAGATGGCCCGCCTTGCCAACATATTTCACATGCTCCTTTTAAATAATTTATTCGGCAAAAGTCATGTGCCGCACTGTTCACTAACTGTTCTATATGATTACTCTTTTTCAATTTTAAATACTGTAGATGCCTAGAATGATGTCGCTTTTAGACTCGACTGATACCACTGTGTCAAATGTAACTTTATTCTTCGGCTAACGATACATGCACTTTTGCAATTGAAATATTCCTTCTGCGGATTTGGTGATGTTCTGTTTGCAGAACAAGAAGCATGCATCCACTTTGAAACCGTATGTAATGTAAAGCATTTTCACAGGACGTGTGTAACGTACCAGGGCAATGTTCTGGAAAGTTACCATCTGGATGACTTGCCAGACATGCACCCCAACACTGATACTTTGATTAATCTAAAGTTCCAAGGCTGATTAGTGGAATGGCAGCTCGTGCATCTTCTCTGGTGTGTAAATGTAGTTCACTCAAACCCTGCCTGTGAACAGCAGGATGTGTTCTGTACAATTTATTGTCCATTGTCGTCTGTGCTGAGTACAGAGAAAGCTCTAATGGAATCGCTCGCTGAGTGTAGCATGTTATCTGATGCAAGGGAGGATTGTGACTCATAATCACCTTAACAAGATAGACTACATTTAACGAGCAGTGCTCCTATTTCAGTTAGGTACCTGTTCAGGGTTGCCCTAGCAGTGCTTTAAGTAGATTTTCAGGATTATCTGTCTTAATAAGGTAAAAAAATACCAGCAGACATATATATATATATATATATATATATATATATATATATATATATATATATATATATATATATATATATATATAATGAGAACACCTGTTAATTTTATAGGTTTCCCAATATTTAGTTTGTTTAGTTAATTTAAGTTAATTAGTTAATTTAATGTTTGAAATTGTAGCCCAGAGTCCCTTCTCATAGTATTTGAGAAGCCTTATTGTCATCACAGCTTTCTGCTTCTCTAATTAAGAATAAGAAATAAACATTACTCTGCTTAAGGCCTGAGGTCTGTTTTGAGTATGAAACTATTACTTTATCCTCATATACTGTACTGTAGTGTGTTTGTGCAAATATACAGTGCTTGAAATGGAAAAAAAAGTAGCAGTACTCACAATACTCTCAGACTCCCTGTCCAGCTCTCTCTGACCTAAGTCTCCCTTTCCACCTTTTCACCTCTCCCTCTGTCTCTCTCTCTCTTTCTACCTCTATCTCTGGCTCCCTGCCCAGCTCTCTCTGTCTCCCTATCCATCTCTGTCTGTCTCCCTGTCCAGCCTTCTCTCAGGCATCCTGTCCAGCTGTCTGTTTTTCCCTCTCTCCCTGTCCAGCTTTATATGTCATCAGTATAGTACATATACATTAAAACTGCCCTCGATTAGGTTAATATTCAGCACAGCTGATAGGTTGTTTTCCTCAATTTTCTGTCCTTAAGTGCACAGAATGTTTTGTTCTTTTACTTTATCTGATGTAAATTCAGTATGCAAGCTTTTTTCCATGAACTGCCCAGCTGCAGTTTTCAATTTAGCTATACATAAGTAACTTGAACTCTGCAACTGTTAAGAGCTGAAAACAATTAAAAAGGTCTAATTAAGCTAATGATCAGTTCAATGAAGGGTCTAGTTAAGTGATTGAGAGCTCAGTTGGAATGAAAACCAGCAGACACACAGGGGGTCCCCAGGACCGGGGTTGGGAACCACTGCTCTAGAACAACACATTTTCAGAGCGAAGCATTAAGAAACACCCCAAATTGCCTGAAATTGAATCTGATGCTTTACTTTGCTTTCAGGGCACTTAAGCATAGAAACAAATTATTGCTTTTGTTTTTTTTTTACGTGAAATAACCCTGTAAACTGTAATGTAGAGCAATGGCTTTGTCTGCACCTATTTTCAAGAGGTTAAGAACTTGCAGGGGACGAGAACTAGTGATCAGAATACAGAATGTTTACCAGTCTTTTATTAACCTCACCAAAGCCAGACTGCCACATCTCAGGGACACAATGTTAATCCTAATAGATCAAATACGGGAGCTTCTTCATTGTGGTTTACTCTTTTCTAGACGTTCTATAATGCATTTTTTTATTTTTTTTTATTTCGTGGTCGCCAATTGTTTTTGATTTATTTTCTCCCCAATTTGGAATAGCCAATTATTTTTAGGCTCAGCTCACCGCTACCACCCCTGTGCTGACTCGGGAGGGCGAAGATAAACACACGCTGTCCTCCGAAGCGTGTGCTGTCAGCCGACCTCTTCTTTTACACACTGCAGGCCCACCATGCAGCCACCTCAGAGCTACAGTGTCGGAGGACAGCACAGCTCTGGGCAGCTTACAAGCAAGCCTGCAGGCGCCTGGTCAGACTACAGGGGTCGCTGGTGCGCAGTGAGCCGAGGACACCCTGTCCAACCTAACACCCCGGCGCGGCCAATTGTGCACCGCCCCCTGGGAACTCCCGTCCATGGTTGGCAGTGGAATAGCCTGGAGGGCGCATCCTGCACTAGCAAGAAACCCAAGTAACAATTGCTTCCAATGTGCTATCTGTGAACAAAAAAAAAAAAAGTTTAAATAAAGGAAATGGAGTTGAGTATTGCATTTTAAAGAAGTTGTGACTAATAAGGTTTGATGGGCACTGCAAGACTAATCGCTGTGCTGTTACTGAATCCACTAAGCAAATTTAACCTTCATTGGGTTTCTGTTTGCTAAAGAAAAAAAAAAAAAAAGCAGTTTGATGAATGAGACGCTGAAGTGAATTTCTTATTACAGCGCTGAACATTCATAAAGCTTTCAGAAAAAGAAAAGACTAAAATACAACAAATGCAATTCATATTTGATGTATGGAATGGGTTTTGCGACATCGACACAATACCAGAAGTTTCGTTTTCATCCAAAGAGAAATTAGCTGCAACAGCCTACATACTGATATGAACAGGGGTTGGACATCTGCTCATAAGAAAATGATTTAAACTGAAATGGGAATAACCTGGAAAAGATATCTAAATCTTCATCCTGTCAAGATATTAAAAAAACAACAAAAATAAGGGTAAAGATGATATTATTCAGAACGCATTAGTTCTGCCTCCCTCAGTTACTCAGAGTTATTGAGAGTGTGGAGATTGCAGGCTTGCGTGACAAATTGAATTTCCTTTAGAACAGTGTTTGCAGGAGTTGTGAGGGGGCCATGCACTAGCAAGAGGAAATGCTAAGTATGACAGCTAAGGAAATACAAATAAAATAAGGGATGTCTGTCACACCAACAGAAGCACGATGACTTCTGTCCTTTGAAAAGAGTTCAAGGGCAGCTTGCTTCAGAGAGTGAACGTGGCATTTGTTACATCCACTGGGGGTAAAGACAGAGGGATCATTACCAGGGCGCCAGGCTAATGGCTGAGCCCAGACATGATTCAGAGAGTCCTAGTAAACCTTAACAAAAACAAGAATACATTACTGTGGTTACAATTATTTTCTACCCAAAGACTAGCCCTAACCCAGATGAATAGTGTATTTTGTTTGAATAGCTATTATCCTTTGAGTTCTGTTGTGCACTATGGTCAGAACGTTGCAATCAATGAGGGTGTTTTCAGAACACCGATGTCCTTAAGCGATTGTTTTCACCGAATACAATGAGCATACTGCTTGCTGAAATACCAATTATCAGCATACAATAACTCCTAGAGAATCTTTATAGAAATGAATGAATTCATTTACTGGAATGGGTTTCAAACTGAGACTGCAGAACCATATTGTTGTGTATCTCTCTCAGCTTCTCTGCCTGGTGCTCTGCAATATTTTTCTTGTCCTAATGAATACAAAATAATTAAATACAAAAAATCGTAGGAGGCTGGGAGCCCCCCGGCTTTCAATTAGTCGTAGAGGCAACAAGGTTAACGATATTTAGCAGTAGAAAGCTGTTATCTGGATGATGACTGCTACATCAAAAGGTAACCGTTTTGATCGGATTAATGTTCTTAATGCCTTATTTACGGAATTTCAAGTTGAAAATAAAATCAAAAATAAAAAAAGTTCTCATCGCCCCTTAACGGCCAAACTTTTTAGATCAATTCTAAAGCAATATTAGAGGCCCGGGGAGGGATCAGGTGAAGAAAGAAAAAGAATCCTACTTGAAATTAACGACCATGAAATTAACTTTACTGGGCAGAGCTAGAGAAGGTATTTCAGTTTTCCTTTTTTTTTTCTTACTTTTTTCAAATCTAATTTTCAATTTACATATAACCCTGTGCAATTTTCTAGTCTTTTTTTAAGCTCCCATGACTAACAGGCAGGCAATCAGGAGTTGAGGAAACTCAATATTGTGAATTACACGCAGGCAGTAAGGAAGCAATAATTTCAGGGTCACATGGGTTTGTTACTTTATCTCTCAGCATATTCTTCAGTTTTGGTACTTCTCTTTAGGTCCCCTATATAAGCAGTAATGCTATTTTAATGGGTTCACATACCTTTATAACTTGCTGTTATATATATATATGTGTGTGTGTGTGTGTGTGTGTGTGTGTGTGTGTGTATATGACATGGTTTATTTAGATGTCCAGAAAGCTTTTGACATAAAGATTAATTCTCTAACTGAACACAGTAGGGATTCAAGGAAATGCATGCACATGGATTAGGGAGTAGTTAATATGTAGAAAACAAAGTACTGATTAGAGGAGAAACCTCAAAATGGAGCGAAGTAACCAGTGGAGTACCACAGGGATCAGTATTAGGTCCTCTGCTATTCCTAATCTACATTAATGACTTAGATTCTGGTGTAGTAAGCAAACTTGTTAAATTTGCAGACTACACAAAAATAGGAGGAGTGGCAAACA
Source organism: Acipenser oxyrinchus oxyrinchus (assembly GCA_030684275.1). NCBI lineage: Eukaryota > Metazoa > Chordata > Actinopteri > Acipenseriformes > Acipenseridae > Acipenser > Acipenser oxyrinchus. Next base: position 3,328,083 of record CM060262.1, read on the forward strand.
CTGCTGCAGCAGCAAAGGTCATTCAAAATGATCTAGACGGCAGGCAGGCAGGCAGGCAGGCATCCTTTTCTCCATCACATGCTACAGTATGAAACAACTTCCCAGGATCCAGTCCATTGTTTAGAATCGCGGGAAGAATTTGATTGACTGGTCTAATTGTGTTTTGAATTTCGGTGTTAATTTAAACTGCCTGTGTTCATAAATCTGATTGAGAGTTTGGATTATTATGTTATCTTTTTTGGTAGAGTACGTTTGAGAATATTGGAGCAGGCTATAGGAATGGGTGGAATGTGGGTGAATCTGGAATGCATGGAGTTTTTAAATACAGCAGTTCTTTAAGCCTGCTGAACATTGCAATATATATATATATATATATATATATATATATATATATATATATATATATATATATATATATATATATATATATATAACAAAATTACAAGTCCCAAAGTTGAATAGATGATGTTGACTCCCCATTGCTGTGCCATTAGAACATGTAATTGGATAAAAGGAAAAGATTCAAGAAAATGCAAACTGACCCGACAGGGGACTGATGTTTAATCTATTCGCTGTGACAGTAAGACGCTCTCGTTGGGGATTTGGAGTATCGCCTTTTCCGGGTGAGAGATGAGGGCTGTTCAGATCTGTTTACTTCTCAGACCAAGTCATTCAAGATGACAGTCTCATTCTCTGAGTGTGCGCTTAATTGCCACAGCTTATATACAGTTCAGTGTTATTAATAGAATATTTGATTCAGGTAGGTCATGTTCTGCTCTCAAATATAGACCCCCTCCTCTGTTTTATACTTACAACCAATATAAGTACAACCAGTGATTTGTCTTTGATTTTTAAGAACCAAGCACAGATACTGTTCTGATGGTCTGTCTAAGATAATGGCTGTGCTACTAGAATACATTGTTTTTCACTTTAAACTAAGCAAGGTAAGGAGGTTTGACAAAGTGTTTCCACAGATCACTATTGCTTTGTCTTGAGTGTCCTCTGTGGTATTGAGTACTGTTTATAGTAGAACAAGAACAGAGTTTATATTAGTTTTCTTGACAGCTGTAGGTAAACCAAAGCGTTTAGCATTTGTTGTTATGGGGTCAGACATCGATGTATTACTGAGTGTATTCCAGGATTCTTGATTTTCTAAATTAAAAGTGGACAACAATCTACTACATCTTCCCTTTCCCGCAACATCTCCCCTTTTCTCTGTTTCATTCTCAGAATAGAATTGGCAGATGTTCCCACAATCAGCGAAGATGACACTGCCAACTCCTTCTCTCTCTCATCAAGCAAGCCTATATACATCTAGGAGGAAAATATTTGAATGCAATATTCCTGAACAGCTAACTAGGTTAAGAAAGGGACAGATGAGGAAACTAAGGGCATTTTTCACAGCAAGATGATCATTTACTATACCTCATTGTGTTGAATAAAAAAAAAAATCCCTGTTTGATCATCAGTTCAAATTTACATTAGAAGAAGGGAAGAAAAAATCTGTAGCAGTGGCACTTTTAAACCTTGGACCTGATTTGTGATTTTGTTTGCACAGCAAGTTATTAATTGTCTGTTGGTAGCAGTAATACACCCCCACCTCAAGAGCATTTACTTTTCATTGGAATAATATATTCACCATCAGCTCTTTGTTGACCTTAGTTATCTAGGTTTAATTTCTTATAGATTTCTATTTTAATTAAACATACTTTTTTTTTTTAGTTACAGGGAAGGAACGCATTAGTCTCCTAGGTTCATTCTGATACAGGGCATAATAAAAAGATAAGGGGAACAAAAGCAGCTGCTCAGGGATTAATACTAGTGTGGTGGATGTGTGTACTGTTTAAATTATCTGTCAAGTTAAATCTGCAAGTGGAACTTTAATTACTGTCAAAATGTGAAAGAAATTCTCACTGCGTAGCCATCAGAAAGGTAATCTCCAGATTCTCTACACATGCACGGATCTTTTCTTTATGCCTGAGGGTTTAAAAGAACTTTATCTACCCTGTCATAAAAAACATATAATTGCCTTCCTTTGTATCTGATGCCAATTTTGCCGTGAATAACCTTTGCTCTCCTCCTCTGATGATATGTAGCTATGGCAATTCAGCTATGGCATCATTAGCAACCTTGCAATTGCTTTATAATGCAATGCAAATAGTAAACTGAGATCCCCTGTTAAACATATTCAAAGTCACCACCCGTTCTTATCAATGGATCCCTCAACTGAAGTGTTACCAAGTGTCAGTTACAGAATTTACTCAAGCAATTCATCCCCATTGTGTTTCTGTTCATACTAGATTTGAGGTCTCAGGTAATACTTAAATTATAGCTAAAGCTAGTGCATTTTCAGAGAGTAAATGACTTTAGTGATTAATCATTTCAAATTGACATTTTCCTAAAGCAGTGTACATACTACAGTAGAGTGGGGGCACTGTGGGCTGCAAATGACCTTGTCTATGGGATCAAATCTGATTAAACCAAGAACTTGTCAAGGCTCTTGTCCAGGCCTGATCTCATTTAAATCAAAACAAAGTGGTGCCAGTGCTACAGTGTGTCTGATTAGTTAACAGTTAGCGACAACAAATTTGAGTAGATAGGAGTGGCGAGAAATGAGCAGACTTTAAAAACAAAAATGTCAAAAGATTTAACGATCTGTGCTGTTTTGTTTAAATGAAAATCAAATGATCATTTCTTGCAGTCAACTGGAAAATATGCAATTACCATTTGAACATTTTCTTCCCCTGCTAACTGATGCTTTGGAAGCTAATCCATGACATTTGTAATGCTGTTGAAGGCAGTCTGAGGTGAGAAGGATCAGCATGAGAAGAGGCTGTGATGATGTAGTCAAATAGGTTACGATGATTAATGAATCAGTAAAACATACGGTGCATGTTTCTTTCTCAGGATAAAGAAAGACTTGCTTTGACTAATATATATATATATATATATATATATATATATATATATATATATATATATATATATATATATATATGCATGTGTTTTTCTTGTAAAGTTACTTCATACCTGGTAGTAACTGTGATAATTGAATTTTGTATCGGTTTCCATATAGATAAGTCTAGTTAAGCGTTTTTTTTTGAAAGTTAGTAAATACGTTGCATTTCAAGACAATGCTGAATGGGCTCCCTGCTATGAATTGGTTAACAAAAATTATAATCTACATTCGCAAACAGCATATGTCCACATTTTTTAACCACAAGAAACCATAGAAACTTCATAACGAATAACAAGATAATTGTTTGTGATTGGAAACATATTGTTTTGTGCAAAGCAGACTGGCCCATATGTTCGACATCTTCAATCGTGTACAAACCTCTGTTTGATTGTTTTCAGGACTGATTTAGTGTGACTTATCTTCAGTGTTCAAATACCACGACCTTTAAAACTACAAGCACATTTCTTGATAACCTAAATCGAGTTTCTGTTAGTTCAGAATATTGATGGGGCACAGTGCATGAAGTAACCATTTCGTTTTGTAACAGGGCAGAGGCTGTGCATGACCTGACGATCACACACTCCACAAGAAAGTGCCACAACTCGAGCACAAGCAATTTTAGAGCTTTATTTAACGTCATTTCATTGGGGTCAGAATACATAAAGGCAATGCATCACACAACGCTGCCTGTTATACATTAGAAGCCCAGCATATGGAATATTTCTAGGATGACAAACTCACCCAGGCGTTCACATTTGTACTGTGAGTTTGCTGGATTCCTTCCTCTTGTCTAAACACCATGCTGTTAATTAACTCTGTCACATTTTGCATGCTTCTTGAACTGATCATAAAATGCACAACACAATTCGAGGGCATGTTTATTCATACGTGGTGGCTAGTGTTTCCTTAAGCAACTCGAATGGCTGTGCACTTCTGTAGTAGGGTTTCTGAGCTTCCGTTAAAGATGCACACTCCTGGAGTCTGGATCTGTAATGATGCAGTTTTCCTTTGGGCTTCCATCGCTCTTAGCAATAGAGGGTCTCCTCCAGGGGATGTGGATGAAAATATTTCAGACAGTGAATCAAAACAAAGCTCGGCCCCTTTTGCTTCGACACATGTCGTTTTTTTTTTATTTGTCATTTCTTTACTGTGCATTCGTTGTTTTATGTGCACTTTTCTGTGCCTTCGTAGAGGAAAGTTATAGTGCTTATCTCCAGTTATCCTCAACTTATTCTGGAGGTTTTTAAAAAAAAATTTATAGTGCTCTGTAATAGATAGGTATTGTTTTTCTGTCTTTTTTTCCTTTGCAAGCATCAGGTGAGGTTAAACTCTAAATGGGCTGTATTTCACCTAGGTTTTAGCTCACCTCTGGTTTATTTCTTTAGTTCTAATGCTTTTAAATCTCATTATAACAACTCAGCAGCAACCATGGATCATTTTTAAAATGTGCTCAAACCGCAGTCCCTGGAGTCAAGGAAAGAGAAAGCACTTTTGGATCTTTGACAGCTGGGTTATTATCTGCTTGACCAGTCATCTGTTTGCGTTTCAGGACATTCAGCACTGCCGTTCCCTAGATTAATAGGTCACTATGACTGGCTAAGCTCTAGAAACTCATAAAATTGTAAAGGACGGATTCCTGGTTTAATTACTTTTCAGAGTACATGTGATTTAAATGTCAGTGTAAAAAATGTCATTACGAGCTCAACTGGATAATTGTAAGATTATCTTGTAGGGACTGCCTAATGGTTGCCATTGCTTTTTTTCTGGGTGTAAAATGATGTAGAAGTTCTAAGTTTAGACATTCTAATTAAGTTCCAATGTGGCCAGCTTGTAGTGTTAATGAAAGTAGCCTTCCCAGTTACTAAGAGTTTTAAATATAGAGATTCATGCCTGTCATGCTAAATCTGTCCTTTCAACCCTGTACCCATCAAAATGGGTGGTCGTATCCACAGTATTAAAGCTTCTTTTAATATCCTTATCAAATCTGTGTTTGCATTTGTTTAGAGATTCTTCTAATGTAGCGTTCAGAAACCTGCTTCTTCCACTCACAGTTGTGTCAGCAAAGAAATAGAGTGGGGATTTTGAGAAGTGCATCTTCAGTCATTTGTGTGAAGTGTGTTTTAATTTCATTTTGTACATGCCTGTCTGGTTGGAATCACTCAGATCAATCTAATCGACTGGGAAATGGCTTGACTTCTCAGGCATGCACCACAGCAATGATGAGGACACAGACCCAGTTAAAGACACAGCGTGCTCGGATCAATCCTTTCGCATTTTGTTTTTGACCAGGGAGCTAGATGTTGGGGTGGCGATTTTAATCATTGACAAACAGTAGTTAAAAATGAAAGGCTGGCTGTCGGAATACTTAAAAACAAAAATTGTTAATCGTCTGCATTCAGTACAGTCAGATTTCACTGGGTAGTGTTTAAGAATGTTTATTATTTTGGGATCTGTATTGTATTTGGTTACTGGGCTGTTGTCAATGTTATTTTGAATTACAAAGGAACAATACAGCCGTTAATACATGCACAGTACATAGCAAAGCCCATTTTAATTGTCATGCCTTTTGATGGTAACCTTTATCATGAGAATAATGAGCTGCTTCTTTTGAATGTGCAGAATGTGGGATTTTCAGAGAATCTGGTAAAAACACCACATTTGATTTTACCGTTAGTCTTGGTGTGATTGCACAATTCAATCACTGGGTAATGCATCAATCTGATTAAAACCAAAGATAAAGAAAGCAATGTTAAAGGGAAAGTTATTTTAGCCATAGTGTTAAGACATTTCTGCACTGCCCGTATAGTCTTATACAGAATAATGACACATTTCATGAAGCTTTACCATGGCTGTGGAGCTGCCATGTTAAAACAGACTCGTCAGACAAGATGCATGAGATTTGTTGTTTTAATACGACAGGCAATTAGAGAGGTCAGAATCTGCTGAGGGTTTTTTTTCCTGACAGTTTAAGTCTGCGCAGTAGCAGTTATTTCTAAATGCACTGTGTGCAGATCACTTCCTGAATAGTTCACTTCCTAAAGAGATAGCAATCTGCAATATAGCAACAGGCTTTGAGTACTGTACCCAGATTCCCAGGCCCATTATAATGTCACTTCTTTTTAATGTACATAGACAGTCCCCCGAAAAAAAAAAACATTGCATGTGTCTTGGTACTACAGTATAGAGTATATTCAAAATGCAAACTGTGATAGTGTTAGTGTAAGGATAGTAATATCCTTTCTACAAGCTGGGGCTTTACAAAGATTTCATATTGCTAGAGATTGCTAAGCTGTTTCTGTGATGGTATAAACATACTTATCGGGGTTGTAGCAAACGGAAAGTGTTTGTTTTTGTTTAACTCTTTTGTCAGTAAGACCAGGCTTATTATCAGTTTCACGGCAGGATATAGGAATATTTTATTTCACATTACATGTTAAAAGAATGAATTTACTGCCAGAAAAATGTGCTAAATAAGCATAATTATAGTTTTTGGATGTAAATGTAAAGGTCAATTTTTCTCTTTCCCCTGGCTCATTGGCATGCACAACACCATAGAAAGACTATACTATTTGCATGACCATTTTTAAAAACGTAATTACTTCTAGTCCTGAAGAAAAGAAGTGAAACACATAATGTGGGCTTGCAACCTGGTCAATGATAAAAGTATCTGCAGACTTAAAATCAATACTACATTTGACCACCTGGTGGCACTGTATGCCATTATAAAATTACATAAGTTTAAATGTTTTATTTGGTATCACACAAATAAATACATAAACTTTTTTTTTTTTTTAGTGACAAGTTAAAAACTGTTTACGTTTTCATTTACATACACAGAAAATCAGGGGAAGTGTGATATTTCAACCTATGGGAAAAAAGAGCTCTGGGGGGAAAAGAGAGAAAATTCTTATTGCTCACCCAATTTTCTTTTCTGTTTGCAGTAAACAAGCACAAGCCTTGGATTGAGACCTCCTACCACGGAGTGATCACTGAAAACAATGACACGGTCCTGCTGGATCCACCTCTGATGGCCCTTGACAAGGATGCTCCAGTTCCGTTTGCAGGTAAGGGCTGGCAGTGACATGAACAAGCTCCCTGCAACGAAGAAAAGCTGTCACTTTGAACTTACTCCCCCTGCTCCCTTAAATAGCCCCACAGCAGTCGGTGAATCGACTCAATATAAAGGAAGCCTGTTGTTCAATGGAGGCCTGGTTTATCGCCTGCTTGTCTGTAGGTCGGATTCATGCTTTATCCACACTTGAAAGTCTCACAGCCCTTTTAATGCAAAGGATTGTTGAGCTAGTGCAGTATCCCCAGTACATATTTCTTGATGGATTTTTAAAGGATATGTAGAGTGCTGCTAATGAGCTTCAAGCCAGCCATGCTTGGGGCACTGTCACCTGACTCAGTTTTAGTGAGCTATTCTTACGTTTTTCATTATTTCAGCTGGCTTCCTGCAACTGGAGGATGCTGTGTGTATTGGGAAAAGCAAGCTTTTATTAAATCAAAGTCTTTTGAAATAAGAAGTGGGTTTATTTTCTGTTAATGTTTAAGCAGCCATATGGAAACAGTTCAACTTAATTAACCGAGCATACAGTTGGGTGATAGGCAATTCAGTAAATAGTGGCAGCAGCTTTTACACACAAGTCGTTCAAGGGATGCGGCTTTGCTTGGGTAGCAGGATTGCACTTCATCAGTTTAGCCTGAGGAAAGTGTCTGTTGACAACCATAAATTACATTTTCATTTTACACAGCAAGTATGTTACAAAATAGAAATATTCATGACCGGACAGGGGTTGAGGGTTGAGCAGCATTTCCAGTGTATTTAGCAAGCACCTAAACTCCAATGTGAATAATCCTTTCAAGATTTTTAAAGTTGAAATTTGGCAGAAGCTTGTATTTCACCCTCTGGTTTAGTTTTGAGTGTAGATAAAAGGAGTAAAAGATTTTTTTAAATGCCACCGGGCAACTGGAATTGTGTATTAAATCAGGTTTAATTTTTTTTTTTTTTTTTTTTTAGGGATTTAAAAAATAAATAATCCAACAATTTCCAGCAGGCATATTGATTAGGGTTCAGACCTGGGAGTGAAGTGTATGGTTGTGCTTTCCTTCCTCAGCGGGCAGTAGGGCATGATGCATTGTGATTAAAGAGAGTCCAGCTGTCCTGTGACAAACAGTAATAGTGAATTGTTGGTAGCATAAAATCCTTGAGGAGAGCGACAGTGTGTTGTGGATTTGCAACAGTATTCCTAGCCCTCTGTTGATCATGCTGGTAGATAACCATACACTTTAATTCCAGTTCTAATTTAACTCGGTAGCATTTTCGCAGAAGCTGAAAGTATAACACAAGGTAAACTGTAGTAACTGTGCAATCCGTTCAAATGTTTTATCGTAGTGTTAATGTTCAGAAAAAGGCACAAGTGGAGAGTTGCATGTTCACCCTATGGTGCTTCTGAATCAAATGAGAGAGGTGATTCTCCTTAATTGGAGTGTTATTGAGACAGCTGTAGGAGGAGCCCTTTTTTTGTTTTGTATTGTATCTGGCTGCAGCCATAGATGTCTTTTGTATGTGACAGTAGAAGTTTGCCCCGACAGCTAGTTTTATGAATTGTTTTTTTTTAAGGAGGAATGAAATATTGTTGACACACAGGTTTATATTTTATTTTTCATAAGCTGCTGTCTGGACAGAAGGATGAATGGGGACTCTGGTGGCAGGAGGCCAGTTGCAATGACGTTTTGATTTGTCTTTGGAACAGTCCTTTTCTTCCAGATATTATACCTGTGTTAACTTCAGCCTGATCTTCAGAAAAATAAACAGCAGAAATGTTCAAGTGGGAAAACGGCCTGTGGATGCTTTGTTAAAGATGCAATCTAGTTTCTGCAGCAATTCCCATTCCCAATGTTCAATTTTATATTGAACAGTAAACATGTCTTAAACAAGTGATAGAAAATCACCATGTCCATTTTCAGTCTTAAAGCCAAGTACTGTCAATAGTATCAAGAGATTCTGCAGATAAAGGGCGGTGGACATCCTAAAGGGGGCCTATTCACAAAGCATAACTCCCGATGTGTTCAACCAATCTGCTCCGATTTTATGTAACAAATACAGATGTGAATATCAAACATTGCCGAAATGACTCCATATGTTAAAGCTTTATTCATAGGGCCTAATGCTACTGATTTGACACAAATGAGGGGACAAAAATGTATTAAAAAGATGTTTACAAACTCACAAAGTATATTTGTTATATTGTGAGTGGTATTGGATAGCTTTGCGTTTTGAAGTTTGTTTTATTTCTGTTTAGCTCCATTGGGCTAAGCAGTTGTATTAATGAAGCTATGGGACTCCAGTTATGGCGTGTCAACTTGATTCTGTGGATATGGCATCAGGATTCGGAGTTGGAGTGATAGTGATATTAATCAGCATTGCTTGTGCCTACTTTTCCGTGGGGGAAAAAAACCAAAAAAAAAGCTGCAGAGAGTTTTAAGCAGAACATTATGTCTGTACAGCGCTGTAAACAAGAAGATGCAATGCCTGCAGGGAGTGTGAGCCTCCCGCACGGGACATCAATTCTGGCCTGCCTGGATGTGAAAACTGACAAGTACTCATTTTTTTCTCCATACAGTATATAATGCATACTTTATAGCTTTAAAAGTATTGGAATCATTGGTATCATTCTTTTAGGTTCCGTGTGATAAAGAAGCAGAATACTGTTGCATTGGAGATTTGTTTATATGAAATGAAACGCCAGCAAGAATATTAAGTGAAAATTAGTACCCGCTGCATAGACCTACTGTGTCTTAATCAGGGAATTATTTGGAGTGGCAGAAAAACAACCAAAACTGTCTGGTAAACACTGTATTGCCCCTTTGGTCACATTAAATTAATGTTTCTTTTTTAGAATGTTAAAACTGTTTCTGTGAACTCTATGGGGTGCAAAAATGTGCCCAGCCATTATCAAGTATAGCATAATGGAACATTTAAACAGGGAGTGACTGAAAGGGGAAAAGAAAGCTGAGATCGGTGTTCAATTTGATTATTATTTAATTAGATGACCTGAACAGGATTATTATTATTATTATTATTATTATTATTATTATTATTATTATTATTATTGTAATCAGTGCCCAGGTCCCAACGACAGCAGTCCAAGTTAAAATAAGATTAGTGAAGCTGTGGACACTGTGCTTGGCACCATGCACCTCTCAGACTCTGATCAGTATTACACCTTGACTTTGTTTCAGTAGCTCTGCAGCCCTGATGTAATTATCTAGTAAAACTATCCTGGCAGACTGAGTCACTTAGGCCAGATGCCCTTCCTGCACCCCAATGTATACTCATCCAATTACACCTTTTAATGGCACACAGAACATCCAAATGATACACACTTACATTTTGCAATGATGCATGAGTGTAACATCGCTGAGAAATATGTACCGTCTGGTACCATTAGGGCCTTTTAGTTTGATTGATACATATATAGATAGAGGGCAGAGGACACAGCCATGGTCTGCATTGCCTATAATACCTGTACAAGGTAATGGTATGGATTTATTTTCTCAAAGAAGCCATATTGTTATGTTAAGCCTGTTGGAAATTTCAGCAACTGTTTTTTCAGCTCCATGCTGGTTCAAGATGCTGTAATGCTGGCTGAAGAGCTGGTTAAGTCAATTGAAAAAAAGTCCTTGAATTTAAGGTTAATTGATAATTGCTGTCTACACTGCTGAATTCATGTAATGGCTGTGAGCCTGTGCACCTGCTTTATATACCTGCTGGGTATCCAGAAAGAAACTACATATATTTGCTCCAAAATAAATTTTGCGGCAAAATATTTGTTCCAATTACCAGCTGTCTTATGAACTGTATTGACACACGTGCTGTTCCTGTGTGTTTTGTGTGGCAGGGTCTTTGGGTAGAATGCAAATCATGCTGGATGCGTTCAGTATTCAGCAGCAATTTAACAATTGCAAATTGATACATATGAGCGAATTTCAGGTCCCCAAACAGAATGTGACAAACGCAACATTGTTATATTCCAGGTACAGTTGGTTAGCGCAGTGGTGCGCAAACATTTTATATGCCGCCCCCCTTACTTAGCATACATTTTCAAAACACGTTTTTCAAAATTGTACTTTCAGATATAATTTTATAAATGTTGAACGCATATCGTAAATTCAACATTTTAAATCACTTATAAATCTTTTTTTTTTTTTAAACTTGGCGAGTCAACATCTAGCTGACGTGTTAAATCTGTGTTTCTAACAAATAAATACATGTTACTTCAATATTTTTTTTTACACTTGGCATTTTAACATTTACCTAACAGATACATCTGAAAACCATTATCGTTCAGCAATTAAATCTGAAAAAATAAATCTGGGTTTTTACAAAATATTTTTTTTGCCAGCTAAATCTGAAGCTAAATGAGCCCCCTCCCTTTGATGCGTTTGATTTGGCATTGTGTGCTGCATATTACACTCCAAGAGCCAATGTCTCTGCTTCCCTGCCTCCTCTGCATACTACAATGCCAAAACTTGCAAGCATTGTTAGCATTTATGTATGTAGCTAAATAAGAACTTTTTTTTGGTTAAATCTAGGAAAAAATACACAATTTACATTAAATCTGGGAAAAACACTGTTAAAATATTAGTGCTTATTTTACACTTCGAGCCTGATGCATTGAAGCTGCATTTCGGCTGTTTCACTGACACACACCACTTCAAACATCATTTCTCCTGTTCTACAAGCCCTAGTGTGATCGTCAGTGGCTAATTTTGAATGTTAATAACTTGGACTAATTAGCTGTTATTAAACAGTAGTGGGAAATGTTGTTTACAGTAGTGGGAAATGTTGAGCTTGTGTAAGAGGGCCAAGGCTTGGCGCGAACCGGCGACCCCGTGCATCGCAATGGCGACTGTCTTAACCATAATGCAAAAGAGCTTGTCTGCATTTGTGGTTTTAGAGTTTTTAACCTCATCTCATCTCCCCGACAGGGGACAGGACTGAGTCCGTAACTGCAGTGTATCACACAACACTGCCCGTTACACTTGCTCAAATGCTAAATGTCATTGAGCAGGTTTCCCAAGTCTGACCCAAAAACTTGCAAACAGAAATACTAGGTGTGACGCTCCTGTAAACTCTCATACAGTGCCTTCACCAGTCACTAGAATGTATAAAATGTAACTAAATAAATAAATAACACTACCAGTTACTGGTGCCTCATAGATAATTAGATTCTACTAGGCATTCATCTAACTTGCATCTCAGGTGGAAAGGCATGGACGGATAGACAGACTGCCTCAGTACTGTAACACTGGGACTTTTGTAAATGAGTATATAATGCAAATGCAGTCAACGAACCAAACGCGTCAGCAAATGTCTGTGCTAGGATAAAAACAGTGCTAATGAAAACTCTTGTTTAGCATTGGTCTCCCAAGAAATGTACTGTGACGTGAATACTCAAGTATTAAAAGCTTTCTCGTTTACAAACCAGAAACATAAAGGGGGGGGGGGGGGTTGATGCCAGTGAGGATGCTTTGAAAAGAGATGAAAAATTAAGCATGTTTCTTCTGTTAAATACCACAGTGCATCAACAATGAAGAGAAAGAATAAGTCAAGTGGGGCACTGCTGTGTGTCAACATGAAAGAATACTTGCCAATAATCTGCTTCCAATGCCATCATAAGTGGTTTATTGAATTGAAATTTCTAAATTAATGTAGTCCTCCTGCTCAGTAAAAAACATGGATTTTAAAAAACAAAAAGCAGTCCCTTTTTCATCTTTTGAATCGATGGCAAAATATTTGTTCATGGTGATAGTTGTTAATTATTAAGTTTGAATTGCGTCTCCTCAATAATAATTTATAACACATTTGGTTGATATAAGTTCATTTTCTGCTAATTGGACTGTCTTGCTACATTTCCAGCTGTTTATGACCGATAATGTGCTGGGAGGGTGGCCAAAGAAAGCAGCTCCTCACGCACTCACCATACATGTTGTTCCATTTTTTTTAACCTCTCATTCATTCATTTTTTTTTGTACTTTGTTACAGTGTTAATAGATGTACAGGGTGATTAGAAAGTAAGTATCATTGATGTGGTTAACTTACTTTCTAATCACCCTGTATAAGCTTCATGTCCCACAATCATTTTCAGTTATATACCAAAATGTGATTCCTTGGTGCCTATTTCTAGCTTAAGCAATAGGTATGCAAGCCGCCTTACATTTCAATGTTATATAAGATTTAAAAAACAGATAATTAGAAATTAAGACAAGGGGCTTTCTGGTTTTAATGTATGCAGCTTTTAAATTAGTATATTAAATTGGTCTTGGTATTTATGATGTAATTTAGTAAGATAACTCTGAACAAATGCAAGGTCTAAGCTTTTCCACTTATTGGGTGATTAACTAGGATCTGTTGCTTCTCTGTAATTACTTTTAAAAACAATTGCCAAAATAAAATTGCAACATTATGTATTTTTCCAGCTGTAATTAACCTACCATCAGGACGCACACACACACGCACACACACGCACGCACACAGGAGATGCTGACAGGTAATATGTGCATGGAAACAGATCAGATGCATGTCTTTCTTCATGTCAAAGAGGTGTTCAGACACCTGTGAACATGCATGCTTCCGTATTGTTCTTTTTCGAATACACAAAACCCATCAGAGCACTGCAACTTGCTTGAAGATGCTTCATGTCACCCCAGACAAATCAACACCTCCCAGGACAGATGTCTGATCAAGAAAAATGTGAACGAGTCTGTGGCAGAAAGAGACAAAGCAGGCAGCATATTAAAAAAAAAAAAAAAGACGTGTATTATCAGTATGTTACACATTCTTAAATTGCATTGTAAATGATTGGAATATTTCATCTCCAAATTTACGGAACGTATTGTACTTCAAATAAGCTAATGCAGTCATACCTACATGTGAGAAATTAGAGTTATCTTAACTAATGAATTCTTAACATTGCATCATTATCTTTCTGTGATCAAATGTTGGACTTTTTAAAGTACATCAGGCACACCTTAGTGCGTCTGTTAACCTGCTCCCCAGAAACTCGAGTAGAATTGGTTGCCAGTGGCTCACTCTGAGAAATTTGGGCGAATCAATGTAGTCTGATGTGATAGGGAAGCACAACTCCACTGTCCACTTTTTTTCATTTATTTACACTGTCTCATCAAACATCTGCCCATTGCAAGATGAAAAGGACATAAAAAAGAAAAAGGTACTTCCAGGTTTTATACTGATTCGGACACAGAGCACAACAATTTAATCATTTTATATTAAGCTGCCACAGAGATAGCTCTGCTTGTGATGGTAGTAAGTGGATCAGACCATGGACTGGGGCAAGAGAATGCATTTTTTGGATCCCTATATTAAGGCCATAATCATAAAAAATCATAAGTGGATGTTATTACTTTTGCTTTTTATCGGAGGAACAGGTTTTCTAGCAAGAAGTGTGTCATAGCATCAGGGCCGGCCTTAGGGCCAGGCGGTGGCCTAGGGTCCCACATCTAAGGGGTCCCCGTGCGCGTCACAAATTGTATGACGTCTTCAGAGTCGAAACAGTCTCGCTAGTACTATTCTGTCTATACCCTTCCAGAAAGTTAATTCTAAAAGCAACTGTTCTAGTCAGTTACACAGCGCAGCATTGTAATGCGTAAAGTCAGTTTTAAATAGATATCATTCTCACATGTCAGTAGTTTTACTTTAATAGACATTTTTCCTTTATATTACTCTGTCGAAAATGAAAAAATACAATGATATTAATTTATCTTGTGTCACAGCTGATAACTTTTATGCCCACTAAGCCTAGTTGCAATATAACATGTTAATCTGGGCTTATTGTGATTTAAGTATTTCAAACTTTAAACAGGGAAATGGATCTGAGATGCCTAAAAGACCTTTTCTGCCTTTGGAAGTAAGTTAATGATGTAGAAAACATAATGAAAAGCTTGAGGGATGGCTTTAATAAGCTAACAGATTTCAATCAGGTAGTGTGCTGTGCCTACATTTCCTTTGTTCCTGTTGGTTCAAAGAACATCGTGCACCTTTAGTGAAAATCAAATTTACAGAAACGAACCAAATCCATTTACAGACTGAAATGAAGATGTGGCATGCCGGGCTCCAAAACTTTTCACATTTCATTTCCCTTTCCTTATTCCCGTAACCTGATTGGACAGGGCTTTGGGGGCATCTCACTGATGTTATTTATGGTCAAGTTCAGGGGAATTGACATTACCTTCAGTGTAGCTCACTGAGAATCGGATGTGTGCTTCTCATTCTGTTAATGTGCTTGTGTATTCACAGGCAAGACCTGCTTGTACCTTATTCAGTTACGCACTGTGTTCCTCAGCCCAAAGGGCAGTGCTATGAATCAAAACTCCAACTCAGTGCGGAGCGTGAAGCCACTAAGACCCAGGAAATAATTAATATGTTTGAAACTCTACAGCATAAACAAACACAAATTGAATACACGCTACAGTATAATCAATTAAACTGCCATTGAAACCATGTGAAAAACAGCAGTGCCAACAGTTTTTGTTCATCCTTAATCAACGTGCAAATAAGAAAATATAATGCAGTACGCTAGTAGTGAACTTGTTCTGCTAAGCAGAGATTTGCTGATCATTTTTACAAAAAACATAAGTTGTTGGTACAGTAGTTTGTAGTTTTTGTTCTTTATTTTTAGGTTATTTTTATGGAGATGTTTCAGGAGGGGTGGCTTTTGAACACTACTTGTCTTCTACCCTTTGTCCCTTTTAAAAATAAAAAAGCAGAATAGAAATTGAGAATTGTAGTAAAGTCAATATAGCTGCCTGGGTTCCTGTTTATAACTTTTAATCAGCTAAATCAGCTCTTCTTAAGAAGGCCAACCTCCAGTTTATCATGGAGTCAGATTTTCAGTTTTCTACACTTTTTTTTTTTTTTTTTTTAAATTGGCCAGGGACATGTGTGTTTGGTAATTGAGAAACACAAACACATAAGATGTGTTGATCCTGGATGATCTATGGGCTATGGGCAGACACATGGCAAATGACATTTAATGGAGAAAAGTGTAAAGTATTGCATGCAGGCAATAAAAATGTGCATTATACATATCATATGGGAGATACTGAAATTGAAGAGAACTATGAAAAAGACCTAGGAGTTTATGTTGACTCAGAAATGTCTTCATCTAGACAATGTGGGGAAGCTATAAAAAAGGCCAACAAGATGCTCAGATATATTGTGAGAAGTGTTGAATTGAAATCAAGTGAAGTAATGTTAAAACTTTACAATGCATTAGTAAGACCTCACCTAGAATATTGTGTTCAGTTATGGACACCTCGTTACAAAAAGGATATTGCTGCTCTAGAAAGAGTGCAAAGACGAACAACCAGAATTATCCCGGGTTTAAAAGGCATGTTGTATGCAGACAGGCTAAAAGAATTGAATCTATTCAGTCTTGAACAAAGAAGGTATAGACAATGTCGACCCAGGGGACTTTTTTGACCTGAAAAAAGAAACAAGGACCAGGGGCCACAAATGGAGATTAGATAAAGGGGCATTCAGAACAGAAAATAGGAGGCACTTTTTTACACAGAGAATTGTGAGGGTATGGAACCAACTCCCCAGTAATGTTGTTGAAGCTGACACCCTGGGATCCTTCAAGAAGCTGCTTGATGAGATTCTGGGATCAATAAGCTACTAACAACCAAACGAGCAAGCATGGTCCGAACGGCCTCCTCTCGTTTGTAAACTTTCTTATGTTCTTACTCACGTGTGCACTCAAATATATTGTGCTTCCATTCTTCCATTTCAAGAATTGTCAGACAGGAGTGTGTACACAGGGGGGCAGTTTGGCAATTGTAGCTATTTCATGTTCATTGCCAGTTTTCTCTGTACCCTCCTCTAGAGAGGTGCAGGCTGCGAATCCCTATCGGCATCCCATTTTCACAAGCCCAGACTGCTGTTCACACTTAACACTGTACAGGACTTTTAAGCAACAAACAGTACGTTATTGATTAATGATATGCTCCAACTTGACTTCTCACACATTTTACAGCTCAATGTGTGGATTGATTAGTACCCAGTTTGAATCTCTGAGCTATTTGGTCTTGATCACAGGTAACAAATTAGCTGGTTTGCCGGAATATCTCAACACAGCTCCAGTTTCTTGAATCTAGGATTCTTTAAAAATCACTGCGCCCCCTGCTGGAAGAGGAAGGTCTATACTGGCTGGGGTACGTTCTGCATGATCTCTGCCCATCAGTGGTGTACATGTAAATGTGCAGTAGAGGAATTCAGAAAAGCATGGTCACTTGCAACTGGTATTACTGTGCAGACATGCCCTAATTAAAGTCCTCTGTGCAGCTGATTGCTCACTGAATGTGTGCAGGTTTATGATAAGCATAATGGCAAGTATATATATATATATATATATATATATATATATATATATATATATATATATATATATATATATATATATATATATGTCCACTTGGATTCCTATTTTGGCAAACATTTTAAGACTTTTTTTTCCAGTCCAAAGCAAACAACTCATTAGTCATAAGTGAACCAAGTAGTTTGCATAACAGACTTTTTTTTAAATGAAAGTGAACTTTCTTGTCAAGCTCCTTAAACAGTTAATCGAGTATGATATCGTGATAGTTTCTATTAGTTCTCAATCCATTTGTTCTCTAGACACTTTCTTTATTTGGAACATTGCTTCTTAATAACATGGAATGTGCAAGATACATTATTTATCAAGGGAGCTAAATCATCACCATTGATTTTTCTGTCGTATTATTCGGTTCTCAGCCTTTGTTAACACTGTATGTTTAAGGTGTAGTCCTTTGCTAAAACTTCATTACATTCTAAATTGCCATAAAAGAAAGTGTAATATTTCTTTATCAGCCATATGCAGTAAAAGTTTTCGGATTGAATGATTTAGTTTTTTGTAGAACTTGAGAAGAGGATTTAATTAAGCACAAGACTATGTGTAAATAATTTTTGATCTGTTTCATAAAACGAATACACGATTTTCTTTGTGTTTTTAAAGATTAATTTATAGATCAAAGCAACGTTTCATTTCAAAAGCTTGTAACCATACTGAGTGAATTTAAGTAATTGATTCCTGCCTTTTCCAATAATCTATGCGCATGTAAGTGAGAAGTTGTGTCACCTTGAGCTGGGACTGGAGGTTCAGAAGGTTATCTCAACCAATCGAGTTAACTTTATGAAATGCAGGAGTGTGTTATGTGCTGTTCTCTGGTTGCATTGGGCCTTGCTGAAACCCCATCCTCTCCCCAGCTCTGCCCAGCTGTGTAAGGAGTTATATAAATATACCCTCCAGAAACAGATCCCAAGCGTTCTGTAAATTGTATGAAGCAGTCCCTGCAGACTCTTGCATTTCTGTGTTTGTTGTACAATTAAACGGCAGACCCCTTAACATCTAAAGGGCCCTTTTCAAAGTGAATACTGCAAGCTGGAGTTGAGGTATGGACGGGAGTGTTTTGAGTTTCCTGAGCTGTGTGTTTGAAGATTCTAGTGCTGTAACAAAAAGGAAGGTTCTTTAGCAACTCAAAGAAAACACAAATCACTCAAAGCCTGTTGCCAGCCTTTAATGCAGTATTAAAGCTATTCCATTCCGGGAGGACTGTCAATGTGACAGGCATTAATAAATAAGCATACATGCCACTTGACATTCATTGTTATCCACTGTCTTTGTACCCTTAAAGGTTACCATAGAGTCTGATAAAGCACACAAACATTTATATACATACATACATACATACATACATACAGTCTTACAAAGGCAGGAGGCAAGCCTGATAAGTCACAATAATTTAAAGCCACTATCTGCAAGGTAATTATGAACTGCCTGGATGTTTTATTTCTTAATTTTAATCAAGCTGGCCTTTCTATACAACCATCAAGGCTTGGTAATTTATGCTACAAAGAAAATTATCCTGTTGAAACATAAAGTGCGTCAAGAGTGATTGGTTGATCTGTATTGTATTATATGTCCGCAGGGTTTAATTAAGTCATAAAGGGAGTTCATTCCAGTTTGAGTTACTGTATGCCACTTAAACCTCTTCTTGAATTGAGTTGATGGAAATAGGGAGATATCTGTGGAAACTCATAACTCATAAATAAAAGTCTGATTTTCCCTGTTTTTCTTATTCCAGAGTATGAGGATATATTCATACTTAGTTTTTATTTTCCCTTACTGTGCATTTCCAATTAAAAAAATCTTATAAAGAAACAAAAGCAACATAAGTTTTTTTTTTTTGTATAAAATGCTGTGTTTAACCATGGTATCGGTAATATTGCAAATAGGTACAGTACAATATTTTATTTAGCACTAATTTTATTAATGACCATCTTCTTTATACAATCGTAACTCAAAAGCAAAATGTTATTAAAAAAAAATTGAATTCATATCGAGTCAGTCATGTCTGGCACAAACTTTAATATCAAAGTTGTCATGCCTTTAACAGCCAGCCAATATTTAATTGCCGTAATAGATCAATCAGTGAAATAGGAGTGGAGGAAATCATGGAGAACAAACAAAAACACTCTATTCAGTGTCTTTGCAGTTTTGTTTTAATTCAGAGGCTATCACGCTGAATTTGCTGAGACTGCTGAAGCACTCCTTATCATCAATTTAGAGTCACCCTTATGTTCAAATTCCCTGCATATAGAAACGAAAATGCTCTGACACTGACAAGGTGGCTGGGTCCTGATGTTTTGTCAGCAGCTAAAATAGATTCTCTGCAAATTCCGTTCCTACCCTGGCTTGAAGTGTTACAGAAACTGTAGCTGTCCATAATATTTTAATATGAAACTAGAAAGTTTATTCATGAAAATGTCACCCCAGAGGTGGCTTCATTCAGCTCAGTGGTGACTTTTTGGTTGTAAATCTTTCCTTTTATAAAGGGCATTGAATAAAACACTGTGTTATTGTATTACAAAGAAAAAAACTGGCATTTAACAGATGTTATTTTGTTATATCTGATAGACTGTTTGGTCTGTTTATATTGATAATGCAGTGACCCAAAGAAGATGTTAGTCCCTGACCAGCTGGCTTTAAAACTCCAGGGCCAGCAGTCTTGTAATCTGATCCTGAAAATGCGGTGTTCTTGGCTCACACTTTTGTTCCTGCCAACGATAAATCTGCAATCTGCGGATCTGGTCAATAAGAAGCTTAAGGCTGTTAAAGTTGTCTTCTTTAAAAGTTCACTCAAGTGTAAAAACTATTAATAAGAGTTTACATGGGCTTATGCCTTCTATTAAGTATTCCATAGAGCTTTGTAAACAAGCGAAGCCTTTGTTATCAGACAATTTACAGCCACTTTTCTTGGATTGCTCCTCCGCCTGTCTTGTGAACCTTTATCACCCAATCTCTATTCACTGAAAATAAAAAGTTTAACTGTATATGAATGGAATCAAGCCAAGGAGTTTAATCGCAAAACTGTTCTTGTAAATGTTTGCACTTCAGTTCTTTGAAATCAGGTTCTGTTCTTTTTTTAATTGACTCAATTAAATTGAATGAGAAGAACACATGGGTATGCAGCTACCTTATTTACTCATTTACAGCAGATCTTCAATTAGTTGTATTCAGTTACAGTATTATGTCATTAGTGAGATTTATACCAGTACTCTAAATGGTTTAGACATTTTTTCTTTCTGTAGTTTTTTAATTTCTCAAAGTTCTGCAACACGGTATTCTATAAAACAAACGCATCACTTAGTGTTGTGTTCTCCTGTGTTGAATGTATCAACGCAGTACCTTTTTGAACATACAGTATAGGTGATTATGATTTTCTATATTTATTACCACAACACAGTTCATAAATGACCAAGACCGTATTTGTTGGAGCTCAGGGTAGCAAGGGAATTCCTATTCCTGTTCTAAGCATTTACGAGTGGTCTCCAGTTTGGTCCTTGAATTATAAAATGGTCTCATTTATAACAACATTATCAAGCATGGACCTGCTAGATATACTTGAAAACAAAGCAATTTTCTGAGTTCAAACTCAAGCCCCATCGACCTGTGTGTGAGTGAGTATTGTGGGGACACATTTCTGTGGAAATATGCAGCACGATACTGTACAGTGTGGAGTAGTGGTTAGGGCTCTGTACCCTTGAGCAAGGTACTTTTACCTAGATTGCTCCAGTAAAAACCCAACTGTATAAATGGGTAATTGTATGTAAAAAAAAAAAAAAAAAAGTGGTATCTTGTAACAATTGTAAGTTGCCCTGGATAAGGGCGACAGCTAAGAAATAGATAATAATAGTAATTCAAGTTAAACACAGAATTTTTTTGCATTGTTTTGGTGGACTACATCCCCAAGCAGGAGTATTGTATCTCCTTGTAATCTGAAAAGGTGGCTTCTTGGTGTATTTGGTGTGTGTAAGCTCAAAACCCTTTAAAAGCTTTTTCAATCCATGCAAACTTGTTAACAGATGGGAGTCTATGACAGATGTAAATCCAGGAGAAATCAATCAGTGAACAACACTTTTAATAATTACGCAATGATTGCATGAGAGCAAAAGAAAAACAAAACAACTGGATGCAAAAGCTGAAGCTGTTTCTTGCATAAGAAAGGGCTGGGAGTTAGTAAAGTCATTGATCTACCATTAAGATCTGTTCTATGGCCAGGAAAAAGCCTTCGTTGAGTCTCCAGACACCATTGGTGCACCTTGTTTAAGAGAATTGTTGTAACCGTAGTAACACAGCTGTTTGTTTAATGGTATTGATTCCTACAATCACTACATCATAGAGGTTTCACAGTATTGCTCAATGGGAAAACCATGACAAACCACAAAGACATGTATGACCAAGGTAGCACTTTTGTATGGATTATCTTTCCAATGGCACATCATGGTTTGGACTCCCAATGAAAGTGAATGACAGAGTCTTTTAGCTTAAATCCTCTTCAATATATTGTATACTAAGTCCAGCGTAAAGCATTGTCTAAATATTTGATGAAGTATCTGAAAGGGCAAGACATCAATACTTATGGACTGCACTGCACATATTTTATGCAGCTTATCATTTTGTACCACTGATGCTTTGGCTAATGCATTTTAATCATTACAAACACTGGGCTAGGTTCTTTACCCCATAATTACTTCATATCGTCATTTGCAATTAAAATATATATTTTTTAGAAAAAGAATAGCTCATACAATAAAGTTACCAAACAACTCAGACATTTAATTTTGAGTAGTGTTCGTGTCTTTAATGTTTTCAATTCATTTTAGAATCGTAATTGGTAGTTTTATTTCCTTTTTGAACAAAAATTGCACTACTGTCAACTTAAACACTCTTTCTAAATTATATATATATATATATATATATATTCAGTCCAATTATTTCTGAAATAAACATAACAAATGTGCAAAAACACTAAGAGCTGCTGGTTATTATTTGAAATGACCCCTTCTACATGTGTTCTTCAATGCACTGACTTCTGGCTTTAGCTAGGTAATTTGTGAAGTAATTGCTGTTGGATAATGTGCTTTTCACTGTAGCTGGCTTACAGTATGTCTGAAATATTGATATGATTTTAACTTAATACTGTACTATCAGTGAGGTGGCATGGTGCAATTTAGCTTGAAAACCAACCAAATCTCGAATACATTATTTCATATAAAATGATTAATACATTTTACAAAGCAAAAGCTCTATAGTTTGAAATATGAAATAAATCCAAATTGCCTTAAATGCCAAGTTTACAAAGAATCAATATGGCATGCATGATAATGTTTGCCCAAAAGTTCTGCAAAACCTGGCCTGACTGTAACATAAATTAATAATATGATCTAGTCTAGTTTTCTGTCTTCAGTGTGCAATTGTAGAGGAAACTGACAGCCCAGTGGCAAGGAGGATTATTCCAGGATACGGTTAATGGCTTTAGTACTGTATGGGTATTAGGACACTATAATCATTCTGAGTTTTTTCCTCCCATTTCTCAATTGATTTCCCCTTTTGAACCTTGCAGATTGTTTGTTTGTTTTTTTCACCTTCAGACACAATATACTGGTAATCCCCTTATTAATATGATAATCAGGTTTCAGATCTATGTTATAAGGTTGTTCTTGGGTAATGATGTCAGGCAATGCAATCACAAATAGCCTACTTAAGGACAGTCTACTTAAGGATCTCCAAGATCAAGTTATTATGTGGGTGGACTCCTTGTACTCCTTGTACTACACTATAGCAGCTGTCCCTCCTTCAGGACACCACTGTCAATGAGCAGTATGCTGCCAATGAGCAGTATGCTGCCAGTGAGCACTGTGCTGTTCCAATTATGGCCCTGCTCCCTCTCTGCAAACAGTATCATTCAGGTCTCGGTGAGAGTGGTTAGCGAGTAAGCATTCTGAAGGTTGAGTGACCCATAAAGTCTCAACCCGAGTAAAATACATCAAGTGCTGTAAATCTTTATTAAAATTATTGTAGATAAGTATTCATAAAAGTAAAACGAATGAGAATGATGTTTTTCATTTGTTACATTCTGCTCATGGAAGAACTACAGAGTTCTGCTTAGATCAAATCAAATCATGAAATCTGTTTCATTGGTGGCTAATCTAAATCAGTAGGACACTGCAGATGTATTATTCATAGAAAGCTTTGTCTGCTTCATTTTCAATTGTGCTCTTCCCCAGCAAAGTCGATACTTATCAACCTGGGCATCCAGTCTGAGCAAACAGCAGTAACAAAAGTCCTACTCAGGTGTGCCTGGCTCTGCTCAATACTGTGTGCTATTCAGTTTGAGGTTTCTGGATGAATATCTAAGATAATTACAATCTGAAAGATGTACAATTTGCTACAGGCTGAGTTAAGTTGGCAGCATATGGTCACAGTGGGTGATTACTTTTAACGGTACACTGCCAAGGACGTGTGCCTCCCCCCCCCGTCTCCTCAACTCATTTCATTGGTGGATGTAGCACTGCAAAAACATTTAGCAAAACCAAGTACTGCATTAATATGTAACCAGAATCGTGGGAATTTATTGATGCAGTTTACAGTGCAGCGTATTATTTAAGTTGTCCAGTTCTTGTCAGTATAATGTGTATCCCTGTACTGTGCTGCAGGAATCCAGGCACAAAGAAATCTAAATCACTATAGCCAACACTGTTTCAACATCATGAGCTCTGATAAACAGGAGCAGGTCTGAACAAAAAGGCCAAAGTTAATTGCACTGCAGCAGTTAGATTGTCACTTAAGCTGTAATAACTGGACTTGTTTTTCAACAATCGTCTGACAATCGTGTTTTGTTTAATCCAAAATGTGATTCCAGGGTTCTATAGTTTACCCTGCTGAGAATTTCCTTAGTAAGAAACCGTACCTTGGCATTACAGTGTGTTTACATTCCCTCAAGGTAGTTTTTAGTTGAAGGCACACCAGGCTTTCTCCCTCATTTGAAGACTTATTTGCAGTCTGTCACTCGGCAAACTAAAGAGCTCTTATAAGTACTTGCAACAGCTGGAGGTTATTGATATCATCTGTATCTTAGGGATGCAAGACAAAAATAAAAAACGCAAGGAAAAAAGAGATCTCCTCCTTTTCTCTCCAAATTATGTTTTTTGAAAGAATGATTCAAGACTGAACTGCAGAATGCAGCTAAAACCTATTTGTTGAAAATATTCAGTTTAAAATAATGAATAGCTGAAGTGTCAGGTTTAAAAAATAAATATTTTTCAAGTTTCAGTGCAGCCTGTTTTAGATAGTGCTCCAAACCCCCTTCTACAGTGTATGCTGAGCTCAATGCTGTGCTGTTGATGCCGTTTGGCACGAGATAGCCTTGAAGATGCATTATTGATAGAAGGGCACTTAGCTTGGGTTGGGAATGGAAGCATTATAGGGAACATCCTATAGACTGGTGCCTCTCAAACATTATTGCTTACTTTCTTTTTTTAAACTGGCCTTCGCTACTCAAATGTCATTAGCTGCGTGATTTTGGGCAGGTATTTGAATCCATTACGGTATTGCACATACAAGTATTAGAAACAAAATCACATGCTTGCAAAGGGAAGGAGTGGAAATACTGTGTTCTTTGCACATTTCATACCTCCAGAGAATTAGTTCAAGTTTAATGCATGTGTGAGCATGTAGTGCTGGAAAGGTACTGAGGATTATACCCTTCCAGACAGTCACAGCCTCATATTACTCAGCACAGTCTGCCACTAGAAAGAGCTCCGCACAGCAATTATACAACAATGGAATCATTGAGACAAACGACCATGCATGTGCAGTTTTAGCAAAGGTTGTGTTAAGCCATGAATGTGATTCTAAGAGAGTGCTGCTTTTGTCTATGCATCTACTACCGCTACTAGACCTACAGAAGGCTAAATAGGATCCATGCAATAGAACTTGGGACATTGTTTCAAGCACTTGAAACGTGAAAAGAGCTCATGAATATATGGTTATGTGCCTCAATGATTCAATGCTGAGTCTTCTTCCATTGTGCAGGACTGCAAGAAAGTGCTGGAAAGGTCCACCAGCACCCTTAGTTATTTAGAGAATAAATACATTTGCAGAGCCGACAAATACGACATCACAGTACAGTATCAGGTATTGCAGTATACCACTGAAAACTTGCATGAGAAAGAAAACTAAGACCAAAGTATCTAATCAGTACTCGAAGGCAGACTTTCTTTGGTTTAAAAAAAAAACCCAAAAAAACACCATTGCCATGGAGACCACAGCTTGCCACTCTTGTCCTGTAGCACCAACTACAAAGGAGATGTTTTACAACTATATTGACCTCCAAAACACAGTGGCGATGTTAACCTGAAGGCTTTCTGATGATGGGGACGTGGCGACGAGCCTGTAACTGTCAGAAAAGCCATGAATCTTCATAGCTCTTTGTAGCTTAATCGGAACAATCAGTGTTCTTTTCCTAGCAGAGGGATTTCATTTAGAGTTTGTTTTAGCTTGGGGCTTTCATGACAAGAAACCTTTGTTTTGGAAGAGTTTTTGATTTGAAAGCATGTTTCCCCGAGCTGTGTTTGACGTTGTTTGATTACGAGTCTATGTGCTTTTGATCTGCAGTGATGAGCAGTGTGGGATACAGCATGCTTAACAATAGGGATATTAGTATGTTTTGAGTTCCTCACTTGGAAATACTGTACTTGCCCAAGAATAAGATGAACAACATAACATGTTTTATCATAAATAATTCATTATCCTTAAACCGTGTTTGTTTACCCTGAAAATCGTGCCGTTTCAGATGTCTATTATACAGGGGAAATGTTTGTTTTGTTCCAACAGATCCTTCTGTATTCCTTTGTTGGTCTTTCACTATAGTAGCCTCCTGGGTTTGAGAAATTAATCTTTTTTTTTTTTTTTTTTTAATTCTGACAGCATGGATATTTTTATTTTTTATTTTATTTTTTTTTTTTACTTTGAAACTCTTCCCTAATGCCACAGTTTACATCTCTAATATTTTTTGTTAAACGATGAACTGAACCTAATGAATGTATTTGTTTGCCTGGTCCCATTATGTTCATGCTATTATTATTTTAGTGGAAACAATAAAAGAAAAAAAATAAGTTAATCATACAGCTGATTGATTTATTTGACTTTCCATGGCTGTGCAGGGAGATTAAAATTGCCTACAGTAGATGTGAATGAGATTAATAATAAATGTTAAACTGCATCATAATGTGCATGTTTCAGCAAGAAAACTGATTAATTCTTAAGTGGAAAAGAATTACACAAAATAAAAACCTACTTCTGTGGTTTGATTTACATGCACTTGAATATTGACTCTACAGTCATGACTGTGTGATGTTGTCACGTGAATACATCGTGAAACAGCAAAAGGACGTCCTTTTGGCAGCGAGACTTTAAGGGCGGGGTCACGATAAAAATAACTGTAAAAACCCATGTAAACTGGAGCAGGAATTGTGCTTGTGGCTCATGAGGTTTCAGCAGTCAAGATCCCGTTCTTCTGACTTAATATCATGTGATCGCCAGCAGAAAGGCCGTACAAAAGATAGACACCCCCAACACACACACACAGACACACACTGTACATTTATGGACTACTTCAACACTAGAACTGCCGCAGTTATACTCATACCTACATCCGCCGGTACATTTTAAACAGCATCAATATTAAAATGAAAAACAAACTCTCGGATACAAATCAAAAGTTTTATTCAAGCACATCATATCAAGCATCTGCACAGCCGAAACACCCTATTTAAATGAACAATTAAACATAAAAGGGTTTATTTTCTAACTTACCACATAAACCACTACTTCAAAAAATTTAAAAAAAAACTATAATAAACATTTCAAAAGAAACTAGTGTGTAAACAGGTATATGCACATACAAAACTGTAAAAACAAAAGTAGTTTTTAATATAAAATGAAAGTAACATATGATGTATGGGTTGAGGGATGAAAAAACCTATGTCATTTAATTACTGTATGACACAAACCAAGTGAAGTCAAATGGAAAACTTGACCTGGGGCGTGTGTGTGTGTGTGTGTGTGTGTGTGTGTGTGTGAGAAAAGTTATGTATAACTTGGACATATTTAATTTGAGTGAAACAGGTTTCAAATTAAATTCACAAGTTAAGCTTGATTTTAGTTGAGGGAGGGAAACAAGTATGTCAGTAACATACACCCCCCTCCACGGCTATGCATTTTAAATTAGAGCTATTAGTATGATGAAAAAGTTGAACACCATAACACATGTACTGAAAAATACAGAATAAGAATTGGCAATGAGATGTTTAATCACAGTTTGATAAGCAGGTCTCCAGATGTGTGACATACAGATTAACGGATGTACGGCAGACAGACACCCCTGTATACATATCTCCAGGATCTGACAGTCTCAATATTTGCTAAATAGTGTTAATATCAAGTACTGCTGCCCCCCTCTTTATCATCAGCACAGGGGATTGCATCCCTGGCAAGGTATAATAAGACTTGCATTGTATAGCGGTTTGAGCCATTCCAGGTTGCATTTAATCTCACAGTAAAATGTGAGTGTTCTTGCCAGCCCTTTAGAGTGCTAACCATTTTGTCTGCCCCATGTGACTGAATCCTGCACTGAAAGTTACCCATATTATCATTAAATTAAGCATAATAGACCTGGGTCTTGTTCTTATTCCTGAAATTTAACAAAAAGATGTCTTCAGTTTTAAAATGGATTGCTTTCAGTCATAATTCCCACAGCTTTTTCAAAGTCCATACTGCTCAATGGCAAAGCAAGGAGAGAATTCCTGTAGAGGGAAAGTGAAAAGCTACCATGCTTAGAGCTGAACTTTATCTGAGACAAATGCAGGTGTTGTGGGGGATTGACTAGCTAGCATTCGGCACACGTTTCAAATCCTCTAAGCAATAACTCTCCTGCTCGATCAGCACTGTAGTGGGTTGGGCTCTAGAAGAGCCAGGCAGCATACTGTCCTGAATTTATAAATCAAAGCTGCCTGCAAAGGAGGTGCAAGGTGCCAACGGGAAACCTTTGAGCACTGGAGGTAATATCAGTGAAACTGAAATAATCAACCAAGAAAAAATTATCCACAACACCACTTGCATGTGCTTGACAACCAATGCCTTGGATGTCACTGTTGGATGTCACTGTTAGTTTTCAATCTGTTCTGTCTGTCAAGGTGTGAGAGTTGCTAATGAAGAAGTGAAGGTTGGAGAATGCAGTGGGAATATAAACCAATCGCAGCTGAAATGCATCACTGTTTTAACACCGTCCTTGTGGAGTATATTCTTTTACTTGTTAAGCTCTTCTGACAGAGGACCATTCCAAAGGAACTCTGGAACAGCTGAATATCAATTAGCCCCCACGTTTTTTTTCTTGAGTATTACCATAAAGGTCACACAAGTTACAGTATTTACCAACATAACACCTCTACACTTCTACAGAATATGCCTGTAGGTGTCTATGATTGTGTTTTTTTTCTTTTTTTTTTTTTTTACATATGGTGTTAGCAGTGTGTAGGTGATCAATAAACAGACAATTATAATCCAGGTGCAATGTTGTTTAATGTTTTTTTTAAATCCAATGGCCTGGTGGCAAAACAACAGTAAATAATAACAATGGTAATGAAGCAGCTTTCAGTTGCTTATAATAACTGTTAATAATAGCGTATATAATACAATTCTTTTACAATTGATTCTGCTGTGACCACTAGCCATCTCCTAAAGGATATGTGATGCAAAACAGACACTTGAAATAAATAATTGAAATCAAACTTAAGGCGGAGTAGCAAGGAAAGACTGATTTTGGTTTGAACATTTTGTGACTTCAGAACTCGCGTACAAACTCTCCTTTGAAAAGGAGTCTGAGTTCTATTTAGAAGAACAGCATGGCGCCCTTGCACTCAGAATAATGAACGTTCATTATGTCGCAATTGTAAACCTTAAATAATTGGATCGATTTTTTAAACTTGTTTGCTGTAAATTGCTTTTCTTTTCACTTGTGCAACCATAAAAGCTTTTCTCTGTAAACTGCCTTGTGTGGCAAGCCTAATTTGACTTGTTGTCATGCCTACAGATGGGAATACAACTTGAAATGAAGGCTGATAAATGTGTGGCATTTTATCGGTTGAAGATTTTTGTTTATATAGCCCTCGTTGCAACAGGGACACAGTGGAGGCACCAATGAAGGTCATGTTGTTGTGCAGTATGCCATTTACATGTTGTTGTTTTGAATGTTCCAATATATTATCCCCTAAACAGGTTAACAGCCAGGTTCTCAGATACAGGTGGATAAAAACAGCAGCTGTGACTTCCTTGAGGATCTGTTTGTATTGGACTTTTTTATTGCTTTGCTGCTGTGCGTATGTTTAGAGTGACTGAAGCCGAAAACAAACATTCTAGTTTTAATAACACTAGTTCCCATTCAAATCAGTGTTTTTTTTTCTTTAGACAACTACAACTAAATAAATAAATAAAACATTCACACCAGGGGTTCCTTCCAAAGTTTGCTCATTTATGCTGAGAAAGTCTCTTTTAATAAAGTCCTGTATCTGAATATTCAGATTACGTTTTGTGACCTAATTACCTTACAGGGCAACACAGTTGGGTAGTTATAGTTGAAATACAAAGAGAATGGATATTTATACCAAATCAGGTTTTGAAACTACAACCTACCAACACACACACACATTGGGGATGTAAAGAAGACTCCTATTGCATAGCAGTTTCACCCATCTTTCCAGGTTTTACTACAAGCTTGATTAGCCACAGTGTATAGGCAGCAAGATCAGGTGTGTCTCATTAAAACCAGGAATGGATCAAACTGCTATGCAGTGGGAGTCTTATTTAAATCCCTGCACACACATACAGACTGTGGTATGAAAAGATGATTAACTGTCATTGTCTTTGCCTGTCCCAACACCAGATTTAATTAAATGCTAAATTTGAGGCGTAACTACCAATACAGTCAATTTTCTTACATTTACATGTTATTTTCTTCAGTGATTGAACAAAGTGTGAACAATAATTTGTTTTAGAATTGCAGATTAGCTGATTTGAATGTCTCCAGTTTCTTTCATTGTTTCTTTAATAGTCTCATGCTATCTGGTTTCCATGCAGAGTCTGCTAAGTTTCTCATTTACTAGGCAGGTTCTTCCAGCTCTCCAGAAACACATGAATTGAGGATGCCTTGCTCAGCAAAATGGAAATGTTGTACTTCATTACCATACAATCAGCTGTTTGCATGGTCTAACACTAAATATGCCCATTACTGCCGTCTAGCAGCATCATTTACTGAACCAACAACGTTTTGTCATTTTGCAATCATATCAGCACTGCATACATAAATGAAATGGACCTCTTATAAATTAATAAAAAACATAGCTGTGCATAAAACTTGTAAAGAGTTTCCATTAATCAATTTGCAAATGCTGTGATGGGGGCAGGACTTTGATAGTGCAGTATATTGCTGAAAATAAACTTTATACTCGTATCACTGCCAAGATACAATGAGGTCCAGTATATCATTGGACGAATACGAGACTTCTGTACTGCAGTAACTCTTGTGCAGTATTGACGATCTGGCAAATAAAAACAGATTCAATCATCCCTGCTTTGAAGCTAGAGATTGCACCAGGATTTAGTGTTGCTCATCTGCATCTTTTGTCTTCGATGAAAGGCGATTGGAAAGGATTTAAAACTAGCCATGTGTGTGCCTCCATTAGCTCTTTAATTACTGTGTATTGATTGTTTCAGTTTTGTGTCAGTCCGGTTTGATTTTGACCTGAAGTTGTTCCTAGGCTCCTGTCAGATCTTCCATTTCATGCATTTTTCATAAAGCTGAACCCTTTGTAAATGGTTTATCTAGAATATGTGCTTTTGTGATCAATCAATGATCTAAAGCTCACCAATAGCTATGTGTGAGCATACTATACACTGTGGGCTTCCCCTGTCAGGGCTGTTCAGTTTGTCTGGCAGGTTTAGTAAGTCTGATTTTAAATGAATATTCAGATGTGTCTGCAACACTTGAATTGATTGGAATAATTAATATCAGCTGTTAATTTAATAATGAAATACGAAGTCCATTGATTTCTGTCAAATGGATCCTTTGAGACACACACACACATCTTGATGCTTGATGATTTTTTTTTAAAATTTGGTTTCTGAACATAAGGTTAAAGGATTGTCTTTGATTCTATTCTCTTGTGGTTAGCTATTTAATATTTTAATTAAAGTCCTTGAATTTTTTTTTCCCCCACCCATTGTCTTTATGATGAAAACTGCCCATCTAGCCCATACTTCTTTAAATATGAATCATAAACCTGGCCATACAGTTATCCAGAATATTGTAAATTCCCCAGTTGCCCTTGGAATAGATGTTTAAAAATGGTTTATGTATTACTATTTTATTAAATATAGTTAAATACAGAAAACATATTGTATTAGATTGGTTGATCAAGGTTAATTGATCAGCTCAGTTTGCTTAATCGATTTCCATAGAACTACTTTTTTTATGATACTGGACAATCGCTGGCTATGAATTGTATTCTGTTGCTGCATGGACAGAGCAGTAGCTCAGTATATCGTTGGACTAACACAAGACTACTCTACTGCAGTAACTCTTATAGTGTTGTGCTGATGATCCTTTCTAGTCCACCCTTTGGGGTGTTTTCAGTCCCTCTCTTATTGGGAACATTTTGTCTGAGTTTGACAAGTCACTGCAGGCACACTAGTTTATGTTCACACAGTTTGGTCTAGGCTAGCACAGTCCCTATAACTCAATGGTTGCTGCATAGACATTTCCCTCTCAGTCGTTGCACTCTCTATAACTCCTGTGTCCATATTGACATTTCTGTCTCTGTCAGTTGAGTTCAGCAGATCCTCTTTGTAGTTAAAACTCCCCCAACCCTTTCTCCCGTAATCTCTCATTTCCACACATTAGCTCCCATTAGCAATGGCGACCAAGCGTAGTAGCGGTTTGTCATCTTGCTGAATAAAACATCTGCTCTAACACAATCTTCACTTCCCTAAACTGCTGTCAGCCGCCTTCACACGTTGTGTGGTGGTGTGTTTTACCTGCAGAGATGTGGTGAGGTTTCACTGCACTGGAGTCCAATTCAGTTCATGATTTTAACATTGGCAGATCTTAACACCAATGCATTGAAGCGACTTGGAAAGCTAAACGTTTGTACTGCTTGGAAAACACCATCACAGCCTTCAAGCACACAAAGGGTTAGTTGTGTTCAGGGATGAATGAGCTATTACCAAATTCTATGCAGCAGTCGCCGGCTTGCAAGTTTATGTATTTATTTAGCAGTTGTCCAAATAATGCCTCTGTCAGTGCAGCCATTTTTCTCTAGGTAGATATCTTAAGTCATGTGATTGATACTGTGCTTTGATTGGCTTATTCATGCAAAATATGTAATGGATTAGGAAAGTGATACATTTGATTTGGGTTGTCTTATCGTGGGGTTGGTTGCATGCGATTAATCCCATTTGTCACTTATAATAGCTTCAACAAATCTTGATCAGCCAGCTTTCACTGGCATCTCTTTTGAAATAGGTTATTTATCTGCAGGGTCTATGGTAAGACAGGTTTAATGCTATCGCAGCAATTAGCTGCCAGGGGTTAAACATCTTTTGCAAATCCTATAGAAATAAAGCAATGATGAGCTGCTTTCCTAACTTGCATGGAATTAGGAGTGATATTGGATTGTGCAGCTTGCTGAAGGTTAACTTGGTACAAGTGGCCTTTATTATTATTTTTAAGGCCAGTAGCAATATTTAACCAATTTCATGGTGACTGTGATAAACATTTTTTTTTTCTAAGCTTTGCTTTGCTTATAAAAGGGGTGTTAACAGATAAATCAATAGAGCTGTTTGGATAAATGAGAAATGCAGGGCAGCTCATGCAGTTTAAAACCTAATGGCTCATAATGGGAAAAAGAGTTAAAAGGAGCTTGCAGAAACATGGGACTGTTAGTTTTATATAGAAGTGACCTTGACCCATAAAAATCTACACTGATGCAAATCTGCACAGCATGATTCATTTTCCTTTCACAGCCACAAATTAAAGTGAAATGATGGCAGAATTAGGGACTTATTATAAATTAGGGGGTATAATGATGTTCTTTGTACAGAATAAGAAAACGAAGTGCTGACTTTGAATGCTGATGCTAGTAGAGAGCTTACTGCTACTGTGACTTATGTTTAGGGGTACTGCATTTGGACATTGCATGACTAGAAGTGTTTATTATTAGAAGCAATTGTACTCATCTCTCGTTTGCTGTATAGTTAAAGTTACCATTTTATGTGTTATCTAAGTTGCAAACCTTGCAAAACAACAGCTTTTGCTTTACGGACCCATTCACAATGGAAGCCAAGGGGCTTACTTTATTATTTTTTTTAACATTAAACCCATTCTGCTGCAGCTAGCCTAAAGCTGTGCATTATTAAAGAAGTAAAAAGCACATTAGAGGTACGTGTTCTGTAGATCTGTAGCCTCTAGACTACAACTCCTCAACATTACTCTCTTATTCCTGTTTATATATATATATATATATATATATATATATATATATATGTATATATATATATATATACTGTATATAATTATTATTATTTATTTTTTTTTTTTTGAGATTTGCTTTCAAAATTCACGGAGAGGACGCTCCTTTTGAAGCTGTGGTGCTGAACAAGACATCTGGCGAGGGGCTCCTCCGAGCAAGCAGCCCCATTGACTGTGAACTTCAGAAGGAATACACATTCATCATCCAGGCGTATGACTGCGGATCCAGGGCTAGCGGAACAAACTGGAAGAAGTCGCACAAGTGAGTGACAGAAGCATGCATTTACACTGAGCAGCTGTTCTGGTTGAGGGCTTTTGTACATTACACTTCTATGAAAGGTAAATGGAAATGAAAATACCAAAGCAGAAAAACACTCCTGTATCTTCAGTGGGCTGGCAGAAATTGATTTTTCAAATGGACACCAAGTCATCTTGGGTCTGTCACCTAGGCATGTCTATTTTTCTGTGACTTGATTAACCTTGAATTCCGTTTTCATTTGGGCGCATCACGCAACATACAAAAAAAGCACTACACTCAAAATGGAATGTATAATGAATATCAATGTTAGGCGTCTCATAAACCAGACAATTCCTGGTAACCACCCACAGAGTTAGTGCTCTCTGTCAATGGAGAACATTCTGGGAATAATGGTCATAGATGATATTGGCTCATCAGATGATGTCTCTCTAACCAGTGGGGTAGTTGAATTGGAACATCATTCCGGTACTATTTTTTATAGGCAGCAGTGGTGTAGTTGAGCCGGAAGTCACATAATTAATAGGCAAGCTAAGTCACATAACATCTACTGCACAACTGTATGATTTGGTCAGTAGTCCTCTTTATGCAATGAAAAGAGTATTAGGAATTGCTTCTTTAAGAAACCTGAAAATGTTGACAAAAGCGACAGCATCGACTGACTGTGGAAACGAGCACAAACAAAGCCACTGACACGCAGACATGTAAAGTAAAGCCTTCTGACAAGATGGAGAAAGACACTTCCCGGAAATACTTGTAGAAATTAGATAATGCATTACCTATTATATGTGTTACAAGAAGTTTGATATATGTATGAGACACTGTAACAATACCTTTTTTAAGCAAACTTTTATTACCATTTATATCTGGGATATAGCTAACTTGCATGTAGAGAAATGTACTTACTGTGAGGTCAGCCTGATCACAAATACACATGGTAAACAACAGATATATATATGTGAAAGCAGTGTACAACCTGCGGTTTACCAATATAAAGTATGGTAAAAGCAGCAGAGAAACATAGTGAACTAAGAAATGGCTGTGTAAATGTATAATGACAACCTTTTGTAAGGGTTCCTGAACTGCAAACTACCTAGCGCTCCAATCACCACCAAGTTTTATGCACCCTGCTGCCAGGTGCAACATTCTTATTTAATCATCGGTGTATTCTGCAGTTGTAAGTGGCATTGGTTAAAATGCATGCACGCACACACATACACCCAAGTCTCCTGATTTCCACTAGGGCTTGTCAGGGTGAGCAGCTATTCCTGCAAAACCTGTGCAGCTCAGCATCTCTTGCTTTCAACTCTCCACTGTGGAGGCTGGTTTTGCTTACTTGGTGTACCTTGACAAACTGGATGTGTTTCTATTATTGAAACTGGCAGGTTCACACCAGGGCTCAGCTTTATTACTCATCACTCTACACTGTTGACCGCTGTGAAATAGCCATCATATCACAACCTAGATGGAATATTGTTTGGCTAAAACCCTTGTCTGCATCTGTGGGGGGTAAATGGCTCCCTACTGTGCTTTTTCCAGTCTGCCAGGGCCTAGTTGTGTGCAATGTGCTTTGAAAGAGTGGCAGAGATCTTGACAGCCAAAGCATTTGACAAAATATCCTTTGTTTTTTTCCTTACTTGAAATGTTACTGTTTGTTCATTCAAACTCCATTCCGGTATACCTCTTTTCATCTTTTCAATCCAAATGACATGGCTGTTATTTGTTTTATTGTTACCTTGCTCAATGCACTTAAAGCTTAGGGTGCATTGAACATGCAGAGCTTTCATTCTTCAGAATGCTTTTACTGAGTTTAAATGTGGAAGTGTTAAAAGCTCAGAGCACTATTGCTTAATGCACTCCAGTTAATGCTCGAGTCACACAGAGTGTTTTAAATGGCTTTCTGGAATACGACAATGCGAAGTGCGGCACTCTCGGATGCTGTAAGAAATTGCTCTCAGTGCGGCTCCTGGGCATGGCAGGCGCTCTCAATGGGAATGCAGGTTTACCAGGTTCTGCCCGTGGTCTCCTCTGTGATGAAGATGGTACCTGTCCTCTTGAGGCTGGAGGCTTAGAACATGACATACCCCACACCGATGCAGCAAACACGCATTGCTAAACTAATGTGCCGTACCAGACAGGTAATGGCATAAGAACATACAAGAAAGCATGAACAAGAGGAGGCTACTAGGGTTATTGACCCTTAGAGAAAGCATAGCAAAGTGTAATGAAGCACAGTGGAAGCGTGGTAGGGCATAGGTAAGCATTATAAAGAATAGCGAGGTATAGTAAAGCAGATTAATAAACATGGCAAACTGGGGTAAACTATGTTTTTCTTTTCACATTGTATAGCCATGTGAAAAGCATGCTAAAACTGCTAAAATACTACCGTGGTAAACTTTTATAAGGGGATGCTTGTCTGGTTCCTAATAGTTAACTGATCCCAGAACCGCATCCAGATGGTTCTTGAAAGATCCTAATTAATTATTTGCAACAGCATGCATTGGAAACCTGCCCCATACACCCACCATTCTCTGTGAAACAGTGCCTGCAACACTGACTTAAATCTGAAGAACTAAACCGAAGATCTTTACAAGAAAAGGGTTCATGTTACATAACTAGAAACAAGAAAAATGATCCTTTTTCAGTTGTGTGTTTTGCAAGATAAAGTTTTAGTCTATTTTAACAAGACCAATGGGTTCAATTACATTTGGGAGTAAAGCCCTTAAATCTGGAATGTTATGTGAGTCATGTTAAAGGAAAGACAATCCAATCAAGTATAATGCACTTTTGTTTTTGTTAAAGATAATTTTAAATGTATACTTGTACAGTTTACAGTACACAGATGTACTATATTGTGTAGTCCTCAAAAAGGTATATGCATTGTATAGAGTTTTGGCAGCATTATATGATTGTTTGTTTGTTTGTTTGTTTTTGTTGGTTTTTTTTTAAATGTATTGGTTTCTAATTCACGTATAAAAGTATATACTGCATTTGGCAATAGATGTCTGATGAGTAATGGAGTCCACTGACCTTTTGTTTTCTTTTCTCCTGGGGCAAATGTCTTTTTAAGTGCATACATCGTCAACTACCTTGCTATAGTAAATATGGCAGGCAGAAAGCAAATGCATTCCTGTATCACATTAACTTCTTTGGAGCCACTTGCTTCAGAGACCAGTTTTCAAATATAAAACCTGTGCTTTAGAAATCACCCAAATTGCACCTGACACCGACCCCCAAAATATCGGAGCAGTCAAAGAAATTATGGCGTGGAGGTGAGATTACAGAGCCAGCTCTCACAAGGGAATAAACTGTTTTGTTCTTTGTGGGATTTTGTTCCTGTCATTTTTATATATCTTTCAAACGAAATTGAGTTTGGTTTGCCATTTATTTGAACGTAAGCCTTAAAAAAAAAAGAAAGACACTGAAATGAAATGGTCGTCGTTGAATCCAAAGGCTACCTCACCACTTTGTCGCAAAAAAAACACTGCATGATGTGTTTAAAAACATTCTCCCCTGTCTTGTAGCAAATAATGAATTCAAAGGGAGCATTTGCAAAGTTCCTGCCATTGGGGCTGACTTGGTGTGCTGTGTTTTTAAACAGATGGTATCCACTGACATGCAAAATAAACATCTGTAGAGTACATTAATTTCCATCCTAGCTTTGCCCAAGTACACCATAGTGCTGCCCATGAAAAGGTAAGATAAAGAGATTTGCAAGGAGCTGCTGTCCATGGTGCTGATATTTTTCTATGGTTTGTAGGTCCACTTTATTAGAAACTATTGCATTAGTAAACCAGTAAGCATGCAATTCAAAATGGTCAAAGAATCAGTGGTAAGTGATAGGGGAAGACACAGCTGCAGGGAATTGTGGAACCAGTGAAAAGTATAATTTTACTACCCTGGAAGGAACGTGAGTCCACCCGCTAGCTGATTTGGGACCAGCAGCATATGCTTTTAATTATTCCACATTACAAAGTCACAGCTGAATATGACAACAGGCTTTAATCAGTTACTGATGTTTTGCAAGTCAAGTTAAATGTATTTTTCACCCATGAAATCAACCTCCCTATTCCTATTCCTCAAGCTGACATGATCAGAAAAGACGTGAATCTCTCAGGAGTCAAAGAAAGCTACTTCTGTGTGCAGGGTCTCCATGCTATTACAGACATGCTTTAACCCTTAGCATAGGGTTGCTTTTGAATATTAGCACAGGTTTGATGAATAGTAATGAAGAGAAACCACAAGCACTGTACACAGCGACCAAAATTTCTCGCTTATTTAAGGGTGCCACTACATGTCAGTTATTGCTAAGGCCTGTTAACAATACTGTCAATTAGTCATATTTACACATTTTTATAGTCTTGTTTCCTAAATACATTTAGATCAGGCCCACAGGTAGATTTTAATGAATAGTATGTCATGCTGCTTGTGCTGTTTTGGTGCACATGGTCTACTACTATAAAAAAATTAATATAAATATTAATATTGCTAGTCTAGACCGCTGCCCGTGCTGTCTTCATGGTCTCCAGCGACCAGCGACCCATTGCATTCTCTTCTGCAGGGCGGTGGTGCACATCCAGGTGAACGATGTGAACGAGTTTGCTCCCACGTTCAGGGAGCCCATGTACAAAGCGACCGTCACCGAGGGGAAGATCTACGACAGCATCCTGCAGGTGGAGGCGGTGGACGAGGACTGCTCCCCCCAGTACAGCCAGATCTGCAACTATGAGATTGTCACTCCTGATATCCCCTTCGCTATCGATCGCAATGGTGAGCTTGGCTTTCTTTAATACTATGACCTTGGTTCTCACACAGTGAGAAAAAAAAAAATCATCTCTTGTTGTCTCAATAAAAGTGCCTTACGAGTTCAAACACACAAAGAAAGAAAAATGCTAGATACAATATTCTGAGAGGGAGCTGCACACATATATTGGAGATTAAGTAAGGTCTTTCCCCAAGAACCATAAAAAAACATAAGAATACAATACAGTACAATACAATCCTGTTTTTATATAGCACTCTTTATGCAGAGCATCCCAGGGTGTTTTACAATTAAAACCAATCAATCTAGCTCAAAAATAAGCTAAAGCAGACAAATGTTTTTAAATTTGATTTAAAAGATTTGACTGTGCCAGCATGGCTGATATGACTTGAGACAGAGGCAGGGAGAATAACAACTAAAGTCTGTTGCCCCTCCTGATTTTAGACAACTTCTAGGAACTACCAAAAGTTCAGCATCACTGAGCTCATGGTGCAGCCAGGAGCATGAGGTGCCAACAGCTCCTGTAAATATAAAGACTGAAAACCATGAAGGGAATTATAAGAAGTAAGCAGAATTCTCAAATCAATCGTGAATTTAACAGAAAGCCAGTGTAGATAAGACATAAGAAAAGCTAAGATCAAGAGGTGGCCATTTGGCTTATTAATTCTTGTCAGTTTCCTAATTTCTAATCTAATTTTTCCCAGAACCACATTCATACAGTTCCTGAAGGACCCCAATGAATCAGCAGTAACAGCATGGCCTAGCAATTCATTCCTTACACCCACCACCCTCTGTGTGCAAAAGGGTCTCCTACTGCACCCTCCGTTTGAAGTAGTGACTAGAAATGACTGTGTTGACCCCTTTTGGGATTGTATTCATCAAGGACCTTGGTTTCGAATACTCCCTGTGGTATTCACAAAGAGCTGAATCCAAGTCTTATTTCATACTAATATGTGTATTTCTGGTACTTTATCATCCGTGCCTGCCAGAGCATGACAAAGTCAGCACGCAGTTTTAGCAGCAAACTCATCTTGCTTCTACACACATAGGCACAGATGTTAGCCATTATAAAACTGTTATTAAATTTGAATACTCGCACTGATTAGGTGTCAAGCAGGGATGCTGGTTTTGGAAAACAAAAGGCTGTCAGACTGAAGAGCACCTGTTGCACATTACTGTTGCCCCTTTAAAGTGACCTGGTACCCCAAAGGTATATGAGAGATCCACATGGTTGGCAGGTAATGCACATGTATCAGTGAGAATATACCTGAGTGTGAAACAGTCTGGAACTTTGTACCTAAATTTGCCTAGTTTTCTACTGTGGGCAATTTTCCCACAGTTTACTTTGTTTACTGTGGAGTGGGTCATTTTACCTGCAATTAGCACCATTACAAATATAGCCTTGTGTGAGTGACAACAAAGGATCTACCCCTGAAGACCCTTACAAGTACACTTAACACAAGCACTTACTGATTCTCATAAAGAGCATGCAATTTGAATCCACAACCAATAGTCATTGCCTGAATTAGCTGAAAACTAGAAATTATCGATGCATATTAACACTAGTGGAAAAATTGCGGAAAAAAAGATTGATAACAGTGACCGCCATTGTATCAAGGGTGCAGGTGCCCTTTTAGAAGTTGTCAGACATTACAGTAATGTACAACTCAACAGAGAAAAACCTTTTCCTTTTATAATTTCTAGTGAGAGGTCAATGTTGAGCTAACCTGCAAGGAACACTGCAAACGCACTTCAATATAGATCTTAGAGTGAAATTGCACACAGCAGGCCAATATTGAATGCTTTGTTTAATATGATACATGTATTTAATACATTCTGCTCCTGCGCTGCAAGTCTCCTGTACCACTACAGGGGTAATAACCTCTGGGATATATTTTCTTTGTCGTTATCAGGCAACATTCGAAACACAGAGATACTGAGCTA
The DNA here is from genome assembly GCA_030684275.1 of Acipenser oxyrinchus oxyrinchus. Taxonomy (NCBI): domain Eukaryota; kingdom Metazoa; phylum Chordata; class Actinopteri; order Acipenseriformes; family Acipenseridae; genus Acipenser; species Acipenser oxyrinchus. Next base: position 3,369,033 of record CM060262.1, read on the forward strand.
TGACAAGGAGCAGCAGTACAAAATCATGGTGACTGCCTACGATTGTGCTCAGAAAAAAGCCACAGATGATGTGTTGGTGCGCATTGATGTCAAGCCAGTTTGCAAACCTGCATGGCAAGGTAAGTGTTGGATACATGTCATTTATTTTGTGCTGTAGCTGTTTGAAGCCCAGTAAAGCCCTGGGCTGTTTAAAGCTCCCTGGTCTTCACTGTAAGGTGCTGGAGACAAATTAATTGGCCATTTTTATTAGGCTTGAGACCTTTAGCTAGAAACCAGTGGATGGCTGTGATTTGACTGACATACAGAGTTAGCCTTGGACATCTCAGTATTGGCCGCTACTAGGTTTGAATTTATATAGATTTTATTTTGTTGTCGAAAGCAGGTAAACTGCCTTGAATTCTCACTGCTTCAGAAGATTGTTTTTGTCATTTCACAGCATTAAGTAGTACAGTGTGTAACGTGTCCCAGTTTTACATGTTTCATTCAATAAAGGGTATTGATCTTTTTAAACTATTTTTTGAGCAACGCCAATAGTTTACAAGCACACAATACATGTCTACAAAAGTTCTTGCTTAGGAAATGCTGCTCTCCTTGTAAGTAAAATGAACAGTCACTGTACTCCAATATTAATGACAGTCTGGTCTTTTTGATCCTGTCTTACTTCTCCTATAGCTCTAATACTGATGGATCCTTTTCTGACAAGGATTTGTGTGTTGGGCATTGTGTCATGCATTAAAACAAATGTAAATGTTGGAGATCGCCCAAGAGCGTACATAATATTCATATCATTCAGTCTACAGAAAATTAATCTCTTCAAAGTCAGTTTTCAAATGAGGATTTAGACATCTTTCATTACCAAGTGAGTTTCCAGGGACATCAAAGAAGAATCTTATCCTCCCAGAAAAGGGCAACGTTCTTCAAAGGCTTAGAGTAAGGCTTAAATGTCACTGGAAAACATTACCAGCTGATCATAGAGTATTACCTGAAATATTGCAACACAGTGGAATATTAGCCTCTCGAGCTGTAAGTCCCACCCACCTGATTGTGTAAGTAGAGTGTACATGTAGCAGATGACTTCTGATTGGCATCACCAGGTGAAATTTGCTCTCCAAAATAAATGTGTATTGCAAATGTTTTTTTTAATATCGCTGTCCTTTGCTTCAGCCATTCTGAGGGGTTATTGAGTCAAGCTGGGTTTCTGCTTACCCTGTCATATTTCCAGCTTTCAGAACCTTCTATGGCTTATGGCTTTTCAGGGCTTGCTCAATTCTAAATTTTATATATATATACATATATATATATATATATATATATATATATATATATATATATATATATATATATATATATATATATATATATATATATATATATATATATATATATATATATAAAAAAAAAAAAATATATATATATATATATATATATATATATATATATATATATATATATATATATATATATATTTTCTGTATGCACATTGATTAAGTACATAAAACAATCAGGACTCAGAAGCCAAAGGGTTGTGCTCAGAGGAAGAAAATGGCAATTTGGAATCGCACTGCAGTACTACAATTAAAAGTCAGAGCAACAAAACTAGCACCAAATAAAACATTGTGTGAAACTATAGCACCAAATAAAGCATTGCATGGAACTATAGCACCAAATAAAGCATTGCATGGAACTATAGCACCAAATAAAGCATTGCGTGGAACTATAGCACAAAATAAGCAATGCGCTTGCCTGCACCTCACTCGAGTTTCCTCAAGCTGAACCCTCCTGAGAAAAGCTCCTCTTACAGCATGTTGTGAGTAATGCCTCTCAATCTGCAACTCCCTTTAGGTTGGGTTGCAGAAGCATTGATGTTACTGCACCAGCCTCTTTGTTTTGTTCTGCACTTCTTATTGTACAGTCATCAAGATTGGCAGGCACCTTGACCCATTTTTCTTTAGTTTTCCAAACAGCAAATTTAATTCAATTCATGTGTGCAAAATCAAATACTAGATACCAAGCAGCAGAAATGGTGTCAGTTGTATTGCACGAGCCCAAGCTTGTCTCCAGACACACAGTAGACCACTGCAGTAACAGGTCAACGGAGGCCCTGCATATTATTGTCTTGCTTCCAATTGTACAGCTGGGAAAGATAAATGATTTGGAGGATATGTGCGCTCCCTTTGTGACCAGCACTGATCGTTCATATTGAATAGCGTTTGACTCATTCAGATACATCATGCATTGTGACAGATTATTTTCTCTGACAAAACTGAACCTTAAGTACAACGAAATGATTTATTTTCTTTGGTCGATTTTTTAAACCTGATTAAAACGTCCTGATTTTAAACTGCCTCTGTCACTCTCGGAATGTCTACAAAAGCTAACTGCAAACAAACAAAAAAAAAATCTGGATGTTTTCAGCTCATAGCATTTGTTTGAAAAATAATATTCAATTGAAAAATCTATTTTACAAGTTGGGATAAGGATAAGGTAATCTGCCGTAGAATTGTAATTGTAGTGAAGGGGTGTCCCATCACGGTCCTGGAGGGCATTTCCGCTCCAGGTTTAACAGGTAAAATGAGATAATGAACTACTTCAGGGTCTGGATACCAGGTTTAATTGGTTAAATTAAACAAAGAGCAAGGCTGGAAGGGCCATCTTTGGCCACCCCTGTTGTAGTGTATATAGTAGGGATCACCAGCTAAGTACTCCAATACTGTCCAAAAAAAAAATTTCTTTTTCTTAGAAAAAACTTGATTTCTACATACAAATCTAATTTAATTTATTCCTCATATTTTCAAGTTGAATTCGTAATGGGAACCAATTACCCACTGCACTAGTTTCTTTTCAAAAGGAATTTGCAATGCTAACCAGTGTTAAAGCTAAACTTAGTAAAGGTTTATTTTAGTTTTTTTTGTAGTGTGTAAAGATAAAGATCTAACCGGTATATGAAAGCGTGGGACCAGTTTGCCATTGAAACAATGCAAGGGCCTAAAACACTGTGGCATTTGCAGGCAATATCCATGAAACCAGGACAGTTGCACAGGTGCATGTGTTTGATTTAAGTGTCTAGAGCTACTTAGACTCACTCATTACAGAGCGTGATGGAGACTTATGACAAAAACTGATCATTTTAAACCAGTTATCACTGAGCTTTCAGAGCCCAGAGAATAATAATAATAATAATAATAATAATAATAATAATAATAATAATAATAATAATAATAATAATAATAATAATAATAATAATAATAAATTCAAAATCCCCCCAAAGCTGAAATACACTGGAAAATGTAAGCATTCCTTCTATGGAGAGTGTTGATAAGCAGCTGCTTTTTTTAAAATAGGGTTGTATTTGCAGCAGATCTGAAAACACTAGCTTCATAACCCTGGGGCTCTATGGGACACTCTAGAGTCTAGTGGTACTTTACTTGTGGATCTTTACATCCATTCCAAACCAGGACCTGAGTTCCAACGGGATGTTTAATTATTTGATTGAGCAGCCCGTAGCCTCATTCCAAGCACTCGTTCACTGTGTTCAATGATGGAGTTGAGGCTCTGGTTGTTCCAAGGTCCTGGTGTTTTCTCTGGAGCCGTGGTGCAGATCTCATCAGTTATAGTTACTGTAGATTTCTTATCTTTTACCTATTGTAACTAATAATCAGTTGCTAGCAACATTAATACAAATATATTCCCCTCAAAGTTTTGAAGATTTTGTTATTTTTACTTCAGGAATAAGTATTGTGTTTAATAATGTTACTCAAATTTTGAGAATTTGTCCCTATGTTCATATATCACATAGAGAACCTTGCTCGTTATATTGTACAGTATATTGACACAGTTCATTTGCTTTTCAGGCTGGAACAAACGGGTTGAGTATGAGCCTGGCACCGGCAGCAAACCGTTATTTCCCACAATGCACCTGGAGACGTGTGATGGACCTGTCTCGTCTATCCGGGTCACCATGGAGCTGCAGACGAACCACATCGGGAAAGGGTGTGACCGGGAGACATACTCCGAGAAATCTTTACAGAAACTGTGCGGTATGCACTTCTGTTAATTTCATTAGAAGAGGCATATAGGAGAATTAATGCATTTTTGCAAAGGGGGTTTGTGTTAATTGGATTCAGGTCTAAAACTACCCTTTAAAACTAAGCTATGGATTACAATCCCCGCTGGGCAGTGGTTAGATTTGAATTCAATTATTATTATTATTATTATTATTATTATTATTATTATTATTATTATTATTATTATTATTATTATTATTTCAAAAAAAGATTGTGATTGGTTTTTAAACTAATATCAATTTAGAAGAACACTGAGAGACATCACTGACAGAATATATTATATGAAAAAGGTGATGGCTTTTCGATTTTTTTTTTTTGCATTCAGTAAGTGAACAGATTTGAGATGTTTTAATGATATCAATAATTATGTTTGCCGCGCACTGAACACCATGAATGAGGAGTCCATAAAAATAGCTTTTACAGTAATTGGGTCAAAAAGAAATAGCTTCCACCACTCATTATCATTCCACTGATGGATCAATAACTGTTTTAAACAGACACTCATTTCTAAGCCACCGTACCCATTTTAACAAAGCTGAGATCGAATTGATTGGCTCAAAGTGCCTTCTCATTTGAGCTTTTAAAATGAAAATACAATGTCTTGGTTTAATTCCGGCCTTTTCTCATTCTGGTCCATTGCGTTATGTTTTTTTTTCCTGGAAAACTGATTTCCCTGTCAGAACTCTGTGTCAGACTTTCTCTTGTCTGGATTTGGAAACATGCTGGCAGGCTATAAGATGCCACTTTGGGGGCCAGATTTAGTTGCTGGTTCCTGAGCTACATAAAGAGAAGGCAGGTACCAGATATCTTATTAGAACAAAAATAAATCACAAAGGAAAACAGAGCAATGAAAAATAAAATGGAAGATTTTGTCTTCACTTTTCGAGGTGTCATCTCCTCATCCAATTACACACATCCTTTTAAAACTTCTTGAGAGATAAATCTATATACTTGTTTCACCCTGATCTGAAATTACACAGTGTGTACAGTCATCGCTGTAAAGGATGTACGGAGACTCAGTGCAGTACAAAATCTATAAACCATTACAGATGGCTAAATCATGTATTCCTCTCTTGTTGGGTATCCTTTTATCTTGTTACAGGGGCCTCATCAGGAAGCACTGACTTGCTCCCAGCTTCCAGTGCCACAACAAACTGGACAGCCACCCTCCAGACAGACAGCGGACGGGACAGTGACCTGATATTCAAATTCGACGGCAGACAGGCAGCCAAGATCCCTGATAGAGTGGTGCCGAAGAATCTGACCGACCAATTCACGATCGCCACATGGATGAAGCATGGCCCTAGCCCAGGACTCAGAGCTGAGAAAGAAACCCTTCTCTGCAATTCAGATAAAACTGGTAAGAAGCACCTAGTTAGTGCCTTTTGCTCAGTGCTCTAGTTAGACTGTTGGAAATGTCAAGTGAGATCTTAATTTAACATTTCTATTTTACCTGGGTTGAGAATTGAAAACATTCAAATAAAGTTTGCAAGGGCAAAGGGAATCGGCTGTATTGTGCTTTAGTCAGGAACCTTGACTAGTCTTGCTTAGCGAGGTCATGACCCAAAGTGGTACAGCTGCATGCTGAAAAAGTCAGACATACTTAATTGGATATCATGATCCAAAGGAAAAAACGCATATGTCTCAGCCTTAAATTTAAAATAAAACATGCCTGACATGGAAATCAATAGAATCGAAAACTGGGATAGGCAGTGCTGGATTGCATTGTGCAAAAGGCAATTAGATTGAGGGGAATTCTAACTTGCTGTCGTCTTGCTAACCTTTTTTGATGGCCCACAGGACTATTTAGTGAATGCAGGCGGCAGGGCTTGTTTTCATATTCTTTCCGACGAGACAAATTCCCATCAGCTTTCTGAACGCTAACCATCCCCACAGTTCTTGTTGAAGAGAAGCAAGGCTCTGCAATAATTCCCCACCTTGTTAAGAGCTTTGAGAATTCATCCCAAAAGGGTTAACTTAGGGTATACTGTAACAAAATACAAAATGACACCTATCAAGCAGACATGCTAGATAACTAGACATTAGAGCCAATTATCTGTATGTGATATCCACTCTAAAGGATATAATTTCTGTAATGGCATTTATACTGCTTCAGTTCATTTGTTTGAATGCTTTACTGAGTGGTTATGGGAAACCATAATGTATTAGCAACGTTAGAAATGTAAATCGGGTGCATAAAATAAAAGCCAGTAAACGGAATGAAGCTGGTACAGTACTTCTTATTCAGGATACCCAACTTTTTTTTCAGTTTGTTTCATAAAAATGCATTTGGTTGTAGCTCATTAATCTTTTCCATTTCCCCCCCTGTGTGATTGAAGAGATGAATCGGCACCACTACGCATTCTACGTGCATAACTGCCGGCTGGTGTTTCTGCTGCGCAGGGATTTCGACCAGGTTGACACATTCCGTCCTGCTGAGTACCACTGGAAACTGGAACAGGTAGGCACTCTTTATGCAATTCACGTTCAAATGCCAACCAGTGCAGCTAACAGGGATCGTAACTGTTGAGGGAACTGTGCACGTACTATGCAGTGTGTGTTTATAAAAACTCCCCTCAGAGGATTATAGCACAGATCACCTTACTTTTTTTAAGAGTAAAAGAACATAAATCATAGAAAATGAAACATCTCATGAGGTCGAGGTCAGGTGATATTGTGAAAGCTGAGAATCTCAAGACTGAGCTGAGGAAGCACAGGTGAGTCATAGTGGATAGGGTCACCTTTATTGTCGGCCAAAAGCTTTTTTTTAATTGCACCAGGAATCCCAAAAAACACAAATAGAAAAAGAAAACAGCCCTGGAATTGGGGTTGACTGAAGCTACACATGCTACACAGCTGTAATCATATCACATGTACTGTAAGAACGCTATGTCAGACGTTCTCTTGTCTGGCTTTAGAAACACGCTGGCAGCCTAGAAGGGCCCGAGTTAGTTGTTGTTTCCCAGAGCTGCACAAAGAGAAGGCAGGTGCTGCCAGCACTGTAAGCCTATTGAGACTTCAGTGACTGATCGATCTCTATGCTCTCTGATGGAACAATAACAGACACATGAAAGAAGAATTTGAATCTTTTTTTTTTATCATAATTGAATTGACTGTGATGTCACACTGATTGCAACTCTGGTGCAAATATGTTGGTGCAGAGCTTTGTTTGTAGCCAACACCATAGAACAAACCAAGAAGCTAATTAAAAGTGACACAAGTCAATATTTCTTGTGCACAGTTCAATAGCGAACGAAATCCAGGGGTAAATCTTGTCAGACCTTGGTCTTGCTAGAGCTGGCAATGAACAACGTTTTCGGTTACACTTTACATTGTGTCTCGAATTACTGTGTATTACTTGTGTACTTGCACATAATTACAATGTTATTATGCATAGTTACAATGTACTTACCGTGTAAATATTTTTGCCTGATATGTATAAGTACACAATTGTATCAGAAAAGGGTTAGGTTTAGGTTGATGGTTAGGGTTGGGTTTAGACTTAGGGTTGGGTTAAATTTAGAGTTATGGTTAGGGTTAGGGTTATGGATATATCATGCAAAAAAATACACATTGTAGTACATTGTAACTGTGCATATCCACAAAAAATGGACGTAGATGTTGGCAACTCAGCACACCCTGTCTTTCATGTTGTGTTTATCAACATCAGCATTCAGATAATTTCTAATCGTTGATTACCTTACCTAAATTAACATTGAGTCGTCCAAGATTAGTGCTAATCAGGGTCTGTGAAACCAGCCGTACTGTATGTCTGAGTCTCATAAGGTCCGCCTTACTATAGTCAGGGAACTGAGTGCATGCATTTCAATACTGTTTTTAAAAGGTTCATATCGTCCGTCCACCTTTGTTTGTAACCTTGATTTAATTACCTGGGAAAATCCAATCTCTGACTGTTTTTATATTTGAAGGCATGGCGACAACGACCCTCTGGGTTGTCAACACAGAGTCTTTAAATTAACAAGCTGCCGAGAAAGCTGGACACTGGCAGTGCTCTTTAAAAAGAAATTGTCAGCATGTTGCATTTAAAGTGTATTTGGCTGGGCAAGTCTGTGTTCCATGGTAATGAACAGTTATAACTATCCATGATTTTCTACAGCAAATCACTCTGCAGGCGCCTTTGCTTTAATCAACTCCCAAAAAGTCCCTAATGGTTATGTAGTATTCAGGGAGTTATTATAAAGCACTCTGCCAAATGCCAGAGTTTTGTATGTTTTGTCACTGCTTTCTTTGGAAAACGATTCACTGAAGAAAAGGAAATTGAGTTTACATGAACGATGGATAAAGGATCAGTTCCTTTTAGGGGACACTGACATAGATTGCAAAATGTCTTCATACATTTAGAATCCATAACAAATGCAAGTATGTTCAGTGTCTAATGCATCACACACCTCACCTACATTGATCAAATGGCCGACGGCAGGTCCATTACTGATAGACACATTACTGATGGCTCTGAAATGACACAGTAAAGTGCAATTGTCTTATGAACTATGTCATTTGAAGTCTGTTGTCACAGACATGCGCAATGTTTTGTTTAAGGTCAGTAAATGGCACATACCACCTTGCTCCGATAGCTGATTACCCATAATCAGCTTCTAATTGATATCTATATGTGTGGTGTGTCATTTTCCTTTTCTTTTTCTGGTTGGCATCTGTAACTTTAAACCCTCTCTCCTGAGATATGCAGTAGCACTAAAAAGAAACCTGGATATTTAAAATTAGTAAAGCATTGTTTGGTTTTATAACTCATTTAAGCTGTAGTGCTTCTGGTTCCTGGCTGGCTATGAGTATTTTCACAGTCGTACAGTATGTCAGTATCATTACCAGTGTGCCATAAACAAAATCGCTGTTGTGTTCACTGTCTCTACGCAGGTTTAATGCATATCATTGGCCTGCCTTAGTGGGTGTTAAAAGCAACAGATGCAGTAAGTGTGGGAGAAGTTTAAAGGGACTTCTAAAACCAATGGAAGTGACGTTGAAGAGGCTCTGCAAAGAATGAGGTTTCTAGACAAGAGTAATTGGAGGATGCTATCAGTGTGTACATCTATAGGTGGACAGCATAATGAATTCACGCTCAAGAGCTCTCAACATAGCCTCCATCTTTGAAAAGTCACATTTTTGCAGCTCAGCAGTTGATCATGCATGAAGCGGCAGAGGCCTTTAGGAAAAGGGATTTGTGTTCTAATGTTCTAATCCCTTTGGGATTGAGATTTTCAATGTAGATCACAGCGTCACTTACTGCATACAGCGTGCATAAATACTGTATGTGAGCGACACACTAGTTTTAAATGGAATCTGTAGGGCTTCCCTGCCAGCTGCTATAAAACGAAATACTTATAGAATTTCCTATTCTATTTATAAGAAAAGGGTCTTTCTTCTTTATATAAATAGTTGTGTAAAATGTGTAAATAACATACATGCAGTCTCATAATACAAAACACATTCTCAAATATATAACTTTAACATTTGTACACGTAGAAATCTAAATCCACACTCATAGCTTCAACAGGAATAGTTTTTTTTAAGTCACTGCAGTCAGCCGACATTAGTATATATGATATATCTATTTTTGTAATTCTTTTAGAAATGGGACCCACCATTTTAAGGAAGTAATTTAATTTCCCTTTATCTGTCTTGTAGAGCCTCTCCAGCTGTAATACATACAGCATTACACATCTCGCTCCTTTCCAGTATTTAAGGATTCATTTTTTTAAATGAAATAACAGTAACTTAAGACAATATTAGAAAGTTGTTTTCTGGTAGCCATACTGGCGAAACAGATAATAGAAAGCAAGAGGTTTCAATCAATGTGTAATTTTCAAACAGAAAGGAGTATTTTTCCCAAATGTGTACTCCAGTCTTTAACTATATTTGCTAAAATGATTCAATGCCTCTTTAGCAGCCTCATGTTTGTCTTGATTCTCTTTATGTAGACATACTGAAAGAAACTAGTCTGTGATAAACAGCAAGTCAAAGCCTTTTAAACTAGTCCATGATAAACAGCAAGTCGAAACCTTTGAAACTAGTCAGTGAAGAACACCTTTGAAACTAGTCAGTGATAAACGGCAAGTCAAAAGTACACATGAATGCTTTACAGTTGTTGATGGTCATTTTGCAAAATGAACATTGATAAAACTAGACGTTAATTGAAGAACACACTGGTAGGGGTGAATTGGAGGGGGAGAAATGCGCTATTTATTAATATCATCGAGTCTCTTTTTAAAATGCTGTAGTCTTTAAAGATATTGGATCGAATTGTTTTAGCATCAACTGGGAAAATGTATCCCGATTTTAAAACACCTGAGCTTATGGAAATCTTTTGAATTTGTTTAACACTAAATTTGGATTTCATAAACCAATTGACCAAATATTCTCATTGCATTCGAAAGTATAGCCCAGCGCAATGGAGTTCTGGGGTTTTTATACAACTCCAGGTTGATGTACAGTATATTCTGTACTTTTATTTATTTAACATTTTCTATAAATGAAAAAGCTCCCTGATGTCCTTGTTAAAAGTTTGATTGCTTCACATGTTTTCTGTTACCTAATTTGTCAGGCCCTGCTGAGTGTACAGTACAGTATTTACCACCAGCAGAGGTTTCAAACAAGCCTCAAGTGTTATTATTAGGCACTGTGTGTAGATGATATGAAAATTGACTGTTTGACAGTAGTTGTGAATGCACTAGAGCTGCAAGCATGTATTTCCTGCAAAGTCAGTATAAACAAAAATAAACCAGTAAAATCATTTTTTATCTCCCTCAGGCAATCCATACACTACCCAAGCATTGTGACAGCACCGAAAACTTGAGCATACAGCCCAAGATGTGCAAATTGCTTTCTGCTATTGTGTTAGCATTTGAGCTGTATAGATGTTTGTGATTTTATAAGGTGTAAAAGCTACATGCGGATAATTGTACATCTGCTAAAAGGTCATTTCAAATGAACATAAGGAACAATTTGATCTCTAAACTTGCATTACGTAAATAATTCACACTTTCTTCCCTGGGTAACTGCAGTAATGAAACACTGGCTCTCTTTGGCAGAAAGGCAGCTCTGTTTTAGAGACCATTCTATCAGCTGTGTCTTAGAGCTATTAAATAGTGCAATTACAAGTTAACTGGTACTTGAGATTTCAAAGAGGTAATTGCATGTCTTTAGCATAAAGTGCAAGAGGACCATGAACAAAGTGAAAGGCATCTCTAGTGTCTCTGTTGTCCTCGTCTAGAAGGTACCATCCTTTTAGTGTTTTATTGGCGTTATAGGCGCTTGTATTTATAGGTTTATCTTGTTGTTGAACCCCATGGTGTGAAGGCTGGAGGCTGTGTTCCCCTATATCTCTTGCCACACACACACCCAAATAAGAATTAGAAAAACTCCCACCACACAGAGCAGTAAGAGATAAGATAGATGAGTCAAAATAATCCAGTGTAGGAAGAGAAAACAATACAGGTAGCAAAACTGCCAGTTCAGCATCCACACTCACCCAGTCTATTCAGTTCTACCTCTCAACCTTCAAACCTGACAGATTTCATTTGCCTTTACTGATTTTTCTTATCCTCTTTTCATTTGTGCTATTGCTTCACACCAGCTGCTGCTCACTAAAGTTTAGAGGAGAAAGTTTCAGGTATTCACTGTATAGGCTCCTTGACTTTTACACCGCAGTTCAGTCTAGTAGGACAGACCCCTGGTATTGAAACATTTAATAGAATCCTCACATTCATAGCGTGGCATCTTTCTGTTCATCTTTCAAACTTAATCTCGCATGCAGCACATCACATCTTACACATAAACCAAAGAATTAACCTCACATCATTTTTTACGTTCCAAAATTGAGCTTTTTGACAGGGTACTTAAATTGCACTTGTAGTAATTGGATGCAAGAAAACAGGATGGCTGCTCAAGTTGGCTTTGAGGGTTGTATGCCACTTGTCATTATTGGCGGCAGCTGCAGTACTCTGCAGGGCTCACATATGCCCAAAGAGAGAGAATGCCAACCCTTGTTGCCAAAAATGTTGAGAGTACCCATATTTAACTTCAACACCGTGTGCAGTCCGAAGCTGCTAAGATCAGGGGCCAGAATGAAAGTGGTCTTCTGAGAGTCAGAGTTAATTCTCTACTCCGCTGCATCACCGAATCGTGGATGGGCTGCAAATTGGATTTCAGTCTAAAGTGTGTCAGTGACTGATAAGAATCAGAGAATTTTTATTTTATTTATTAATATATATATATATATATATATATATATATATATATATATATATATATATATATATATATATATATATACATATATACATACACATACACAGTGGGTGGGTTTTTATAGTCGTTTTAATGTGCTTACTAATTCAGTTGCTTTAATATGCATTTATATTAAGTTTCTATACGTATTGTGTCAGTTTCGAGTTCTTTCATTTCCCATCGGCAAAACCAGCTATGTGCAGTTTTGCATAGCCTAACACGACTCAAAGTCGCAGATGGGTGTCTGAGCTAAACGCCAAAAGGCAGGAGATTAGCAGAGATAGTGTGAGATGTGGGAGGGGAACCGACAAGATGGATGCGCCCTGCTATCTACAACGTGGTATGCAACACGTCATGGACAGAGCGCAACCCCCCACTTTCCCCCCCGCAGAGGGAATGTGCAATGATAGAGTGGAAACCCCTATCATTGGACAGAAGTAAGACAAATGGGAGTGGAGTCAACAATTGTTTACAAAGGTATAAGTATCAAACATTGTGAAGTTTTGTCAGTCTTTTCATCTCTTTCGAATTGACTCCATGGATATCTGTGCTTTCTAATACAAACATATGTACTTGAGCTGTACTGAGGCCTTGTCCAAAGTCAGTTTACTTCTTGTGCTTATATGATTGTATTGGAGGTATACCTTTCTTCTATATAAAGTGTTTTTGAATCAAAAACCATTTGTCACCTTAATTTTTTCAATACATAAGAGCTAACAATTCAAAAACAACAATATACTTTAAATACAATTAAATAATAATAATAATAATAATAATTATTATTATTATTATTATTATTATTATTATTATTATTATTATTATTATTATTATTATTACTACTTCACTATCATATAAGTACATAATGCTCCATCGGTTCCTAGTAGCTAATTTATCTCAAAACGTTGCCAGGTCAGGTCAGAAAAGATCCCAATGATTAAGCATCAACAACATGGCTAGGTAACCCATTATAGTATATATTAGGATCATGGATGCCCCTTATATAGACCTAGCCTTAAAATATTGCTAAACAGGCTTTGTATTTATTACTGGGGATCTATGTAAAACAATACAGGCCTGATTGTTTTAATGAACCTTTTAGCCTAGGGGAGTTGTGTATAGTGTAGTCAGCCCTGACAGTCATTAAATGCATTTGCCTAATTTAGCTTAAGAGGGCATGCATGAGCATCTTCCCAACCATGAATTCTCCCTCCTACTGCAACATGATGAACCAAATGAGAAAATCCACATCACTGTGCCTAGTGCAATCCTATCACACAATAATTAAGGAATCCATTTTGGAGAAATTGTTTCCTCCTACAGTAACCGACTGCGGGCTGGTGTTTAGTTGAAGTTCAGCACACCAAGGGGGTTTAGAATGCGTCTGGCTTTTACAAAGCCTTTACTTTTCAGCACAGGTGTGACAAGTAAAGGCTATTTATCTGTTGGTTTTAAATTAGGTACAGTTTAATGAGTCTCTGGTTGAAGGCAGTCTATTTTACCACATAGAAAGCGTATAGAAACTGCCGAATCAAAATGAGACTCCATGTAGTATATAATAAATAATAATAATAAAAACCTCTGTGGCTTGTCTGTAACTCTCTAACACAGTTTGTCACAAGCATGTCTTTCATTGTGACCCATTGATCTGGTAAATGGTCCAAAAGTCAAAACACTCAAGGTTATAAACTATTCAATTCATTGTGATTGTAAATGATTTACAGCTTTTGTAGCACTGTCACATACATTTTCCCTGTTTCGCGTTCATTTTGCCATTCTTCCATTCTTCTAAGAAATCCTGTAGCCAATCGATATACCTGTAATTTGCGCAAAATAGGAGAGTATAAAACTGATTGAAACAGGTGAATTTGTAAAGGAGGTTTGAGTTGCTTCTCGTTAAATGGTCTGTATGAATACGTACAGTATTATCAGTACCAGTAACAGTCTTTTTATTTTATACTGACATCTCATTAAGTATATGCAAGTCTGTGTTTCCTTATACTGTATGTGAACAGCAGTCCCTGGCACCCTGTGGATTTTCCCTGTGTCCTGTGCATGATAATCAAGCTATTTGAATGGTCTGCATGAATCCTATTGACATCCATCAATAACGACAGAGCCAACTGAAACAGTGTTAAGGAAGTTTATTGTGTTTGTCAAGTAGCAGGGTCCTGTGGATCGTTCCCCTGATTGTGCTGCTTGACGAGGACTCTACCTGACTTGTGTTCATGATGACGTTCACAGCTCCCCCGTAGGCTCTTAGCTTAACCTCTGAACCTACAAACCTGACATATTACCTCTATCCTGTCCTATTAGCTTCATACATAGCCCATAGCACCATGGGGAGATATGGTATGCTGTACTTCAAGGATACAGTGCAGTAATACTACATGTTTTGCTTTTTCTAAATTACATTTAGTGGTAACACTTAAGATTACAGTGCACGAATAGAGCAACACTGTAATTGCATTGTTATAACCGGGTAACTACCAATGTAATGTCATTGCAAACATATTCCCATAGGTTGTTGCTCAGTTGCTACAATATAATTATTTGGTTATATATGCCCTGTAATCTACAGTCCACCGTTGAAGTACACTATAAAGTTCATGTGAAAATGCTAAACCACCACATTTGTAAGTGTAATAAGTCTTCTTTTCTTTGTTTAAAGATGCAGTAACCTCTCAGGAAAAGGAATGTGTTAAATGATGAGTCATTTTCTTTTTCAGTTTTTAGTCTGGTAATTCATTAGTTCTCTGTGTTACTGAAACACAGCTTGCCTTTACTTAACAGATGGTAGAGACTTGTCTGACAAGATGTTAAAAACGACACATGATTTGAAATCAAGCCTAGTTCAGGCTGATGAGGTGTTTGGTGCAAGGTTTTATAAATGTTGGTGTGGTAATGGTTGCTGCAATACAAATTTGAATGCTTTTAATGTCTTGTATTAATACATTTCAGTCATTAATATTTAAGTTCTACAGTCATTGGGAAACAATTGTATGATGATTCACTGTAATTAAGTGGTAACATCTGCATAATAAGTCAACTACACATGTACTTGCAATGTAATTACCATGTAATTAATGGGACTTAGTTTGGTTTCATTGTGCCTATATTTTCAATACCGAGGTATGGCTTGATACATTAATAAACACTTTGTATTCGTTAAACTTTTCTAGGCTTCCAGTAAAGAAGCTACCACCCAGCAACTATTAATGAATATCAAACTTCATTTAATTAACTAGAACAGAGCTCCAGTATGTTACGACATGTGTAAATAAACGTGCCACTAAACACTACCATGCTGATCCTATAGGGTTACAGTTACTAATACTGTCTAACCCGTAACACGGTATGTGTGGCAGAACATTTTAAGTACATAATATAAAGTGTCACTTGGCATTTGGAGGACCCAAACCCTAAAGTAGTCTTAGTGCACTCAATTTGATTTTGATAAACAGCCAAAGAAAAGTGCAGTTGAAATAAAAACATGTGAAGTACTGTAGATAAACACAATGTATTAAAGTAGGAAGACAGTACAGTGATATCCGGATGCTGTGCAAATCATAGCTAGGAGTTATGGAGTTATCGACTAGATTACTCTTCCCTAATCTGGACATGCTATAAATTCATTGTGATAGTTGACTGCCCAAAACAATTGCTTTCTTTCCTGATAATAAATGAGGTTTGTCCTCTGCTGTGATTGTGCGTGATGACAGATGTAGCGTAAATGTAATTTCCTGCAATTGGTGCATCTTATCCTCCCACTCTTCTACTGCTTTTAGTCATAATCCTGGAAGACACATGGAGTGGCATTCAGCGTGAAGTCTTCACGAGTGCTGGGAGATGGCAATCAGAATACAAAGGAGCTTTGATAAAAATTGCAGTTTACTGTGCTGCAGGAAGATGCAACTGAGAGCAGATGATTGAGTATCTCAGGTTATTTAAAATAACTCTTTCCTTTCTCTGTCGTGCAAAAAACGTATGCATTTCGTGAATCACATTTTATTTTAGCTGCATATCGAATGAGAGACCAAAGCAGCAGCCTTTCATTCAAAACAGTGTATGTCATAAAAATGAACAGTGTTCACTCCGCATGTATCATAATAAGCACAGCATCAATCAAAACAGACAACCAGGACCTCTCAGCCGCAAGCATTGCGTGTAAAGCAAGACTAATATTTCTCATTGTTTCTGGGTTTATAGTTGGGGACCCTCACTGGAGTCATGCTGTAGTTTACAACAGTGTCGGCTGCCACTTAAATCATTTGCAGACTAAGCATTATTCATTTACGAATGCAACAGTGAGTGTGTCTTGTGCTTCCAGCTGAGGAATTAAATAATGGACTTGAGCAAGCCCAGAAAAGGAGTCGCATTAGCTTCAATTGCCTTAATAAACTGAATGAATGATTTGTTGCCACAGTTGGTTAATGGCTTGCGTGTTGCATTCTATCTTTTTTCTCACTTTTCTTTCTTTCAATTACACGTGTTTTCTCGCACAGAGAAGAGGGGCGTTTCAGTCAGCTCCTGACGGCTGCCTGTTTAAGTGACAGCTTTAAAAAAAAAAAAAAGAAAGAAAGAAATTACACTTCCTGAATGAAAAGTTAAACTGAAATGAGCCTCCCCCTTTTGGATTTGTCATTGAAAACAAACACAGGCATTTAACCACATTGCAAATGCGAAGCCAGTGTTGACCTGCCTCCGGCGAGACTTGCAGGAACAATACCTCAAGAGAGCCTGGAGTTGATACTCACTTGTCTGAAAATGAAAATATTTATTGAATCCAATTAAGTGAACTTGATTTTCTACAGGGATCAAATTCATTAGAACAATTTATTCAAAGGAGGTTTGTGCAAAGTCCTGGAGAATGAGCAGAGCAAACTCATTTATTACATGTTTCATTATATTAATCTAAGAAAACCATCCCCCAAAGAAAATGGTTAGAGGGAGAGGGAACGAACATTCCAAGGTTTAAGCTTATTGATAGTGAAGAGCTTCTGTTGCTGGCGAAAATTCTGTTATTGCTGTTTAAATTAGCATTGAGACGTGTACAACACGAATGTTCAGATCAGACTATTTAATAAAGAGATACCGAGCTGCATTCAAGGCATAGCTGTGCTTAGGCAACTACCCACTGCAGGGGTATTGTGATTGTATTGCTGTCTCTATATAACATAGACAGTGGAGAATTTGAGAATGAAATACCACCCTTCCCTTCACTGATTTTACCACGGGCTGTGTTGCTTTAGAGGGCTCAGCCAGAGCCACCTGGTCGTTGTTCAGACAAAGCATTAGGATCCTGCTTTTCATTGAGGTAATTGATATTCTGTTAGAATCTGCAGTCTGAGCCACTCTAAATTAAGAGCACAGAATTGGGAGGCAGTGCAGGGTCATTTTGCTGTTGACTTTTCTCCCCAAGGGATATGCTTATAACTGCTGCACTAATTAGGGACGTTGCTATGCGATAATTTATAGTCACCTTCAAGCATATTGGACAGAAAGTATCTTACTCCTGCATTTCTCTCTGAGGTCATGTAAAAAAAAAAATATAAAGGTGTGTGGGTGGGGGTTGTGCTGTGAGTCTGTTTCACCTCAGAAAGACAGCGAGTCATTGAATTTCACCTGGGTGCATTTAAACAGTCTCATATGAAATACTTTTTTTTTTTTTTCAATAAAGTACACCAGTGCCCTCAAAATGTGCAATGCATCTGGGGTGTTTAAGCCATGTAGATTTGAGCTCTCTGTTTGGTGTTTTGTGGCTATCTCAGAGGACTCTACAGTACTGTATCTCTATGTGTTTATGTTTGCGGTACAACAAGGTGACATTGCAGCGTGTATTGGTTGTGTTGCATGCCCTGCTGTGATAACTGCATCATTAACTACAATTATCCACGTGAGCACGTGGCTGGGCAGCAGTGGTGTAGTCCTAAATCTTAAAGTACCGGAACAGCAATTCATATATTGATTTTTCTAAAACAAATTATACAAATTCACGTTTTATTTGTACATTGAATTTCAGGTAACATTTAATAGGCAATGCATGCGTCTCACATGTGACTTCTCCCCCTTGGTCACTGCTGCCAGATTTTCCAGTCAAATTTGGCTGGTTTTGAAAGCATCTAGCAGGTAAATGTTAGTTATTTTTGTGGCTATTTTTATCATACATGTTTGTTTTTTTTCTGTTCCTTTCAATTATGAGGTCATCACCAGTGCAGAACTTCAATCACCACCGTGCCCTGTATAGTATTAGTATATCGTCTGCATCCGATAAAATTACCAATCACACAAACGCTCAGTTATTTTTTATTCGTCGCCAAATTTAAGAACTGTATCAGTACAATTAGAATTGTTTTTATTTTTGAATTTATTCTTAAAGACTATCTGCCGAGAGTTCTGGAAAATTTGATCTTGCACTACATTCTGATTTTTTTTTTTTTTTCCTGGACCTGCCGCATTTGGTCTCATCGGCTAAAAAAAACCAAACAGTGGTTCTGGCAATGTAGGTTGTGAGAAAAAAAAACAAACAAAGCAGATAAATACATAGTTTACTTACCAGTGTTTTTATTTTTATTTTAAATAAATGTGTAGCTTTTGTATATATATATATATATATATATATATATATATATATATATATATATATATATATATATATATATATATATATATATATATATATATATATATATATATATATATATATATATATATATATATATACTGTATATACTGTATATATATAAAAAGCAAAGGCAGACATTCATTCCAATCCACGGGTCTCTGTGGCTAATACACAAAGCAGCATTAAATCTGTGTTTATGGCCACAGTCGTAGGATGCACGTTTGCTCTTATTCATCAGCATTTAAAAAAAAAAAAAATGTTGGCCTTTTTAAAGTAGTACTGTAGTTTGTAATAGAAGTCCTTGATGTTCTCTTCATTGCATCACAAGGACGTCTGACTGAATCAGACAATTGTTCGGGAGATGTGTCGTGTGTGACTCTGCAAACATTTAAAATGCACGCTGGTTATCAAAGACTCCGATTCAGAGTGTGCCATCAAAACTGGTATGTAGGGAACCGGACACTGATTTCTTTGTTCCTAGTGTCTATTCAATGGAAAGACTAATTTGATGTCCCTACGGAAAATAGACTGCTTGATTGGTGCACTGAAATTAGACCGGTCTGGCACCATATAAGCATTTTCATAACAAATCGCTAAAGATTCAAGTCAAGGTTCTGCCTGTAGAAAAAAAAGTACTGCAGCGATGTTCAGGCTTGTTCCGGCTATACCAGTGCTGGGTAGAACCACACAGCCTTTTGTTTATCTGTTCAAGACAAGTATCCCTGTGATGCATTAAAACATTATTACATTACCACTATAGAAACAAAATGAAGACAGTGCACTTTGATTCTAACCTCCTTGTATATACACTGAAGAGTTAATCCGTCAACGGTGCAGTAATGAATGGAGAGAGGGTCAAAGATTTGATCTTGGCTTGCTGATGAATTGAATGTACTCCACCTACTAATAGCAAGCACAGTGATTTGACCTCAAGATGCTTAAAGATCCCACAGCACTTTCCATACAAGAGTGAGGGTGCTGACCCCCATGTCCCTGCTCTGAGTACATGCCCTCTTTGGAAATGAGCATGCCAGCATAATAGTGAAGTCCGGAAATAATCTGGGGTTAACAAAAGAGCAGTTTTGACAACACCTGCAATTATACCTCTTTCTTTTTTGTGTTCTTGAAGGAGAGAGGCATTTCTATTCCACACAGGACAAGAGGATGTTTTTTTTTTTTTTTGCACCTTCAAGTCACCTCTGTACGGGGCTCATCAATCTCTTCTTTCACATAGAATCAGTTTGCAAATGCCAGACTTGGTGTTGTTCTCTGATCTGACACACAATACCATACATAGACAGATGTTTTCTGCTACAACAGTTATTACACATAGTTACAATGTACTTTTTGTACGATATATGCAAGTACACAATTGTATTAGAAAAGGGTTAGGATTCGGATTATAATGTGCAAAAAGATTAAGTACATTATAACTATGCATAATAACATTGTAATTATGTGTAAGTACACATGAATTTACTAATTAAATGCACTAGAGACAGTAATGTAAAGTGTTACCATATGTCCTTTGAAGTAATTGCAGAAGTCCTGTGCCAGGTCTATTGCTTTTAAGATTTCAGCTTAAAAGGTGCCAGTTACTTGTGTGCCAGTAAACAGAAAACAGTGAATAAAGAAGGATTCTAGATATAGTGTTTTAATACAGACACAATACGTCTGGGAGATAAAGGTCCTTTGAAGTACAGTGAAGCCTGGAAGCTTGTGCTGTTAAATGTCAAGGGTCCAAAAGGATTGTGTGAAAAGGACAGCTTTCTGGCACTGATAGTATCCTGAAAACAACAAAAAAAGACCATTTCCCATTTCATTTAATATAATCGCGCAAATAGGCATTCCATCAACATGCATTTTAATTGTGTTAATGTAACACTCCCCTGTGGCATCACAGCAGCAGCTATTATTTGATCCAGATAACATGGCAGTGCAGTTAACGCTGGTGCCTTCCAGCCCTGAATCAAAGCAAAATGTCTCCAGGGCTGACTGAGCCTGCCATTTAGAGCAGGGAACAGGAGTGCTCAAGGTAGCAGAAAGTGGAGAGCCTGTCCAGGCAGACAGTGTGGTCCAGTGGTTAAAGAAAAGGGCTTGCAACCAGGAGGTCCCCGGTTCAAATCCCACCTCAGCCACTGACTGATCGTGTGACCCTGAGCAAGTCACTTCACCTCCTTGTGCTCCGTCTTTCGGGTGAGACGTAATTGTAAGTGACTTTGCAGCTGATGCATAGTTCACACACCCTAGTCTCTGTAAGTCGCCTTGGATAAAGGCGTCTGCTAAAAATGAACTAATAATAATCCAGGCTTCTAAAAAAATAAAAGAGGTTCATCTGACACTTTAAAATGCTAAAACGATGGTTGCAGGTAGCTGGATTATTGGTCTGTTTGAATTTCCACCACCCCACCCTTTACAATTAACTCCAGTCATTAAGCTAACTGGTACTTCCAAAACCTTCCCTTAATCACCAGGGCTCTTTAGATGTATTTTGGCAACCAGACTGGCACAGCAGTGTAATGCAGCCTGGGTATGAATCTGTCAATGAATTCAAAATGATTGAATAGGCTACTTTAATGATCTGTGCTGAAAAGAGATTAGCCAGTGTCGCAGCAATACAGCGTTTCAGATCATTGAGAGTAGCACAATGGGCACAATAAAACCTATTATGGAGAATAGTCTTCATTTCATTGAAGCCCCATCTTGCGTTATCTGTGTTCAAGTCAACAAACAACAGTTTGGAATAGAATATGACAATACATGGCGATACAGAATAACATAATTTATCAAGCACACAGATGACAAAGGGGGCGAGTGCTTGGGGAAAAAGTCCAATGATCTACAACATAAGTGTTTAGGAGGATGAAGCAATCCAATCAGTGAACCGTGAGTTTGTAGGGTATGTAATATTGGAGGCATGAGAGAACATTACTGTGCCTGATGGGCAAGTCTTCACTTTCACCTTTATACCACCTGCTACCAGCTCACATGGCTAAGCAGTTTTGCTTATTCTTATCTTCTGATGTGCCTGCCTACTTTTTATTCCCCAGTGGTTACTAATAAATTAGTTTTTTTTTTTCTTCTGGAGAGATACAATTACTGTTAATCAAAACATGTTCACCAGAAAGGGCCACTCCTTGTGAAGCATCAGTAATGTGTGCTGTGTCTGATTAACACCGCCTACTATGAAACCCTGGCAGATGAGACTTGAATGGATGTTTCAGAATACAAGTCGGGGATGAAAGTCGTGTCTTGGTGTTTTAGAATAATCTCAAACCAGGTGTGTCTAATAAACTCAAGACTATAGGCTTATAGTGAATGAGCTTAACTTCACTTCCTGCCACCAGGAATGGTTGGTCCTATTAACTTTGCTTCCCTCAGTCCAGTGAGAACCCTGACATAACACAGTTGCTGCTTGTTTTAAGTGCAATCCGATAAGTCAGTGTGAACACTGAACATACAGGGTTCACATACAGTTTCATGGCCACTATGGACAGCAATAACTTTGGAACCGTTTTTGCTATATAGGATAAGGATTTGGGGAATACATTCACTGGACTATGAGGAAATCACCACCGAGGGGTGCTGTTTATGCTAGCACTAACTCAGTCTGAGTTATTACTGTGTAGCTACAGTATAAAACACTCCTTGGTAGAATATGCACTGTAGTAATAATAAAAGACAAATGTTTGTCACAGAACTTTCTTTTAGAATTACTTGAAACGCAGTGAATGGTGTTGTGTGCAACATGGTTCACACCATGATATAAACAATGTGTAGCAGAACAAAGAAAGGGAAAAACACTTACTTCTTCTTAGATGTGTGCGCTGTGTGAAGTGTGCACCTCAAGTGAGACGGGAAGCTGCTGCTGCTGCTGCAGTGTGTGAACCCTTTGGACTTATTTAGCTTGCCAAACATTTCAGCTTCAATTTCAAACAGTTCAGACATCTCAATTAGTGAAGTCACTTAACATTATTGCATGGAATAGTTCAGAAATCGAAATAATTGTATGGATAAAACAGAAGGGGTTAGATAACTCTCAGAGATTTCTGCCTCTGCTAGCTGTCTGGCAGATTTAATGTTTGTCCAGATGATTGGCCAAACCCTTTTTGATTTCTCATCAGTGAATCTAATGTGACGATAGACTGTACAGTAAATGGTATCCACATGAGCTCTACTGTCCTTGCATTTATGATGCATTTGTCTTGGATATGCTTGTCTAATTGGACTCATTGGGACTGGCACCTGTTTAAATGTGGTATTCTAAAGAGTAAGTGAAGCTGATGTAATCCCCCAATGAGTTGAAGTTTAGGAGCAGACTATATTAGCAGAGGTTGAAAGATCCAGATGAGGAGCCCGCTGCTGTGAGGCCAATACATCCCCTTGATCACAAGTTGGAGACATTTTAGAATCTGGTTCTAGGAGCCAAGACAAAGGTGCTTGCACATAAAGACGTTCAAACAAATGCAATAACATGACTCAAATGTGTAGTCTTGGACTCTATTCACAAAATGTTTTAAGAAATGTTTTGCGGAGGACTGTTTTTAGGGTCCTCATTAAAAAAATAGGGTCCCTTATGCACTGATCTTGTCCGTTCGTTCACCCATCTGTCCGACTCTACTTGATTTCATTTTGCACCAGCCTTCACCAAACCATTATTATACACATCTAGCTTCCTGTAGACATTTTGGATTGCGTTGGGCTACAATCCGAAAAACTGTGTTTTATACAAATATTCCTAACCTTCCAGGTACTGTGCTATTATTAGGTAAATATGTGGACCTCTTGTACAAGTGTGTATGACAGTCCTTATTGAACAATACTCTGAATTACAGTAAAGGGTCCTTACACAGTAAACTGTATTGCATAATGTATGCAATTTACTGTCACCACAGCCTGACTGTAAATTAAACCAATTATTGAATTATGAAATATCAGTGTGCCTTGGATATTCTTAGACACAATTATATATCGATGTACAGATGAAGACTGGTACTTATGTGTAACTTCACAGACATTTATTTATTTCCCCCCTGAGGAGTCACTTAAATAAAGCAATGGAAATGTTAAATACACTATTCCATGCTTGCCGCTTATTGTGGATCTGCTGCACATCTGCTCTGATAATGGGAACAACATTAGAACTCCATTTAGCGGGTTCTTCTTGAAACAGGGTCATTCCAACCACTGTTTCCAATGGGGGCAATTAAAGTAGCATGACAAAGTCAGGAAGAGGGTGAATGTCAGTTTAACAAGATTATTCAGTATCTGTAGCTTAGGTTGGCTCTCTATAAAGAAATGTTGTATCTATACACCATTGTCACAAAGCATTCTCGGCCTAATGCCGTTTAAAAAACCATTTTTACACGTTTTTGTTCAAGGCACACTGGAGCATACGCATGCAAAAATAACTGCAGCTTTTATTTTTAAACTCCAGATTTGCGACAAAGAATGGCACTACTACGTGATAAACGTGGAGTTTCCCGTTGTGACCTTGTACGTTGACGGGGTGACCTACGAACCATACCTGGTGACTGACGACTGGCCGATACACCCCTCTCAAATTGACATGCAGCTCACAGTCGGCGCATGCTGGCAAGGTAAGCTTGTTTTGCAGAAGTTTATTTTGTGTGCCCAGAACTGAACAGGGTTTAACCTGACTTGAATTCTAACCTGGGAAAGACTGCAGATGAAATAAATAATGTGACGTTTTTAATAAGAGTTGGAAACTACTCATGTAAATGTAGGTGATTGTGCAAGATCTTTAGGATTGTCACTTCAAGCTGTGATGTACCCATTTCACACCCTGCCTCCAACAGTTGCATCTGAGCCATGTCTTGAGATGAGAGAAGTGTTAATAAATATCCATGGTTACAGAAATGTTGTTGAAAATAATAGTAAAACCAGTAATAGTAAAACATAACTGATATTTGTGCTAGGTATCTTTCTTGGTTTTAATTAGCATTAATCAAGTCTACATCAGGCCTACACCATTAAAAATATGCTGAATATCCTCTGCTTTAAGCCTATAGATAATTAAAATATTTTATTTTGTCTTTAAACTGATTTTTATTACTTAGCACTTTTGCCCTTGTTATAATGAGTCAGCAGACTGTAGGAAAGGACATCAATAACTTATAGACTGTAAAACCCATAGCTATATATAGAATGCTGGAGTCATGTAAAGCAGGTCCTGAAATGTCAACCAGAACCAACTGTGTATTTTTTTGTGATTTTTACACGTCAAATCGTGATTCTCTCTCTTTTTTTTCTTATTCTGCATCATTTTTAATTCTCATTTCTGGAGAAACAAAATTGTATGTTACAAACATAAATCTGTCTCATCTGCAAATTGCAAATGGTTGCTAAAACCGCCCCCCAAAAAAAACAGAATAAAAAGTGACATTTTGAAGCATAGGCATTTATCAAGAAATGCCATGTGGAAAGATCAAAAGAAAATGTGACCTTTTTGTTTTTCAGAATTTATTTTGATCAATTTAATTTGCTGTTGATGTATAAACATTTAATTGATAGCATGTGTCAAGAAAACAATAGAAAAGTCTAAGGCAGTTATACTACAGCATTGAAAAATAACAATTTTCTGCATGGCAGGGCTGAATGGCAACAAGGACAATTTGCCACACTGAACGATCACTTAATCATAGAGAGAACCAACGTCTAATTCTTGTCTTTTACAATACAGTACAGAAGCTTTTATATAGCACAAGTCCAAGTGCTTTTATGCATTTTAGCAGCGTGTTGTGAGTGGTAATCAGGTGCTTGAAATGTAGTACAATACCCACTGTGCCACTGCTAATGTTCTCTTTCCTGACCCACTCAGGGGGTGAAGTGATAAAGCCACAATTCACCCAGTATTTCAGAGGTAGCCTCGCTGGCCTCACCATCCGCCCCGGCAAGATTGAGAGCCAGAAAGTGATCTCCTGCCTCCAGGCGTGCAAGGAGGGTCTGGATATCAATTCTCTGGAGAGCCTGGGTCAGGGGATAAAGGTAAAGGATGAGAGCGCAGTGCCCCTAATAAAACAGCAGGCATCTCATGGATGTACCTCCAGTACAATAAGGAGCAATGCAACATTTTATTTTCCACCCCAGAAGCAGCATAAAAACAAGCAGTTAGCAATAAAATTACAAAGAAGACAAGAGATTATCAGGATACTTTTAATGAAATTTGAATCAAGCCTTAATCAGTCATTGTTACCAAACGGCTGCCATCAAAATACAGTACTGTGATCCATGACAAAATTTAATTTCCTTAGAAGTAGCTTCTAGATTGAAAAGCCTTTGGGTCT
The DNA here is from genome assembly GCA_030684275.1 of Acipenser oxyrinchus oxyrinchus. NCBI lineage: Eukaryota > Metazoa > Chordata > Actinopteri > Acipenseriformes > Acipenseridae > Acipenser > Acipenser oxyrinchus. The sequence goes on from CM060262.1 coordinate 3,395,288, forward strand.
TTTAAAGTAGATTTAAAAAAAAAATGTAATAACCAGTTACTGGTATTGTGTGTTTACATGCTGCTGATGTTTTAGCTAATCTGCTTCGTGTTATAAAGCAAACCATTTGTTACAATAGTACATTGCTGCAATTTCAGATTGTGCCACGGCTACTCTGTTATATAAACTTTGTGTTAAATAAAAGTCTTGATAGAAAATGTGTTGAATGGTTTTGCATATGGGAAATATTTATTTTACAAAGCTTTTCATTAAAAAGTATGCTATTTGCTTACTGCTTTTTAAATGTGATTTAATTTGTAACTCCTACACAATTAAATTAGTATTTCCTATTGCCTTTGAAAGAATGCAAATAAGAAAGCTGTTTGGAGTACAGACCATGTACTACTTTGTACAGAATCGCATGTTCAATTTAGAAATGGTAAAAGAAACTCACTAGATTAAATGAAAAACTTTTCAACTAGAAGTCCTCAGGTGAAGACATTGAGAATCTTAAATGAACCCCCAAAACACTATCAGTGGAACCCCAATGCACTGGCAATATTCAAGTGTCTAGCAAAGAATAAACATTTTAATTGTTCTGAAGGGGTACATGATTGTTCCGAAATTACCCCCTCTGTTTTACTGGGGCTGGAAACCTGAATGGCCCATTGAACTATCCTCTTGTCTTTGAGCATTCTTGCATATGAAAGCACAACAGCAACCAAGCATTTTCTGTCTGGCCAAAGCAGCCTGTGCATTTGTTAAAATTGCAAAACAGCAACATTTCAACATCTCATTAGCTGATGCATTTACATGACATTCCACTGAAGTTATTACTTGTTGGAATTCGTACATGCTGAACATGAAGAGCCACTGATATATCATTAGCAGTTTTGTCAATTAATTAAACAGTGCATTGATTATTAAGTAGGTAAAACAACACGATGTGGATGTGTAATTACATTCAAGAACTCTGTGATTAATTGCTGTTACTGGGGGAATTAAGAAACAGCAGGATAGTCTGAAAAAAAATAAATACTACTCAAACAAAAGCAGTCTGTGATTACTGGATAACAGGAAAAGACTAAGCTAGAGAGTTATAGCCAATAGAATGGCCACTTATGATTAATGCAGTATGTTGAGGGGTGAGGTATACAAGCCCTAATGGCAGTCATGACATTACCACATATGCAACCTACAGTGTAATACACAAAACTACTTGCTGGACATTTGACATGCACTATTGCAAACTGATATTCAGATTGTAGTCTGTCTGGATTTCCAGCTGTATTAGTAAACCAATTGCCTACTGGCTATCCTTAAACTCCTCTATATCCAACACCCAGCGCAAAAGTACTGCGTCTCATTTCTTCATAGTCTAATTTCCTCAACAGTAGTTCCTGAAGTGGGGCTGCTGGTTCGTTCGTTCTTTTTTTTTTTTTAACATATCTTTCAAACAGCGATTCTAAAGCCGACCTGTTAAATATTGAAATATAAGAGCTTTCCCATATTACACAGAAATCTTTAGCTACATCAGTTCATTAAACCTTTGAACACCTACCTATAGAGCCTCTTTTACTAGGAGTTTAAGATCTGTGAGAGCCTTTTATCCTGCTATCACCAGCACCCCTTTGATTATTGTTTTGTACTGCTGGTTTGTACTCAATGAGAGGCTATATTCCCTTTCCCAGATGAGGCTTTTCACTGGACTTAGAGGATTTCTGTTTCTACTAGCACTGTTCTACTGGGAACAACATGAAGTCTTTCTAACTTAAACAGAGTAGAACACTGCTCCCTAAACTAGACCGCGGCATGGTCACCCCTTTACCATAACAGTATGTCCAATAATCTGCAAGGAGTAGGATTTATATCTTACCTCAATCCACTACATCCCTGTTGTGTGCCAGAGTTCACCTCCTCCTCCCCAGCCTCCACCTGCTTTTAAGCTTCATCTAACAGGGAGGGCAGCTGTCCTGCCCCCCTGCCCATGGCTTCCCTACGGACAGCTATTCCACTTATCAGTGAGCTAATTTATGGGCAGGGATACTTTGAAAGGTGAGGCCAAAGAATGTGGTGTAAAATATGTATATTGTAGTAGTGCCGTCTAGTCTGTTTTAAAAAATAATCTATCATGAATTTCCTGAGGGAACTGTAAGTACACAAGCACCACGCAATATTGTGGTATGCTTAAAACAGTACTGTATCTCAATGGGAAGAATTTCGTTTTTTCTTTAACAATTAAAAATGTCAAACTCCAAAGCTCTGGGAGTGCAATACATATGTGTTGCTTTTCAGTACCAAAGCACTGCAATACATAAACAGTATTTTTAGTTCTTTTGTCACCAATATTCTTATCTCAAGAATGCAGGGAGAGGGAGGTGGAAGGAGAGAGACGGAGAATGAGCGTGGAAGGAGAGAGAATGAGATAGACTGGCAGATAGAGCCACCTCATGACATTGTGATTTGGGGTATCATCACTCGTTAATGTTTTATCTTGTTTTGTTTTGCCCAGTTCCACTTCAATCCTTCTCAGTCAACACTCGTCATGGAGGGAGATGACATAGAGTACATCAATCAGGCCCTGCGGAAAGTGTCGTACATCAACTCCAGACAGTTCCCCACTCCGGGCATCAGGCGTCTCAAAACCTCTACTACAGTACAGTAAGTGAACAGATTGAATGTGTCACCTTTGAAATGTGGCTTTAGTAGCAACTGCATTATAGTACTAACCATCATCAACAAAAGATCACAGTATCAAATCAAATCCAGCTTAATGTAGGGGCGTAGTCTTATTTGTTTTAGAACTGAAATAGTATTTTTCTTTTAATGTAAAAAAAAAAAAGTGCCATTGGATGTAAGGTTTGAGAATCTGGTGCAAAGTGTGTTAATCCTAGTTATGCACAGTAATAATTCACTTTCCAAACAAGGTTGTGCTTACATTCCCATGGGTTTCTGGGAGAGCCAAGCAGTGTGCAATTTTTCAACACTGAAGTTTCTTTCACTGCAAATGCATTTAGACATTCTAAAAATGATTACTTACACAGACTAAAAAATGCATTGTTCATGGGCTCTTTTTTTATATGTGCAAAACCCCAGTTACAATTACAGCACTTATTGAGACAGAATAATAAATGCAGAAGGACTGTGATATTTGTTGCCTGTTTAACTAAATATCTTGGTAACCTTGAATAGATCATAAACGCCTCTTCAAATAAATGCAAAAGATTTTAAAGAGCAATCCATTTCACAGTACAGTACTATGCAGAACATCTGGCTTGGACATTCATCTTACTGCTAAGACTGGTAAAAACCTCTCTTCCAGTTAGGATGTGACTGAAACGTTCACAGCCGGATCCCACGGTAAAACCATAGCAAAGTGAAGTAAAGCATAGTAAAGTAAAAAGTGATTACCAGTGAAGTAAAGCCTTTGAGACTGTTTCTATAACCTCTACATGTCACTCTCTGAATGATCACTGTGATCATTGGCTGTATTATCAGTTTTTGCAGCTTTCAGCAAATCTGCTTACCTTGTGAAGTAGGTACTGTATCAACACACCGTGACCACACAGCTATCCACTATATGGCAATAAAAATACTATAACCCTTAAACTGTAGAGCTTGAAGACGAATGAACTGTTTTTTGAAGAGAAGCAGTTTGGAAAGCAGGATTGTATTACAGCTGAGTGACCGAGGCTGCACAATTGAGACACCATCAGTTAAAGATCTCAAGCCGAGATTCTTTTGCCTGGTCGTTTCTTTAAAATATATATTTTTATTTTTATTTACCTTGGACTTAAGGATAAAGCCACAGGCAAGAACTGTTTAGACGACTGACCTTCCTCATACTGTATCTCTTAATTGATGTGCATACTATAATATAACTAAGCAACTTCATTTTTTGGTCATTGCAACATCATTTAGTAGAGCTGACAGCGAGCATGTTTTGGCTTTGTTAAAGAGGAACAGATCACCAGAGACGCAATGGGCATTAACAAGCAAAACACATTCAGGAGACACAAGAAGCATTTATATCTCCAGTATATTGGGCTCCTGCCTAAAATAGTATACTGAACCACTATAATGAACCACTACAGTGCATGAAAAAAACTGCTCTACTACTCCTAGCGCCACACCTCACCGTAATGCCCAAATAACAATTTGGATATGTATGCCTCCCTGTGGCATTGTGTGCTAATAAGACCATTGGTAACACCTGCCCAATTACCATTTTGCATTAGTGGAAGCCTGACTGCTATTCTGATCACTTACCCAGGCAAAGAAACAGCATTTTTTAACATGTAGAAACTACCAATAGGAAAAGCAAACTGCAATGAGTGGATCTGTTTCCTTCATGTGAACGAGTAACAGGTATTTTTATGCAGATTGTTCTGATAATGTATAGTATATTGCCAGAGCAACTTTAGAAATTATACTGCATGTGCAGTAGGTTTGCTAACACCCTTAAATTACTTGTGTTTCATACTTTATTATTTAGTGGTAACCTTGAGAGAGACGGTCCAAATGTGCTGATGGAATATAATTTTGTTTATACTGTATATCTAATTTAGCTGAGTGTATGAATTTGCTTTCTGCTTCACAAACTCGTTGCATCATGCAAAAGTACAATTAAGATGAGAATCGATTCAATCGTACTGGGCAATTGAGAGAGTGTTTTCTTTCAAACTCCATGTCAACAAGCAACAAAACAAAACAGAGCCATGATCTGGCTGCTTACAAGGTCTCACATTTAATAGCCCTGGTAATGCTGTGGGAGATGGAGACAGTCTGAATTAGTCTTTCAAGCATCTCGTCATTTTCTTCATAATTAATTTGGACAGCTTCCAAGTCATACAAGGCAGCCTTATGAGTCAGCCGGCTCTGCATCACTGGCCAAACCATTCGAGAACAACTGATTTAAAGCGTAAGAAAGGAAAGTGAAACAACCAGCAAAGGATTCTGTCACATGATATTTCAATCAAACCGTGCGGGGAGATTAGCTGGCATTGGCAGTACTGGAAGTGGCACCTCCACACAGGGTCGGCGCAAGGATGTTTGCTGCCGTAGGCAAACAAAATTTTGCTGCCCTCCCTTTTCACTCTTTATAACTCTATATAAACAAATTATTGTACACCAGATTATAATAAATATATATATACAGTACTGTGCAAAAGTTTTAGGCAGGTGTGAAAAAATACTGTAAAGTAAGAATGCTTTCAAAAATAGACATGTTAATAGATTATATTTATTAATTAACTAAATGCAAAGTGAGTGAACAGAAGAAAAATCTAAATCAAATCCATATTTAGTGTGACAACCCGTTGCCTTCAAAACAGCATCAATTCTTCTAGGTACACTTGCACAAAGTCAGGGATTTTGTAGGCATATATAGTCAGGTGTATGATTAAACAATTATACCAAACAGGTGCTAATGATCATCAATTCAATATGTAGGTTGAAACACAATCATTAACTAAAACAGAAACAACTGTGTAGGAGGAATAAAACTGGGTGAGGAACAGCCAAACTCAGTTAACAAGGTGAGGTTGCTGAAAGCAGTTTACTGTCAAAAGTCATACACATGGCAAGACTGAGCACAGCAACAAGACACAAGGTAGTTATACTGCATCAGTAAGGTCTCTCCCAGGCAGAAATTTCAAGGTAGACAGGGGTTTCCAGATGTGCTGTCCAAGCTCTTTTGAAGAAGCACAAAGAAACGGGCAACGTTGAGGACCGTGAGACGAGTGGTCGGCCAAGGAAACTTACTGCAGCAGATGAAAGACACATCATGCTTACTTCCTTCGCAATTGGAAGATGTCCAGCAGTGCCATCAGCTCAGAACCTGCAGAAAACAGTGGGACCCTGGTACACCCATCTACTGTCCGAGAAGTCTGGTCAGAAGTGGCCTTCATGGAAGACTTGCGCCAAAAAGCCATACCTCCGATGTGGAAACAAGGCCAGCGACTCAACTCTGCACGAAAACACAGGAACTGGGGTGCAGAAAAATGGCAGCAGGTGCTCTGGACTGATGAGTCAAAATTTGAAATATTTGGCTATAGCAGAAGGCAGTTTGTTTGCCGAAGGGCTGGAGAGCGCATACCTAATGAGTGTCTGCAGGCAACAGTGAAGCATGGTGGAGGTTCTTTGCAAGTTTGGGGCTGCATTTCTGCAAATGGAGTTGGGTATTTGGTCAGAATTAATGGTCTCCTCAATGCTGAGAAGTACAGGCAGATACTTATCCATCATGCAATACCATCAGGGAGGCATCTGATTGGCCCCAAATTTATTCTGCAGCACGACAACGACCCCAAACATACAGCGAAAGTCATTAAGAACTATCTTCAGCGTAAAGAAGAACAAGGAGTCCGGGAAGTGATGGTATGGCCCCCACAGAGCCCTGATCTCAACATCATCGAGTCTGTCTGGGATTACATGAAGAGAGAGAAGCAACTGAGGCTGCCTAAATCCACAGAAGAACTGTGGTTAGTTCTCCAAGATGTTTGGGCCAACCTACCTGCCGAGTTCCTTCAAAAACTGTGTGCAAGTGTACCTAGAAGAATTGATGCTTGATGCTGTTTTGAAGGCAAAAGGTGGACACACCAAATATGGATTTGATTTAGATTTTTCTTCTGTTCACTCACTTTGCATTTAGTTAATTGATAAATATAATCTATTAACATGTCTATTTTTGAAAGCATTCTTACTTTACAGCATTTTTTCACACCTGCCTAAAACTTTTGCACAGTACTGTATATAATTTTTTTTTTATTTTTACTGCAGCTTATTACTGTACTGATCTCCTTTGCCTTGTAGGTGCTACGGTGAAGATACCTGCATCTCCATCCCTGACATCGATGCCTTTGTAGTGGTTCTGCAGCCCAGCGAGCCCTGGATAACAATCACTGGGATGGACCACTTCGCCCGACCGGACAGAGAGTTTGAGAGCTCAGAGGGACTGGTGCTTTTCCCCGACATCCGAATCATCAGCACTGTCACCAAAACAGACCTGCCACCGCAGGGAAAAGGTGTGTACACCCCATGAATAAAGATCCATGCAAACGGCATGAACCGAGGCAATTGATGGATTATATTTGCACAGTTTAGCCCTCTGAGGGTGTCTGCTGGCTGGTTTATAATGCGATCCTACTGTCCCCATGTGGGAGTTTGGAATAGCATCCTCTCAGTGGCTTGAAATTGATCCAGATTTATTGTTCTTAAATTTAAACAAAATTGGACAGCAGACATGATTTAAGTCTGCTTCCATAGACATCAATGTTTTACTTTATAAATTCTTATGGGTTTAATCTTGTCATTTCCATTCTCATATAGTGCAACACACTGAATTTTAGTCACAATATTATAATATTGTAATAACTAATATATATATATATATATATATATATATATATATATATATATATATATATATATATATATATATATATATATATATATATATTAGTTATTACAATTATATATATATATATATATATATATATATATATATATATATATATATATATAAATATTATGGCATTTGTTCCTCATATTAGTGTCTTTATTCAACCTTCTACCATGCTGTTTGTGGATGCAGTGTGTGTGTGTATATATATATATATATATATATATATATATATATATATATATATATATATATATATATATATATATATATATATGTATATATAATAATATATAATATAAAAACGTTTTCAAGAGTCTGCACGATTTCAGAATATTTCTGCCTCTTGTCACGAATATCTCCTCATTTCACTGTCAAATGAAAGAATTGTCATTACACCAGCCATTATTTCATGTCAGTGTAAGCTAGAATTATGTCAGTTGCTTTCAGGTTTTTGGAAGGCAGCTACAGTATGCTTAATTGAATCTAGTTTAACCATTTCCATTACATTGTAACGACAACAGATTATATTAAAAACATTTAAAAAATGTTAGGCAAGGTTTTAGTGTTCTTAATTTCAAGTCATTCCATTGCAAAGGAAATACAATCGAAGTCTATATATAAAGTTTAGGTTTCAAACATTTTAGGTTTTAAAGTATTGCTTGGTATAGGTTAGTGATAGTGGCTTCCATTAGACTTCTCTTTTGAGGTCCCGATATCTCATTTGTCATGGAGAGGTTTTTTTTTTTTGGGGGGGGTGGGGTGGGGGGGGGGTTGAATTCCATCCAACCATCACAATGAAGAATTGGGATGGACTGAAATAACCTGCTGAGTAAAGCATCTGTCTAGCAGACAAATGACTCAAGGTGATCTAGCCTCAAACAAAAAATTCCACTTGAAGTCACTGTATTATAAAACAAAAATATTGCAGCACTCATATTCCTAAGCACTTCCCAGTCTTCTAGATATTTCTGAATAAAAAAATAAAGGGAATGACTTTTAATAATTAATTTTTGTATGCATGTACAATTTGAATGGTGTGCATCGCAAACTTGGACATTTATACTGCATTGCCCGGTGGCTACAAACCAAACAGAAATACACCTGCTTTTGTAAAGTATTCAAGTCACATACAGAATCCTCGAGATTACAGTGAGTTGCATACTGAGACATTTAGTAAGATCATGTAAAATGGAGTGATACCCCATGTTTCACAGTTGTCTGACACCAGTCTTTCTCATTAATGAGGAAATGCCAGGCCAGGCTTTATTCTGGCAGTCCAAAGCCACTTTCTCTTCCCTAAGCACTCTCTGCATACTGTGCCAAAAAGCCTCATTCTCAGTTTGAACATGATAAAGCTCTGGATTGTTCCTCTCTCTGTAGTATTCCCATCATCATTGTTGGTACTCATACACCACGCGCTCTGCTCCAAAGAAAAACAAAACAAGCATCAGGTGGCGATATGAAACCTCTTCATGTTGATTTTCTCATGGGGTGCAGCAGCAAGCCTGCCTGTACTTGTCTCGCATCATCCTGACTTCCCAAACACCCCCTCCTTCAACAAGATGCTCCCAGTCGCGTGGGGTGCCTGGGGGATACCTGCCTTCAAGGTGCCAAAAACGAGTTGCACGCACCCCTGGGATCTTCTTTGAAACAACATTATTGCATCTCAAAGGCTTTTCCCTGATGCTGATTGTATTTAGGAAAACATACAGTACTGTCACTATGACAACAAATGCTTTTTTGTTTAACTATATCAGGTGTTCAGATCCGAAGCTCCACCCTGGTATACAGTGTTATGCAGTATCAACTACAAATTGCTACTTTATTAAATGGGTTTTTCTCAACTTTTCTTCAATCAGTCGAAACCCCCTTTTGAATAATGTAACCTACTGAAAATCGTCGTGTGACCATGTTCCAAGGAAATGAGAAAGGATGAAGGTAGAATTGGTCACACTTATAGTCTGCCATAGCAAATGCGCTTGGTTTTCTTTTCTTGCATATCTAGCTCGCAAGCGTGGTGGGCAGGAAGAAATCATTCACAACCTGGATTACTGCGATATTCTGGTTATCGGGAATGAACTGAACCCAGACCAGGAGAGCCTGCAACTCAATAGGAATGAGCTGCACGGAAAGCATTTGGATGCAACAAACTCCACTTCTGGAATTTCCGTCTACGGTATGTAATTGAGGAATAGAAAGGCAGCCCATTGCATTTTGTTGTCGTGATTTGTTTTTATGGCTGTTTTCAAATGCATGTTCCATTTTAATTTAATTGTCTCACCATTGCAAATGTCCCAATAGCTTCCACACTTTATCATTGCTTTTAAATTGTACCTAGTCTTTTCACTTATTGAATATTTCCAAATCTGACTTTTACCACTGTAGCAAGCGTCTCTTTATAACAGTAATATAAAGTGAGGCACAGGGAAGTGATATGCATTGCAGCTAACACCTCTTCAGTGTTACCGATTCCCTTATTTCCCCCCAATTGGCTTATTGGTATATAAATGGAAGAGTTACGTGGTGGCTGTATTGAAGGGAAAGTTTTTTTTTAATTGTATTTATAAAATAAATATTTTGTCCAAGATGCATGAGTAGATGGGGGGTGTTTGTTGTTTAGTGGGGTTCTTTTTCAATTAAGGGTCGGCAAACCCTGGCTGAACTTCTTTTTTGAAGGTGTGGATACCATGTCCAACTACGAGCAAGTACTGAGACAGGTGCGATATCTGAACTGGCACAGCGCCGGCATTTTCGGAAGGAGGTTCAGGCTAACATGCTCAGAGCTGAATGGAAGATACACGAGCAACGAGTTTAATTTAGAGGCAAGTACAGCATCATCAAAAAAAGAGAATCCGAAACTTTACTCTTTCTGTAAAACAAATTGTATTTTCCTGTTCCACATTGTTTTTGGTCCCGCTGGTTTTTAAGGGGAACTTTTTTAGTAAACTGTTAACAACTAGCTTATTAACAATGTTGTTCATGTACTGATACAGTCTATAGTACTGACACTGTATATAGTAACCTATTTATAAAATAATGAAAAGGTCACACGTTACATTGTGTAATTACTGTGTATTTACATAGCCATTACTTAGTAAATACATATGTATTTACACATAATTACAATGTCATTATGCACAGTTATCATGTACTTAATAGGTGTAAATCGTTTTGCATAATATAACCCTAACCCTATCCCTAACTAACTCTAAACTTAACCCTAACCCTTAACCCTTTTCTGATACAATTGTGTACTTACGTATCGCGTGCAAAAATATTTATACACGAAGTACATGGTAACTATGCATATAATTAGACAAACTTAATGTAAAGAGTTACCAAAAAAAAAAAAGTCAGCTAAAAATGATTATCAACGCTGCTTTTTTTATGGAAGGCTGAAATCCTGGGAATGGGATTAAAGCCGTTTCCTAAATCTTTTGAATCTCCAGGAATTCATACAGTAGTTGTTGCTGAAGCAGTCCATGAAAGCTGCTCGAATGTCTCCTCTCATCCTGACTAGCCGCTCTCGTTGCATCTCCCTCTGGGATTATCCGCTTGGGGTAACCAAAGCATTTTCTTTTCTTCCTGAAGGTCAATGTCCTGCACACCTCAAATTCCAGGGAGCACGTGAATCACATGGCAGTTCAACCTCAGTACTTCCAGGCAATTCCCCACCCAATGATGAGGCACAATGTAAACAGCGCCCACAGCTCGGGTAAGACACGTATTCTGCTTTTCTAGGATACAGGTTTCAGTACAGAAACAGATTGTACTCATTTGCCACACAAGACAGTAGATGTAAGATACCACATGATTTTAAAGTGTGCATTTACTGGTCCCACCTGTACTGGTTATTTAAGCTACCAGCCTGTATTTTGCAGCTAATACTGTATTGTATTGTTAAACAGTCAACGACTATAGAGCTTAGTGTCACACCAAAAGATGAACCTTGTAAAATGGTTTTAAAACCCTGTCAAAGCAAACCCTGAGAATATGATATTGTAAACTCTGAAGGCACTGTAGTTGGTGCTCCCTTCATGTATCCTGGTACTATTGACCCTCTGAATGACAATTAAATAAGAAAGCGGCTGATAGATTCTTGATGCTCGTTACATACAGGAGAAAGAGATGGATATCATGGTCAATTAAAGCCAGTCTTTCATACCCTACTGCACTGCTGGCTGCTGAGAGGGAGTTAACAGTGACAAGTGCATTCTCACTGCTGCATGGACTGGAGGGGATAGGGCTATGAATAGACGGACAAGGACAGATGCTGCAGATAGGAAGGGACGTTGAATTGCATTCTACAGTTCTTCAGTTTGCTGGTTTCGGGTTCGCCCCTTTTATTTTTCCCTGTGCCAGAAGTGTTTTGTCAGTGTTCTGGATGACACATTTCCAAAGGTTCAGTATAGAAAACACGGTCACAGTAAAATAGGCTATTGAATGTCGTGTTAGCAGAATGGTGTTGTCGGTAATTACCTTTTTCAAGGAGTATCAGAGAGCGAGTTTCTGTTTAGGTACGCTGTACCAAATAGCCTGCTATTCTTCTGGCTACTCCTCTGACCCCTTATTGGGTGGTGATTTGCACCAATGAGCATTACGAGTAACGTCCCCATTAGAACCAATAGACAGCAGCTACACTTATAATTCCGCTGAGCCTCAGCATGTCAATGACATTCTAAATGTATAAACGGCAACGTTCTATATAAACAGATTAAGTGCATTTATATATTAATAACATGTTTCATCTGTTTTTTTAAATTTTTTAATTTAGATGTTTATAAGTGTTTGGGGCTGCCTCTAATCAGGTTGAGTGTATTTTCTCTTGCACTCTCAACTTGATTAGTCAGATGAAGAACATTTGAACTCACAAGCGCTGCTGCTTCAGAGCATAGGAATTTCCTCTGCATAGAAACCCCCTTGACTGTGTGCAATATGTCCACAATCACAAGGAGATTGGGGCAGGATACATTCAGGTGCTTTCCATTCTCACTCCCCTGCTGCACTCATCTGGTGCTCTGCAACCACCCATCACTCCCCATGCCGCTTAATCGACTTCCATTCGCTGCTGGCCAGCTGGTAACCTTGTAGTACATCCGCCTCTTCAGCAGGCAGTCTGATGTCTGGAATACATTGATACAGTACATGAGTGTATGAGATTGCATTGGTATTAGTATAATACAGTAGGCCCAGTATGATAGTAAGTGACCTACTGGGCACAAATTATATTAGCAACCTGCCTTCTGTTTGCTCAGTCCGGTGGAGTGGTTGAATAAATGCATTACGGACTTCATTTGCTGCTGCGTTACCAGATACCTTGTATTTTTTTTTTTCTTTCAGCAATTCCAAGCGCTGCCACCGTTGTGATTGTGGTGTGTATCAGCTCTCTGCTCCTCATCGTAGTGCTGGGAATCTACAGGATTCGAGTGGCCCGCCTGCACTCCTGTGAGAGTGGGGGAGGTGCAAAGGAAAACCAAATGGATTGGGACGACTCGGCGCTGACTATTACCGTCAACCCCATGGAGGTCAGTCGCGTCGGTTCTGTGAATTTAGTGCTCACTAAACAACAGCACTGGCGTGCAATGACACTATACAGTCAGACAGTAAATAGCAACATTATGAAAGTTTCCCCTCACTGCTGCTCCTCAATCCCCCCGCAATCCAGTCAATTACTCCAAATAATGTGGACTAATATGTAATGAGGGCTCATTAGGAATCAGATTCGAACCCCGGCCTCCAGAGGTGAAAGACATGAGAGGCTGCCAAGTTAGCCAGGTATGCCACGCAGCCCCTTGAGTCACCTATTGTAACCTTGAACTGGTTCTTCAGTGCAACGTGAAGGTAGCATTCGGCATTGAAAAGAGATTTTTCGATTATAGAACCACAGGCTCAATACTATTCTTGTAGACCTTATATAGAAAAAATGTGATTCTGAAACACCAATTATTCCTCTGAAGGTTCAGTCTAGGTTACATGGGAAAGTCTCCAATTAGTTTAGCTTCTGTGTCAAGTGGATGTCAGGAACAAGTCAAAACTGCTACAAATTAACAGTGTTAATTGGCCCCATTCTAAGGCATGTTTGCAAACCAAAAGCATCGGGAAATGTATCCTGTGGTTGGTTAACGAAGTAACATTCTTCTTGTGGAGAAGATTTTTTACAGTATCCTGTCTGAAATGGGTTTTGAAGGAATAACAAAAGATAGTTACAAAGTGGAATTAAATACAAATATTTTAAAACGCAGGTTAATTTGGAGACTAATCATTTTTAGTATTTATTTAGCTAAAGAAAAGATATGTGAATATCTTATACTGCTTTACTGCATTGAAAAAGAGTATCTTCCCATTTATTTATTTATGTATAGTGCATCACAGAGCTGCGTGTAGCCATTCTAACCTTTGGGGATTTACTATGTCAAATGTACAACCCAGTTTGCATAGCCATTGAGTTCAGTGACAGGAAAATAAAACTACACCTCCATGCCCATAAGAATTTGCTTTATAGAGCTTGTTCTGTTTCAGTGGGGTTTTTTCAAAGAGATTCCATTGAAACCAGCATGCCATCTGGGTCTTTGTAAGACAACCACAATGGATAATAAAAAGGTACCACTAAAGAAAAGCATCTTGTGCAAACCTTTACCTATGTAAACGTAAGCATTATTGAAAAAAATTAAAATATATATTACCGATATTGGTAATGTTGAGTATTTTGTATCCTGAATATATCTTTAAAAAAAAAAAAAAACACACAACTAAATACATGATGTTTTGGTAATTCCAAAGATAAGTTATGGGTAAATAAAATTAAGGATTAATTTATTCAGTGGATGGAAAAAATATATAATAAATAATAATAATAATAATAATAATAATAATAGTTCGGATTGACTAGATAGATGTAAGCTGCTATATCATTTCTACATCTCCTGTGTGTTCTAGAACTTTGAAGAACCGCAGCAGGCAAATGAAGAGAGCGAGGAAGAGGAGGAGGAGGAAGACGAGTTGGAGGAAGATGACATCACAAGTGCCGAATCAAACGACAGCGATGACGAGGAGGCAGCGACCATGGAGGGCCAGCGCGACGGCAAGAGGAGAGAGCAGCTGGAGTGGAACAACTCAACACTACGTTATTAGACAACCTTTCCTCTCCACCACCACTGAAACACTACAGCATCTTTGCCTGTTTCTAAGGCTACCGATTCATTGGCAAGACTGAGTTGGTGTATTACATGTTTAACTCGGCCTCACACCTTATAAAATGTTGCCCTCTGCTGGCTAGGAAAGTGTTCTGCACTTTTTTATGGTAACCCACTTTCTGGCTTTACTGCAATATAGGACAAAAGTTTTCATTTGCATATATCATGTAGCAGTTTATTTTAGTTTAAGAAAAATGACAGCATTTTTTCTTCTGTAAATGTTTCAGTCTGACTGTACTCTCATTACCGACTGAATGTGTTCATTTTATTATGAACTCAAATTACTTTCATTGATTTTTAAATATGTTTCAACTAAGCTGGCCTACATTAATCTTCCAAAACTGGAATTATTTAAATCCAGCTGGGCCTACTCTTTAAATCTGTGTGGACTTGCACTTCTAAGGTTTTTATTTAAAAGATGTTGGATCAGTCTTGTTAAACAATCTGTAGTCTTTGTCTGAACAGCTTTAATATATATAGAAATTCTGCCTGTTAATGGCCTTTTCACATATTGTCTGGCTCCAAAGCAGTTTGTCAACCTCTGACCTTTGTAATGTATTGTTTCGCCACCTGTTCGGTAGCCCATTGTGAGGTCAGAAAGCAAAGGCTAAACTAAGTTCTCTTGTATACATTGTATATTGTGCACCCTTCTATCGTATAAACCTATAATGTTTTCTTTCATATAAACTTTGTTTAAAAAATAAAATAAAAAGTTGCAATCTTTTAATATCTTTAATCAGTCAATGGAATATATATGATATTTTATTTAGCCTTTTTAATATTTTAAATTACCAAATTATCTGTATTTATTTAATGTAAAAAATTCAGAAATCTTACACAGATTTTTTTTTTCAATTGTCAATTATTTTTTATATCACTTTTTTTTTGTTACCAAATGTTTAGTGATTTATTTATTTATGTAAATGTATTTATTTTTTCTGGTAGTTCAGCTGGCACATTACAAGGGGAGATACTGCTATATATATTTTTAAGCTGTTCAGTAAATACCAGTTAGGATACTTACTTACATAGGATATTTAGACAATACCCGGGTTGTTAGGTTTAGAGGCAGGTTGAGTGGTTTCTGTCTTTTTATAAGTTGACTTGCATATACATTACATCAATCTTAACTTTTGACAATTATGTGTCCCTCTGTTTGTCATGGATTTGGGGGAAAAAATGATTATATATATATATATATATATATATATATATATATATATATATATATATATATATATACTGATGCACAAGAGAAATGAAACACACAGCTCTAATGGATTTAATCAAATATTTTAAACACAACTGTCAAAATCACAGAAAATGTGAACAAAAATACAGATCAAAGAATCATGATAAGCTTTCAGTATGAAACGTGACACACTGTCAAAATGAAAACATTACAAAGTTAGTATGGAGTGAGATCTTCCTGAGCATTAACACAATCCTGGCAGCGTTGACGCAGAGACCTGATCAGTCTCTGGATAGACCGCTGTGGGATGTTCCACCTCTCTTCCTGTGCAGCTGCAGCCAGCTGGCGAAGGTTGGCTGGTCGCGGTTGTCTCCTGTGGCTGGCACTGGCGATTTGGTCCCACAGATGTTCTATTGGACTTAGGTCAGGAGAAAAAGCTGGCCATGGCAAGGCCTCAACATTATTTTCTTGAAGTCGTGCAATTGTAATCCTAGCACTGTGTGGTCTTGCATTGTCCTGCTGGAAAATTGACACTTCCGGATTGGCTTGCAGGGATGGAAAAACTGTTGCCTCAAGGACTTCGTCAATGTATCGCTGAGTAGTAAGGTTGCCCTCAATCTGCACCAAAGGCGTTCTTGTGTTAAATGAGATTCCTCCCCACATCATCACACTTCTACTGCCCCACCGGTTGGCTTGAACAATGCAATAGTCAGCATACCACGAGGTGATGGGCCGGTGAGGTGACCCTCTGCCTTCCAAGACGTGGCCTGTCCCTCACAGAGCCGGTTACCTGGTTTCTCTGGCCTAGTCTGCTGATTGTTGAAGCAGAACATCAGAGCCGGTTACCTGGTTTCTCTGGACTAGTCTGCTGATTGTTGAAGCAGAACATCAGAGCCGGTTACCTGGTTTCTCTGGACTAGTCTGCTGATTGTTGAAGCAGAACATCAGAGCCGGTTACCTGGTTTCTCTGGACTAGTCTGCTGATTGTTGAAGCAGAACATCAGAGCCGGTTACCTGGTTTCTCTGGACTAGTCTGCTGATTGTTGAAGCAGAACATCTCATTCTCCGGGCAACTTCTCAGACAGGCCGCCTTCAATCATGCCGATAGCAACCAGGCGATCATTACTAAAGCGAGGCATGGCCTTATCTTTTCCTGTTCTTCCATTAATTAAAATCATGTCTTTAAGAATGGCTATTTATACACATTCTTAATCAACTCATTTTAGCAATTTTAACTCAAATACCAAACACTGAGCACCTGGCGTGTTTATGAAATCACATGACTTGAGCTCATTATTTTGTTATCCCAAGGAACAATACTACTCAAACAAACAATCAACAAACCTATCTGCTCACTATTTAAAATGTAAATAACATTATGTATGTGTGCGGTTGATGTCAAACATAGACTTGTGTTTTCATTGTGCACAGTTATATATATATATATATATATATATATATATATATATATATATATATATATATATATATAAGCAATTGTCTCTGTCGATTCACGGGAATGGTCAAACGAACCTTATTTCCTTATGGAAATAAGGTTTGTTTGACCATTCCCAGCTGGTTGGCGTGAATCCAATGCATACGCAACTTTTTTTTTTTAAAGTAGCGTGAGTCCTGCATGATCAGAAGTAACTAAAAAGCAAGTTGAAAACAACTCCCGTGACATTTCATATCCCTTCAATCAGTTTAACAAAAGCCCATCAGGAGAGCTGGTTTATACTGTACATTGATTGATACAACTTCTGGCTACACTTTACCAAAACACTATTTTAAAAGGGCAGTTCTCCGTTCATTGGTATGTAATATTTAACATTACGCATTTAAATCAGTGGCGTCTGTCATTACTACATGTAGTACTAGAGAGAAAGGACTCCTGTGTCTGATGGATTAAAAGCAGTGGAAAGAGTTTGTATACATAGGAATGACAGAGGGTCCTTTGTTATGACTGGATCTCTTTGTGTTTTTACCATTTGATTTAGCTGGGAGAATGTACTTTTTGAAACTACGTATAGATTACAAGTGAAGTTTGTTGCAATGAATAATAGGAATACATATGCTTAATTCGTGTGCTTGTGATGACTCTGTCGTGATCCTTGGTCCATGATATTTCAGCTTTTTAAGTTTGCATTGCCAGGTTCTGACTATAATCATGACATAAGATGTCTGTTGTACTCGATTTTTTTTTTAAAAAAGGCTATTTAAAAATACTAATTCTGTAAAATGTTTATTTTTTTTAGTATTTATTTATTTATTTATTTATTTATTTTCTTTTTTGGTCACTACAGCACTTTCTGTACATTGGCCAATAAAAACTGGTTTTAGAATTCAGCTGAAGCTTTGTGTGAATGATTTGATGCTGAATTTGGAACACACACAATCTAGATTAATGCATCTTCACCCCACGATGACAACAGCCCACTCTGACTGACAGGCAAACAAAAAGGCACCCACAACAGCACCAAATACAAAACAGCCATTCACTGCAGCATATACATAGAGGATATAGAAAAGATAACAACGCTAATATAATAACAACAACATTGAGGCAATTAGTACTGTTTGTTTCACGCTTACTGAAAAAGAAAAAAAAAACTAATAACTGGAGGCCTTACTATAATTTATTTTTGTTGAGCTTTTCAGCTTTTTCAAGACACCTTTTAATCACTGAATTGAAAAACACAAAAGACAGCTGCAGTCATTCCTGTAGGTTTGATTCAACACATCAAATAAATACAATACTAGAAATCAGTAGCATTAATAATATGTGATACAAGAGAGCGAGAAGGACAATATTTATTTTAGCCTGTGCCCTAAAAAATACAAGCACCCATTCAGTGAATTTGCATGATGCATTATACCAGAGGTGAATTGGGGCACCCGATAATGTTCATTCAATGATTGATTACAATCCTATCGAGTGGATCAACTAGGCGAACTTTGTTAGCTTTGAACAAGGCTAGTTGAATAGTTTACTGAACATTCCCTGAACATTTCAAATATGCAACACATCCTAAAATCCAAAAGCAAAACTGCAGATTAGCCATTTCAAAACTCTGATATTGTTTTCTTTCTAAGTAAACAGACCCTCATCATCATCATCATCATCATCATCATTGCATACATATTTTATCAATTTTATCGAAAGATAATATTTTATAAATAAGTCACATTATAATATTAGACATACCTGAAGTAACTCTTTCGGCTTTTTTTGTTGTTGTCATATAAATTGACAAACCTTGTCCATCCCCCAGAGTCAAAGAAATGTTCTCCCACCCTGTAGCCATTATTGTTTTAAGCAAACTACCTCTTCAGAGTGTTAGCAAACGTTTGAGGCGAACACACCGAACAGGAAAAAAGTTTCAAACTGCTCGCAAAAGTTCACAAACGTTCTCTTAGTTGAACGCACGTCAGCTTTTGTGTGTATTATGACGTCATTATTACGTCACAGTGCTAGTGCACGCTGAGGAATTTAGTTGTAATCGCTGCGCCAACTAAGCATAGCCCCTACTACAAGTCTGTATAATAACAAGTACAATAGGAAAGGTACAAAAATCAATCGTTTTACTAAATCAATATTTTGTGTATAATAAATAACCACTACTATGCCTTGAATTTGACTACGATTGATATTTTCATAGCGTGTTTTAATAATACACTACTGTCCCTCTCCGTTTTTAGGTACAAGGAGTAATAGTAGGCAATTATGATGAAGTAGGTGTATTATGATCCGAGGATACTGTAAACTGCGGGTACAGTCATTTCAAAGGACTGCAGGAATGGGAGTGGATGGAAATGCCAGCGTTGACCTCAATTTCTAAGATATTTGAAGTGTGTTATAAGTACTCAGTATGGATTATGTAAGATCCATGCACGTTAATGCGTTGTAACAATTTATTTGCATGCCAGAATAAGGTACGTGGACTAAAGAAAGTGTGACTTATCAAACAATACTGTATGGGATTTCTTATCATGTTTTCAAAAAATGAATCTAACCGTCTCCATGAAATAAATCGACTTACTCCGGTATATTATTAGCCACATACACGTGATTAAATATACTTTGGTTGGCCCTGATAGTGTATATATATTTACGATTTAAAGTAAAGAAGAAAAGTGGATCTTAAACTTAAAATAGAGGTATGCAGAACAGAACGGTAATAAATACATAATCGTTGCTTCAGAGGTCAGCTAAATACAGTACCTTTTTTAAATAAACTTGTGATATGTCTGTGTATGATTAACTTTGGATAAACAGATGGATACGGGGCATGAAAGAATTTTTACAACATTCGGGGTGCAGGGGGGTGAAAGGCAGTAACTGTTCTAGAACACACTGCGTGGGTCCAGCATTCTTATTTTTTTCTAATATATACATAATTAATTACCAAATAATCGCGTCTATACTCTATGAATATATTACAGTTCCACGTACCACTTTCTGGATAAACTTATTGGTAACTCTTTTTTTCCCCCGATTAATTTAAGGTGCACTGCAGTGAATTCAAATAAAACAAACTTGGAAGAAAAAAAGTTTTACTTTCACAAAAAAATGAATGAATTAATTTGGAATTCTATTAACCCTTAATGTGGTAACAAGGGTGTTTATTTCGGCACCTGCCAGCGATAACTAACATCCCACGTGGTGTTTACAGTCAGCAGCTGGTTTGGATCCGAGATGTCGAAGAGTGAAAGGAAATTAGAAGAGAAATGGTGGAAGAAAAGTACAGAAGAGCGGCCAAAATCATCCCCGCCAACGAGCTCTGGCAAGGAAACAGGGAAGAAAAAATGCGAGGACAAATTGAGCGCTGACGATTCAAACAGCAGGTGTGTCATTTTACGTAGTCAGGATATTATAGTCTGCAAAATAAGTGTCAGTATCCAACGATCGTTCATTTTTCATTTTTATAGTTTGTTTACAGCCCATATAAAACATAAAAAACCCGAAGGAGTCGTAGTCCGAAACTGCCTGATATAATATATATAATATATATATATATATATATATATATATATATATATATATATATATATATATATATAGTATTGCAAAAGTTTTAGGCAGGTGTGAAAAATGCTGTAAAGTAAGAATGCTTTCAAAAATAGACATGTTAATAGATTATATTTATCAATTAACTAAATGCAAAGTGAGTGAACAGAAGAAAAATCTAAATCAAATCCATATTTGGTGTGACCACCCTTTGCCTTCAAAACAGCATCAATTCTTCTAGGTACACTTGCACAAAGTCAGGGATTTTGTAGGCATATAGTCAGGTGTATGATTAAACAATTATACCAAATAGGTGCTAATGATCATCAATTCAATATGTAGGTTGAAACACAATCATTAACTGAAACAGAAACAGCTGTGTAGGAGGAATAAAACTGGGTGAGGAACAGCCAAACTCAGCTGACAAGGTGAGGTTGCTGAAGACAGTTTACTGTCAAAAGTCATACACCATGGCAAAACTGAGCACAGCAACAAGACACAAGGTAGTTATACTGCATCAGCAAGGTTTCTCCCAGGCAGAAATTTCAAGGCAGACAGGGGTTTCCAGATGTGCTGTCCAAGCTCTTTTGAAGAAGCACAAAGAAACGGGCAACGTTGAGGACCATAGACGCAGTGGTCGCCAAGGAAACTTACTGCAGCAGATGAAAGACACATCATGCTTACTTCCTTCGCAATCGGAAGATGTCCAGCAGTGCCATCAGCTCAGAACTGGCAGAAAACAGTGGGACCCTGGTACACCCATCTGCTGTCCGGAGAAGTCTGGTCAGAAGTGGCCTTCATGGAAGACTTGCGCCAAAAAGCCATACCTCCGACGTGGAAACAAGGCCAAGCGACTCAACTATGCACGAAAACACAGGAACTGGGGTGCAGAAAATGGCAGCAGGTGCTCTGGACTGATGAGTCAACATTTGAAATATTTGGCTGTAGCAGAAGGCAGTTTGTTCACAAGGGCTGGAGAGCGTACACGAATGAGTGTCTGCAGGCAACAGTGAAGCATGGTGGAGGTTCCTTGCAAGTTTGGGGCTGCATTTCTGCAAATGGAGTTGGGGATTTGGTCAGAATTAATGGTCTCCTCAATGCTGAGAAGTACAGGTAGATACTTATCCATCATGCAATACCATCAGGGAGGCATCTGATTGGCCCCAAATTTATTCTGCAGCATGACAATGACCCCAAACATACAGCGAAAGTCATTAAGAACTATCTTCAGCGTAAAGAAGAACAAGGAGTCCTGGAAGTGATGGTATGACCCCACAGAGCCCTGATCTCAACATCATCGAGTCTGTCTGGGATTACATGAAGAGAGAGAAGCAACTGAGGCTGCCTAAATCCACAGAAGAACTGTGGTTAGTTCTCCAAGATGTTTGGGCCAACCTACCTGCCGAAGTTCCTTCAAAAACTGTGTGCAAGTGTACCTAGAAGAATTGATGCTTGATGCTGTTTTGAAGGCAAAGGGTGGTCACACCAAATATGGATTTGATTTAGATTTTTCTTCTGTTCACTCACTTTGCATTTAGTTAATTGATAAATATAATCTATTAACATGTCTATTTTTGAAAGCATTCTTACTTTACAGCATTTTTTCACACCTGCCTAAAACTTTTGCACAGTACTGTATATATATATATATATATATATATATATATATATATATATATATATATATATATATATATATATATATATATATATATTACACTGTAGTCTTCTCTCTAAGGAGTTTAGGACAAGCTTTGTGACACATTATGTAATGATACCGTAAATGTCCATAATAACTTCTTATATGAATAACCAGTGTATGAATTCAGTGCTGTAATTTACTTTGCAGGTCCATCAAAAGACCAAAAGGTCAACAGAAGGATTTGAACAGTGAACAAAAACATTTGTATCAACTACTTACCTGCCCAAGCTGCGAGAATCTGTGCGAACAAGCCCAGTTACTACCCTGCCATCACAGCTTGTGTGGGAGTTGTGTGGAAAAGATTAAAAAGCAAACTTGCGGT
The DNA here is from genome assembly GCA_030684275.1 of Acipenser oxyrinchus oxyrinchus. Taxonomy (NCBI): domain Eukaryota; kingdom Metazoa; phylum Chordata; class Actinopteri; order Acipenseriformes; family Acipenseridae; genus Acipenser; species Acipenser oxyrinchus. Next base: position 3,418,086 of record CM060262.1, read on the forward strand.
GACATATATGGACGCTCTTCTGCCACGTGTCCTGTGTGCAAGTCAGAGTTCAACTTCAGCAAGAATGACATCCAGCTCTTTCCAAAAAACGACTTGCTTTGCAACATCATTAGCAGGTACTCCCAAGAGAGTTTAAAAAAACAGAGTTCCAAAAAGAGCCCGGCAGGTGCAGAAGACAATAACATTTACTGTGAGTTTTGCCTAAAGCAAAAGAGCTTGGCACACGTGCATTGTAAAACCTGCAAGCTGAATTTCTGCAAGAAATGTCTGCAGAGGATCCACAGCTACCCGGCCTTCCAGGCTCACTTCCTGACTGATCCTGCAAACAAAAAGTCAGATCCAATTCCATGCTTCTATCACCCTGAAAAAACCTTGACTTTTTACTGTCTTACTGACAAAACCCCAGTCTGCAAAGAGTGCACAGTCACTGGCCACAAAACACACACAGCAATTAGTGTTCAGGAGGCCTACACTGAAGAATCTGGACACCTCGTTGAAATCTTGACACGTTCAGAAATAGGCAAGTGAAGTTACCTTGTATACTACTAGAAATGTTCATGCATAATAGCTCCATTGAGTTTCAAAACAATATATGTATCCTTAATGTACGCAAACATTTGTCGTCATAAATATTTACACAGAGTAACATTGGAAAAATTAAGTTGTTTTGAAAGTTTATTCAAGGGGGTTTATTCAACTAATTGGAATCAGGGAAGGGTAAATTGATTGATATGGATGATCAAATTATAACTGTAAAATGATCATAACAGGTTGCCAGGGTTTTTTTGGGCCTAGGCAGTCAAACAGTTTCCACCAAAGGAGAAGGTTCATATTAAGCTTGAGCTCGAGGTGTGTATTTCAAAGCTTTGAGAGGGGATAGAAGGTAATTTAAACTAAGATCAGTAATTTACGTGTATAATATGCTAAAAACTGCCAGTCTAGCCACAAGTTTCAAAGGTATTTGTAAAAGTTTTGATATTCAAGGTTTTCCTGTCTGTTTTTACCTGTCGTTCTTCAGCAAAGTATTCATGCGAAAATGACATCATAGACATGAACAATTTACTATTGAAAATAAAAGACAGCAAAATTGAAACGCACAAAAGAGTTGGCGAAGGGTTCCTGGACTTACACAAGATACTTGGGGACTTTGAAGACTTGCTGATTGACACAATGAATAAGCAGGCAGCAGAAAGAGCAGAGCGAGTAGAGAGCTTCATCAACCATTCCTCCAAGAAGCTGTATCCTCTGGAGGGTTTGCTTCTGTACTGCAAGGAAGCTCTGAAGGAACACAACCAAGGGGCTTTCCTGCAGTCTGTTAACCACCTGACGTCACAGGTGGTCAGCATTGTAGATGAGCTCTACGTACCTGAGGATGAACTGAAAGAAGACCCTTACAAGAGCTTTAGACTGGGATTTGGAAATGTTTCAAAAGATCTGATTGATCTTCTTCAAAGTAATCTTTATAATGATAAAGAAGTGGAGAGACCCAGAACACCAAAGCTATACATCAATAACAAATATCCACCTGAGCCTCCTGAGTTCTTGTTCCAGGCAGAGGACACTGAGACCATGACCAAGACATACTCCCCAGAGCCGAAACAGTACAAGCCTGTCTCCAAGTCGCCTCCGACGGTGCCACCCAGTAAGGTTGTCCAGGTGAAAGGAGAAGATAGCTTCAAAATGGTGAGAAGACAGGAGAAAAGGCCGAGAAGCACTCCGCCTTATCAAGAAGACCACCGTCGGATGAACACCTTCCACTGTCACTCTGGCAGGAGTCACGATGACCTGGAAGCTCTTCCCTCTTCAAGGAATTTCTCAGTAAAAGTACCAGACTGCTTGCTGCCCAGACCACCAATCATCTACCAGCACATAATGCTTGAAGATACTGCAAAGGTATGAATATGTGCTGAATATGTATGCCTTATCATTGAGGGGGGTGGGGCGGGTATATTTTAATGCTCAAAGATTCAATAGATAGGTTTAAATGGATTGCACTTATTCAGAAGACATTTCAGAACTGTAAACTGACCACACACTACTTTACAAACACTTTCCCCATACAGGAATAATTGAAACTTTTGCCCATTCATTATAAACAGAATACTAAATTTTCTATACCATGCTTGATCTGCAGATTTACTGGATGGTCCCAATTGGAGAAAACACTGACGTTTTTGATGTCCAGTTTCAAGAAGTGGTTTCTAATGATTCCAGGATGTCTTTGTCAGAAGAGCGAGGGGACCTTTTTTCTGGAATAAAGGCTTGCACTTTTGAAACAGGATCACTGAACCCCTGCTCAGAATATCTTTTCAGAGTGCGAGGAGTGAACACCAATGGAGAGGGAGAATGGAGCTATCCTTATAGGGTGAGCATGCCATCTGGTGCAATAGCTGTCCAACCGATAAACCAGTGGTTATCAACTCTGGCACTTGAGATCCACTGCAGTCCGGGAGTTTGTTCCAATCAACTCCTTAGGCAGGTCAATTAATAATTTAGGACCTGGTTGAAAAAATATATATATATATTTGGAATGGAACTTGAGGGATCTACCTTTTCAGTGTTTTGACATTCTATCAAAACTGTGAGGAAGTACCTTCTGTGTCTGTAAGTGTCCCTTGGCTACCTGATATGTCATATTAGAGTGCCTTCTTATGTACTCTTTGTTATTCAAAACCACTCCGTGGACCTGTTAAACAAAGAGTTCAAAAGAAAGGTTCACACTAAAATGAACAAACTCCTAGAAACATATCATATGAAGAACAAAATATATATAGAAGATGTCAGTTATTTTACTAAACTCAAAGTCATTAAATCTAAAAAAAAAAAAAAAAAAAAAGTTGAAATGGCTCAGTCTGGGTCAAGTGGTGCAAGTAAAGTGGTCTGGTAATTTATTAATTCAAGCTTTTAGATGTACAGAAGGTGGATTTAGCTATACACAGCAGGGTTTAATAATTCAATTTGATAATTGCAACATGGGCAGGAGTTCTGGACTCTGCAAAATGACATCTCTCCTAATAACACCCTATGGACAGTTTATTAACCTTTTGTAAATCGCATAAATGAAGAATCGTAAATCAGGCTATTCAACATGTATTCTGAATAATCCGTAACTGTGATTGGTTGATTTCTAATGTTCAGTAAAGTCAATTTGTAATCATTTTTTAAGTTACAGTCCCATTTATTGCGCTAAATCACATCCAGTTTGTCCTTAAACAAGCAGTCAGCTGTGCAGGAGATTTCTCTAATTAGCAGTTTTGTTCTGCTCTGCATGAGCACTTAATCTCCTAATTGTAGGGTTATCGTAGCGTTCTTATTAAGGCTTTGTGTTGTGTGACAGAGCCATTAGTCTCTATTGTTAAGTCAAACCTTAATTTTACACAGTAAATCATACTTTTTGTTGTTTGTCAGATCACCTTTGCAGATTAATTTGGAAATGTGTATACATAAAATAGAGCTCAAAATGTACATTATTAGACAAAAACATGAATCAAATAATATAGCCTTTGTGCAGCAATTTGAAATAAACTGATGAAATAATATAATTTATCAAAGACCTGCCTGTGGACACATTCATTCTGTTACAGGGCAGCAGTGTAGAGTAGTGGTTAGGGCTCTGGACTCTTGACCGGAGGGTCGTGGGTTCAATCCCAGGTAAGGGACACTGCTGCTGTACCCTTGAGCAAGGTACTTTACCTAGATTGCTCCAGTAAAAAACCCAACTGTATAAATGGGTAATTGTATGTAAAAATAATGTGATATCTTGTAACAATTGTAAGTCGCCCTGGATAAGGGCGTCTGATAAGAAATAAATAATAATAACATGTGAAATAATACAAGTTGGAACCACTTTAGGACAAGTCAAGTGTGTTGGTTTAAAAAAAAATCTGTTTTGAAATAACATCTAAGCATTAAACAAACTGGCAGAAAAAAAATCATTAATGGTTGTGTACACAATAATCCTCCTTAACAAAAGAATATATACTCAATTTTGCAGGTTGTAGCTGAAGGCGAAGTTGATTCACAGCAAAGTGTGGACAGTGGCAGGTTTATGATAAACCCCAAGTCAAGGATACAAGGACGTTCAAAAAGGTCCTGACAGAAGAATGTCATTCATACCAGCTGCCTGGTACATCTTGAAGGGTGAACCTATTAAATAGAACCTGCAGTTTGAAAATGATTCAGTACTACAATGTTGTCGGCACTTTTTGTGGTTCTCTCGCTCTCCCTTCATCACACTGAGGGCTCAGGGAGACAAACCCACTTGTTATTTCTGATCTTTTTTGTTGAAAATTTGATAGTGGCAAACAAAACCCAAATTCAGAAGAACTTTCTTTCAGCCAGGAACTTTTATTAGTAGCCTTCGGTAAGGCTACTAATAAAAGTTATCTTGGTGATTTCTCTTGGTGAATTACTCTTAATAAGAGCTTAATAAACAAGAGTTTAGTATGACTGCATGTTGACAGCAGTATTCACTACTCACCTTATTCCCCTTGGGTTAAAAAAACGATATCAATAAAATACTTGTCCACTCTGTTTCTCAATCCTCGGGGGGCAACAGTTTTCCACTATAAGCCTAAAATATTTGTATGTTACATCATATACCAGTAATTATTATTATTATTTGTTTATTTAGCAGACACCTTTATCCAAGGCAACTTACAGAGACTAGGGTGTGTGAACTATGCATCAGCTGCAGAGTCATTTACAATACTGCCTCACCCAAAGGACAGAGCACAAGGAGGTTAAGTGACTTGCTCAATGTCACACAGTGAGTGAGCCAGGATTTGAACCGGGGACCTCCTGGTTACAAGCCCTTTTCTTTAACCACTGGACCACACAGCCTCCTGTATGGTGGTATAATGAAAGAAGCCAGACTGCTAGGGAAGAGTAAGAGGGGCATTATTTCACCTTAATGCAATTAGAAATAGATTGTGAAGGTCACCAAGAATTCTACTAATTATAACATTTAATTTGACAGTTCATTAACCAATTAAGAATGCTTGATCTCCTAGTTCAGTTTCTGTCTGGGTAATTGAAGACAGTCTTTAATGAATAGATTATAATGAATGGGAGACCACGGGTTGTGTGCTGAAGATTGGTAGAATGGAATGCTACCTATTTCCTGAATTCGCTTTTGCTAAAACAAAGCTAAATGCAAAATACCTCACATTCTGTATTCTGCCTGCAAAGACTCCTGGCTGAGCCCTTAATAAGCAGCTTTGATCTTTGCATAAGGGATCATTTGTAAACACTTCAGTGTAGACAGTAGAATCAAACAAGTATGGATTAGATCTCACTCTTAACATTCTTAAGCCTACATTTATTTAAAGGCACGCTTAAATTGTAGAGTGGCTGATTTCTTTTTAAAAAGGAAAAAATAGAATCCAGGAAAAATACTGTTAGATGCAAATGAGAAAATACATTTTACACAAGCCTATCAAACAGACTAAATAATATGTTCTATATGTCTTCATTTGATTTTTTAACAATGTATGTAGTGTTATTTACAGTGTGTGGCATCTGCTGTTATTTATGAATAGGAAGCAGACAGTGCTGCCATCATTTTAAAATTCCCCAGGGTGTTCTAATGACATCGGAGTGCAAAGAGTGCAGCTCCTGTCTGTGCTGTAATGATAGTAAACAAGTTCAGAGAGCCCTATACATCTTGTAAGACCGTGAGACTGTCACAGCCCTCATCAAGTAAACGACTCAAGCTCTTTGAAGCTTAAGCTCATCTAAAATGGGGGAACATTGGAGCTGGGAAATTGTTGGAGATTTGTGTTTTATTATTATTATTATTATTATTATTATTATTATTATTATTATTATTATTAAAGCTTGAATGAACCTTGAGAAAAGCAGTGTGCAAGTGACAAATGATAACTGTTGTTTCCATTTCTCCACAAAGTATTTATAGACTTAGTATTGTGTGTGTGTGTGTGTGTGTGTGTGTGTGTGCGTGTAATGTCCTAAAGGGGGCTCACCTGTTAAATGTGGGAGAAGAAAAGGGTTTAAAAAAAAAAAAAAACATTTTCATTTTCTCTTAACTACGGTATTGACTGAAATGTGTTAAGCAGCTTTCTGCAACACTTTTAAACTCATGGAAGACTGAAGGGCAAAACTAAGGGCAAAACTAATTCAACTTAAGGTGTTTTATGTAAGTGGCCACTGATGTATTACATTATGCTGCAGAATGTTACAATAAAAAGAATTTAGGGAAATTATTATTATTTTTTTTTTAAGTCACATCTTAACAGTGGAGTCAGAAACCAACGTGTGGGGCATGTTACAGCAAAATTAAATAAATAAATAAACTGAAAGCAACATCTGGCAGTATTGTATAAGGTCTTCGACAAATCTTTTTCGACATTTTATGCCCGTTTTAAAACAAAAATGCCCAATATGAATGTTGCTTCAACGGTGCAACCCACTTACCGGTCCGGAGGACTGAAGATTAATATCAGCGTGCCCCCTCACCACTTCCATTCCAATCACCTTTTTACAGCTGCCAAGCCTGAGCACCAGGGATCTCACCATGTTACTGAACCCTCTAGGCAAGGGACCAGTCTGGGAAGTGTATGCAGGGATCAAGGGTGCCTGACCAGTATTGAAAGCTGAAGTACAAGGAGGCGAGCTACACCCAGATTATACTTCCCAACCTGTGGATCCTCGGCCAAGATAACTACTTTAACTACATAACTACTTTAACTACTTTTGTTCAGTTTCTTGCAGCAGCTTTTTATTTTCAGGAAGAAAAAAATAACCTTTAGTAATAATCGCTTAAATTAGTTATATTATCTTGCACACAGAGTAGATACAGTACAATATCCCCTGTCTTCTTGAGTCAGAATTTCAGTCAGAAATACTGTGAGCGCCATCTGCTGGCTTTCATAAATTCTTGTCCGTGAAACTAGTACCCAATTGCTTAATCCATGTAAAACCCTGCAGCTGTTCCGGGAATCCAAGCATTGCGTATACAGAAGCCTTTTAATTTTGTCTATATATCTTATAAAACCAAATGCGTCATACCCAGGAAAACAGGACACACACAGGCACTTACAGTATTTTCCATTTCCGTATGGTGATCAAGCATTGGGATTCAAAAAATCCTAAAAGGATCCATGTAGGATTAAAGGTTGCTTTTAAAATAAGGACCCCCAGTATAGCACATTATAATTAGACCATGAGCAGCCCACTAGCCACAACAGACCAGCACATTACATTAAAATCAGCTGGCTTTCTGCTGCACAAGAACAATACATTTTCCTATGAACACCACGAATGCTAGTGGCACTTGCATGTATTTTGTGGACTTGGCCAACATGGAAGAAGAAATGGTTTAATTGGCATTGATCGGGCAATAATTACCTGGAACTACAGTTGTTATCAGATATTACCAAGTGATTGTGTGTTTTTCATTGTATGTCAAATTTAACCTACACACTAGTAATAGTTCTTAGTGCATTACTCTGTAATTGTTGGATGTGATTGCCCGGTTAATAATTTGATCTTAATTAGAAACAGCTTAAATGCTTTCTAGGAATAAGGGAGCAGCGATTAAAGCTACTCAGAGTGAGGGGGGAAATGATATAGAATACAAGAAGAAAAAAAAGCAGTTACATTCTTACAAAAAAAGTAGAAAATGGACAATTTGTGATGTTAGATGCCATCGACTCTCACCCATCCGCTTAGTCAGTTTCTGTGCTGGCTGAAATCCTATTGCTGTGACGTTAACAATGCTTTTGGCCCTGGTGTGCTCATGTACTGTACTGTAGAGACTCTCACTGCGGAGGGCTACTTACCTCAATAGTTTTACCACCACTGATCATTCATCCTCTGATTGTTAGAGCCTTTGACATGTATTGCACTCAGCAAGTAAATTAAAATGAGACCAGCAGGCAATGTAAAGCACAGCACAAGCAGTTTGATCTGTAGCCTATACTGTTCCACACAAGAGAGGTTCCACACAAGTTATAATATATATCACGTCAATGACTGGAAAATTTGTAAGCTGATGGCCCTAACGTAGCCTGCATGACACTTTAAAATCACCAGAAACTGGAAGTATGGCCTGATGTGTGAAGCAACACGATTAATAAGAGATAAAGAAATGTGTTTCACACAGCACGTGAGCCCGTGTGATATTTCAGTGAAATGCTGTGCTGTTCCAGCTGATCTCTCTATATTTTCAAATAATTGGTTCATTTGTTTTATAAAATCATTGTAAAAACTAACTTCTCAATGGAAGTGAGACCGCACAATGGACTAATTCACAAGCATGCTGTACTGGTCCTCCTTGGGGAACTGGATTCAAATCCTGCTGATCCCTCTTTATTTTCAAATACTTGGTTAATTTACCTTATAGTAAATGAAAAAGCAGACTACCATGGAAGTGTGACATTTCCATGGTAGAACTTTGTAGGACTTTGGGCAATTCATGAGCATACTGTGCTGTTCCTCCTTGGAGGACTGGGTTTGAATCTAGAAGAGTTCCATCCTTTATTTTCAAAGACTTGGTTCATTTACCTATACAGTAAAGGAAAAGCAAGCTCTTCTGTGGAAGGGAGATATCACATTGGGCTAGTTCACTAGCATGCTGTGCTGGTCCTTCTTGTGGGACTGGGTTTGAATCCAGCAGAGTTCATTCCTTTAAAATAATTGACTAATTTACCCTATAGGCAATGAAAAACATGCTCTTCCATGGAAGTTAGATGGCACAGTGGACTAAGTCACTGGTATGCTATATAACAACTGTGCTGGCTTCCATAGGAACATCTGTTTTAATATGGTGTCCCTGGTCAAGCTGTGGAATAGTAAGGCAGGGTCTGGTGCTAAACAGTTTAGCACTAATTTTCAAAATTATTTGTACCCCTGTGGGGCATGGCTGCATTAGCTCATTTGTACATCAGTTCCCAGTATAGTAATGGGATTATGGGTGATATATACTCTGGCCTACCAAAAAAAAACAAAAAAAAAAGCCATGTACTGGTTTGTGATTCTGGTGTGGGACATTTATTGCCATTTATTTACATTTTCACCTACACCTTGTCCTGATATCTGATACAAAAGAGAACTAGATTATACACCATTAAAACAATTGAATTATGGCAAGTGCTCTTTACAAGAAATCAGTATCTATCAGTCAAAACCATGCATCTTAATTGTTCGGCACAGTATCTCAACAGCAGAATTTTCTTGCATGGAAAAAGTCATTAGCTATTACACATTGCGTACAGCAGATGGCGGTGATGTTCCATATTTTTAGCACTGTTACGTACAACCTGATTTTAAATTACAATAAGCAATAGGAAAAAGCAGTTCTCTGCATGGGTTTGAATGTGCATTGGGTTTTGATTCAATCAGAGTTGTAGTGACATTGATACAGTTGTCCCAGTATTAAAATATCTATTCAAATTCAAAAATTTCACAGAAATAAAATACTTCAAAATACACCTGGGAGCTCTTTCAGGTAACATTTCACCCAGCATAGACACAGGACTCCTATCTCCTGAATAGACACACACACACACACTACTATTTGGACCTGGACCTATATTTAGCTGTAGATTTAATTGATCTTAAAGTTCAGACAAAGACAAGGTAAAAGCACTGCTTACCTTTCACAACCCCACAACGGGGTTTATTGGGTGTCCCACCTTCAGGGACTAAACATTTGACTAAATTATCAGTCACTGCTGGAACTTTACTGTTATATCCCCGTTTGTTCCCACAGCGGATTCATTTCACTGGAAATGTTTTACCTGCTCATTACACTGTTAAAGGAAACACATAAACTGAAATTAGTTGGCACAATCAAGTTACATTCAAAAAAAAAAAATGGAGGCATCTGAAACTCCTTTCTAAATGAACCTGCACTTTTAGCAACTGTTTAACCATTAGCTGGTCACTGTAGACAGGAATGTCTTAATGTTGTAAATGCAAAAAAATAATCCAATAAGCCCATATAGAGTATTAGCCCTCATTTTTACAACATAAAGGATCAAAAGTGTACCTCTGAAATGTCTGTAAGATATTGTTTTTGGGCATTTGATTTATTTGAATATGTTTTAAACACAAACTTGGGCTTATGTAAATCACAGATATTAATACAATCTAGAAAGACACATATATTTGTGTTTTATTTATATATGTATTAATTATATAGGTTTTTACCCAACAGGGGCCCTGAGCTCCAACTGCACCAATCTCTCCTTCCATAACAGTGTCATCTGGTGTCTCGGGAGGTTTAGCCATGCATGCACACCCTGTACTAACACTAAGATACATGTATACATCAAACCACAGGAAGAAGAAAGGAAAAAGAGATCTTTGGTTTGACACTTGTATAGCGAAGCAGGGTTGCTAAGCAATGTGTGGACGATCAATAAAGAGAGACAATGCACAGATCCATTCTCCTTTGCTTCACTGTCCACTCTAATAATGAGACACAGGGCTTGGCGAGGTCCAGGTCAAACTGCTGTCTGTTTGCAAGAGATAATAAAAGGAGTCGTTTCCTGGACACAACTACATTATGGCTCTTTGGGCATTCATTTCACCAGCAAATTGCACACGAGTCTTACCATACTGATGAGAGAATTTCAAACAGTATTTCATACAAAAAACTAATTATACAGTGCAGCTTTCTGTGTTTTCCTGCGCTGTTGAGGACAGCTGCTTGCCTATCCTGAATTCATCTCTCTTCACATAGTGATGGAACACATTGTACTTCACCACAGAACAATAAAACAATAAATAGAAATAAAAAGCTAATCAGAAGTAAATAATTCAATATATTACTCATGTTAGGTCTAGGGGAGGTATAAATGTGACATTTGCAATCAGTTTATGACAGATAAATCCTTTCAGAAGAGGTCTCTCTCACAGCATTAAGGTAAACTTCCTGTGGTTATTGTTTTTGATTGAGATGGTTAGATGTGGTTTGTCAGTCTGAATACAAGAAGTCTCTGAAGGTCTTGGTGAAAGGTATGTTATCTGAGTGCTGGATGAGAAGACTCTGTGTGTGTGTGTGTGTCCTAGACTTCTCGTTCCTTTCCAGCTGCTTCCTCCTGTTACAATACCCTTTCCCTAAAACCACGTGCAATGCAGAGAACACACACGCCCTGTGTAATGAGCAGAGTCGTCTCTACTTACAATAGAATGCGCTGCTTTTTATCTTAAAAGCTCCCCATTGCAGCCTCGATGCAAAATGCAAATGTAGAATGGAATAAGGAGTTAAGTAGACCAACATTTGAACATGATCCTTCACCACTACACTGTTGATAAAGGGTTGGGTGCCGGAGGCAGTCTACTGTACACGGTTACAGGACACAGGTGGGCAGTTTATTAGTTGGAGTAATTTGTTTCAGCTACCACCTAGAAGAAAGGACATGTTACAAAGAATAATAAAAAGCAAAACAAAAATGCTTCCAGCAAAGAAATATATCGTTCCTGGAACTGAACAGCAGAGATAGGGATGCTAGAAGATGGGAAGGATACAGGGACTGGAGAGAAAAGCTTCTGTAGCTTGTGGTTGACAGGAGGAGAAAGCACAGGGTTGTGTGTGTGTACAGTAAATCTCCCCAAAAGTACATGTTCAACATCATCTTTTATTTTTCCTAGGCAGGTAACCTTGGTCCGGAGTCTGTGTTGAGCTTGAATCCCAACAACCTTACCAAAAGCACACTGAATGTTTGAACTTCCCATTCTTCATGTTTCCTGCCCTGACATGGTCTCCAGCGTATCAAGTTATAAAGGATTGGCTCCTTTCCTCCCAGAGTCTGTGTGCTGCTCAGACCACCACATGTGCGCTTTGTCCTGGCCTCGCTCCACCTTGGCATGTGCCTTAAGAGCATAAGGCTGAGGTATTAGGACTGTCTGTTCTGCACAAATTTCTTTCGAATGTGCAAGCTTTTCCAGACTTGACTGGCGACCAATAACCCAAATACTTCACATTTCTTAACAGAACTCTCCCAGATCTTTTAAAGATCTTTTTGTTGTTGTTTTCATTAAAATGAAATGTGCCGCAGGTGTATTTCAGCAGAAGAGAACCAGCATCATTGAAAGATGTGTTCCTATGCACTATGTAACTGGTTGTATAAAATTCTGTCCGGTAGTGTGTGTGTTAATTCTGTCCGGTAGTGTGCATTCTTCTACTCATTTCCAGTACAACTGTAAGGGTAAACAGTTGTCTGCCATGTGCAATTTTGAAGCCAGTAGAAGTGAGATTATGGGAGTTTTCTTCAGCAGTCTAGCATTCTCTTGTTCTTTAAAAGCACCCTCAATATCAACAATACAAGACTTGGTGGGGTATATTCTTTATTTTTTATTTACTTCAACAAATTGATTAATTTTATGTATCACCAGCCTATATATTGATAATACTGGTAATCAAATCAAAAGGACTAGGGATTATCAAAATAGAGAATTTGCCTACATTGGAAGGTCAAAATTTAAATACCATCAGGGATAACTGGGGGAAAAAAAACAAAACTAAGAATATGGAATACAGTCTTGTAACCAAGAACAATTGTAATGTGTTGCAAGTTGTCAGGATCAAAAAAACACTTGGTTTGGTGCTGGTCTTTAAACACAGTCATTAAAAAGGACCAGATAGACTAGCAAACGTTACACTGTAAACACTGCGACTTGCAAAGCTAATTTTGAAACTGCAGTGTAGGCTTGAGTTTTAAAATGTCTGAATTTTGACCATCTTCAAATTCTCATTCCTAGTCGTTTATAATTCTACAGCTAACCTAAGTAATGCTCACTTCAAGGTTTAATTCCATTAAAGCAAAGCACCTCTCATTTGTCACACTAAATCTAATCGATACACAATGTGCTTCCCACTCCAGTCATGCTGTCATTAATACGTGTGTTAAGGATTGTCATGATGCATTTATACAGTCCTACGTTTCCCTCGACCTAAATGGAGTCCAGTCACATTTCCATGGAAACCATGTTAAACTAATGTAGGATGACAACCAAGTTATAAAATGGCTTTAAAACCACGATGTAAATTGCATTAAAATGTAACATCCTAACTCATTGAAAGGCTGCAAAGCAATATAGCAGTCCATGCATTTAAAGGGTTAAGAATACGTGCCTTTGACAAACATTACCTGGGCCTGCTTTACTGTCCGTGATAATAGGCTATCTAACCTAGTTTTTTCACATTACCATTCTGGACTTGTTGCGATGGCTGCAATCTCGATACACAAGGGAAGAAACCATTTCCTCACTTTTTTTTTTTTTTTTTTTTTTTACCTCCTCCTGTTAGTACGGTATCTCTGGAGCCATCTGCTTGCGTTAAATGAGATGTTCTGCAGTGTCAGCCAGGAGCATAATTAAACTTCAAAAAGGAAAAAAGAAGCGACACTGATGAGTGCTGGAACAAGTATCCTTGTCAGTTTGAAACAATGAATTCTCAGCAATTGCTAATTAAATGCCTGTTTGAGATAACAGCATCATCATGGTGGAACAATAGGGCCATACACATTCAAAGGTTACCTTCTTATATACTCTGTGCCAAGTGGAGGTAAAATCAAATGTTTCTGGAAATAATTAAACATACAATAAATACATATTCTAGCCCCTCCAGTCTGAATCGATTCAGCCAGTGAGATAAAACGGGTGGTACAGTTGGTTAAAAACAGATTACATTTGTACTGGTTAAAAGCAGCAGCTTGTTAAAATTACTGTATTTTAAAACAAGCCTGAGCTTCGAGATGAAACATTTGAAAGGCTGCAAATTTGACTTCCCTGTAATTATTTCTGGAAATGAATTCATCTCAAATTTAACAAAAAGCTTAAAATTTCACTAATTACTGAATTTGCACCCAAGTTGGGATGCATTTCAAAATACCTTCAGATCATATGCCAGCAATGGATTTCTTCTCATTTCTAGTGCTTGCTGCTAAGCGTTTTAATTAAAACATGCAAGCAGCTGGTTTCAAAAGCTGAGTTCTTTATTTGGCTTAACTGGGTTTTTTTTGACGACTTACTTAAATGTTTTTTTGTTAAATTACATTTTCTGACAGCCATGATAGGATGTTGCTCACTAGGATTTCCATGTTATACACCACAAAAAACATAATTCTGAGGATTACAAACTCTGTACAGGAGGAACACATTCAATTTTGATGGTGTTTTAGTTAAGGAGTGGTGTTCATGCAATTTCAAAAACAAACTGCATTGCAGACTTTTAAAAGCTGCAGTCTTGGCCCCAAATCCATCTTGAAACTACACTCAGCACCTAAGTGCTTTATTGACATCATCTTCCTCATACAGAAAGGAAATGAACAATAAAAGAGCTCTCAAAGCACAATGAAATCTGGGAACCAACACCAGGGATGCAAGGTTTTATGCTTTTACAAATCGAATATTAAAAAAGACCAAATCCTGTTCTTTTAAAGCAACAGGTTCACCAGATGATCCTTAGCTAGTATGACCACAAATGTGGCAGCGATCTTAGGTCACAGTTCAAAGTGATGGATGCCGTTAGATTTCCCTCACAAGGAGTTTCCAGAACACTGGAAATACGGTATCTCAAATGATAGAACCAGTGGAAGGACCATTACAAATTAGCTCCTCTCAACAGATGCTTCAAAAACATTCCTGTTATTGTACATGTGCTGCAAAAAGTTTTTTTTTGGAAGCACGGACAGGAATCTCACGCCAACTCCTCAAAACAAATGTAGCAACTTCTCCAGCTGCATAGCAGGCTAGATGTCAAAATGCAAGGTCTAAACTGCAAACGACTCAGTTGAGAGTGCATAAATTAAAATCTGCTATTTAAAATCTGTATATTGTTTTCACTGAGGTCTGCTTACTTGAAACAATTCCGTTGCCCCAAGAAAACACGTTTTAAAACTAGTCAAGAACTAAAATCCAAAAATGCAAGGAACTGGAAGCCTTTCTTCTACATAGAGTTACAGTGACCTTCAAGGAGGCGTTCATTCTTCAAAGAAGCAGGCCCGAGGCTGAAGCAGAATAGATGTCAGAAATTATTATTATTATTATTTTTTTTTAAGATACTATACGTGTAATGGTTTGTAAGACTATTAAACCCAATTTCTACAAATTACTAACAGAATGGACAATATATTTAAAAATGATTTATTCCCCCATGTTTACACCCATTGTTATGAAATGACCTACATGTCTTTTAAAATGTTAAATTGTTAGGTTTGGTTGCATGTTACAACACAGGTGAGCAGTAGAGTCATTTAAAAACCAGCTGCACCATACTCGCCACACTATGGCGGGTGGGAGTTTGTTTTTCTGTCATTTAGATTGAAGGCATACACAACTTAGAAGTAATTTAACCTGCTAATATGTGCATAAACTCCTGTGTCACATTAATCCCAGTAGTAATGTGTCATTTTAATGCAAAATGTACCTGAACAATACACTGCGAAAGGTCTCCTTCATTCACTCGTTTTATTCACATTAAAATATGCTAAAGGCAGCATTGTCCATACATTCGACTTCCTGCCAATTTAAGACTCCAGTTAAAAAGCAGAGAACTCAGCAGATTTAAACAAGAAAAAAAACTATAAAAGAAAAGCAGCACCTTTAAAAAATATATTTATAAAACAAAATAGAGTTGAACACGCTAGAATTATTGTGCAGCTCCAAACCAGGCATTATCCAGGGTACTGAGAGCAGCATTAAAAAATCTCTCAATTTCGAAATAAATAAACATTATAATAAACCACACACAGTAAAAAGAGGGAGCTCATTAAAAAAAAAAATACAAATCAAACTGTTCAAAATACAACAAAATGAAGAGAGACTTAAGCTTTGAAAAGGTGATTTGTCTAAGATAGCACAGTAGTGAACAGATTCAAGGACGTCATGCAGAACTTCCGAGGAACTCATTTTGCTTTGAATGTATCAGAAGAAATATTAAACCCCAGCCAGACCTAGCAGGCTACTAATTTTAAAAAAAAGTAATACCGTAATATATTATTAATTCTATAATTACAAGAGAAACAGTCTTGCAATGGTGGTAAAGACCCACAATGAAGAATGAAAAAATATTTTGCTAAGATACTACTCTAATGTAGTCCATCCTGGTGTTTGTGCATGGGAAGCAGAGGCCTGATCCAGAACATAGGCATCTCCAGAGGGTTCACGTCTTCTCAGCGATTCAGAGGGTGTGTGAACTCCTGCCTCCAGTGAAGTAGTTGCTATTGTGCTCTGCAGAGATCTGCCAATACTGATTTAGAACGACACCACATTAAATAAAAACTCAAGTGTTCACCACAGAGATGAGCAGCACTCATGTAAACAACAGCTTCCGTCATCGTTTGCATCGATTTTGTCCAGAAGTTTTTTTTTTCTTCTTTTCTTATTTACTGGTACTGTAAATAATTCTTCAGGGACTGAGGCAAGGGTAGTGATTCTATTTCCTGCAGCCGATCTCTGCCGAGCGCTAGGCGGACTGATCTCCGGCACAAGTCCATTAAGGGAAGAGGCTCCGCTGGAAAACAGGAAAAGTTTATAGGTTAGTATCTGAACTCGCTAAAATGCAATGGCAAGGCTAAATCGTAAGCCAGCCAGGATCTACAGGATGGTCAGCTGCTCTGATTAATTGGGTTGTACCACTCAATGTGAACAGCGATGAATATAACCCCAGCTGGTACCTACTGCTGCAGAGAGAACCACACAGGCAGTCCAAAATTTGACCCATGTTTAAATAAACAGCTATTACTAAACAGGAGATTATCTGGAACAGCTTTAGGGTTTTGACATTCTAAAAGACCTTGGTAACTGTAGTTCACATAATTAAAAGGTGGTAGCTGGCTCACCACCTCTTGTGTCAGCGAGTCCCCACACCACCTACATATTTAGACCCCTGCTGTTTTTTTTGACAGGAAACCTTGGGTTTCCTTCCAGTAAGAAGGAGGTGAAAAACGCACACATTTTCACAAGCAAACCTCTAATGTATAGGACACAATGATGTTGCCAAGTTATACAAATCAATTAGGTTGATAACTTTTCAGGCAAGGAATGTGCACAGAGAAATCTGTCTATCATTAGTGGACACATGCATGTACTGTAACACACAGAAACAGCTTATTGAGCTCTCTTAAAATGTTTCTTTGCAAAGCTTTTCACTACACATGTTGTTGAAAGCAAAACACACAGAGTGAAAAGGGACCTAGTTTAATTACCAAAATAAGCACCTTTTCTCCCCAAGCCAACTTTAATAAGAATAAGTTACATCCAGAGCTCTTCTGAATACCTGGACTTTCACAAACCCCGTCATAACAAAAAGCAGTGATAAATTCTGCAGCTCTCGGGGAACAATTATGCCTTCGCTCGTCTAGCGCAGTTCACAGACAAGTTTATCTTCCCTTGTCAGCTTAATATATGCACTGGAGACTAAACAGGGACAGCTATTTCTCTGCCTTGCCATATCTCGACAAGGCAGTATACAGGTATATAAAATGTCAAGCTAAATATCTAGGAGACTATGCCTGTATAAAAAGCTTCCTGCTGAATTAAGCCAATTCTAAAAACGTTGTCTTGAGTGACTTCCACAATTTCCATTTACATCACTCAGGAACTGGGTTACATTAGATAGCTCACCCCCATCAAGAAAATATCCCCCAGGTCGTCATCACACAAAACAGCTAAAGCCAGACTGCCATTCTTTTGAGTCCAAGGAATACCGATTTAAATGCACAACCTTCAATAGCCTTAGGGGCATAGTTCACAAAACGGTAAATAATGTTCAAGAAAGTCGAGTGATGACGATTTACATAAAACTCGAAAATAGCTAAAAATAAGCACCGAGAAATACAATTAATAAAAAAACTAAAAACAGAAGCCCTAATTAAATCTCTAGCAACTCCACATAACCATTAGTTGTACAGTAGCCCTTAACTCATACATAACTTATTGTACTCGTTACCTTTCCAAAAAACACACACAAGTCAATACAGAACAAATATTTAGTCTAATCCAGACAGCTATGTCTCATTGGGTTTTCTCCTGCAAAAAGGCTCTAATTGGCAACAGATGGTGAAAATCTTGTAAAAAAAATAAATAAAAATCAGCCACCGAGCTCACACTGCAACTGTGGTCAGACAGGCAGCTTTAATAATTTATAATGACTGGACTCATTTAGAAGCAAGACAACAATTACATTTCTGATTACCATCCGTTACCAAGAAATGTAGATGTTCAGCAGGACTGCCGTGGGAATGGAATTCAATTAAAAAATGAATTTAAAAAGATGATGTATCCGCTCAGAAGACAGGAATGCAGATTAAATCAATTTCATTTTTTTTCTTTTTTTAAAAACAAACATTTTCCCGTCGGTTTAGACCCAATTTGAATGTAACCAACAGTGCTGCAACCCACTGACTGATCAGGAGGACAGAAGAGCAACAGGTGTTCCTGCCGTAAAGCAAATAAACTGTTTTTTCATCTCACCCAAGTGATGCTACCAAACTTCTTGGCCCTGAAGAAAGGACCAAGGCTGGTAAAAATCGCCACTTCTCCTCCCCAACGCACAGGATCCCAAAAGGCAAGGCAGCACTACCAGGATTCAAACCAGCAAACTCCTGATGGGCTCTTACACAGTGGGAATCCACAATGACATACGCCATGAAAGGTTTGATCAGCAGTGTTTCTGTATAGCAGTCTTTAAATTTCCACAAACCAACTCTAATTCCATTAACTTAAAAGACAAAAAAATGGATAAGCACAATAGCAGGCATGTGTTAAGTTCTTTGTCCATGCTGCTTGCTGCACAAAGCATGGTACAGTAAAACCGATCCAAGTTAAAACAGCCTATAAAAAGAAGACAGTGCCTCGCCCCGGATTTCTTTTCAACCCTGCAGCAGCCACTGCAGTAAAGTTCATTGAAACCCCATTCCAAAATTAGGACCTATAAGACTCACAGGTCATTTGATATACAATTAATGTATCAGTATTTAACAAGGTGGAAAATATAAACTTTTTTTGTGTGGCGCCAGTTTCAGCTTGCCAACAAAAACACCAAGCAATTTCACTGGGATTATGAATGCGACTGTCCTTTCATTTCTGTCAACACTGCGCCAAACTAATACATGGCTCTCACTGAGCTACTCTAACAAGTCATGGATAAAAAACTGACAACATCTTCCAGGGCACTGCAAAATTGAGTCTATTGATCGTTCTCCCCACTCCCAGCTGAGACAAGGGAAAGGAAGAACAGATTACACAAGGCTCTAAATGACAACAGGGACCTGAATCATTTCTTAAAAGGTACTTTATTATTTCACTGGTATTGGGGCTTGTTGTATTTCAGACAGCGTTCCCAAGCGAAAGTGGAAATTCGTTAAGAGGACATGGTCCTTGATCTCGTACTTGAAAAAGGACAAAAGACAGATCAGTCTGGAACAACTGATTAAAGCAGATGGCCCTTGATCAAGCAAACCCTTTCCGATTTAAAAAATTAAATTTAAAAACAGACTGACATACCCATTTGCAGATCGTTCTACGGTATATTTACAGAAGTAGAGACTCGAAACTGAGCATATGTAGATAAACAGACATTAGCATTTAGTTAGGATCTTTAGGAAGGCACAACACTTAGCTTTATATAGGAATGTATTGCTTTAAAATGGCTGGCTTAAAGTCCCAGTGCAGTACAAATGTATCATGTAAATGTTTTAATTGAAGACTCATTTTGAAACTGTCCGTAACAAACAACAAAATATAAAATAAGCCGAGGCAATAACAGCATCATTATGAGACATTTAATAATAGCTGTGAGCCATGATGAACACAACTCCATTTGCTGTTTAGAACTGCTTGACCGACTCAATCAATACTTTTGCCTCTGAAGCCAAAAACCCTGGAGAAATTATGCTTGTGTTTGAATCTTCATGCAAAACCATTGCTTCCACCGGGGGTTTTAACTGGATCCACACAATTCAAAGCAGCTCTAGATTAATTTTTTCTAGAAAGATGTGTCTGTATATTTACAGTAATCCCAGTCCTTGGAGTAAAGAGGCTAATATATAGGGAAGTACAGCGTATCCAGGAAAGCTTTATTAAAAAAGGTCAGGCATTTACTGCAAGTAATAAACAAGTTACACCCACCCACATCCAATACAATATATATGACATTCTCTGTACAGCTGTGATTGATTATAATGCCTTTTCAAAGAAAGCAGCACCATTATATTAATGAGATTCAAATTGCAGGAATTCCTTTCTTCCAAGCATCATAAAGGAAACAGAACAGGTCACTGTTTTCTATAGAGGTTTTGCAGAATGTCCAGTGTGATTCTATGATTATTATACATTATTATTAAACTTCAGGCACAAGACAAGAAAGAGGGTGTTAAGGACAGCTCTCTGCAGCAGAGGTCTCTGGACAACTCTGGTCCTGGAGAGCCCCTATCCTGCAGCTTTTATAGGTGTCTATTTTATCAATGGCTAAAGATCTGAAACACCTGTTAATCTTGACTAATTAAGCCAATAGTTGGTTCAATTAAAGTAACAGTTGGCTGAAACAAAAATACGAAGCTGAGGCTCTCTAGGACCAGGGTTGGAGAAACACACAGTTTGTAATGATTCCTTGCATCAGAGCTGAACTTTTAAAATAGTTAAATATACTGGTTGTTTTTCCAGATGCTCAATTTAATAAATCATCCAACTAAACCAGAGGCAACCTCAGTGTCTACAAAGGTCAAAGTTTTCATTTCAGCATGGAAAGTCGATTTCCGTTATTTATTAGAGCCATTCGGCCCTTCAAAAGCATCAATCAATCCCCTGGTTTCCATGTGTTGATTTGTATGAGAGTTAATTAAAATAAAATAAAATTCCCTTTGGGATCTGTGTTGGGGGTGCCGCGCTCAGATGACTGAAAACTGCATTACAATTTGAATCCAGCTGTCAAATCGCTGCACTTGGTCAGCTACGCTGGGTTATGACTGCATGCTACAGGACTACGTGTTTTATTTTTTTTTGTTAGAGATGAAAGTCTTAAAAAATGAGTACAAGCATAACAACTAAAAGGTATGAAGAGGGATCCTCGGTAGAGATCGACTTGCCTCAAGTTACTGCCCAATTTTTCTATGGGATCCACTATATGCAGTACTTGAATGCAATGCTCTGTATTAGATGAAAACAAATGCTTTGGATTTACAGAAGGAATCTGTAAGACCATCATTAATAAATACTGCTTGGCATCTTCCCCATTTTCAACTTTAATTACAAAAGATCCAACTTCACAAAGTTCTCTTACAACTACTTTGCAGATGGTTAAACTGCAGATAAATGACCACAATTTTTACAAGTTCTTATCAGTTACAAACACAGAATTATACCTAACTTGAGCAACTGGCAGCTCACTACCAGTACCAGGGATGAATGAAAAGCCAGCTAAAATACAGAACGCCTGCAGATGGAAGATGAATAAATCAATTTAAAATTCGATGCAACAGTCAATATGAAAAGCCAGCTTGAAACTGGAAAAAACATTACTTACTTTGTCCGCACTTACAGCATGCAGTCTAGTACAGACATTCACCAATTCATGCATGTGTGCCTGATGCATCCAAGCGTACCAAATAATAAAAAGTATAACAGAAGGTTTTACTTTTAAAGCAAGTGTTTTGAAATTCTGTTCAAATCCTCAATGCACGTCATGTTAACATTCCGAAGCTTACTAATATTTCAGATTTCTTTTAAAAGGAATACATTACAATATCAAATCATGCAACCCCTTCTCCTTTTGGACTGCTGCACATGCAGTCAACAGTGCAAATTATTATTAACTGGTGTGTATTTATGCTTTTACCCCACACACAAAACACAAGTTTCTGCCAGACAGAATATGCTCCAACCGTCTTAGTGTATTCATATATTTGTTTATGATGGCCAGCTCAAAATCGGACTTAAATGAAGCAGCTGACAAATGTAAAAAGGAAAAAAAGTGCTGCAAGTTTCTATTTTAGATTTTCAGAAGGAAAGCTGGGGCCTCCAATGACACCAGTCAAACGTTACCAATGCAATCTCGTCTTGCACCCATGATCCTGACCATCTGTGCTGGCTTGCTGCTGCAGACAGACGGCTAAAGCAGGATATTGACAGACTGGCACCGACATCATCATAAAAACTAGGAAAAAAAAAACAAACACGTCCTTTCATGTAGCACCACTTGACACTGAGCAGGACCTGATCAGCAGGGACAGAAGAAAAGGACAAGAAAAGAACAAAAGGACAAGAAAGACTAAGGAAGATTGCAGCAAAATAAAAACATATTTGAATTGCTTTATAATGATATAAACTCTAGTGTGTCAGAACTGTAAATGTCACTGTGCCCTGAAACTGCACAAATCTCCCAAGACTGTGACAATGTATTTTAACCACAACAGCGTCATGGAGTGTCTATTATGTATATTTCTTGCTCTAACCCAAGTACAGTCCAATTCCTTAAAAGGAGCCAGTGCAAATCAATGTCCTGTTTTGGAGGAGACACGACTGGAGAATATTGCCCCCATAGGAAATAAGGATGTTTATGACAGAGTCAGCAAGTACTGTATTAAATGAGTTGGAGAGTGCTTTTCAAAAACGATCCCAAATAATTCATATCGATGCCGGCAGTTATATGAATAGTGAATGGGACAGCTGGGTAACAAGTTAGAAAAAAAAACCTTGAGAGAATCTGGGGACATTTCATATGCGATACATGAATCATAAACCACTGCATTGTATTTATATTGTAATATCATTTCAAATATCCATTCTCTCTCTCAACCATAATAATCCACTGAACAAAATACACAATATTGTAACCACTAACTTATTTATTTTTTTAAATGGGGTGACCTGCTTATTTTCACAGATTCATTACTAATTAATGAATGCTCACTCTTCAGTGTTACAGAACAGTGCCTGCTTTCCGTTTGCCAGTCTCTCCTAATGTGTTGTTAAAACACTCCAGGACTGTGACACTCAAAAGGTCCTTGGTGAAACCTATATGCAGCACAAGCCCTACACTTTCAGTAGTGCTGAATTTCTACATGTCCTCATCTTCATTGCTGGAATGGTATTCAATTAATAAGCAATTCGAATAAACCATTAAATTTTGCGAGTCAGGCCTCAGCTCTAACCAGCGAAAGAACATAAACTGTGTTTACGATTATATATCCTGCAGACGAGATGTCTACAGTCTCTCCAGCCCCTCGGCAGATCGATGGATCACAATCTACATATGCAGTGGGGGTAGCTATTGAAGAGGATCACAGCCCTGCAGCAGGACAAACAGGTTAGCGGGAGTGGGATAAAATTACTTCATTGCAGGTGGGACTGGGTGGGCAAAAACTTTGCGGTAATTTGCAGGAACAGACTAAAATCTCTCATCGGTTTACCGAGTGTAACAAGAAAAGTCCTCATTGTCTTGTTTGAGCTTCTCTGTTTAGCCTTCAGTAGCGTTCTGAATCCGGGTGAAGTCGGAGTCAGAGAGTCAGCAGTCTTGTATTTCATTCATTTAAAACACAAGTTGAAACACGTAAACTGCAAATTAAATGGTAAAAATTTCAAAACAGATGCGCATAGACCACAGCACTGTTAAATCGTGGTAAAAACTCAAAATGGTAGCTTTGGCATAAGTTGCCTATACATTAAAAAATGTACGACATAACTAAGTTGCACCCGATATACCTTTAGTCCTTCCGTTGACACTATATCTTACTGTAGCTATTAAATATCCGTCTCTGGTGCGGACGGGAGCAGGATTAAAAAAATAATCCCGCGCAGGGCTCTACCCTGCATCGATGTACACTACTGACCTTTCATGAAGAAAATGATTTTTCTTTCTGTTCAAATCTCCTCCACTAGGAGAAGCCACATTGTAGATTACTGAAGTTCTTGTTAACCTATTTAGGAGCTGCCCATCTCAATACTACTTCATTAAGTGGTACTGTAGTAATGATCATGCAACCAATGGAATATACTGTATAATGTAGTTATAACTCTCACATGTGTAGCACAGAACACCCAAACCTTCCATAAACAGCATTTTCAATAGAGCCTGCAACCACTCAATACCCCAGCCTCATAAACCCATCCTGCTTTCACTGCTGTGTTTAAGAGCACAGTGACAGACCAACGTGATCTGTCACTAAAACCTGACCTGCCAGAACTTCACCACCGTGGTTTGCTTGGCTTGCAGAGGAGACTTCTAACCCCACAGAGAACATGTGAGGACACCCTCCGACAGGCTCTCTTTGAACTGGTTTTTTGATTCATGAGCCGGCACCTCCTCACGTCATCCTTTCAGGCCAGTCCTGCTTGAACAACATCCTTTAAAAAAGGTCGACAATGCAGCCCAATGCTGAAGCTTGTTTAAGAGTTCTTTTAAATTAAAATCCGCTAAAAGCATATTAAAAAATACACACTCCACAATGACTATTTAAACAAAAACTCAGACCCCTGCTGTACACACACACACACACACACACACACACACACACACACACACACACACACTGCAGGATTGCTATAAAACCACCAGTTATATCTGTTATAGATGTTTAAAACAAAAGACCTACATCTAAACAGCTCTTCTCCTGCATATTATTTCAACTCATCATTACCGGTTTTCTATTTTAGGGCCATTTGGTTGCTTCTTTGCCACCAAAACCTTTTTAAGGGGTTGCTTATATAAAATTACTATAAACCCCCTCCCCTCCCATTTCATAAGATACAAGAATATATGAAACAAAAATCACCATCTGCACCCTCCTCCAGCTTCATTAATCAAGAAAACAGGATATCCAGACCCTTAAAACAACACCACCCTGTTGATTTTCAGTTTTGAAACTACATCCAGCATGTTTCAAGAAGGATATCATATGATACTGCTATCCGTTTACAATCGCAGGATGCTACGTCAGTGAACAGTAAACCATTTTTTTTTTTAAAAATCATACAAATAAAACGTAAAAGGTTCTACTACATATCATCTATATTGTAATCAGGGCTTCATAATCCCATTACTGTGAATCTATATTACCAGCTGTCTAGAATGGCTCCTTGCACAGTCCCTTGGTTCCCATTAAAATCTTGCAAGGGTTGGAAATTGGCAGAGCCTGCTGGCAGTGCCCCACTGGACTGTGAATATTTATAAATCCATTTAAAAAAAAACTCCATTTATTTATTTTCTAACTGACAGTTTTGTTAGTTTGAAGGCCCAGATAAAAGTGACTCGCTGAATAACTGTAACCAGAATGTTGAAATAATCTCCAGCACTTTACCCAAGCTGGGTTTTCATTTTTAATGGTGAATAAAAGCTAGTACATTAAAATCACTTTGATGCATATTACATTTAGAAGTGTCTCAACTTGTAAAAGACAAAATATAAAAACGGCAAAAGAAAATTACTTATTCACTTTTTATATTCTAGCTTTTAGCATCATTGCCAAATATCATCTCTAAAAAATGTATTTATTTATTTATTTTTTTATTAAAGGGAAGTGTTTTGCCCAATGTCTTCTTCAGTGAGAGATAAATATGTGGTGCCAAAGCGGTCTGTCATTTTAGAATTTGTTTTAAAAATGACACAGGGGATAAGAAAGTTACTGATTAACCAAGCTGTTTTCCTTCTTGGAGAGGAGGAACAAAACACAGCAGGCAATTAAATGCCCCCACCCCCGTCCCCATCCCCATCCCCGTCCCATGGTTAAGAAATTAATACATTAGAAACACAGCAGTTTGTGTGCGAATCTTGTTGGGTTCGGCATTAACATGCTTTTCATGGGCTCTTGATTAGAACATTTCTTACTCCTAAACAGCACTTTTAAAACTGCCTGAAAACTTTCCACGCGGAGATCTGAGCGTGTCCAATAAATGCTTCACACTCCTTCAAGCATACGAGATGCATTCTAAAAAGTGATAATAAAAAAGAAAAAAAAGAGATCACAATGCTGTCAGTCGCATGCTAGAGCCCAGCTGTTTGCCAGACACCTCAGCATCTAATTCCCCCAACTTCAGGGAATTACTGCAGCTTTTAATCAATCCACACTGAAGAGCCAGGTGAAGTAGGAAAGTGTGGGGGGGATACACAATCTGCAATGCTGTGGTATGGCAGCGCAAGGGTTTAAATTACACACATCAACCTTTCCAGGGATGACTCATTATCAGCACAACAGAACGTAGTACTTTCTGAAGAGCTCTTACCCTGAAATTACACATTTATTTGAAAACCAAATGTCAAAGCCTTGCAGGCATTCGTGCCCTTAATGAGCCCTGTTCGTTAACCTTGACATCACTAGCTGTAGTTCCATCCCATTCCAACTTCTGCAAATACAGCCCCAGAAACGTAAAAAAAAAAAACACAACTTGTGAAGAATGTCTAGGTTTCTACCTAGAAATACAATCTGGAGATTCGTGGTATAAATTTGCAGTTCTCCCAGATTACAAAATACATTTCTTTAAATATGAAGTCGTCTGCAATTCAGTAAATATATAGCTTCCATCACATTTTGCACTTGTAATTAACATTAAAAGGTCAGGACCTTGTGGGGAAGCTCCAATGCAGTAATTGAATAGACTTCACAGCAAATTAAATGCATCACTCTAATTAATTAAGCAGTACAAAAACACAGAACATCAAAAGTGAATACCAAATCACAGGGCTCCATACATTATACACACATATATATATATATATATATATATATATATATATATATATATATATATATATATATATATATATATATATATATATATATATATATATATATATATTAAAATGTTATGACCCAGGTCTTCAAAGTGCAGTTTCTAAAAGATCCTTAGGATTGTTAGATGTTCAACTACTGCTTCCAATGAGAACAAAGTAAAGGAGTTCACTAGTTTAAATCTGAAGCTCAAACCGACAGCTGTATCTACAGTTGGCAAAAAAAACAAACACAAAAATACCCCAACTACTCAGACAGGAAGCGGCTGCTAAAAGTTGTTTCAGTGCCACCTTTCACCACCTTGCTGCAGGGTTTGTTTATTCCACCCTGGGTCAGAGCGGGAGGGAAAAACCAAGAGCTTTCATCTGGAATCATCAACCGTCAGGGTTCACCCTGGGTGACATGACCTCTCAACTTCCACGTTGCCTTTTGAACTGCAAGCACATACAGGGGCAGCTGATGGTGCAATTCATCATTTTATTAAAACATATTAAATGTTGGTGCTCATGAAACATATTGAACTGGCAGCACTGACTGTCTACTGTTTTTCTTACACAGACCAGGAGATGGCACAAACTGTAGACTCCTCACAAGGGCCTCCAGTCTGCTGTTGAGGGACCACTGTAGAAAGGCCAATAAACACATTATACTTGTGATATGCAAGCTTGATTTGAACCCAGGCCTCTGGCATTAAAAGGCATGTATAGCACTGGGGGTGTTTGCATCATTTTAAAAAATGTCACATGACTAGAAATAAGTAAATGAATAAATACATAAGTAAAGCAACCATGACTAATCCATAATGTAAATTAATGCCTCAACAAGTTTTGATATTCACATCGCAAAAAAAATAAAATAAATATCTAAATTTTACTTCTTAGTTTACACAAACTAAAAAAAAAATAAGACTTCAGGTTTGACATAATACAGAAAAGTTGGCTTGTGGTAGAGTACATATGTAATATTTTGTTTGAAAGCATTGAGACCTGACATTGTGTGCAATTTAAACCAAACCTGAAATAGGCAATGGATACAATGCCTTGTTGTCATGGTTTCCAGGACCTAGCAGAGCGACATCAGATCTTAATACAATATGCACCAGTTATTTCAAAAGGTCATCACGGGCACTTCAGTATAGAGCCTATCAAGACTGCAGTGCATGAGCACACTGCACCAACACTTCAGAAAACACCACTGTGAAAAATTAGGTTACAAACCAAACCAGCCCTTTCTACACCAAAGTCTAAGAAATAATGCTTTCTTTTTAAAACAGAAGACACTTTAAAAATTCCCCAGTCTGAATATCCTACTGTAGTTAGGAGCAGCTTATAACTGGATATTTGGAAAGCATGTTGACAGATACTAATACTCTGGTCACTGAATGAAGCCAAAATTAGATCAAGAGTAAATGGCTGGTAGGAATACCTCTCCATTCCATGCTTCCTTCCTCCCAAAGAGCTTCAATATCATGCGGCAGAGTTACGTAACTGAACTAAATTATTCTGAAACGGAAAGCTTACATGAGTCTGAAATATGGAAGCAATTTCAATCTGTGCATTCAGAGTACAGAAACATGTAAAGCCATGGGACTTTGCTACAGTACAGAGTTTCAGATTAGTTTCTTCCCACATAAATCTTGTCTGAGACGAGGCCTATGGGAGTACTTCAGTAAAAAGGGGCTTTTCTTTAAAAAAAACAGGAGATTTGTTTTATTGTGTTACAGAATATTGAAACCCTCCATTCGTCAACACAGCTGCACACTGTTTTTCCACAGCATGGAAAGCTCAGTGTAAATGATCACGTTTGTGTGTTTAGGCAAGATATGTATACGGGTTCGGCAAAAAACATTAAAATGTTTTAAAATTTGAAGAGTCTGTAGAGACATCTTTTAAATATTAAAGTGTACACAAAGAAATATAAATATGTGCAGTTTCCACAAGCCTTTCTACCATTTGCACTGTTCTCAAAACTGCTCTAATAAACTTGTCTAACCAAGCCTGTCAAAGAAATGCTATTCTGTGCATCATCTCCCTGTATGATGCAAGTGTTTTGAAATGTGTCAGTTTCATTTTGCCTTCAAATCTCAAAAGTACAAGCAGAACCATGGAAATGAGAAAAAAAGTAGGTCTTGACACTTCAAACTCCATTCCAGTTCTGATGCCAAGCCTAAATTGGAAATAAAAGCAGTACACGGTTGTGGACACACCATAATAAATGACCACCTTGCAAGTGATAAAAGGCGGTGCTGTAAGATTTGCAGGTGTTAGAAATTAACCTGGAAACCCCCCCAAGATCTGACCACTGTCAAGAAAAAGGTACCAATTACTAGATCTGAAACGTAATGACCTACATGGCAAAGAACCACTCTGCTACAGATCACGTACAGCGGATTAATTCAGATGCACTTTCATTGCTGCACATGGACAGGTCCAGATGACACAATGAAGCCTTCATGGTGATATCACAGTTCCCCATTGTTCATCCCAGCAAGGGGTTGTATATACTCAGTTGTATATATTTGAATTAAATTCCTCTGCAGACTAGGACGCACACAGGTTTTGCAGTGAAGGTTAACAGCTTATAAAAAACACTGGCTGCTCTACAAAAGAGGTGCCTTCTAAGAAACTTGGTGACAGTGTCCCTCTTTCTTAGGCAGGTAATTTGCAGAGTGACTTTTCAGCCAGTCCTGAAAGGTCATACCGTCCAAGCATGGCATATAGCCAAGTCTCCCATTTTGACTGTACAGGAAATCATACAGTAGAGTGCGTATTTACTGGGATTGATCAAAACACCATACCTCAATCCCCAGCATAACTTTTAAAGTATTTCTCAAAAAGAAATACAGTGGACTTTGAATGCAAAGTATTCCAGTCACCATCACTCTCATTGTGACAGAAACATCAGTGACAATGAAGAGGTTTTGTACTTCTTTGCAGACATTAAAAACAGGAATGCATCCTGCTTCTGCAGTCTGACCCGACGCAAATCAGCAACTAATGGATGATTCAAGCTATCCAATGGGGTTGAAGGCAGAAAAAGTGTGAGAAAACCTAACAAAAAAAATAAATAAATAAATAAATAAATAAATAAACACACACAATCTAACCAATTACATCTTCTCCTTTTCAAAATTATTATATGTATATTGTCTATTAAAACACACACACTCAAATCAACCTAATTTTCCATAGAACTTAACATATGATACATTTTATTTGTACAATTTTAAAGAAACTGGCATATGCATTGTATTTCAGCATGTTAGCTCCTTGCCTACATGGAAGATTAATTTATCTTGTAAAATATTAGCAGACCAGGGAAGTGGGTCAAAATGTCCAATCCTCTGCAAACATGTTTTTGCTTAAAACAAAAAGACCATCATCGTAATTCATTCAGAACCTGAATCCATGCTTTACAGGGCAAAAAAACAAAAACGCTTAACCCTTAAACAAATACGTGCTCCGAAAAAAAGGTTCACCATAGAGAGGCACAGACCACATTTAGCAGCCTTCACTTAAAGCTCCTGCTGGAGGGAAGATGGGCACAGCCAGATTAAATAGGCTTATCAAACTGAGCCCCCAAAATGCTGGTAAGCCTTACTGAGCAGCATAAATACACACAGAGCCAGAGAGACGCTAACCACTTGTGGCAGACGTGATCAGTTCTATTTTAACCTTATTTTATTATACTGTGTACTGTAGTTCACTGGTTAGGACATTCAACTGTCTTGCTTTACTTTTAGCCAACTGGTACAACTGCCCTCCTACTGTACCTTCTCCAGCTTTCTTCTACAATTAACTAGAACAGGCAACTGTGTTAATTACCTGGTGTTGGATAGTTCTAAGCAGCTTGCCTGTCTGTGCAAAGCTTGAATTACTGCAGCACCCTGGGACGTGGCTCTGCACCTCGAGAGCCCCGCTCTCTACTCACACATTTCACTTGCAAGGTCACGTTACAGAAGGAGCCAGAGGAGCTTTTCCTTCCTCTGCACACCCCCATACAAATCGATGGCTTAAGCAGCTCATTTTACATTACCAATATGGATATGGAATAAGGTGTCTATAATCCCATTATCTGACCTCTAAAACAGAAGTTAGCAAGAAAGAGAAATTCAAATGACTAAATAAATAAATAAATAAAATAAATGTTGTCCTTCTTGCTACCTGGGTAAAGGAACAAACATGACTGTTAAACCAGCTGCAAGCTGGACGTTCATACATTATTCAGGGATCAGATCTAATGCCTCTCGTTGGTTCTTCTGTGCGTGATCAAGCCAAGCATGTTTAAAATCTCTCTGCTTTCAGGTTACTGCTCAACATGTTTCAGCAGAGCTGGATTCAATGCTGCACCAAGATGCAGGGATGGAAATAAGACACCCATTCCCAGTTTTAATATAAGCTTGATTAGACAGGGTGCATAGGCAACAAGCTCAGGTGTCTCATTAAAAACTTGTGGTAAACATTAGGAAACTGATCAAACCGACTTGAAATGAGAATCTAAATACCATCCCTGAAGATGGATGGCTATAGCTAGAGATAGTAGTTTAACAGAAACAAAGTGATGGAAGCCATTTAGAAATACACATCTAGAGTAACTGTCACAATCAGGGGTTGATTTTTTTTGTCCTAGTGGAAATCAAATCATCTGATATGTATTGCCTATCTGAAGGGATGGGAGAGAAGTGCACTAACCTGTCATTTACCATTAGCTACAAACCACTGAACAGGGTAGCTTGTGTCTAAACACATAGGAAAATGTCAATAACATTTCTAGCTTTTTTTTAGGCATTTTTAGCAATTTGACTGGTTAGGCTTTTGGAATGAGTTTCACAATGGAACCTACAAGAGATGTTCACAAAACAGCTATATAAAGCTTGCTTTCTTTGTTAGACCAATTTATAACAAAAAGCATTATGCCAGCTATTTACAATCAGCTAGAAGCACATGGGTGCCATCTGCCAACGCAAATAGCCATTCAAAATATTGAAGTTTATTGGCATACAAATTGCATAGGTGGATGCTCCATTTCATTCTTAAAAGCTGCAAAAGCTCACAGAATCCAAGTTATCAGATACTACATGTCTCCAACCAAATGAGGAAAGAAAGATTAGCAAAAGGCACACATCCACTGCAGAAAACTGTAGTGTAAAATCATGAGCATTGCATTTGAGACATTTTAAAAAAGTTAAAAAAACTGCTACATCTACCATAATGACATTTGCAATCTTTCAGTGTGAAAAGGAGACTGGAGGGGCAAACTGAAATCAACTGCAGAATGACACACAGTCGAATACTTGCCACACACACACACAAAAACAAAAACAAAAAAACACACACAACAGTATTTTACATACTGGTAACTTGCAGTGTAAGGTCCCCATTTGCATGAAAATGTGTTAAGCTTTCAATGTATTATAAAAACATTTTGGGCAGCTACTGTATGGAATTTCACAACATGATTAAATCAACCTCCATCCAAACAGCTATAAACCATACGTTAGTGTGTAAGGTGGTATTACTGTGTGTGCGTGCGCAGGTTTGCAGTGCACATACTGTTTTTGTTTTTTTTACATACGTTTGCTTGTAAAGATGTCAGTTTTTCCAGAACACTCACCCACTGACTATAAGATGTACTGTATAAGCCTCATCACTGGTGTGGTTTTGCTGTGTTCCTTTAATCCTATGCCAAGAGCATGGCTTCATTAGTAGTTAAAAAGGCACACGTCTCTTCAGAGTGTACATCACTTATTGTGGCTGAAGATCGTAAAGCCCATAAGAATTGTTCTGGGTACACTAGGATGATTAATGTGCACATCTCCACTTCTCAAAGGAATTTCTGTTTTAATATTCAATTATTTTTTGAGTCAAGTGATCTCCAGTTAACTCATGAATGATATACAGCTTTTTTTTTTTTTAAACCAACCAAGGTATAGTACCAACGTAAAAAGCAAACAGCTTAGTTTCTCGCAGTTCTGTCAAACCTCAAGCCAAAAATCTGTCGAGTCCAATTAAAATCTGTTACTGTCAGGGAAATTCTCGCCTACAGAGTCTGGAAAGTAGACTAGAGAGTAGTGAGGGACCGGAGGACTGGGATGTCATGTAGAAGCTGTCCATCATCAGGAGCCATGTGATTTTCTTTATCTGCATGATGAAATGCACACATTAATGCCATCTCAAAAAGGAAGCCTTTCTAATATGGCACTTCCACAAATGTGTTTAGAGAACGTAACCCACGTACAGCAGCAGTAATACTGAATTTGCAATGAGCTGTGTAAATTGCTTATCAAGGTCATTTTGATAAAAACAAAGTGTAACGGTTATCAAAATCATTCAATGACAAGACAAGACTTTACTTTTAACTGGTTAGTAAAATAGACATCTCCGATCTC
Organism: Acipenser oxyrinchus oxyrinchus; assembly: GCA_030684275.1. NCBI lineage: Eukaryota > Metazoa > Chordata > Actinopteri > Acipenseriformes > Acipenseridae > Acipenser > Acipenser oxyrinchus. Next base: position 3,451,167 of record CM060262.1, read on the forward strand.
TCACACCGAGTTGTAGTCAAAGTCTCTCTCAGAGAATTTTGAACATCGATCGATCAAGAGATACTGCACTGAAAGGCATACCCTTCAAGGTTCCCCATAGTAAAAGCATAGCAATGTGCAATAAAGAAGTGAAAACATGATAAAGCAGAAATCAGCATTGTAGATTGTAGCTTGGTATGATATATAAAATAAATAAATAAATAAATAAATAAATAAATAAATAAATAAATAAATAAAAGCAAACCATGGTAAAATGTCCTAGTAAGAACAGCCCCTATTCATTTAAAAACAGATGAACTCCTGATCAATTTCTTTAATAATCCTTTAGGATTAAAGAAATCTTTTACAATACTCTTCACAGTAAATCACTTTATCCCACACACTTATGGTATCCTGGACAGCGCTGAGTGGGCTAAAGGATTCCAGGGAGAGGTTTTACTTGCAGGATCCCACCTTCGATTAATTATAGACCACATTCACTGCCAATCATTGCATAGTTTCTCCACTTCTGTTACTGTAGCCAGGGATAGGAGGGAATTGGGGGAGATAATTAAAGCAACTTGTTTGGGAGGGGGAGGGGGGGCACTTGTCTAACTTCAGAATAAGAACCCATTTCACGGCACATGCAATATGTATTTTTTTTCTAACTTGGTACCATTAAGCTCCGACTTCAGAAAGTTACTGCACTGGCTGTAGCTAGAATTTACAATTGTTTATGGCACCATATAGTTTTGATTTAATCCAAACCTTTGCCTTTTAGAAATGAAGCATGTGGATCAAACTCCCATTCCACTAAAAAAGGTGCTAGGAAAATGGTTTAGGTAAAAATAAAGTAAGGCTATAAAATAAATATGTATCATTCATTAAAAGACATCGATGATGCTCAATTGAGGGTTTTGCCACTCAGATTTCACAGGGTCAGATTAAAAGCGGCAGGATTTCACATTATAAAAATCGCATATCACAATACTAAAGAAACGTTCCTTACGCCAGATCAATACGGAACTGAAAAGGACCGACGCCACCGAGTAAAATGATATACACTGAATGTTAAATGATTGCGAACTTGCAACAGTATTACACCCTCATGCTGCCCTCCTGCTCTGCTTTCTCAAAATAAAACGAACGCTGGGAGCTAGCACAGCGGCGGCATCTCTGTACCATCAAGAGCAAATCACAAAAGGGGCATTTCTTAAACTCAGGAAAACAGAACCCCCTGTATGAAACCCAATAACATTTCTCAGAGGAAAACTAAATCTCCATTGTACATACTTTTCATTTTTATTTTTTTACATACATTTCAGTTCAGATTGCTTGTTTTGTCTGCTAGAATAGCAAAATCCAGCCAGAGAGACCTTGGCAATGGGTACCGCTGATTTAACACTAGAACCGTGTGTGTGTGTGTTGAGGTTACCAGAACAGTTTTACATTTCCCCCACCTTGATTTATTTACACTAAAACAAATATACAATATACTGTGACACTGCACTTTATTAAATATGCTCTTTTGTATAGAATGTTCCTTGTATTTTAGTTGTAGAGAGAAATGGAAAATATGCCAAAAATATTAAATATGCTAAAATACAGAAAGAGGGAGATACAACACATCCAACATGTTTTTACATGACCTCCATGTGTTTGTTTAAATAGCTATTTTAAAATGGCTTTTAAACTGGTCAATAGCTGTATAACTGTGGTATGTCTTGAAGTTTCTCATGCCGACGAATTTAATGCGACATCCCTATATATATATATATATATATATATATATATATATATATATATATATATATATATATATATATATATATATATATATATATATATATATATATATATATACACATACATATATATATATATTACGCAACATCTTTGCTTTTCTAAATTGATAGAAGTTTAGAAATGCCACATTGATGATGAAGCAACACTCGAGCCAAACAAAACAATTAATTGGTAACTTCCATATGTCTGACAAGCGAGCAAGAGCTCCAGGCTGTGTTCCAAACATTCCCACATGGCTGACAGACTGGGTCCTTCATGCAACCCCTGTTATGACCTTGTGCTCTGCTGGGATTGTGCTGGGAAAGGCAAAGGCTACGGTTCACACACAGAGAACAGAGCCATTCCTATTGACTCAAAGTCAACGACTGCAGCTTTTTACACACACACACACACACACACACGAGAGAGAGTGGGGAGGGTTACTGCAGTGTGGCTAAAATCCACACAGCAACACCCTGACAGATTTGTTTAAATAAAATGGCAGTTGAGTAAGTTTGGGGGAAAAAATAATGTTGTTAACAAAGTTTGTCGTGAATCTGTAGAAGTGATGCCTTGTGAATCAATAATATACTAGCCACTAATTGCATGCAAGGAAAAAAAAAAACTTTATTTAGTTGTTGCCAATGATTTTTACCCCTTTTTCTCCCCAATTTGGAATCGCCAATTGTGTTATTAATCCCTGTTCACCGCTGTAACCCCCTGGCGACTCCGGAAACGGCGGCTAACACACTCGTCCTCCGAAATGTGTCCCTGCCAAGTCTTTTTTGCACTGCGGACCCACAGCAAAGCAAACAGACCTATAGTGCCTGAAGAAAACACAGATCTGAATGGCTCCACAGCAGACCTGCAGGCGCCCCATCAGCCACAGGAGTCGCTGGCGCGCGGTGAACTGTAGATTGCCCTGCCGACCTAGGCCCTCCCTACACGGGCGGCACTCGGCCAATTGTGCGCCGCCCCCTGGGAACTCCCGGTCACGGTCGGCTGTGACACAGCCTGGATTCGAACTCGCAATCTCTAGGCTACAGGGCGTATCCTGCACTCCACGCAGAGTGCCTTTCCTGGATGCGCCACTCGGGAGCATAGATCTCAGTTCTAATCAAATCTCCATACCGTAGTACATCCTTCACTCCCAATTACAGTAAAAGACTTCTATTAAAAATGTGGTTCTCATTATTAGCCAGCTTGTAACCCTGGATTCCCAGGAGCGGGTTGATGACAAGGCCACAGTCTAGCTTCTTGAACAGGCTGGGAAGCCAGTAGAGTAGAGCGAAGCAGCAACTCTGCAGAGCATTGACCTGCAACAGGATGTGCTGTGCTCTTCTCTTCTCTCAGCACCATTAGTCTGCCTAGTATCTAGGCTGGCCAGAGTGATCTCGCAGACCCTCAACAAAGGAAAAATGATATGGGGAGGTTGTGCTTCTCTTATACTCCGTGTTAAGAGAAAAAACACTGGCAACTCACCAAGTTTGACATGTTTAAAAGCATGGGTGATTGTCACTATTCTGGCTCAGTAGACACGAATCAGCACATCTGGTGGGGCTACTGTTTTCCAGCATAAGATGACCGTTAATTGAGCCCTGTGCATGCATGTACAGTATGATTATTTAATGGAACACCACATTACACAAGTCCCCAGTCACCTGTAGCACAGGTGTGCTGAGAGGATCTCATTCACCTGCTCACCACAATCAAAGTCATTATTAAAAGCACCACATGCACAATACCAGTCCAGTTCTCCAGGAAAGATGAAGGGAAATCAATTTTAATTACCTCATTAAAATGTTTACAACAAAAGGCTTTACACTTTTTCTGCTGTGCTCACAAACTGCATCAGTATCAGCCAGCCAAAGCAGAGCAATCTGGTCGCTACCATACCTCATTCTAAAGCAGTTTCACCCATCCCAGGTTTTAATAGGGGCTTTTAGTCAATATATAGGCACGAAACTGAGGTGTGTCTTTTTAAACCCATGGTAAAAATGGAGGAATGGGTCAAAACTGACATGCAATGGGAGTCGTTTTTCACTCCCTGAAAAGAACATGTATATCCTTTTTCCTTTGGTTCCACAATGACTGGTTGGACCACAGATAAAAACTAGCACCTTGGGAATACATTCATCTAAAGCATCAATCTGGAAATGGATGACCTAACATTGCATCTCTATTATACAACCCAATTTAAAAATGGGTGATTACAGTCCTGTCACTCTGTTATATGGGAGAGTTAGACTCCTTGGGATTATTCCTATAAAGCTTCTACATGACTTACTCATGTAAAATGTTGCAGCTCATTAGAAAGCCTCAGCAACTGAAATTGAACTGAAGAGGCTCCTTGGGACAAGGTTACAGTCGTACAGTATATCTTCAGCAAAGCACGACTGAGGGGTCACCCTGCACTGCAGGGTCCGATACAGGTACAGAGGGGGCAAGGGTTTTGGGTAAACGGGGCCACATTCACTGTCACCCACTACAGAGTGTAGAATAATATTATAGATTATATTATACCAATGTAAATGGCAGTCTTTGCATGGAAATTAGATTCTGGTGTCTGTTTGCATAATATACTGTATAATATGAAACCTGAGAAGTTCTTGCACAGTGAAACAGTTTACTGACTGAAATACCCCAATGGACATCAAACCAAACTGCTCAAGCATCGAAAAGATGTGCCAGTCTGGGTATTACCAGGGATTAGGGAAGGGTTTGTTAATTCGACCCCAGGCAAAGCGATCCCGGTTCATTATCTCTGCTCCTTCCTGCTGGGATGCCTTACAGCTTTTATATACGGAATGTGAATGAACGCAATGGCTTTAGTCTATGGCAATACAGGATTACAACTCCACCACCACAAAACACCATTGGAAAAATCGGGCATTTTCTAAAATAAAAATACATTTTGTATAAAAACAAAAACATTGAACATTCAACATTTTGCCAAATACATAAGTTCTGGTAAGCATCATGCAATGATGTTTTTTCAGATTGCAAGGCTGGCTTGTTGTAGAAAATCCTAGATTTGCTTTTCACAAACTCATTAGATTTTATGGCATAATTACAGCCACTTGAATGCAGACCTCCTCTTGCTGCACAGTAAAATACATTTTACATTTAAGCAGGTCCATATTAATCTGCAGCAGCGATCTTCACAGCAGAAAAGGAGGCTAACTTACCAGTTCATCACCTTGGCTGTAGAAGCCCCCCTCTCTCTATTAATTAACAGAGGATCTCCAGAGGCGGTGTTTTACAGATTACAAGCTCCACTCGCCACCAGGGGAGTGTTATTGTGCTGTGCTCAACAGATCACACATGTCAGAGAGCTCAGACCCTCTATGCAGAGTTTAAGGGCTGCTCCTGCTTCATTTTCAGTTTGCTGGCTGGCTGGCCTCTTTCAAACACAGGGCTCATTGACCCAGACTAACTCTTACTGTGCAGCACCAGGGATAATATGGCTACAACTCTGTAGATCCCCTCCCACCCAAAAACACAGCAGCTGCTACTGAAATACATAAATTTAAAAAATGTAAAAAAAAAATTAAAAAAAAAATCATCCCCAGGTTGTTTTTGGCAGTGATTCACTCAGATTATCACAGCAGATGGGCGATGGCCTATTTCAAAACTTTAGAATACATTTGCCCTAAATAGACACAATATAGAAGATCACGTTAAGTAAGAAACTAAAATAAAAACTCAGGAGCTACAGCTAGTATTGCAAGGTTACTGCTACCAGTCAAAGTGCTCTTTTGCTGCGACGGTTACAGAGCACGTTCACCAAGCTCTTTCCTGGCCTTTCCAGGAAGCGATGTCATGTTGTCACGTCAGTGCCTGGTCCATAAAGGGATCTTGAACTCACTGGGCTATCTGCAGGCAGCAAGCAAGCAAGCAAGCTCATAAAAGCATGAAATAGAAGCCTCTTCAGCTGCAAAACTGACGAGAGGAATCCAGGGGTTACACCAACAGTGTGAAACCTAGCAGGAATTACTGTGCAATTCAGAAAAGCAGCATTTCAAAAGTGTCACATATACACACCCCATTACAACAATGCATGCAGGGATTTCTGGCAAAGTAGGTTTTGAAGTATTTGGATAGATTTAACTAAACACTTTTCTTTCTTGAAATTTACAGTGACCGTCAGGGGAAATGGGTGCCTGTGATGTAAAATGGAGAAAAAAAGCCCACTGAGGAAGCCACGAGACACGGTTATAAAAGTTGACAGTACAAATAGAAAACAAGTAAATGATTCACAAGAAAGCAAATGGTTCCTAGTATCCCAAAAATGGAATATGCACCCTAAATGTTTCTAGCTACACCAGTGTATGTAAACGCCGCAGGCCACAGACCGTCTGTACAGTACCATGCAGTCTATACATTTACAATCTTTAAAGATGTGTGGATACTGTATGAATAGCTATACGAGAATTCTCATGGTTTACATGCAACGCAAATATTTATCCACGCAAGACAGGGTGTTTACATTCAACTGCTGGGAGTCGTATGTCAACATTCGTTTTTTTATTTTGTTGTTTTTTCTAAATTACATATTAACAACTTTTTTTTTTTCAGTTTGAAAAGCTATTCGTTATATATTGCATTGCAGATTTGGGATGGGGGAAAAAAAAAAAAGACTCTCTACTGTAGTTCCCAAACTCAGCCACAGGAATGAACAAGGTGGGAAAGATGGAGCTAGAACATTTGCCAAATATTCCACAGCAGTGGTATATAAAAAGCTACAGTACTCTATGCCAGGTGTCTAATGCACACCGGTCCTTGACGGGAAAAAAAAAAAAAATAGAAACAGATTCTATTTCAGCGATGTGAAATGTTCTCAAAGCGATGTTGCTCGCTGCTGGTGTGGATACTCTTATTTGACTGCAGTGACTTCTAAATGATTCGCTTGCATCCAGTTGGAATGCAACTTTAGTTCATTTAAAAAAAAAAAAAAAAAAAAGGAAACTCAATTCCTTACAGTGTGAAGATTTGCAGTAGCCAGAGCCTGGTATTATTGACAGAACTTTGTTCTCCTGATAAAAATCAGTCAGTGTAAAAAAAAAAAAAAAAAAAAACACACATTTAGCAGTTAAAAATCTAAAAATAGCTAATCTTGTCAAACTCCAATACGATATCAGAGAAGTTGGTTTCTGCAGGTATTCAACAGATAATTACAGGATGCAATAACCAGTGTACCGGGCACAGCTCCATTAGAGCCAAACAGATAACATTTCTTTAATTACTTTTGACAGCCATTTACAGTAATCACACACGTTTTTAAAATCTGCAGCATGAACTGCAGGCATATGTGCAAGCAAAGTATATTCATCAATTCTCAAATCAAGACAAAAACCACAGCTTATTCAAGTGCCCTGTGTAAACTGCATGAAATCTACGCTAAGTGGACCACTAGAATACACAATTGTGCCAATACATGACATTTAATCTACCTATAGGCCAATAGTAAATACTTCTATACTGTACATCGTCTTTCTTAAGGTAATCCTCCTGTTTGAGCATCTTGGCACAGCACTGTGGTCATTTCTAATCTCTAAATAGCAAAATGTTTATTTACATTTAAGTGGGAATGGCATTCCTTGCCAAGTTCATAATCTGGAACTGTAGGAACAGACATTCCATCCTGTCTGCACTGCTCCCACACAGAGGAGACTGGCAGGCTGTTGCAGTAGCCGTCAGATGCAACATGTTTTTAAAGATCTCCACTGAGAACAGTTAGCCCTTGCCAGCTTCAGAAGGTTAGATTTGCATACATTTAAAAACACAGCTTAAAACTTTTTATTTAGCAACACCTTGAAATCAAACTTATTTCATTTCAGTGTGTGGATAGGTGTCTTACTTCAATGTCAATTATTAAATCCCTGATCAAAATGCATCCTCACTAGAGCTTTTTAACCATGGGTATTTGATGCAATCCAGGGTGGTTCTCCAGTGCTGTGAAATGCTATAAAAATAAATAAATTATATATTAGCTCAAAGAGCCAGCTGCCCAACGTTTCGATATGTTGCACATATCTTTCTCAAGGGAGCCTGTGTTTGAATCAAAACATTGGAGGTATTTATAAGTTTTTGACGGCATGACAACTACTTGTTATTGTTTACATTCAAATCTATGATTTATTCTTACATGATGTAATGCTGTTCTATATATTGTGACATCATTTTACTTCTATCTTTGAATCTGTATTAATTCTAATTAACATTACTTTATATAAATTTATATTTTATTATATCATGCAATGCTGGCTCTGAGGATCAGTCTAGATTTGGCCTCCCCAGCATCAGCATGCACAACTTTTGAACAAACTTTGTTTATTTATTTAAATGTTATATATCTATTGAAGTTAATTAGTTCATTCTTTTCTGTTGAGTCCTGCTGGCATAATCGTGTTCAGTCTATTTATCCATTTACTTTCTTTTATTCTTCTATATGTCGCATTGTCTAATTTTAGCTGTTCTAATACTACAAACTTTACATCATTTATGTCATGTCCTTGACTGGTGAAGTGCTGTACTATTGGTTCATTCATTTTTATTTCTAATTAATGAAAGGTGGTTCTGAATTCGTTTATATAAAGTAGTTCCAGTCTCTCCAACATATTTGATTTCATCACATTTTTCACAGGCTATTCCATAAACAACATTGCTATTTTACAGTAGGTATTAGTTTTTAGTGGATATGTGGTGTTCTTATGTTTAATTATATTTTTACTTTTATCTATGTATTTCCACACTTTACATCTACTGGTGCACATGTTCGTAGAACCTATTTTGTCAATTATTCTTTTATGTTTACTGTGAACTAAAATATCACCTAAATTAGCTTCTCTTTTGAATGCTACAACTGGGGCCTTAAGAAATACTTTTTTTAATTTTTCTGAATTATGTAGAATCCGCAAGTGTTTCCAAACTATCTTAGAAATATTGGGCAAAAGTTTAGAGTAAGTCATTACTAATGGGACTCCTTTGACCTTTTTATCTCTAGTTTTATAATCTAGTAGATCATCTCTTTTTAGTTTATCCACTTTTCTTAACTCCGTCTCTATAATTCTTTCTTTGTATCCTCTTTTTTTAAGATTTGTTTTTAATACATTTCTTTGTTTCACAGTCACTTTCTTTTGAGCATATTCTTCGTATTCTTATTCCTAGACCCTTTGGGATTGCCCTTTTAGTGTGTATCGGATGTGCAGAGGACATGTGTAAATACTGGTGAATAATAAAATTAAATAAAAACTAGATGTCTACCAGTAGATGGATGGTGACTGTACTTAAGATAAAATCATTGCTTAAAATAGTTCTGGGAAAAGGGAGCGTTCACCATGTAGTTTACACTCTTCTTGGATATGCCTTCACTTCTGCCTTGCAATTGTTAAATTGCTCAGCAACCAGAGGTAGATGTTTTAGGATATTGTTATTCACAGGCAGCTGTGTTTTGGTTTGTTGGAATTACTTTTTTAGCTAAAGAAAGCAAGAGCAATTAGCAACTACAGTACATTTTAAATTGAGCCCATTAAAACACCATTACAAAAACATAATTCCATCTTTGAGTGCTAAAATTGTCTGTCTGCCCACTAAATATTGAACCAATCTATACTGAGAAAATCATATCCAAATTGAATCATCAGATGTTTAAGTATAGTATAAAACTCTTTATATATAAATACTTTAATAAAAGACACTTACGATCAAGTCCGTTGATGTACCGTATTGTAATTTCACAGTGACCCCATACCGCACTAACAATCGGATGCAGTTTTTTCCCTTTGAGTCCTCTGAAGGCCACTCCCAGATACTGCCCGTCCACTATAAAACTCAGCGTCCCCTCATCCATGTCCAAAACCACCAACAAAGAGTCCGGCAGCACAAACGACTCGTCCGGCTCCAAAAACACTGGATACGTAAGTCCAGGTTGGTTTTTGCTGTTGTAGTACAGCTTGTTGCGTCCCAGGTCCCAGCCCCATGACTCGCCGTTGCTGCCCACTAGTGAGGTATAGCCCACCGAGTGCAAGGGGGCTTCGGTCGTGGACACTCCCACCACAGCGTGCGTCCCTCTCTGCCGTGTGGGCCAGTGGATCTGCCAGACGTGCAGCCCCCTGGTGTAGCCCACCCGGCCCCGGATGCAGTCTGTGCTCTGGGCCACGGGGTGCCTGTGGAAGGTCAGTTTGTCGTCCTCTTTGACGAAGATGTTGAGCGAGCGGTCCTCGTTGTTCCAGGAGTGTTTCAGCTGGACGTCCATGGGGACCGGAGGCATGTCCAGCAGCATGTCCAGCCGGGCAGGTTTGCAGAAGTCCGGGCCCCGGAGCTCCCGTCTGACCGGCCGGAACGCAGGTTCCCTCACATCCACAGACTTTATACTCCCTGAGATTTTTTGGCCCATCGCTCAGCTATGGATGAAACAAAGGTTGGGGGGGTTGGGGAGGGAGGTAGTGTTTTTGGGTAGTTTTTCTTCTTTTGCCCACTGTTACCTCATGAAAGCAGTTCGCAGGAGAGCCCAACAACCAGACAGAGGGCTTCTTTTACTTCCTCTTTTGAAGGCACAATCCCTCAAATAAAAGCACAACCCTAAAAAAAAACAGAAACAGAAAGAGTGGGTTATTTTAACAGGTTTTCACTTGTTTGCCTTTGTGAAAGTCAAAAAGATGATGTTTCTAAAAAAACTAGTTTCTAAAGAAAACTCCTAGACTGGATATGTTTCCCAGCAAACTGCTGAACAAAGGAAGCAGAAGCCACAACTGCTGCTCAATAAGCTCAACCCATATTGCAGACAAAAACTTCCTCTGATTCATACTGGAATGCAGACATTCCCACACCTCGCATCCCACCAATCCACCAACTGGACCAGACCAGTCAGGCTTGAGTCACTACAGACAGCGTTCTAGTAAAAACAAAACCAAAAAAGAAAGTTACTGAGAAACGGTTTCATCATCCTTGCATGATCTCAAATTAGAGGGAAAAAGTTGAGCCCAGTAAACATATTTTGTTAGAATGTTCCAATTAAAAACTTTTTTTTTTTTTTTTTTTAATACAGAAAAAAGCACTGCCAAAAAAAATGACCATTTTGACACTACTTTAATATCTCAACAGTAAAAGCAAAATAATAAAAAAATGCTGCTCTTTTCCCTTTGTTCAAAATGAACATGGAACCCCCCCTCTCCTCTGTAATGAATGGAGTGTTAAGTGCACAGTGGTGTGAAAAGACGGTTTGCTCTTTCCAGTTAACACCTCGTTTGGAGCCTGCAGGAGGTGGGAAAAGGCAATAGCCACTTTATATTCAAATTTAAAACACCAGTAGTTCTTTCTGACCTCCTACTTAACCCTTAATTTTGTAAATATTTGCAGGGTCATGCATGATTCAACTAGCACAGTCAAAAGGCATTAAAAAAGACGCTTTTCAACTGCCAAAAAAAAATTAAAAAAACACCACCACGACCACACACAACCTCAATTGTACGTTCAAAACATTATACAAGATTTACAAGTGAACAAAGATGTAGTTTTATAGCTTTTTTTTTTTTATTAATACACAGAAAAAACATTTTTTACAACAAGCTCGTTCTAGTCCAACTCTGCAAAGTAGGAGATTGTTGAAAGCCATTTCGCAACACAAGCATGTTCCAGCTTCCCTCTGACAGCAGAGCAAGTGGTGTAAAAGGCACAGGCAGTCAATTCCTACATGCAAATTACAACAAATTACCACGTTAGCGCTGCTGTTTTCCAGAAATTACAAGTAGCGTCACACGCCAGGAAGACTCAACAATTCCAGCATGTGACAGATATTGTTGTGACTAGAGCTTCACAGCTGGAACTGATGATGAGGTCAGAACATGGCTGAACGGGGGCCAAGAAGTCTAAATCGGTCAGGAAGCAGAGTCCAGACATGACTGCTGATGATCTCACTGCACTACAGTGTGTGCAAACACTGGTGACAAAATACAAAAGCAACTGCCATTTACGCAATTACAGCAAAAAAGGAAAGAGCACATCTACGTATATCAAATTTGTTTTGTTCCACCCCAACACTGCTTTGTAAGCGAGTTTGTTCCTCATACACACTGTACATCGAGGACTTCTTATGTTTATATATGATGCAATTTATCCTATTTATTCATTTATTTATTTTTTTACACATCCAAGTGGATAATTGGTTACATTAAAAAGGGTGCAGAAAAAATGCAGAGACTTGATTTCCATGCCTTCTTGGTCTTTTCTTATTTTACATTTCAAAAAAGGGAAGAAAATAGAAAATTACTGTAGGTATTGACAACTTCACCTGCGTCTTAGCATTTCCCTCTCCCAATACAGGAGTGGAGCCAAGCCTTTTATCACCTAGAAGACACATCCACACGCCAACTTCATTCCCCATGCAGTTACTCCAGCATGTCAAACTAATATCCCCACAGAGACACACAAACTGCTATGATGGTTGCAAAATATAATTATACTGCAGGATGCAAAGTGGTTACAAAGTTTGGAGGCAGTGTGGTCCAGTGATTAAAGTCCAGGGCTTGTAACCAGAAGGTCACCGCTTCAAATCCCACCTCTGCCACTGACTGACTCACTGTGTGACCCTGAACAAGTCAGTTAACCTCCTTGTGCTCCATCCTGCGGATGAGATGTTAAATCAATGTCCTATTGTAAGTGACTCTGCATATAATGCACAGTTCACAGCCTACCTCTGTAAAAGTGTTTTGTGATGGTGGTCCACTACAAAGGCGCTATATAAAAATAGATATTATAATTATAATAAAGCATGTGTGGAAGGCAGGTGACAGCACCAAGAGAGATGACAAAACATTGCAGAAGTTTGCAAATAATTTCAGCAGGTAGGGTTTTGGGTGAACAGTTTGGTTTAATTATGTTACCTTAACTATTGGGAAGCTACACACACACACACACACACACACACACACACACACACACACACACACACTTTCAAAACAGCAAAAAGAGCTTTTACAGGATCAAACATTGCTGACAAGAATTCAGGATACATGCAACAAGGTATTTGTCAAACACTAAGATTCAGGGACTGGAGCAATTAATTCAGATTATAAATGTAAAAAGGATTTAAAATGACTAAAAATCACAGAGTGCCAGAACTGCGTTTACAGCCCCTCTGGTTTTAGCCTCGTCCACATCAGAGTACAAGGCAAGTATGATTAAACGTCTCCTTTTCACACTATACTAATTATAGCAATAGACCGTGTTTCCACGTTTTTTAAAAATAAAATCTAGAAATGGTCCTCGCAGAGACCCGGGTCTGAAACGCAGTTCTTGCTCTTGTGGTTCGCTGCCAGGAGACAGCAGTTTCTGATTGTAAGAAACAGGGACAGAATTCTAGACTTTAATATAATGTTAATGACACAAGGAATGCAAAAGAGCGAGCCTCAGCCTGCGGCATCCACAAATCGCCAAACCCTTTACTAACACTTTCTCACACAACATGAAGAGAGTGTGTGCAAAGACCTCACTCCCCATTCAGCAAGGCCAACCTCACACAAAATCACCAAACCCTAAGACTTTGCACAGTCTCTCCTTGTCACAGGAGAAAGACCTCACTACCCATTCAACAGGGACAATCTCACACAAAAATCACCAAACCCTAAGACTTTGCACAGTCTCTCCATGAGAAAGACCTCACTACCCATTCAGCAGGGACAATCTCACATGTACAATTCCATGTAACAACAGAGCAAGGAGGAATGTCTCAATATTAATTGTCCAGCATGCATTGACTGAAGTAAAATGGAGGGTTTATTTATATTTTGGGGTTTCACAGAAAATTCAAATTAAAAGGCATTCTATGAATTAACAGTGAGGATATACTGTGCTGCTGCTTTGTTAAACGATATAAAAAGGGTAAAATTCTACCAAATCTCAGTGGTATTTTAAATTTGGATCCAGAATTTTAACCCCCGGGGTTCTTTAGTAACTCCATTGCTGGATCACTACAGTAGCCATGTATCTCAAATTAAAGAACCCCCTCCCCAAAAAAAAGGCAAAAAACAAAAAAATTAAAGTTAAAAAGGAAAGGGGTTTGAATGCATTGTAAAAGGAAAATGATTTTGTACCTTTCCTAAGATGACATTGTAAAGAAAGCTGCTAGGATTAGCACTTCTCTTTTGAACTCATTCTAGTGCTTTGTTGTTTTATTAAGAACACCTTCCCCTCTTTGCATCCCATTGAGAGCTAATCCCTTCCTTGTTTACCCCACAGCTTTTCTATTGCAGTGTTTGTTTCTTACTAGCATGTGTTTCCTCAATTAGTTTACTGCTGTTCACTGCCAACTGCTGTGGGCTTTTTATTCCACTATATACTGTACATCTACGGCTAATGTAATTAACTTTAAATAGATTCACCTTCTAAACCAGCTTATCTCTAAACCATCATACACGTTTTCAAATGAAAAAGCAGACTTAAATGTATAGTCATTTATACTGTTTTTAACTTTGTATTCTTTTCCAATTTTAGAAAGTTGATTTTCAGTGTTACATTACAATGCACAAAGGTGTATACTTGCTACACAAATATACCCCTATTCTACCGGCTTGTTAAGAATGAGGTCAAAGTTCTTTGCCTTTATCACAATGTGAAGCATTCCTAAAACGATGAAAGGCCTGTCAAAGCCGCTTGACCCTGCTTTGAAGTCAATTCGCTCAATAACAAAAGCTAGGGCAATAAAACAGAACATAAAAAGAACAGGTCAACCAAAGAGCGAGAGCCTACAAGAGATTGCAAAATTTAAAAAAAGGTCGGAACTTGAGAATGCTGCAAATAAAAAAGTATGTAAACTCCTCAGTATTACATAGATGTTCCTAAGCATTTCAGTGTTGGGGATCACATAGACACTCCAAAAAAGAAAAAGGCAGCCCAGGACTTAGTCCGCCATTTTAATGCAGCCCAGGGCCTGCAATCTGGGACCAGGACCGGCCTTTACAAATGTGTGAACGCAAAGCAGATTTAGGGCTTTTTGTATCACATGACCAATGTGGTTGCATAGCTCAGTACAAACTCCCACACGGTAAATAGAAAGCTGAATGCTGTGCTAGGCAAGATGGCAGTGGATCAATATTGATCATACAACCTTTAATTATAAAAATACTAATCTAGCGGGTTTAGGTTCAGGTTGTTTCTGTCACATAAAATATAGGAGCTGCAGTAGAGTCATAATTCTTAATTTATCTCAATTACCTTTGTTTCCCGTTATTTAGTAACTACATGATAAATATAAAAACTGCAGGATTGTGGATCTCAATAATGATTAATAATGCAGCGACTTGGCATATTCAGCGCGCAACGATATACATGGCTACAGAAGTGTGTGTCTTTACATTAAAATCCTGATCATTTCTTTAGCTGCTTGTTTTTACACACACAAAAAAAAACACTGTTCTCATCCACAAATATTAAGATCGTTGATGTACCATGTGAGGGGGAGACCCTCACTGTAATATTTCAATGCCTGTTATTGTGGTTATTATTGTTAAATGTTATTCTACTGGCTATAGAGCAGTGGTTTATTATAGATCGTGCATGTTGTTGAGCAAAGTGTATGATATGGGACGGAGTATTGCTGTATTTAGATTACGGCAATTCCCTTAATGAAGTTGTCGTTAACATGTGGAACAAGGGTTTTGTTATAGCCATATGTTTGGTAATCTTCCAAGAGAAGGGTTAATGCTGATGCTCAGTCTTTACTGGTAATGGTTAGGGACTAGAGAATAACAACAACAGTTTAACGATCGTGTTTGTAAATAAAGACGGTATTCATGTAGGATAAACAAATATGTATAAATAAGAAACATGGGTAATGTAATTAACAGTACTTAATGCCATGTCTTTCCTTAGCAGGGAGCAGTAGCTACTACTACTATTAGGTGGTCAATTGTGAGTTTGTCTTGTGAATGTCAGTCATTGTGTACAACCTCATGGTCATTTGCAATCTAAGTGAAATATCCATAACAAAAATAAATATTTATACCTGTCAACACTAGCAAGTTGCTGTTTCCTGTGTTTCAAATACCTCTGTGTTCTTATGAGAACAACGCGATTGTGGATGGGGGTAAGATCGGACCGTCGCCCAATTACACACCATAATATAGACCACAGAATTGCTACTAAAAAAAATATTAAGAAACATATGCTACAAAAGGATTACTGTATATCCCGGTAGCTCTTTCATTCTGAGTGCATGCTATCGGGACATAAAAAAAAGCCAAGTAGTTCACCACATTTGAGGCCTGCTTTTCAGTCACATATGTAAATGCGCAAAGGCGCCTTAAAACGCAAAACGTGAACAGGGTTGCAGACCTAAATATGAGGTGCCCCTGGTCCGGCCCAGTAGTGAACGGGGCCATACTGAAATGATGGTGGTGCATCTGCAATAAGCTTTATAGCAGCACAAGTTTGAGGAGCAATCCAAGCTACTAAATTGAGTCTCTTCAACTAGATGAAAACCTGGTGAATGGAGGACGGTCATTAAATACAAAAACATACAGACAAGTGTAAAAAAACATCTAGCAGTAACCAAACCTGCAAGAACTTCCACAGAAATCCTCTTTTCAATACTCCAGGGCAAATGACTCCCAATAAATCACATTCTAACACTGAAATATATAGGTGACCCAGCAATACTGAAGAGGCTTTGAAACACTACGCAGCACATCTGCAGCTATATTTCCTCAAGCTTGGCTTCTTGTGGGTCAGTTATAAATGCATAGCACCCCTACTGCTATATTGATTACATGGTTGCAATAATAGGATTTAAAAAGAATGAATGAATAAATACAAACAATCCTTACCATAAAAACCTCAGTTCAAGTTCCACATGAAGCGGACATGAAGTTGCAGCAAGACGCCAGTTAAATATCCTCAAACTGAAGCAAAAAGCAGAAAGACCTTTCTGGCAAAACATCCACGAGAGCAGGACCTCTACGCTGGTCCTCAAACTTGTAGAAGTTATATATATATATATATATATATATATATATATATATATATATACACACATTATATATATATATATATATATATATATATATATATATATATATATATATATATATATATATATATATATATATATATATATATATATATATATATATATATATATATATCTCAAATAAATACCACACACCCACCAACACCACAGGGAAAACTTCCCAATAAAAAGATGGCCACTTCAAAGTTAAAGCCAGGAACTGTGTGAAAAACACATTAGTGTGTGTGTGGTGCACAGAAAAGAGATCCCTTAAAAAAGACAAGTCGGAAGCACACACACACACACACACACACACACACACACACACACACACTCTGCTCTGCTCGTCTGTGGCACCCAAACTGCTTATAGTAGCAAGCTGGTAGTCAGTATCAGCACAGCTAGGGGAATGTTCAGCAAATTACTCTCAATTAAAACTGCTCTGTCCTTCACCTCTGCAGGGAAATCTAAAAACAAACACCCTCAGGATCCCGCTTTTCTTTGCAAGCCTCTTGGTCCTCCACTGCCCAAGATTTCAGCCACTTCGCTGCTTTCTTATTCTCTCAACAGCCAGCTCACTCCAGAGTGACAAGCCTACAACTCAAACGAGTGCACTGCCCCATGGTGAAAGCCGATCCTGCTGATCTCATCACCAAGACTAGTAATGCAGTGGCCAGGGAATAAGGAACAGATGGTGACGTCCCTTCCCCCCCTCCGCACACACAGGGACCAGCCCCCGACAGACTACACAAAGACAATGTATCACACTCTCTCTCTCTCCATGGATACAGGCAGTGTCTTTTCCTTACAGGCTTTCCTCTCTACTGGGCTACACAGGAACAAAAGCACCTGCCCACCCCCAGATCTGCTGTGCTCCAGTGTGCACACGTTTAGCTTGCAGCATGCTGCCCTGCAGCCAAGGGTTACTTGCTGGTGTGCAAAATGTATTTTGGAGAATAATTTTCTAAGCATTGCACTGAATAATGCTTGATGGTTCACACAATAAGGCTATAGAAAACCAATCACAAAAGAAAAAAAAAAAAAAAAAACACAACACACACCTTTCCTCCAGGGGGAGAAAAATAAGTGTACACTTAAAATTGGTCTATTGTAAGATATAAAAAGGCAAACATGACCCGGTGGCTTTTTAAAAAGGAGAAATGTAGTCTGAAGGAATGGATTTGTGTTCTGTTTGGATGAGTTTACAGACCTGTTCTGCGAGTCATTTAATAATACAAATCTGCTTGTATGGGCAAAATTTAAGAGTGTGGTGGATCTTAAGGCTTGATTTCATAATGGAGGCATGAACAGTGCTAATTTCACAATGTATTTTTTGTATTCCTCTTTAAAACCAGTAGCACTCACACAACCTCATTCTAAAGGGATTACATTTCCTTTCAGGTTTGCATTTAAAAAAAAAAAAAAAGGATCAGTTAATAAAGAGGCTGAGTCGAAAGCCTTTACAAGATTAATTAAATCTATGCAGAACGTGGGCCCTGTAATTTGCAGGACAATGCTTCTCTATAGAAAGGGGACCAACGGCAGGAAGACATCTGGGACCCCTTTTCAGATTGATAAGGGTTAGGAAGAGCCACCTTTAGTCTATACATGTCCGTCTCACAAAGACTGCCTATTGTCTCAGCTTCAAAAGGGAGCCACGAGCATCTGATTACCAGGGCAAGCAGGAGCAGGAAGGGTGCTCAGCTGGCAGGCGCCAGGCCGTCCCGGGGCAGATGGCTGACAAAACGCGAGGGTGAGCCAGAGCGTGCACTGGGACCCATCATTACCAGCATTGAAATACTCCACAACACCCATCAAACATACCATGCGTTGAATTATCTTTCAATATTTGAAGTATATGGTTGAGAAAAAAATCAAATAAGTTTCAATAGAAAAATTGCAAATATACCACAACCAAAAAGATTAAGTTAGTAGTTCTGTATTGAAAAATGACTAGAAAGAGAGAGTCTGGGTCACCATTGTGTTCTGGGATTCCCCATCTATACATACCACATGCAAGCCATCATTTTTTTCCTCCTCGAAAGGTAATGCTTTTTCTGTAGGCCAGCATGTTCTTAGTAAGAGATTCTGCAGTTAACAGCAATCATTCTAATGTATGGTGCGGTTAGTACAAGAACAGAGAGTACAAAAGTAAGACATGCATTTAAAATGTACCCTTCATTTGAAACAAAAGGGCTGGTTTCACAGACACCAATCAGCACCAGTCTGGGAACACCTCGTCTGGGGTTACATTACCTAGTCAAGATTAGTGCTAATCATGGTCTGTGAAACTAGCCGAAAATGTCTAGGAAACAAATAAGAAAGCCACTTGCCACAATTAGGTTTTGCCTGCAAAATTTAATGACTCAAAAATTGTGTTTATTTTTAAACAGGTATCTTATATACAGTATTAAAAAAAAACCCAAAAAACAGAGGAACTGTGAACTAGCTTACCATTGTGCTGCCAGTGTCAATGAAAAGGTCAGACTGAAAAAGTGGCTCAGGGGTTGAATAATGTGGCATTTGGGCTAGCTCCCAAGGGGAGCATCTCTTTGCCTGTTTGTACAACAAGGTCTGGCTGTTCAATCCAGCAATCCCTCCTGAACTATTGAACTCGGGGAATTGAAGCCAGCTGAAAAATAACGTTCTAGATCACAGAAATGGATAGTGTCCCTCCCTGGTCAAGATGTATTAAATGTTTATAAAAAAAAGGTGTATTTTTGGGAGGACATGTACTACTGTGTATGTAATGGCTACAGTGGCCCTATTTGTAGAATGTAAACTCGACATTGCAGTTGAAAAACTTGGATTAAAAAGAAGACTATTAAAGAGGGTTGGAGTCACTTAATAAAATATAGGAGAACCATTGCATTAAGCAACATGCTTTATGGGACAAAATTACTGTACAGAAGAAAAAAAAGAAATAAATCAGGATTTGGTCACACCAGGCTTTTGTGCTGGTACTTTCGTATGAGAACTGCATCTAGAAATTGCTGTAGGTAATCTGTCAAATAGGAACAAAAAAGAGGAGACATTTCAGCAAACGTTTTGTTGTTGTGGCAAACTTCACCTGCCAAACACTACACCAAGAATATAAAATAGCAAAACAATGCTAATTATACAACTGAAGTGATAAAAATGAGAACATTTACAAAGGGGGGAAAAAGGGACACAGAATTTCCTTCATTATAAATGTATCAGTGATCCTAATTACTAGAATGGCTGAGCTGCACATGTTAACATTTGTGAACAATGGCTCCACACTAAATCTTCCATGGTCATTAGAGACCCAGTAGCAGCGTGTGGGATAACCCAATTGGACAAATTTAAAAGCCACATGGAACCGAGCAATCTGCGAGGCAACATGGGCTCCAAGGGTGGGGTGGAGCAAAGCTAAAACAATATTTACCCCAATCCCCACCCCCCAAAAAAAATCTGACACAGCTGCTTTTGAGATGAGACCAAAGATTGTGCATGAACAGAAAGGATATTCCATGAAACATCTAAAACACTAGTCACTTATGATTACTTGAGATAAGCCATCAAAAGAGCTGGATGATGATGCTAAATATGCCAGGTTTCTAACTACCTCTCAACAAAGGAAACAGACAGATGTCTATTACAGACCATACAACTTATCACTCGATCAGTGGCCACAGAAGTGCTTCCAGGCTATTTGCATGACGACAGAAGGATAGTGACCGGGTTTCTTGCCTCAGGATACAAAATATTCAAAACAGTGGACGTCCTACCCTCACGCTTCAGAGATTATTGCAATGCTAAGACGGTTCTTGATTCATAGGCTTCATGCAGAATTAACTGGCGTGACCGACATTGTGAGGTGTCCTTGAGCACCACATAACTGTGATAAAGGCAGGGACGTCGCTAGGCCTATTTTAGGGGGGCTTTAGCCCCCCTAAAATATTCATTAGCCCCCCTAAATAAATCAATATATCAGTCAAAATATTTTCTCTGTGATTTCTTTTTTTTTTTTTCGTCAACCGTTCAATCGCATCTTAAACTTCTTACCGAGCGGGCACTAGGACCTGGGGGAGGCTGCTGCAGAGGCTGCTGCACGCGCTAGTGACTGTTTGGCCTACTTGTAGCTAACATTTTGGTTAACGTTAGCTACTTCTGTGGCTTGAGACTGCTAGCTAACAGTAAACGGACAGGAAAAGGCTGACAGGACGGATTCATGCAGATAGGCTACGATGTGAATTTGTGGTAAGTTAGAACAGAGAGAGTATTCACTACTATAGACTTTGGTCATAATCAAAGCTTTGTTAACCAATGCGTTTTTATGTGAGGATGCCTGTAAGTTACAGTGTAACAGACGTTGCGAGCTAGCTAACAGTAACGTTAACGGTGTCTTTTAAATTCGACATAAGTTATGTGGCGATGATATCTAATTAACGTTGTATTTAATGTAGTTTTGCTATCTGTGCCAGGCTATAAATGAGACAGATGACGTAACATCATGCACATATCTTTTCATACTGAATTGCTGTAGATGCAGGTCTGCTCAAAGACATACAGGCATGCAGCCCCAACTCAAAAAACTTCCTAGATACATCATGCTTAACTGAGTTTGCCAAGCACTACGGTATTGATGTTAAAACAGAAGAGATGTTGGTGGCCAGAAACTTTCTTGCCCGGAAAAGAGAGGCTGGATGTCCTCCCAAAGATATGCTTGCTGTGCATAACGTCCTGGATGGTATGTTTCCTTCTCTGAAGGAAATCATTCAGGTTGCCCTCACAATTCCTGTGCGCAGCTGCTCCTGTGAAAGGTCCTTTAGTGCACTGCGCCGGCTGCACTCCTGGTTGCGTAAGACAATGGGTCAGAAAAGGCTTGCAAGTCTTGCAGCCATGTCCATTGAGGGTGAAGTGCTTGGGCCACTAAGCCACAATAGTGTCATTGACCGCTTTGCCACCTTTAAAAATAGGAGGTACACTTTGATGCGTCCACCCATAAAATAAGTATCAAAAGAGAGAAGCAGGAGGAGCAGTTCTGTAATATAGGTTGTAATATTTGTTTGGGATCTTACTTTATCAGATTTTATTCCCAATTATTTTTCAGTTTTTTTTATTTTATTTCGCTTATTAGTTTAATTTAGTTTTGCCCCATTGTGGATGATACTGTTTAAGATGTTCCATGTGTCTGAATTATTGGGTTCATTTTGAGCAACAATTAACAAAAGGGTGAAACTTAAAGATTTTTTTCTAATGGTATCATATGACCTTCATGTCTTCTCTCTCTCTCTCTCTCTCTCTCTCTCTCTCTCTCTCTCTCTCTCTCTCTCTCTCTCTCTCTCTCTCTCTCTCTCTCTCTCTCTCTCTCTCTCTCTCTCTCTCTCTCTCTCTCTCTCTCTCTCTCTCTCTCTCTCTCTCTCTCTCTCTCTCTCTCTCATGCTGAAAAGACGTTTTGGGGGCTTTAAAAAAAATCCTGGGGGAGTATGCCCAGACCCCCCCCCCCATCCATGAATCTCTAGTGACGTCCCTGGATAAAGCACACATTTATTAACAGAGCACATGGGACTATTAAGATGCATCACCTCATTTTTCAAGGGAGTGTCTCTTTCCATGTTTACAAATACCATGCACCTCTAAAAACTAAAAAATAAAAAAAGCCACAGACATTTCTATTTGAAAAACATAGCCAACATATTTTGATAGCGCCACCTATCTATTAGCAAAAGCTGTCCAAAACAGAACCAAAATAGGCAAGGTGGAGGTGGTTGGTTCAGAATAATGTTAACGGCTATGGGACAAGGATACAGGCAACATTCACCCTGCCAGGAACTGATCAGCCAATAGAGAGTGTTGGTTACTATCAATGGCAAAGTTAAGCCAAATAGGACTCGTCTGCTACTTCATCAGAATTTCATCTAACCAGCTGCTTGATGAGACAACGCTAACCATGCAAAAGAAAGCAGCCAATACCGATGAGCTTGCAATCCACTTGAATACTCTAAATATCCAATGAAAAACATTACTGCCATAGCGCAACAACTTCACTACAGCAGCGAAATACACCACAGCAAATCCTCAACATCCTCAGCCCTATGTCACCACCTCAGAAACAGAGTAAGCTCAAGTAGATAAATCAACCATCTGCAGCCAGGAACCCTATAAAATAAGTGTAACATATTCATTATTGTGCACACTATAATAAAAGCTACATTCCAAACCTAATGAATAACATTTTTTGTACACATCAGGGATGGAAATAAAACTCTTATTGCATAGCAGCTTCACCCATTTACAGACAAACTCTTCCTTCTTCCTGCCTTTGAAGAATGACCCTTCTGCATGCGGATCGATAACTTCTCTCAACTACAAAATACCTCAGTCAATTAAAATCCAATTTGCACAAGAGATCAAGCAAGGTTTAAGTGCTCTTGCTAACTTCAGCTGAGATATACTCCACTTTGTAAAACTTGGCTGACCGGTTGATCCCTGTGCTGCTTTGCCTCAGTCAAAACTGATAACTGATCAGTGCTACTTTACACCATCCCCACCCCCTCTACAATAATTAGTGAAGACATCAAACAGCAAAAATTGGAACAAATATACCAACATTGTAATATGCTTATGAGACAACCTCCTTCTAGATCTCCACCATAAAACTATGAAAAGTAACCAGGGCTATAAATAAGCCTTCTCACAAGACATTGTGCTCTAAGCTCAATCCGCTCTGCAGTGCAGCCAGACCAGCTGGTTTTATTGTATTACAATTACTGCTGCACAGGCCTTTGATTCAAGATGTACTTTAAAAATAATAATAAATCAGTTTTACCTTCAGGTGGCCATTAGGGAAATGATAATGAGTATTATCTAGTATAGAAGGTAAATGATGCAAAGTGACTTCATTTAAAAAGTATTTACAAAAGTATTTACAAAATCTAAGGAAATAACTGGCAGCATGCACCGAAGTAGATTATTATGAACAGAAAACTAAAACAAAAGCATCAGATCCAATATGGTTATTGTACAGTATACAAATACACGTGTTCTTAAACATGACACATTGCTAACATTTGACTGCATCTGATGAGCATTTCAACGTTATGTTTCAAATGAAACAGCTTTATCCCATCTATAATCCCGATTGGTTTGCAGTTGTTCTTAAGACAATATGCTAATGGATGGTTCCCCCACTGCCACAAGTACACAACAAAAAACTATTTAAAAAGCCTAATTTCATGGAGCACCAAGAATCCCCAGGGCATGGGTTACCAAAAAGGACCCAAAGGGACTATAATCTCCAGGAGTGGAACTATGCTTTAAAAACACACTCCCCTCCCCACTGCTTAATTGGTTCTCTCTATAAGCCGTGTTCCACAGTGCGATGGCACTAAAAACATTGCCTGGTTTATTAAGCTTTCAAATGCTTGATGCTTCAGTCATTAAGCTTCATGAACAGTGACAGTGCAATTAGGCAGTCACAAAAGGAGAATGAATCCCGAGAATAAATGCAAAATAAAAATTAAAAAAAAAAACAAAAAAAAAACACAAGTGCAATAATAATAATAATAATAATAATAATAATAATAATAATAATAATATCTATTTTTATATAGTGCCTTTCACAGTGGACCACCATCACAAAGAGCTTTACAGAGGTAGGTTGTGAACTGTGCATTATACATCTCAGAATCTGCAGAATGGAGCACAAGGAAGTTAAATGATTTGCTCAGGGTCACACAGTGAGTCAGTTGGTGGTAGTGGTGGGATTTGAACCAGATTACAAGCCCTAGACTTTAACGACAGGACCACAATGCCACTGCAAGGCATTACCCACAATGAACCTGAAAAGAACAAGGTCTAACCTACTTGTCTGGGGGAGACTCAAGCCAACATTATCAAATGCTTCACTTCAAACATTGAACAGTGCACAGATTGGTTATTCTTCCTACACACAAGGAATCCCCACTCTGCACTAATGGGAATTCACAGCAGAATATTGTAGCACAATATTCCAAGATGCTGCCCTGTGAATTTGATGCTTGACAGGCAAGTTAAATAAAGGCTGAAGGTGAAAGTTAAAACACCCTTCTATTTTAACCTTGCAAGAACATTCAAGGTGGTTTACTTGCTATTGCAAACAAAAAGGATTTTAAACAAATTGATGTATTCATTTCATAGGGCCCAGGTTTCATCAACTGTAATGCTGGTCCAGCGTATTTTCTGCATGAGCAGGGGTGTGTGTGGTGGTATCCGAGCAACTTGAATTAAGAATCTGTTAATGACTGTCGTGGGTCTGACTGGGCAGTCTGTGTATTATAGAAGGGTAACATGTAAAATTAGCAGTTTTCCAGGCAGCAAAATAAAAATGCCAACTTAAGTCGATTTTCTTGAAGAATTAATTCCCACAAGCCATACAGATTCCTACATATTAAAGAGCTGTAGTGAAATACTATTATTCACATATTAGAAGCAGATTTCATTACACTTGTACAGTACGTTAGTCTTCTTACCAGAAGTGAGCAAGACCTCCAGGGAATGCCTGTTTATAGATTTCAAATATTTATGTAGTATATTTTTCACTTCAGATGATGACTCAGACAGAATACCCAAGACATTAAAAATCAGCACAGTCAGTCTGGTGCCATTTTAAAGTGTACAGGAAGCATGCAAGAAGAGCATTTTGTTTTGGGGTCCCTTGATATAGTTGACGATGCTTCAGAATATACCAGATAAGATCATGTTGAAATAACAAGTTTTCTGCCATCGATTGGCCCCAATAGCAGTGTAATAAATAAGTCATGCTGCAAAAGAAAATAAAAAAAGAAAACACACTTCCTAACACAGGTGTCTCACGCTTCATGGATGAGATCCACACACCAACAATCACTGCAGAGAACAGCAGATGAAATTGAAAGATCTCTATAGTATAGCTGTGAACAGTGCTCTTATAATAGAAACACAAGTGAAGCAGAACTCAATTGTGCAGGAGGTATTTTTTTTATTTAAGTTTGAATGACACACACACACACACACACACACACACACACACGCACATTAGAGTTCACAATGCCATCACAAATCCCTATATAAATTATCCAGAGTTTCACTGTGTGTTTGTATTCCCTTTGCTTGTTCTTGATAGAGTGGTTAAAACATATCAATATACAATTAAAATAAACAAAATAAAAGGGGCTTGTAACCAGGAGGTCCCCGGTTCAAATCCCACCTCAGCCACTGACTCATTGTGTGACCCTGAGCAAGTCACTTAACCTCCTTGTGCTCCGTCTTTCGGGTGAGATGTAATTTTAAGTGACTTTGCAGCTGATGCATAGTTCACACACCCTAGTCTCTGTAAGTCGCCTTGGATAAAGGCGTCTGCTAAATAAACAAATAATAAAATAATAATTCAGCATCATTTTTTTTTCTCTAGTATGCAAAACGGAATGCCTTTTGTTTTCTATGTTACACGCACACACATTTTAAAACACATTTCTGTAGGATACAGGTTGCATGGAATATATGAGGAGTATACAGGGGTGACTATTGTATAATATACTACGTGGTGTTCTCCCTGGAGTAGTACATGTGAATTATACAAGGGATGTTACCCAAGTGCACCCTGCACTACAAAAATGACAAAAATGGTTTTAGCGGTCACTTTGATACACAAGGATAAGCATTCTGTACATGAACACGGTCGTTAGGTGGATTACAACAGAGGAACCCCAGACTGCGCATGACAATCTCATAGATCAGGGGACGAGGGCACCATCATGCCAGAATCATTTCTCACAGAGTTTGCTCCATTTGGGAAGAACTCAATTATTTATTGGCAAATATCCCCAACACGTTTAATCTTTTATCATCATAGGATTTTTTTAATTGAAAAAAAAAAAGAAAAAACAACCACACCCCCCCTTGTGATGTTCTAAAGATTTCCACATGGGACAATACTGGCTGAAGCGTTACATATTTAAAAAATGTATATCAAGCATATATTACAAGACCAATAAATCAAAGTACTGTCCATGAATCTTAAAGGTTGGCGTCATCAAATGCCAGGAATTGGAGCAATGAAGCCCCTAGCTAAACTTGCTCTGAACTGATCACACTTCTCACAGCATGAACACGTTTCACCCAAGCCTGTAAGGGTTACAGTACTACTGGGAAATGGTCATGAAAATTTAGGGAAGGGAACAAATTTAACAGGGACCTTAAAGAAAAAAAAAAAAATGTAATTGCATTCACGACTTGCAGTATCAACAAGACAATTAAGACACTTTGAAGGCACTAGCAGAATTACACAATATTCAATGCAATAATGCTATTCTGAAGACATGGCAATCGTCTTAGTAACCGCTACAGAATGCCTGCATGTCAAAGACTGAAGTTTGAGTGAGCCTTTGTTTTCAGCGAGCCCCTTAACTATGCAATCTAATTACATTGTACTGCCTACCAACACACTAACAGATGCTGTTGACAATATAAAACCCTCACAAAATGTGTTGGTTATATTTATACCATAGGGGTCTGTGTCATAAAATGACGGAACCCTGAGGGAGGCCACATTAAAACTGGGGGATACATGCAGTCGAAGACAGCCCCGAATAGTAAATCACTCTTTATTTTTGGCCTCCCAAGTGTTAATGCACTACAATGTAACAGAGTTCACTGTGGTGTCAACTATCTGCAGGCAGCCCAGACGATCTCACCCTAGAGTTTTAGAAATAATCCTATCACAGCACACGGACAGGTCACCTGACCTCTTCTATTGAAAACACTCCTCCATGAGTGCAGGGGGACAGTGTCAGAGATCTGCCATGAGGTACCAGATGTGACCCTGCATCACCAGAAGGTCACGCACACACACACACACACACACACACACACACACACACACACACACACTCTTCATTAGGATGGAGTGGTCATGTCCCGTCCCCCCACTGTGTACGGTATAGGGAGAAAGGGTGAATTTACTGGATCTTCAGGAGAAATTGAACAGTACACAGGCCACAGAAAGTCTTTTCCACTGTACTACCGAGCCTTGTTGTTTCTCCATTGCAGAGCCTGTGTGATGTGACATCACACCTAATGAACACGAGTCGCGTGCAGATGATGCGGTATTAAGAGGCGATGTATTGGAGTTGAGAATGGTGGATCCAGAGGTTATTGCTTTCTTCATTTTTTTTTTTTAAATATATATGACAGAATACAATAACGGGCGGTTTACCACCCGTACCACGACTGCCTGGGGCCCGACAGTTCAGATGCGACGGTGGAAAGGGGTTTGTCATTACAGTAAAGACAGGTCACACCTGGATTTGTACTGCACTCATTCTGTCCCCTTTCCATAATTTCATGAGTGACAAACACCACACAAAAATCCAACAGTTAGTTAGCTAGTATTTTAAATGATGCTATAACTTCTGTGAGCTAGCAAGCAAGCCATATAATACTTGGATCAAGTTGCTGACGCATGCTGCTCGTTACTGCAACTACACAGGCCTGAATTCACAACAGATGCAGAGGGATTGCCTGCTGGAAGTTTAGAAATGAAAAGAGAGAAATACCATTTCAAAACACTCCTACCCAGAGACAAATTTCACACGCCTCTGAACATTCACCTATTCAACCATCTGCTCTTTCCTCGGATTAACTCTGCAACGACAAAATGTATCTGCGCTGCAGAAAATCATTCCTGCAGCTGTCCGCTTTACAGCAGCGTCAGTCCAGTCACCCTCACCCTTGTTTAAACTGAATTCCAGTCTCCTGCCTTCTGTATTAGACTGCACACTGTACTCCCTTTTATATAAAATGTACCATAAATCAAAAACTCTCCATCCCCAGAACTGGATCCAATAAACCTTCAGCCAAGGAAGCTTTCAAAATACAAGATGGGGAGGCAAATTGAGGCAGGACGAACTTAAAACTGGAATGCTATTAATCTGCTTTGTACTTTTAGCTTTTAAATGATCATAGAACATCGATATTTTGTTTGAATTGTCATAGCAAACACACACTATATGTCCAAATAGAGTGTTAGAATATAATATTTACATATTTATTTATCCATGCAAGCAAAAAGGAAAACTTACTTAATGGTATAGCTTTAATACAAAAGCATATGCCTTCACATACGCCTGCTTAAAGCCCATCTGAGAGATGCTGGACTCCCGACTGACGAGGAAGACGATGAAGATGTGTAAAACACATATCCATTTTTCAAAAGTTTTATTTTTTCAATTTAGATTTAGTTGTTATTTAATTTCTGCCAAGAGGGCATAAATAACCATTATTTGCATGTGTTATATGTGCACTAACATTAAAAGTGATTTAGATTTTGTTAAAAGAAATAATATATTAATAATATAATAATATAAAACAAACTAAATAAAAGTTGTGTATTATTACCTAAATCTTATTTGTTTTGTTAAATTAAGTTATATCATAAATAAGGCCTCAAAAAATAAATATATATATTTTATATATAAGTGACGTTTTCTGAAAAACCGGATCAAAATGATCCAGGTAAAAGTAATTTTGATCACAAAATATAGGATTAGAAAATCCGGATCACTTTGATCCAGATTGAAAGTTTTGAAAAACCGGCCCCAGGCTATTGAATTTAAATAAGTTGCTTCGCTCTGGTCCTGAAACTGGCCAGAATTGATTTAAAAGTCAAATCCTTGATCGAGTTGAAATAGAAGAAATAAGAAAAAAAAAAAATCTGTGGTTTCAAGCTTAGAGAGCGTGCTGTAGTATTTATCAATAATGTTATTTTAGGAGACTAAGACAGCTAAAAGTGCATGACATCTATTTTGACAGTAAAAACCTGCATTTCCACGAAGTGTCTGAAGTGCATAGGCTAGATCAGGGGTATACACCTCTAGATTGTATTTATTAATATATAAATGGAATAAGCTCAAAAAGCTATAAGAAGGGCTGGAGAATTTATTTTTATACCTGCAAGCTCCGAATTGCAAAACTCCACCATGTCCATCCTTGAGAAATTTCTCAAAAAAGTTTCATGAATAGTTCTCTGCTTTTAGGTCTTACTCTCTACTCAGTAACACCTACAGTACTGGTTCAAGGATTTACCTGTAGATGCAGTGCCAGCCAAAAACTAGCCTTTAACAGCTGCGTGGTAAAACATACCCAATATGTCTCTGTGATCCCACTCTGCCCCGCAGGCAAGTTAACCCCATCACAGAGAAGAGTCATCTGCAGTGGGTGCTGAAGATCTGGATACATGCCATGACTCCCAACAGAGTTTGAATCATACCAAGAAACTAGGAGTGAAATCATGACTACACACAGGCAACACTCCGGAGCCCTGTACTTTTTAGAACCAATACTGTACAGTTTCACTAAGCAACGTCATGCTCAAGCGCAGACTGCAAGACAAACATGATTGATGATATGGCGATTATAAAAGGACACGGTTTCACTGAAGCAAAAGGAGGATGGCAAGTTGACATTGTGTAAATATCACCAGTTAGTGGCCAATGCTTTGTGTTTTGACTCGACATGCGCCCCCCTTCTCACAGTCTCACAGAAACCAATTAAAAATGGTCATGCTTACAATGCACATCACTTCCCTATGGCCAAGAGGCACAACCGGTGACTGGATATTTCCTAAGGGAGCTGGTCTGAACAAAGTTCACATATTATCCAAAACAAAATGCCACCCAGCATACTGAATAATAATAATAATAATAAATAAATAAATAAAAATAAAGGAACGAGATGCAGAGGACAGACAATGCCAAACAAATGTGGGAACAAATGGGAATTCTTAACGCAAGACAAATACAAGCTTGTTCTCCTGGATTACAGGACAGATGTGTTAACATTACACCAACTAAATAAAAACACCAATTTAAATGAGAAGCAGCCATCTGCAAGGAGCATGGAGAGTTCTGTTTTTACCCTGCTTGTTTTATAGATGCCAATCTTGCACGATGCAAACAGGAGCCAACTTTCTCCCACCTTCCTCATGTGCTGTACTGTGGAGCTGGTCTGCACAGTTTGGTAATTAACATGTCAAATCTGTAGGTCATTCTAGTACCCATGGGCCCCTGCTTGGACTGTAGGCAGTAGGCACTGCTTCAACAAAAATATTAAACAAATCAATGCTAATTAATGGCTCAGCAACTGGTCTGCTTGCTGGATTTAGAGCACATGCTGAATTGAAGATTAGTGACTGCTCTAAATCTTCCAACTATGATAGTACAATAAACACGGTATAATTACACCCACCTGTCAGGGTCACAATTATATTTATCCCGACCAGAATTTGATTTGATGACCACAGCCAATATGAATAAATGTCAAGGTTATTAATCTCTGCAGCACATCTTCAAAGCAATTAAGAAGAGGGTGGTCATGGAAACGGACACATCACCTTGCCAGGTGCTATACCATGACATTTTAAAGTGTGTCTTAACACCAGGCTTAAAAAACTGCTTTTCAACTTAGACTGAAGGTTTCAAATCCCAATTGCTGCTGCGATAAATATAGCATATCTTGCCAACTGTTCAGCATTACTGGCAATCTAAATCCTTTGATACAAGGACTTGTAAATGTAACATAATAGGAGTTAAACTGTGTATATAACAACAATTATTATAATTTATCAATTATTCACATGTGTATACCTACATTACCTCTCTCATATCTCAAAATCAATCAATTTAAAAAGATATCCCATTTAAATAGATTTAAAAGAGAACAGCAAATTGCCTAGACAAAAGTCACATTGGATTTGGACCGCTGAACTATTTAAACATTCTCTTAATTATTTTTCTGGGAGGCAACTGAAGCACCTGGCACTGCACTAATCAATGCCAACAAAACGTCTGGGCAACTCATCTATCATGGCATTTTCAATTAGGATGCGACAATACTTCATTACTGTCACTTACCACAAGTTAGGCCCAGTATTAATGTCTTGTCACTCGCCTAAAAACAATGGCAAGGCCAGCAAGAACATCCCTCATTCTACCTCAGCCTGCCCATATCTGAGCAATAGGCATCAGTAGATACACAGCATCTGAATTAAAGAATAAGCACCTGCTTGTGCGTCAGAGCATTGGGTCTCAACCTCAGCCAAGGACTTTAAATCAAACTAATTAAGGATTTGGCTGGAAAATGTGGATAAAAAAAAAAGTGGAGACATCAGAAACTCGCTCTGTATAATATAGCCTTCCGAAGTTAAAATACTGAATCAATTAGTTAGCAAAATAAGTCAAGATCACTTGCTGGTAAAAGCAGATCTATAAAAGAGTTGATCTCCAATAGAGAAACATGTACAGGGGCTGAATAACAAACAGCAAGGGCTTCTAACCAAGAACTTTCTCTGCAAACCTCTACAGAGCGCTGCTGGTGTAAAAGAATTACAGGTTCCTGGCATTTACAATGTCTTCATTGACAAGGTCTCCCAATTCAGGATGGACAGAGGTTCCTGGCATTTACAATGTCTTCATTGACAAGGTCTCCCAATTCAGGTATGGACAGAGGTTCCTGGCATTTACAATGTCTTCATTGACAAGGTCTCCCAATTCAGGTATGGACAGAGGTTCCTGGCATTTACAATGTCTTCATTGACAAGGTCTCCCAATTCAGGTATGGACAGAGGTTCCTGGCATTTACAATGTCTTCATTGACAAGGTCTCCCAATTCAGGATGGACAGAGGTTCCTGGCATTTACAATGTCTTCATTGACAAGGTCTCCCAATTCAGTAGTTGCTCTCTTGCTTCATACCTCTGCTATCTAAACCCATGGCTGAAAAGGCTTTCAAATTAGCATATAGATGACGACCAACCCTAAATAGTTTTGTTTTGCATTTCTATGTAATCTAATCTTTGCTACTTTTGATTTCTGCACACAGCATGTTCAAAGTGCAGCAAGCTGTGCAATCTTTAATAGCCTCATTATTTAACAGGTTTATTTCTCTACCTTGCACAAGAGTACAAAAACAAATCCTGTTCCTTTGTTATCAGCCAGTGTTGACTGGCTGCCTAGGGTTATCATTCCGTTATGAATTACAGCATCTGTTCTGTATCTTAAATCTTTTAGTCAGTAAGAATAATTGCTTCATTTGCCCATGCACATGAGTGCAAGAACAATGCACCACTACACTAAACACACACGCACACCAAGATGATGCTTATTACACATGTCCACATCTAGTATTAAAACAGGAAACCTATATGCATGCATGCCTGCCTGCCTAGGAACTGAGAACATCTCTTTGCATTAGTGTTTGCACTATTGAGATACATGTGCTGGACGGAACAGGCATAATGTAAGCAATTTTCATCGAGGTTAAAACAGAGAAAAGTCAACCTCGTTCACTTGAAATTGCAAACTTGAATCGGGCATAAAATTGTGTAATCAATCAGTTTCTGCACATTTGGCACACGCTGTGGTCTTTTCTAGAAGCCTCCCTTACACAACACTGGAAGCTGGGCTGAGGGAAGCTCTTGCTGCACCAGCTCATGTATTTTATGGATAAACAGAGGAAGTCAGTCTCCAGTGGGATCTAAATGCAACGTTAAATGCTTTTCTTATTCTCCTATTATATGTACCCAGGTATCAAGACAATGGGAGGCTAACCTTTCTCCTCCTGGTATTAGAAATGTTATACATGTCTATCAAGGGGTTATTTAACCTTTATCATGAATGGCTGGTTTCACAGATCCCAATTAGCCCTAATCTTAGATTACTTTACCTAAAACAACATTAGGTAGTCCAAGACTGGTTTCACAGACCCAGATGAGCACTAATCATAAAACACACACACACACACACACACACACACACACACACACACACACACACACACACACACACACACACACAAACACACACACAAATGACTCTTCATTACCCAGTTTTTCTATAAATAATACTTAAAGGGGGTGCTGGCCCTCTGTGAATATACCCAGCCCTTACTACTGTAATAAAACTCTGTTCCCAATCTAATCTCTGCAAAGCTGGCGGACTAAAGTAACTTTCTTTCATAATCATCTGTTCTGGCAATTGCTGCAATTTGTGACTGTCATCACAGCCCTTGTGGTCCACATGGTCCAGTCTGCTAGTGATATGTAGAGTTTGCCAACAGCAGATTCCAGATTCCAGGGGCTCTGACACAGATGACAATTGTCACTTAGGGAGAAGTCATATGGAACAATAAAAGTGTCTTGCTGGTTCTCAAGCACATGCTGCATCCTCGGACCAGGTGTTGCTAGGCAGCAGCTGCTAGATGTTGCTAGGCAGCAGCTGCTGTAGCTCAGCCTCTCCCAGCAGGTGCTACCATTAGGAAGGGGGTAAGACACCAGACGCACTAAAACAGAAGAGAGTGCATGTAAGCCTACTCATTAAATCCACAACTGCTTTAAACTTCTAGACATGTTAAGAGGAGTTGATCTTTCTATCTTTCTTCTTCATTGAAACAAGCAGGGGCAAATCAATTGAGGAAGACCAACTCGGTGCAGCTGCTTCCAGACTGGATCTGAAAATCTACTGGTACCCTTGGGGATCCAACTGCAATGCTGAGGAATAACTCCAAATATCCAGATGGGTCAGAAGCACATAGTGTTTGCTCTGTGGGCAGTTGATAGACTACTTTAATCTATATTCCCTTCAATCTCTCAGCCTTTATGGACAGGGCATTTGTCATGAACAAAAACTATATACTGGCACACAACACTGTAGAAAAGTCTGTTCACAAAACGTTACAACAGTTGTTTTTGCCAGAGTCCAAACCCACTCCGTTCTAAGGCTACAGAAATACAATTTGAATACAGGGGTTTTCTACAGCAAGCTGTGGGTTTTACAGACTGCAGCTGAGAAGCACTGACAGAAGAAAGGATGACAATCGACTGAAGATAGTGACCTTTTGGAAGTGCCCATTATGTACACTAACTGCCTATTAAAACCCTTTTTCTCTTCACATAAAAAGGCTACCTGCTATGGATCAGAATGAAACTGACCTTTTAGTTTTCAAACACGCCTATGCATTTCTAACCTGGCAATTTTGCTTCTAGCAGATATTACAACTCATTCTCTGAAAATAGGTTAAATTAATTTTATACTTAAAACCACTTTTTTTCATCTAGGCTTCTTGAAGCACAAAACTCAGCAGCCAACTCAAAACAACAAAAAAAACTGCCATCTAAAAATCAAAGTATCCTGTCAAACAAAAAAAGCTAAGAATAGGTCTATTTAATATTACCACTGGCCCTCTAAGAGAAGGCAACTGATTCTTAGTTAGTTGGAACCTGGCTGTGAAAAAATGCTCAGCTAAGCACTTATTTTCTTTGCTGCCGCGCAACTCAGGTGTCATGCGTTTCCTGCTTCCCCAGCTGCTGTCAGACTGGACCTGCTCACTCATTACAATACCTACAAATCCAAACCAAGAGGCAGCGTGTGTTATTTTTGTATATAATAAAGTTGTTTATTGAAGTGTCACTAGGAAAATTAGATCAGCATGCTTTTGGTTCACCTAGTTCCTAAGGTGCAGTGTGGAGTAGTGGTTACTGGCTTTTTTGTGCCGGTAAAGCCAAACTCTTAAGCTTGGGAAAGCATGGAGCAATATCTTCTACAGTATGTGGATTAGGCTGTATGCCAAAAGGTGCATCTACAAAACGTGTTAAGTGGAAGGATATAGAGTACATTGACAAGGGTCACTCAACTAGTTCAGATTATACCACATCTTCTGTAAAATAACATGGACGTGCTTTTGATATAGAGCAACCTTATAATACAGCCAGCATAACCTCTGATGTTTCACTTCCCATCAAAATGAGCTTCTCTGCAGTAGGATTCCCATAAGACAAATGAATCATGCAACACATTGCAAGGAAAATTCCTCCCAGTGATCTTTGAAGACACGTTTCATTAGGCAGACCCTGGCCAAAGATTATTGCGCATGCCTTCCCTTCATAGACAACATGCTGCTGTTTATTGATTGCGCATAAAGCTCACTTTATCCATCTTCCAATCTGCAAGCTTACAGTTACTAGTCGTTTTGCAGCCTCCTTGGGTAATGGAGACTTTAATGTATTTTGCTCGAATGCTTCACATGACCTGCAGAGCGCTGGTGGAGGCTGCAATCCCCCAGTGCCTGTGCTTCCACAGCATACCACTTAAGTCCCTCACAAATCAATTAATCAATATTTATTTTATATAGCGCCTATCATAGTGGACCACCATCACAAAGCGCTTTACAAGATACAGTAAAAAAACAATGCATAATACAATAAATACAGTGAACAACAAAGCATAATTCATTAAATACACGGCTAGTATGTGAAATTTCTAAAACATTGTGGATGCATGTCATATACATTCATAAGAAGATACAGTGATAGATCAGAAGTAGCAGAGACACAACAGCCTATAACAGATATCAGGCTTAAACAGCATGGAAAGCAAGCAAGAACAAGTGGGTCTCGAGAGTTGATTTAAAGCGAGCGACGGTGGGTGCATCACGCACCAAAGCTGGGAGAGAGTTCTAGGGAGTCGGAGCCATGAAGCTAAACGTGCGTTCTCCAAGTGTTATGCACTTTTGCTTGGGGACAACAAGCAAGTCAGAGTCGGAGGACCTCAGCTCCCGGGCAGGGACATAGTGGGTCAGCAGGTTGAAGAGGTACTTAGGACCTGTATGATGAAGGGCATTGTAGGTGAGCAGGAGACTTTTGAAAGTAATCCTGAACTTTACAGGTAGCCAGTGTAGTTGGGCAAGACAGGGGGTGATGTGTTTTTTTACATCTGGTAAGGATACTGGCAGTGGTGTTCTGAACCAGCTGCAGTCAGTTGATGGCGTGTGCCGGAAGACCACCATAGAGACAGTTGCATTAGTCAAGTTGAGAGGAGAGGAGTGTCTCCGCATCCGGGAGGGAAAAGTAGGGATGGACTTTGGAGATGTTTCGAAGGTGGTAGATGGAAGATTTGGGCATCAAAGGAGAGATTGCTGTCCAGAAGTACACCAAGGCTTCGTACTGTGGGGGAAGGCAGCAGCAGACAGTTTCTGAGGTTCAGGGCAGCTATATTGAGAGTCTTAAGTTGAGTTTTAGATCCTACTAGAAGGAGTTCAGATCTGCTAGTGTTGAGCTGAAGAAAACTGGCAGACATCCGGGTCTCAATGTCTTGAATGCAAGCCGAGAGCCGGACCATGGCAGAGGGACATCCAGGGTTGAGTTTTAAGTACAGCTGGGTGTCATCAGCATAGGAGTGAAACATGAGGCTATGTTGGTGGATGAGGTGACCCAAGGGAAGCATGTAGATGCTGCCGGAAGCCAGACTGCAGAGATTCAAGCAGATAGAATCCTGAGATGTTTCGTCAGATGACTGTCTACAGTCCTTTCGAGAGTTTTGGAGATAAAAGGGAGATTGGAGATAGGGCAAATAAACATTTAGACTATCCTCAGATAGAGATGCATTCAAGCAGCAAGATTTTTTATTTATTTATTTTTTTATTTTTTTATTTATTTAAAAACACTGCGAAAGTGGGAGCAAACCCCAGGAACTGTAGGGATCAGCCAATCAACAACTTTATGCAAAACACTAAACTGTTGCAGATACTAAATACTGTCACCCTTTAACTCAATTAATCCCACCCTAGGCTAGGGTGATATTAACCCATTCCTGTATGTTTACAATGGAGAAAGGTCCATGTTAGCAGGTTTAAAAGGGGTAGCACAACTGTATTTAGAATGAACATAAAGATAATCTGTGACTTTAAATAGTCAGCATCTCCAGTGACAACTCCACGTTCAAACAAACAGATGACACGTTGCACCACACCTAAAACACACTGCATCTCAACAGTCAAGCTCTCCCTATAAGGTTGGGCAAGTGTCTTCCTTACTCTGAGAACAAAAGCTAATAGTGAACCTGGAAGCTGAGATTCCCAGCAATTCATTTTTGCTCAAACGACTTACAGCTTTGAAGAAGTAGGAAGCAGCAGGTTTTGCCCTAAAGCACCAGACTAATACGCTGATCTTAAATGCAGTTCATCTGAAAACAATTTATAGCTGTTCACCCAGAATATTAAAAAGTTTCTCATTGTTTCACCATCGTAGCATTTGGTTAAATAAGTTTAAATAAATGCAATCCATTGCTATCACATTAAAGTGGAGTACTGTAATAACTTGGAGATGCTCTATTGTAAACATTATTGATGAAGGTTACTTTAGAATTACAAATTGAGGCAAGCAAGCACCATGTACTACACAATTGTATTTTCGTCCTGTAAAGTGCTGCCTTAATTAAATTCAAGACTCCTATTTATTCTCATTATTCTTTTGTACTGAATTCTGAATAAAATCACACCCATACATGTGAACAAAGGGGAAACAAAGTATTTGAAAACATAATTCAGCAAAAACCTGTACAGAAGTAAACAATTAGATATAAAGAGAAACAAGTCATTCCAAAGCATAGTGCTCCAGCTACATGGATTATGGGAATTGGCATAAAGGCGCTTTGAAAGAAGTGAGGTGTTGTACCAAATTTAATGTCCCCTAAAGTCTGTGAAATGAAAGATAAAGATAAGTCCCAGATAGTACACAGAGATGGAAATACTGCAAGACTGATTGCATAGCACTTTTATCCATTCCTGGTGTTACAATGAGTTTAATAACACACACCAGTTTGTTACCTATACACTGTGGCTAATCAAGCATGTAGTCTGTAGTGGAATGAGGAAAAAAGTGGCGTGGTGCTCACTTGATGCTCTTCCTGCTATTACCCCAAGACATTGAACCATCCGTATTCTCATTGAATTAATGAGTCCACAGCCTTGTTCATATCAGGTCTTTAATTATTGAATGCGGTTTTCAGTTAAGTAACAAGTTCCCGCACTGGAATGGATTTTGGAGGAGCTACAAGGTTTTAGACAAAACATGAGACTTTGTATCATAACTTTCCCTCTGGATTGGTGGACCCAATATCACGGTTAATTAATCTTGACTAATAAAATTATAGTATGATTGATTTATCTATAACTAATTCCATTAGCGTCACCCCTGCTGAAAGTGTTTTAAACACTGTATCATGAGGGCGTGTGTTCTCAACTCAATAACGCTGGCACACAACTCTCGTTTGCAAGTTTTGTATACATGCATTACATCCGTGCTCAAATGGGAAAGAGGGCGTTGTTAATTACAACTTTCTAATTTTAGACAGCATTGTGCGTTTGGGAAAAAAAAAATCAAAATATCAAAATGCTGTCGCTTATAAATTATTAAATTACACGACGTTTCGAGAGAAATGTCACTCATATTTAATTTGTAGAAGATGCTAAATATACTCAACTGAACTGCAAATGCGTGTTTATTCTGTATAAAACAATACAATGTAAGCAGATAATTACAGTAATTAACCCAAATAAATTACGACGAAACCCTGCTAATAGCAGCAGTTGACAAAAATCCATATGCACATCAATAAAAAGCTTTACTTACGTGTCACGATGCATCCAAAATGAAGAAGCTACATGTCAGATAAGACTGCCGTCGCTGTGAGTTAGCAAGATAGGATAACTTTCTCAATACGAACTAGGCAACAAAACATCCAGCTTGTTCTGTTGTGTTTAACTCGACTCACTCACAACACAAAAAAGTAAAACTAAAACAGTGCAGTGATGTTTTTTTTTTAAGTATAGTTTTCCAGCTTTCCCAATGCTACCCAGTAGCCTTATCACGTTGCAAGTCTCTTTGTTTTGCAAATAGCTCTCCAACCAGCCGATCTATTGATACAGCGCTACCATTCATGCGCTCCAGCATGCGCTGATTGGATGCAATGAACAGAGAGGACGGTTGGGTGACAAAGGTTTACAGGGATTCCACTGTGTCCTAACGTCTGCCAATTAGTATGCTCATCAGTCAGTGTCACTTTTGTTGGATTGAAATTAGATGTGACCGTATATATTCTGATTTGAATAGACTATTGCATTGGCTATAACTGATTTAGGTAATTGCAATGTATGTATGCTGTAAAACCTTGATGCCCGAGAGTGTAGAAACTGGCTGGTCGTCAAGTCTTGTAAATATGTGTTCCAATTCTCAACTCTCAGCTGGTCACCAGCAGCTACTGGAATATTCATCGGGGCTGTGCCTGGAAATGATAAATAAGCCACGTGACAAAAGGTAACTTTCCCCTGATGCAGTGGCGCACCGGTCTCTTTACCGCAAGGTGAGTCAAACATGCTTTATGTCTGTTGTGGTGCACGATGGTAAATGCACGTAAAGCATTAACAAGCAGGACAAAACACAGAATTACGGCATCAAATCTTTTAGGGCACCACACCTTTTAAACAGAGTGAGAGTCTCCCTACTGCATTCAATATACCGCAGTGAATACGCAGGCGGATTGCATTACACAGCATTTCCTTCGAATTATGGATTGCTGCTAAAATAGTCAGACAGTCAAGGCCAGGTTAATTTTATATTTAGCTGCTAAGTACAGTGCAGTACACAGACTTCCTTCCATATGTGTCTATGACGATTCAATACGTTTTTAAACGTGGATTAAAAAGTTATGTAGTTTGATTAGGCATATATAATATAATATAATATATAACATCTAGGGTCACTTAATGGTTACTGTATCGATTTCAGAATGATCGAGAATATACAAATTCTGAAAAAGAATCAATCTTCTTTGATAGAAGCTATGACATCTGCTGTAGTTTTATTAATGATCCACGGGGAAGCATCTATTGGTGACACAGTCCTTGCCTGACACAGCCAGCACCAGAAAAGTGTAGCTTGTATATAAATCAGGGAACTAATTGTCCAGCTATTTGTCTGACCCACCAGTATCTTTAGGATTTGGGTAAAAGTATACAGCATACAGTACAGGGATGGAAAGAAGACTCCTACTTTATTGCAGTTTCACCCATTTCAGGTTTTACTACGAGCTTGATTACACAGTATATAGGTAACACACTCAGGCATGTCTTATTAAACTCATAGTAAAACCAGGAATGGATCAAACTGCTATGGAATGGGAGTCTTGTTTCCATCCCTGCAGTGATATATTTTTCACCCAGGGTCCAGAATTCAAACGGATCCTTCATAATAATGAGCGATGGTTAGGGTTGTCGTTGTTAGCTGTGGATAACCATGGTAATATTTTGTGATATCTATGGGTGTTTATTGTGTGCAGCTGTGAATAACCACGTGGCTTTCTTGGATTTTTTTTTTTTGTCCCAATTCTATCCACATTTTTAAATGAAAGCAGTAGCGTGGAAGGAGGGGTGGCTTAATCAGCAGCGTTACAGAGTATAAGAAAGTAATCCAGCAGCACCCAGTTAAAGTGAGATAGGGGATACACTCCAGGGAAAGACGAGGATAATACTGCAATACTCAAACATGCTTGAGGGATATTTCACTTTTTAATCTCTCAAGTCTTAGAAATAAATGTGCTTATACTAATGCCCGGGTCTGTGTCGTGATTGATTACAGATGAAGGAGGGACAACGCTTGCTGCTTGAGAGTGGTGTCTCTAAGTAGCTGAAGCCACAAGAATACATTTAAAGCATATCAACCACCTCCCATCCTGCTGGAGCCTTTTATTTAAGTGTGGTAAGATTTCAAATGAATGCATTACATAGCAAGTTGCTTCTAATGATGTTGTAGTGTTTGCAGGCAGTCGGAGTGCTTCTTATTGTATTTCTATTATACAATGCCTGTGTTAAAGTGCTCTGAAGGTAAGGTCAGGTGCTGCTTTTCAGTTTTAGCTGCCTGCTACAGCATCAAAAGCCTACAAGTACTTCCACGGTTTGTTCTCAAACACACCTTCCCTTGACAAAGGTATGTTAAACAGAATCCCCTTGAAATGTGTTTATGTATCTTGCAACAGCCCTCTGAAAGGCTAGTGTGCACAGGCAATTCTCGACATGCTTTTTTCCCTTTTCTTTTCGATCTCTACATTGTGTTTGTCAGAGTGAAGATAATCATTTACATGTCCCCAATGAACTGCCATAAAGATCTCCATTGGAAAACAGAAGTAGATGGTAAAATAAAGACATTTTGATGGTTCAGTGGTAGCATTTTGACCTGGCTGTTAAATCTGTCAAAAGTAAATGGCTGCCAAGCAGAGCATTCTGAATAGACAGAACATGGAATGCTGCAGAGATTCTAATAAAGAATCTTGAACAAACTCCAGTATACACATACAGTACGTGTCTGCAGGAGAATTCCAAGGTCTATAGCTAAAGACAGCCTAGTACGTCTTATGGGTGCTAATCTGCTGAGCAAGACAAAACACTTTAGAACAATCATTTGTGTGAGAGTTAAATTACCATATAAAACATTCCATACACTGGGGTTTCTATAAATAAGTTTAAATGTATGTAATAGGTACATAGAAAACAAAAAACCTACCCTCGACCCCACCTCCCTCCAGAGCTACCGTCCTGTCTCCCTCCTACCCTTCCTCTCCAAAACCCTTGAGCGGACTGTACACCGCCAGCTCTCTGCTTTCCTGTCCAACCACTCTCTGCTCGACCCTCTCCAATCTGGCTTCCGCTCTGCTCACTCCACTGAAACCGCCCTCCTCTCTGTCACCAACTCACTTAAGTCTGCCCGAGCTGCCTCTCTCTCCTCTTTTCTAATTTTCCTCGACCTCTCTGCTGCCTTTGACACTGTTGATCACTCTATTCTACTATCATCTCTTGCTGACCTGGGGATCTCTGGCACTGCTCTGGCCTGGTTCTCCTCCTACCTCTCCAACCGCACTTACCAGGTAACCTGGCGTGGAGCAACCTCCACACCTCACCCTCTCTTAACAGGAGTCCCCCAAGGGTCAGTCTTGGGTCCTCTCCTGTTCTCTCTCTACACCGCTCCCTGGGCCCCTCATCGCATCCTATGGTTTCTCATACCATTTCTATGCTGATGATGCTCAGATTTTCCTCTCCTTCCCCTCCTCTGACTCCACCATCTCCTCCCGTATCTCTACCTGTCTGT
This sequence comes from Acipenser oxyrinchus oxyrinchus, assembly GCA_030684275.1. NCBI lineage: Eukaryota > Metazoa > Chordata > Actinopteri > Acipenseriformes > Acipenseridae > Acipenser > Acipenser oxyrinchus. The sequence continues at coordinate 3,493,885 of CM060262.1, forward strand.
CTGCTATTTCCTCCTGGATGCACTCGCATCACCTCAAACTTAACCTCTCTAAACCTGACCTCCTTTTCTTTCCCTCCTCCTCCCGTCCTCTGATCTCTCTATCTCTGTTCCTCTGGAATCTACCACACTCTCTCCCTCTTCCTCCGCTAAGAACCTCGGAGTCACCCTGGACCCCTGCCTCTCTTATTCCCAGCACATCTCCACTCTGGCACGCACTTGCCGATTCTTCCTGAGCAACATCCGAAGAATCCGACCCTTCCTCACCAATTCGCCACCCAGCTCCTGGTCCAGGCCTTGGTACTCTCCCGCCTAGACTACTGCAACTCCCTCCTGGCTGGCCTCCCTGCGGCCGCCACCCGTCCGCTCCAGCTCATCCAGAACTCTGCTGCCCGCCTGGTGTTCTCTCTGCCTCGCTTCTCCCACGCAACTCCACTACTCCGCTCACTCCACTGGCTACCGATCACCGCCTGCATCCAGTTCAAGACTCTTGTACTAGCCTACAGATGCCTTGACCAGACTGCACCCAGCTACCTCCAGACCCTCATCTCTCCCTACACCCCCACTCGACCTCTCCGCTCTGCCTGCACTAGAAGACTGGCTCTACCTCCTCTACACTCCCCTGCCTCCAGAGCCCGCTCCTTCTCCACCCTCGCTCCGCAGTGGTGGAATGACCTACCTACAGATGTCAGGACCGCCCAGTCCCTGACCACATTCCGGCGCCTCCTTAAGACTCACCTCTTCAGACAGCACCAGTAGAACTCCTCTGTTTCTCCCCTGGGACACTTTTCACCCTTCCTTAAATTTGCTTTACTTACTCTTACCTGCCCCCTATTTTACTGCATTTAATCCTGTACTTCAGAGTACTGTAATCTGCCAAGTGTTTAAACTGTAGCATTTGGTATTTAATCATATCTTGATGTAACTATCACTGTCACTTATCTGCTGTATTATTGAATTGTATTTTGTCACACTTGTACTTGCTTGAACTTGTCATTGTATTTATCTTGCTCTTATTGTATTACCTGTACTGTAACACTTGAAATGTATTTGCTTACGATTGTAAGTCGCCCTGGATAAGGGCGTCTGCTAAGAAATAAATAATAATAATAATAATAAAAGGGGCCATCCAAAACAACCCTTTCCCATAAAGAGTCATTCAACTGGCATATATATTTGTTTTGTTTGGTTTTTAAATACTCCTGAAAGCTCTTAGAAGCACCGGGCACGTATGGTGAATATTGCCCTTGTTTAACCTGACCCTAGCGGTCATTAACTGCTGTCAGGAACATATATCATTTTTGACATCAATAATTATGCATATTGAGATTCAGATGCATTGCAGGTTTGTTCTAGTTAAACAAATACATTGAATTGAACGTTTTGCACTGTTACGGCTGGTTTAAGAGTAATTCAGATCAGAGAGATCAAGCACACGAGTTTTGCACAGTGCTGGCGAACGTCCTAATAAGGAGGCCTCACTGTCTGCAGCCTGTGCCCACAGAGACCAGGGCAGGGCGGGCACACAGGAAGGGTGCTCAGTGATGCAGACTGGCATTGTTCTGTCTATACACTTTGTGACAAAGTGGCTTCAGGGCCCTCACTATACAGCAAATCTTCAAATGGGTAAAATACAGTACGTGCAGAAGGTTCAAAGTCAATTGTTTTGCTGGCAAACAATTTGCAAACTCTAGCAGGCAGAGTATGAGGGAGGTCAGAAACAAAATACATTGTTTGCTGTTCTGTCAAAACCCACAGTAAGGCATCAATGGCAAAACATGCTAGGATATATCAATCAATATTTATTTTATATAGCGCCTTTCATAGTGGACTACCATCACAAAGCGCTTTACAAGATAGTGAGGAATAATGCATAATACATTAAATACAAAAAAGCATTGAAATACAGGGCATAGTACATTAAATACAAATGGTAAAAAACAATGCAGATACATTACATACAGGTATAATACATTAAATAAAAGGCTAGGATGTGAATTCTAAACATTGTGGATGCGTGTGCCATACAGAATCATACGAATAATATGGAGGGGAAAAACCTGAAATAGCAATTCAGACAACCGCCAATAACCGATATCAGGCTTAAAGAGCATTGAAAGCGAGAGAGAACAAATGGGTCTTGAGAGCTGATTTGAAGCAAGTGACTGTGGGAGCTGCACGCACTAAAGCTGGGAGAGAGTTCCAGAGTTGAGGCCATGAAGCTAAAAGAGCGCACTCCAAGTGTGGTGCACTTTTGCTTGGGTATAACAGGCAGGCCTGAGTCAGAGGACCTCAGCTTGCATGCAGGGACATAGTGGGTCAGCAGGTTGGAGAGATACTCTGGACCTGTGTGATGAAGGGACTTGTAAGCAAACAGGAGACTTTTGAAAGTAATCCTGAACTTTACAGGTAGCAAGTGCAGCTGGGCAAGACAGGGGGTAATGTGATCATGTTTTTTACATCTGGTAAGGATCCTAGCAGCTGCATTTTGAACCAGCTGTAATCAGTTTATGGCGCGTGACGGAAGACCACCATAGAGAGAGTTGCAGTAGTCGAGAGGAGATGAATGCATGACAGAGTATCTCTGCATCTTGGAGGGAAAGGTAGGGACGGATGTGGAGGTGGTAGAAGGCAGATTTGACTACAGAAGAGATTTGGAAATCAAAGGAGAGGTTAAATCAAGGCTTCATACTGTGGGGGAAGGCAGCAGCAGACAGTTTCCAAGGTTCAAGGCAGCAATATTGAGATTCTTGAGTTGAGCTTTCGATCTTACTAGAAGTAGTTCAGATTTGTTAGTGTTGAGCTGAAGAAAACTTCTACAAAATAAAATCTTGAATGCTGAGAATTATTTTTCAAACATTACTATGGGATTCAACCTATATAGAAAACAAAAAAAAAGCACAAAAAACAAAACAAAAAATAAAAAAAGTTGGCATTCAAATTTTTTAAACCCATTCATAATTTATCAGTTCAGTTTTTTAAATGATTAATTACATCAAGCTAAAACGTTCCCGATCTCTGCTCACTTGCGCCACCTACTGAACAGTAGCCGAGAGCTGCACTATTTATTGCTCACATGCCCTAAATTGTTACAAGTGTTCTCTGCTGACACCTAGTGGCCGCAGGGGTGCACTGCCATTGCAACATTCTTCAACCAATTTAAAACATAACATTACTCGATGCAATGATATAAAATGCAACCCTTATATTAGGCACAAGGCATACACAGTTATATTAATTGTTAGAACAGATAAAACCTATACTTAAACAAAAAAATGAAATCTAAAATCACCAGTATTGTTATTATGCAGATATTGGTGTTTATTTTTGTAGAAGGGACATAATGTAAATGATTAAGTAGTTGATGCTTCTAGATAATATATAGGGGTAACATGTAGGCACATGTTTGTCACAACATGGTTAAATACTGATAAGTTTAATCTTAGTTGCATTTAGTTACAATGCTAATAATCAGGTAAGTCCAAATAGACACATGTAAAAGGATAGTGCACATAAAGACACCAGCTAACCAGGAACATGTTACCAAAGAACTCGTACATCACATTTTTGAATTGCAGCCGACAGTCTTACTATGAAGAGGGTAGAAGACAATGAAGACATGGTCTGCCCTGGAGCAACACATCAAAGTAAGCACCCCCATGCAAATAAGTACACATCAGTATAGCAAGCTTGGAACCAGGGGTCACTTTGTCAAGTTAAAAATGTTGCAATTATTTTATTTTTTCAGAATCTACTACAGTAGAAAAAAAAGTAAAATCATTACATATAAATCAAGGGAGATTTATTACCAGGGAAATGAAATTCTCTCTAAAAGGTCTCATTCAATGAAATGTGTAATTTCAGCTGTCACACACCACAAAGGATAATGCCCACTGGGTTGCATCATTTAAACGATTATATTAACAGATAGATACAATATGCATAATAAGTGTAACTGCCTGTCTCACCAGGATTTGTTTTCATTTAAATTCCAAGTGTATGCATTAATAATGGGATTTTGCAATGCAGTTAAATAGAAGTTAATGAAGATTTAAACCATGTATAAAATTAACATGCCTAGCAGAGCAAAATAAACCAAAAATAAGCTTGATTTACTGCCCAAAGGTCTCACACGACTGGAATAATTATTTTACTTTGCTTGCATGCATATGCAGCTAGCTTTAGTTTGTAGAATATATTAATATAGAATCCATAGCGTACTTGGCTGTGTTGATAAATTAACAAGTTGAAAAACAACTTCAACGTTTCCTTAATGAGAGTTCAAAAGATATTTTGGATTTGAGAAAAAAATGCAGCGATACCTGCATGGCTCCAGTTCACTTCTCCTCAATATAGTCCATTCCATTCAGGGGAACATCTACTGATTGATATTTATGATTCTCACAACACAGTTTGTTAACATTGTTCAGGGATACGAAGTTGAAATCCCATGAATATTCAGCCACCTGCATTGCAGGAGTGACCATGATCACAAAACTGGTATCAAGTGGAGAATCAGAGTGTGTTAGGCTTTATTGCAGAACACTGCCAGTTAAAATGGCTTGCCATGGGCACTCAAACAGGTTTCTCCACTGCTTTAAAACAAATTCACCATGGCTATTAACAACAAAGGACATCTGCCTTAAAACATCTGTAAAAGAAACCTCACATTTAACTTCATCTATTATTTAAGGGTTTAATGCATTTCAAATAGTGTAATTATTTTAATGGGCAACAAAATAAATAGGACTAGCTTAATTTACTGCATTGTTTTACAAGATGAATCATTTAATGACAGCATTATTACATCGGTCAATCCAAATAACATTAGATGTATATGTAACTAACATCACAAACCCAATAAATCAAAAGCAACAAGAAAATTAGCCTCAACAAAGTAAAATGTTCCTTTTATAAAAAAAAAAGAAAAGAAAAAAAGAAGAGACTCAGATACACTGAAATCAAATATTTATTTGCATTTTCTTTTATTAATTACAAAAGGAGGTATGATAATGCATAGTGGGGCATTGAAGAGGCCACATATTCTTCAGGTTCAACAAAAACACTTATTTTCTTCACAGGCAGTATAGTGTTAACCAATAAGTAGTGCAGCACCACCACCTTCTGGGGGGAAAAAAAGGTATTTTCCTACCAAACACAAGAAAAGTGTAGAACAGAATAGTTCATTGCTCAACAATGGTAAAAAACACATACAGAAGAAAATCCAGGACTTTTACAATTTTAATTTCTCTTTTTTTTTTTTTTTGATAGGGCCAAGAATATCACCAAAATCAAATCTGGGTACATATTCCAATCAAGGTACATCCACCTACTGTGTGTCTTAAATGTAGACAATATACATTATTTGAACAACATACAGGTGGCAGCCAAGAGTCGGATGTCAGATCAGTGCCTTGCCCGGTCTACAGTCACGAGGAATATAAAATGGGTTTGATATAGGTCCAAACATTCCCAGTAGGATGGAACACAACATCAAAACTGTTTACTAAATTAGCTTCAATATAGTTTTGATATAGTAAGTGCTTAATTTCTAGAATATACTAAACCGGGATCGTCAATAAACTGAGAAACAGTCCTGGATTTTGGGCCAAAGAATGTATTTAAACCCATTTCTGTAGTAGCATCACCTACCGCTTTATTCTAAAAAAACATAAAAGCTCACATCACCATTTAGTAAACTAATAACTATAAAAAGGATGAATACACTCACCACTCAATTGTAATCCACACCTTATTGATGGTTCTATTGGATTCAACCACCAGTGTCCAGTTGGCTGCATAGGCTAGTACTACAAAATCACAGGCACTAAACCACACATATCTTGATTAAGTTTGGGCACACCCATAGTGGAGTTTTCTTAAAACTGATATGGACAGTCACTAAATCCTATTCAGAATTGCATGTGACGTGCTGGACAGATCAACCACTGCCAGTAATGGTTAGCTACTTCAACAAAGGCTAGCACAGCATCCTTAAAGGACAGTTCTTCATATTGAATCGTTTGGTTACCAGAGTTATAAGCAGTGAATGTACATAGATTTGTGGAGAAAGGAGGTGAACAGTGATATTTCAATTACAAACGGTTAAAACAAGAGGGTGGTCAAAGAACAAAGAAATCACAACCTAAACCACCTAATGAAGTATGTTACCAAAGCCAGCATGTCATTAAATCAAATAAAGAACTAATGCATTATTCTACATTGCATCATGTTGCAATGGTTTCCAAAATACATTAGATATTCAACAAACGCAGTCATAAAAGTACTTTAACTGCAAGCTACTGTATATTGCGTGGACCTAAGCAATCAACACCATATAATATCCTGCACTAATCAGTACATTGAACTGTACAATATGTTCAAAGGAATTATTTTCGTAAAAACACTTCTTGCTTAATACTATTTTGAGAGTACATGACAAAAACACAGAAAAACAAGATCACTAGCCTAAAAGGCCACAAAGTGCATAAGGAATCAACCTAAAGCCACTGCATAAAATGCACAGTTGCAATTTACAATGGGGAGAATTAGACTGGTCTACTTTACCTGCTTGGCTTGTGTATATCCCCTTTTGCTGGTATGCATAGTTTTTACTTCTGATTGTTTATATATGGGCATTCTATCAGTGGGGAAGGTGAAACAGTTATAAGAAATATTCAGTTAAAGAAAGTTATGATTTTTAGTTTTGTTTATATATATATATATATATATATATATATATATATATATATATATATATATATATATATATATATATATATATATATATATAGTATTTTTAGTTAAAAGTGTGCACTCAGCTTGGCTTTTCACCAGTACCTCTTACATTTAAGTAAATGATGTAACCAGAGACAACAATGCTCAATCAGTATGTTGCAGAAAGGTCAGAATATTGGATTCTAAGGTTTTGTAACTGAAGTATTAAAAGGAACTGCAAGCACAGGGTATAAGACCAGTAAAAAGGACAGCAAATATCTGCTTAAAAAACCACACACTTTAAAATTGTACCTTTATAAAATGTTGAAATAGTCATGCTACCTACAGTTCACCATCTCAATTATGAATACAATTAACACAATTACTGTATAAAAGGCTAACTCATTATAGGAGTGAGCTACTAACTGTACAAGTCCCACATATACAACCCATAACAATACTAAAGGCAAACAAGAAAAGCTGCCAACATGGATTTCAAGCACTGTAAAGCCCTGTCTGTCTTTTTTTCTCTATATAGAGATTTAAGAACCTCAGAATTAGATCTCATACATTTTGGCAGTGAAGGACTTGCCAGTAAACCTGTTGTACTGTGTAGGACACAGTACATAGCACAATGACTAGCCATGTAAGAGGCCACATGCACATTAAAAAACAAAGAGAAAGACGAGGGGGTTCCAGTACTGTTTCTGACAACACTGGGACTTTTATTCAACTTGCATTAGCATATTACAGTATTAATGGATTTCACATCAAAACGTTTGTAAACTAAATCAAGGCTTGTCCTAAATCCAATACTCTAACCTTAAACATGAGGGACTCCTGTTTTGCTAATTCTATCAACTCTTACTACGGAGTTTAACCCTAACAATGCCAAGTTCCGTCAATTCACAAGCCCCACTCACCCATTCGGAGCGGTACAGCTTACACTGCTCACTAAAAGGGATTATGCCACCTTAAAAATGGGGAATGCTTGAAATCAAATATTTTCCATGTTTCCTATTATGTATAACAGTCACTTTTGAAGTTCGATGGGCTGTGAGAGCAATCAGAGGGTTAATTGATGTTTTGCTATGACAAGGTACCATAATACTGCTGTGAGAAGAGTTTGTTACCTGGATACTTAAACTTTCCCTTTGCCTACTACCAAGTCACTTGCAAGTTTGAGATGCCTTGAGAAAAAATAATAAATAAATAAAAATAATAATACATTATGCTGATGGCATCACTGTTTATTCCTACAGAAACCAAAGCTTGATTTCCATTCAAATTGAAGATAAGGTTTTTAAAAAATGTCCCTCTGAACCATTATCCTGTCTGCATTCTTTAGACATACAAGACTATGTATTAGTCCCGCATGCATTGCTTATAACAGGTTACTGAGCACTGTAGTTCTATTTTTATTAAAAGTTTAAACTTTTAACTTTTAACAAAACAACAAAACAACTTTTAACAAAAAATACTTTTAACTTCACCCAAATGTAAAAAAAAAAAAAAAAAAAAAAAAAGAGGATTAGTTTACCATTTCATTAAAAAAATAAAACTTAAAAACCATACCAGAAAAGCAGGATGATATATTTATATTTCAATTACAGTTTTAGGGACCCTCATTTGTAACCGGCGCTATCTTTATTGATATTTTTTTTTTTTTCAGAGAAAGGGAACCGTCACTCATTAAACTTTGTAATAATAATAATAATAATTCCTTATTTAAACATGATAGGAAACATGACAGCTTTGCAAGCTGGCTTTTTTTTTGTCCAACAAGCATTCTCCTGTTAGCAGGCTCTTTCTTATTTTTTTGTATTATTATTTATTTATTTTTAAAGTAGCATTGCCAGAGAGACAGATGCACAGAATGACAGCCCTGGTTAACCATTTTTCTTCTTTCAGAGCAAGACTTAACCGTTTACCAGTCTGCCATTCTTTATCTGTAGCTTTAGTCCTTCCAATTGGTTTCTTTTCCATCCTGGCACCAAACTTTTCCTGGTCCGCTCCAGTCCTTTGGTCTCCCAACTTGTTCATGGTCACACTTCTGGTTGTTATCCATCAAGCAGGTAAACTACAAGCTCATAGGTCGACATCATAATAGCTGTGTTTGGAATCTGTCTCACCAAATGCGTGGTAAGACCACGGTAAAGGGCTCTGTAGCCTTCCTCTTTTATAACCATTGATAATGTCTGGAAGAAAGATCGGTATTTTGTTCCCTCTTCTCGTAGTCTGGTTCGTATTACTTCTGCAAGGGGGAAGTGGCAGAAAGACAAAGTTATTAGACATTTTATTGTGTAGTGTAGTTAATCATACAATCATAACAGGTGTTTGGGTATTGTGAAAATGGTATTAATACAACAACAAAAAAAGTTATACCAACACACACCCCAACCCAAAAGGCAGAGATCAAAGCAATCCACCTCTAGTTAGAAGAGAGCTGGGGCTTCAATATTCACTTCTTTAAATGATTTTGGTCCAATTTTTAAAGTAACAAAGTATCTCTCTCTAATATAGATGACACATTCTTAATTATCTCCATTTATTTTTGTTCCCAAACATAGTGAACCATATTCCCTTGAGGGCCAAGATCTATTTTAATCTTCCAAGTTAGCACACACTGAACTATCCCGACCTTAAATTTCACAACAAGAAACGATGCTCTTACCATGAGGATATGCTATAGAAGTGGCACAGGTTTTCGAGGTGGCTGCAGCCAACATCAGTCCAACAAAATCAGAAGCATTCCTGACAGAATCTTCCTCATCGTCCATGGCAGAAGCAGTCTTAGCTTCCAGTAGCTTACGTTTAATACTTTCATAAATTACAAAATGAATAACAGTCTCTGAGATGCCGGCGTAAGAAGCAGACATGCCCCTGTAAAAACCACGGATCCCATCAGAATGATAAACCTTTCTGATACATTCAAATGCGCTCATTCTCGTCTCACCACGGTTTCTGAAAGAAAAAAAAAATGAAACAGAGAGAGAGAAGGTTGGGATTATGGACACCATTTGTTTAACAGATAAACTCAGAAGACAGAATAACACATGACTCACAAAGACAATTTTTCAGGGAAAATACTTTGACATATCCAGAGCAACTGAAATAAAAGGCTTAGATACCTTACAATTATGTAATTTATCCACACAAATAGAAAACATAGCTGGTAAGCAGTTTGTTGCTGTTATTATTAGCTTTGCCAATTCACAGTCTAAAGCCTTTGTGTCAAGTTAGCCAGTACTTTGTTTGGTTTACAAATAGTAGGTCTTCCGTTAAAATAAGGATTGAGTATGTCACAGCTTCTAGAAGCTTTTGTTAACAGTGGCGTATGAGGTGATAAGACAGGAACAAAGTGAACAATAATACAGAGATCAATACAGTAATCAGTTATACCAAATGTAAGAAAATACCAAATTGATTGCTACAAAAGTAATCTACTTCATTTTTTTTTTTTACCACTAAAGTAACATTTCTTAAGCTGGATTTTGTTTGATAAATCAAGTTGCTTGTATGTGTAAGAATCTGTATAGACAGCAATAATGTGCATTTTCTTACCTTGCATCCAACTGTAAGCGAGTCTTTATTAGCCAGATGGGATTAGTGGCTGTGATTGCAGTGAACCCTATAAAGAAATTGCAACATATTTAGGTTTTGAGATGGTAATGTTTAAAAAACAAATACATTGTGAGCTAACTAATGGGGGATAGACATTTAATAATAAAAGCCTTGATATACTACTGTTTTAAATGTGTTGTGCTGACCTTCATGAGCTGTATTTATATGCTCCTTTAAAAAAGGCACACACAATGGAACAGCCCTCAACTAAAATTACTGGTAAACATTAAATAAAGTTTTTTCATCACTTTTTCTGCAGGTGCAGGTGGAGGAGTTGCAATGTGAACCATAAATAGACAATAGCTTAATAATAATAATAATAATAATAATAATAATAATAATAATAATAATAATAATAATCTTGATATTGGACCTTTGAAATCTATTTTTCAACTGAACCACTTAAAGAAATGTACATTGCTTACATCAAGTTCCAGCCAATAGGCAAAACATATCAGGTATATGTATTAATGAGCCATAAATACTGCTCACAAGGACACAAACTATGCACTAAATCTGTTGTCTAAATCAATCTATGTTAACAGAGGAATTAAGACATGTGAACCTAAAATTATAAACAGTTGCTCCTAAGTGACTCTCAAAGCTACAATGTAAACATACCTGCCTACAGGTTTTTTTTATTTTATTTTTTAACATTTAAGGCTTTTCTTTAGAAGCATTGTAAACAATAAAAATAATATATACTGTAGAATAACGTCAAATGTAAAGGCATCATTTTGTGCATTCTAATAAATACATTTCTGCCCTGACTAAACAGTAAAATAAGAAAGCCAACAGCCTGCTCCTCAGACACTACAGTCCACGGTATCAAGCTGCAGTAAATTAAGGGGGTGGGAGAGTTGCACCAGTTCTGTGAGAGAACTGCTCGCCAAAGCAAAGCATTAAAGCTCACTTCTTGAACGATCCACGTGAGTGGTTAAATTCTAAATCATCTGTGGTGAAATCATTCATTTGCACCAGATGTTTAACAAATTACACAAATTAGGCCAATATTAAAGAGTCTCTTTGGTCACAGAAATGCAAATATGAACCACAAGGTGGCTCCAAAAGGACCCAATACCGACTGAAAAGCCATTTGCTTTCTTCCAAAGTACAAGAAATGGTTGCATTTCAATTCTGTAGACTAATCGGCCCATTAGAATTAAAGTCAGACAAGGAGTGTTAGTATTATTGAAGTTATCTATGTAATACATTATATATAATAAGCAACAATGTTCTCATCCGTGGAGGAATGTAGAAGCAACAGCATGTTGAGACTGCATTGTAATTCAAGTTGTTTGTGTGTTTGAAAAACAGCCTTCAGTGGGAAGTGACTTTTACCATCTCCCCCTGGGCTGCACAGAAAATGTACTCTTTCCAACCAGTGAACAGTGCATAAGACCATTTTGTTAACATTGTCACAGTACTATTTATACAATTACTAAATTCTAAAAGGTGATCATTAAATATATGTAAAGTTAACATTTAAAAAAAAAAACACACACAAAAAAAAAACTATCAACTGTATTACAAAACTGCCAAGCGTAGTTTAAACTACAGGCTGCAATAGACGCTCTGTTGAGTACTCACGGGGATAAAGCTAGTCCTTATTTCTGCAGGATGTGACCTGCGGATGGGGATCTCACTCTTTTCACGGGAGAAATCTACAGTAAATGCCTAAAATAGACACAGGCTTTTCTGTACCACAATGACAAGCAGTGACCTCATTAGGTGAACGTGCAACACTAAACCCCTATGGAAGAAGGGTTTTACTAATCAATCGTTGAGGTTTTTGCTGTGCTTTGATATTACAATAGCAATTGAAAAAATAAATAAATAAATAAAAATGGGCCAAAAGGTAAAATAACTAAAACAAACATTACAAATGAGTAATAAATCATCTGCCAGTTGCAGCAATATTAAATTGTTTAAAAAAAAAAAAAATAGATAGTAGTGCATGAAAGACTGTTCAAATGCTAACCTTGTCAGCCCTCCCCAGTAAAAACACAAGAGATTGTTTTCTATAAACATTCTTTGTTTCAAAGAAAGATAAACTTAGCAATATCTTATTTGGTTATTTTCTTTTTGCAGGTGAAGCAGAATACATCCTACGAAGTGATCATAATCCAGCGCATGTTCCGGCAAATTTTTGGATAAGCTTGCGGATAGATTTCATATGTCGATTAACGTTTCATGAGTTTTTAAAATATAAATAGCTTATAACTCCAGGTGAAATCATGAAAGTCAGATGGCGCCGATAGCTGTTTTACTCAGCCAATTAAATTGCCCGTCTCTGCTGCTAACTTTTTAATTTAGGAGGAAATAGCTTTGTATTCTCACCAGCATTGCTAGGAGAACTGAAACACAATTGCAAAATCTCGACTAGCAGGTTGTGTTGAATGCTAATGCACGGATTACAGTTACGGCTTTATTCGTATAGCTTTATTAATGCCCTCTGACAGTATCCCCTTCTGCTATCAAGGACTCACACAGATTACAGAGGCATTCAACTTTAATTGCAAAATGACAACAGTCAAAGGGTCATACACCCTTGACAGCAGGGCTAACACTGCATTGCTAGAATAAAGTCTATTTTTAAGATCGCTGGACAACACTGCAGGATACAAAAGACTTTTCAGGGAATGGATAACTTATCCTTCTTGCATACAAGGACTGAAAGTTTAAAAATGAACTATTTTAGAGATTCGTTTTTTTGTGCAAAACCCTGAAGGTCATAAACACAGCGATAGGTTAAATGACACAAAGCTCTAGAAGTAAGGCATAACTAGATTTTTTTTGGTCTTGCTCAGTTCAACTTGAACACCCTGTATGGTTTAGGTTTGATTACATAAACATTTGTTACCATTATCTTCCACAGTAACATTAACGGAATACACATTTTAGCAACATTTACCCTTCATTGCTTAAAAATATTTATTCCATTGGTTGACATGAACAATAACTGTGTCCACTAATGACAAGGTTAGCATTTTCCATTCGAGGCTAGAAAACGTGGATGGGTCATTACCTTAACTCGACAGAGGGCTCGTACTGGACCTGAGACGTCAACTGGGTAATTATAAAAGGTTAATAGAGCTGGCAGGCTGCAAGGCAGTCATGAATCTGCACATTATAACTGAGAAGAAATCAATGAGCTACCTCAGAAGTCAATCAGCAGGGGCCATCCAGCGTCATCATTCTGCTTCACAGCTGCATGCCTAAATGTTAGCGTTTTGTCTGCACTGCACACAAACAGTGTCAAGCCGTACTGTTTAGAAGCAGTTAGTAACAAATGTAAATCTCTGCTTTTCAAGCACAACCAAAACTAAAGACAGTGCTGATAATTTAGCATTACCCTTTTTTAATTTGTAGACTTTGAAGACATACAATAATAAAAGAAGAATGTATTTTACATTTTTAATGGTCACAAGATAATTTAAGAACCTGTGTCACAGACTCTGTCATAATGTCTATATCTGGCCCCACTCCAACCAGTAGAACTATGTTGTCAACTGACCAAACACACATGAATGGACCTGAACGCACAACACCATGAAAATATCCATGTCCTACATCCTTTAAAAAAAAAAAAAACACTTGGTTGGGATGGGAACCCATTTTGACCGATATGACACAGGTCCTTTGAAAAACACATATAAAATTATTGTATGATTAAAATGAAAAAGGTATAAAGAAAATCTTTAAACAATTCACAAGTGTTTTTCTCTAAAGAAATGTTGCAATTAACTATTAGTACAAACCCCTTTGTCATAAACTCCCATGTATTCCTTCACCTGCCAATGTTACTGTCTATAAAGTAAATGTACAATTAATAAACCCAGTAAACTATTAAAATTAATTGATTTAAATCTGCAACTATAAGATGGTTAAGTTGTATTATTCTTGTCGCATCCTAATTTTACCACCTCCCAGAACTTCTTTGAGAAAAACACTATTCATGAAGTAAAACTTTCATCAGCGACCAGAAATAAACTTTGACATTACCAGAACACCCCCATTATTAGTCAATTAAAAGCAAAAGTTAAATAGACAATCCTTTAATAGAAATAAACATGCATATTATTACTAAAAAAAAAACAGAGCAAACATATCCTGAGTTTTTGGTTGTGCCCTTCAACAATCACATTGTTAGTTAAAAACAAGAATATTTAATTTCCAGCAGAATCTGATTAAATGACTGCTGGCTTTATTAATGATTATTTTGCATGACTTGCATAATGTTTACTCCCACAAACAGAGCAGCCACTATTAAACAGATTTAATAATTGCTGAGAAAGAGATGCTATGACTTAAAGCTAGTAATCGATGTGTGTGTCCCTAAACTCTTCTGCTTTACCTTTGATAAAATAAATCAATCCAAAAGACAAATGAAAAACAATAAAATACAAAAAAAACTGTTCTAATTATTTTCTCCCCCTTTATGTTACCTGTAACATCTGCAGTTTTGAAGGTTGTAGCCTAAAAAGTATAAGATGGTGGTGTAATTAAAGAAATAAAAAACTGTACATGATCCTTACCTGCAAGTCCAGCTGAAACCATGTGCACTTGGGTTGAATCTGGCTCAAAAATACCATTCAATTTCTCTTTTGAACTGGAGTAAGCAGCAAAGTATATAGCTCTATAAATGGAGGACACAATGAACAATACTGGTGGGTGAGTTTGAACATACATATTGATACAACAAAAAAAGGTTGCTTGCGACTAGGTGCTACATTGGAAATATATTCTGTAACAAATACTATGCTGCTGGACCTATGCAAATAATATTTTGAATTTAACTAATTTATTACAGAATAATTGATGTTATTTGGTTTGGACCTCAAACTAAATCATGCATTTCCTGCATAATTCAGATGATCTGCACAGTACACAGTTTATATTTTTATTTTAAAAAAGCAAAACTTTTAAAGTATAAATGTACAAATCAAGTCTTTCTTTTTGGTGTTTGTATTGGAATAAGTCAGCTGATGAAGTTAAGCCCATGCAAGAAGAAAAACTTGACAATGTGCTTTGCTACAAACCATAAACATTAACTTGTTCATGAGAAATAGAATGAATGTAATATTCCTCAATGACTGAGTGTGTAAAGAATATACTACAAATATAAAATAACATCCGTTCCCTTTACACACACTGTGCTCGGTCGGTAAAATCAACGATACTTGCTAATTTGCAAATAGCTGATCCAACACTTAACCTTACTACTAAGCGTTAGCCAACAAGGTTGGCCAGTAACCTAAAACCTTTGCCAAATATACAATTAACGCATGACATAAGTATCAACAACATGAAAAGTAGGTCAACATTGAGTATAGTGTATCAAAAAAACAGCCAGTTTCATCAAAAGCCAGCTGTCCACAAGATGTTGCCTTTTAATATTTGAGCTGATTTGATCAGGAGTCAACACTGTTTAAAGTGAGTCACTGTGACTTTGATTGGCAGCGTTGTGAAATAACCTCTTGTGGCCCATGTCCATGCAGTTTCTTCAAACTGGGGCTAGCAGTTCCAGTGACCTCTGCAGGAATTAAGGCGGCTAGGGTAATGTTTTTCTGCAAGGAAACTTGTTTGTACTGGAAGGATAAACAAACTGGAGTGGGAGATGTAGGACTGGCCATTTTTATGTAAACTTTTTATTTATTTATTTTTTTTAAACATTTTCTGCTATAGTATGCTCGGGCTTTATAGAGCACTATTTATTACCATGTGTTATACAGGTCAGGTGTGATCTAATTCAGTTCAACAGTTTGTAATTTAAGCCCAGTAACAATAATAGATTCTAAGCATCCTGGGATTGAAGGCTGAAGCCACTCGAAGGACTGTGCTCTTGTGGTGAATACACTACAGCACATACTTTATAAACAGAAGCAAAGTCTTAATCACTTTGCGTTGTCAAGGTAAAAATCTGAGAAACAGGCTTTAGAACCATCTCGCAGTAAATTAATCATGAGAAATGTGATCAATACAGACAGGATGTTGGAAACATTTCCAGCCTACTGATTTCAGCTTTATTAATCTTCAAGACACATATGGCAAGTCTGCCTTCGTAATTTATCTGCGTTGTGATTGGTTACAAACGAAGGTGTGTCTAGGTACATTAGGTCACTATACCATTATGTACAACACAAAAGCGAACTTTCATTAAAAGAAATCAAGGTAAATCGTGCCACATTTCCAAATGTTTTAGATTACTAGATAACATTAACTTTAGGGAAATCTCATTAGCTGGGACTATAAAACCAGAGTGATCAACAAAGCACTTGTCACATGCCTAGCATTTCTGTGACTTACTTCTGGGCCTGCAATTTGTCAAGCTATTACACACATTAAGTATTACACAAGCATAGTGCTTAACAGCTCTGTTCTGACAAGGACTTCCATCTATCTGCTTAGTATTAGCCTTGTCTATGCTTTACATTTCAATTACATAGCTGTAAGTTGTAACCTTGCTATTAACACACTTGAAGTAATTCGTAATGCTGAACAAGTCTGCTATTTTTTTTTTCCCCCAGCTCTTTTGTCTGCCGGTTTCATGGCTGGTGTAGCAGTGTCTACCTTATTCATTTTGCAACAATGTTGGGCCAAAAACAGCAAGTACTACCAATAACCTTCTTATCAAATCATTAATTTACAATACTTAGAACCTCTGTCTTCACAGTTAGCATGTTTTTTGTTTTACACTTACAACCTTTGACAAGACCAAATCCCATTATAATTCACACTCTACAAGTATGAACTACAGTTTATCTGAATAAGGAGCTAATTCCCAATAAATGGAAGAAGACAGGCTTACCTGGAAGGAGCCACACCCACCAGATTAGGTCCCAAACCCCTGAAAAGCGAACGAGGGCCTTCTTTTTCCAGTATTTGTCTTAAAAGAAAAGGAAGATTATAAAAAGCGTGTTATACAACAAACTCTACTGGGAATCCCATTAACTGGTTCCCAGAAACGGTCCTAGGCAAAGTAATTACTGAATACAGTAACATTTTTCTCCATCAGAACAGCCACTTAGTTGCCAGAACAAATTATTATGATTTTCAAATAAATCATTCCCAAAAAGCAAAAAGTTCAGAAGTTATCTAGAACTTGTATGGGACATGCTGTAATTGTGCTCATCATGGTAGATAAATATTTCAGTAATGCCTTTTTTGTCTTGCGAGTTTGGGCCCAATTTAAATGAACCTTTGACTATAAAAAGAGTTCATATTTACTTCAGGCAATGAAGAGGTCCAGGAGAGACACGGGCCAGTCGGTTGACACTAGCGCCATTCACAGTGCTGAGCTGCACTTCGGAGATGTAGAGCGTGACAGAGGAAGACTGCAGCCTTGTTTTCACCACTTCTAGTGGGCATGTCAATATTGCACCAACTGTGCCCCCACACCTGCAATTAAAAGCAAAACACACAATGACATTTCACACAGAAATTTAAAAAAGTCAAATGACTTTCAGCAGAACACTATGGTGCATGCTGTCAAACAAACAGCAAAATGACAAACATTGTCCAATATTACAGATGAAAGGGAGTTTGCAGTTATCGTTGTTCTAACTTGAAAAAGCCCTTAAGGGAAAAATACACAATGGAACTAATCGTCTGATCTTGAAGTAAGATCTCCAAGTAATTAAATCTACTGTGTGTACTGGTGTGCATGTGGGTATAAATATGTATTTTGTAAATTACTTGCATGTGAATGAAAAAAAAAAAATCAATCCAACTAATAACATTTTTGCTTCAATACAGTAACTAGTTGTTACTGAAATTCAAGAAAAGGGCACCTCGGTGTGTGGATTTCTTTCTCAGCAACACAATCAGAAAATGGTCATTCAATTGAATGTATTTCCTTTAAGGGGGTTGTTTTGAGCAACCTCTATCCCAAATAGATGACAGCATTTTATGAATCCTGCTGGGCTGCATCCCCATGGACTGGTGGTTACTAAAATCCAGGGCGATTCTCCCAGTGCTGCAAGGTTTTAAAACAATCCAGCTGTAGCTTATTGCTTTGCGGTATACTATAGGTTGATCAAATCCAACCCAGCGTTAGTTTACAATTATCAGGTTACAAAACAATTCAGAAGCAGCATTCCAAAACAACAGCCAAGGATTTACAACTCCTGGTTTAATTAACTGTATTAGAGTTCCTATCAGGTACTTAGCATGATACAATGCATTTGTAAAGTTACAGGACATGAACTAGGCCAAGCAGTATTACACAATACAAGCATGTGTTTTTTGTTTTTTTCCTTCCTTCCTTCCTTCCTTCATTTGCATTAAATGACTGTAGGTTGTCACTAGTCTAATCCAAACACATTTAAAACAAACGACAAAGTCTACCTCTGGATCCTGGAATTGAAGATTCAACAACCCTGCATTCTCTTGTTAAAGCATGCGCAAAAGTAAAGTTTAAGCAGAACAAGGAGCTGCTGCTCTAATCCGTCACAGATTATAATTTTACAATCCGCCTCAAAATGACACGAGCCCTTACCTAGATATTAGTTATGCAAACAGAAAACACTCAAAAACCCACATAAACCTGTAGTCAAAAAATATATGAAAACATATTTCTCATTCGTCTTGCTGATTTGCACTAATCTTGGACTACCTGTTATTTTAGGTAAGGTATTGTAGTCTATGATTAGTGCTAATCGGTGATACCAGCCCACAGTATGAGAGTAAATTAACACCCTCTGATAAGTGCAACAAGGTTAAAGGTCGCACAACTTCTATATTTAAAATGCAGTGTCCTATGGCTTTAACAATCATTTTATTCATTTAAATGTTTTCATGGGAAAGAGTGCTGTTACTTAAGACTGCTGCGGCTACAACAACATTAATGTCAATGGGACAACATGTGTACAACTTTGAATAGACATTGAATAAATAACACCTTATATCTGACATGCATATCCTTGACAAAGATTAAACGTTTAGGAGGGAAGTTTGTAAATCTTAAGCAAAAACCACCTTTAGAAGTAAACAGACTGGATGGTCCTTTAAATACTGGCATAAAAACGACTGCCTATTTTTATACTTCAGTTCGAAGTACTTGCGTGGTTAACCTTTCCCCTAGAATGCAGCTTGGTTGTTTGCGATCTCACATTCCAGTTCCAGCCTAATACAGAACGTCTTTCAGCTGCAGTGCTCTTCAATATAAAGCCACTACTGTCTCTTGGAAAAACTGCACACCAGTAGAGTATCTAAGTATATACATTAGGGGATAGGTTTCAGGAAAGTCACCACTGTCCTGGAGATAGCGTTATTTGAATGTTGGTGTACAGTAAAACAGGTTTGGGAGGCTTCACTGTTGGTGTTAATTTCGTTTCAGCAACTTAGATTACGGGTACTTCTTGTTCTGCCAAAAGTATAAAATACTAGAACTCAAGACTTTTAATAAAATGAATAAAAAACAGGAATACATGATTTAACATTTAAACACCCCAAATACACAGGACCCAGCAGAGCAAGGATTCAAAAGAACTGAGAATTAGGGGCACTCGGTTTGGTTCCCATCTATTAACTGAATGCAAAATGAGTTAAAGCTAGAGTTATATAAAGTGTAGGCAGAGAAAAACAAATACAACCAAGGTACTGTAATAACCCCCACAGATTCTGGCTCAACAGCAGATACATTTAAATCGGTTAGCTACAGCTATAGCTAAATGTAGCTCTAGAATGCCCCTCTATACTAGAATTAACTACTGGTAGATGCAAAGTGGTGCATCGTGCAGCTTGGGGGTTTCTCAACGCTGGTCTCGGAGACGGGGGAGTGGAAGGTGAGGTTAAAAGTTAAGGCACTTCAGACCTTTTCTTAACAAAGCTCCACATGTTAAGAATTGTATTTACTGTAAAGCCTCCGGATTCAGAGGGTTTAAATAATAAGTGAATTAAAAATACGGGTAGTGGACAAAAATGGAAACACCTGGGTAAATAAGGGACACCAAGTATATTGAAAGCAAGGGCTTCCACACAGTTGTGGCTCATGCGTTAATTAAACAAATAACATTCCAGCATGCTTAGGGTCGTATAAAAGTGCTGGACAGGCCTGGTTGCCTATAATTCTGGCTAGCATGGCTGCAAGAGGAGACCTCAGTGACTTTGAAAGAGGGGTGATTGTTGGGGCGCGTTTGGCAGGATCTTCAGTGACCAAGACAGCTCAACTTGCTGATGTTTCACAAGCAACGGTGTCTAAGGTGATGTCGGCATGGAACTCTGAGGGAAAGACATCATCAGCAAAGGGCAACAGTGGGCAGAAGCGCATACTCCAGGATCGTGATAACCGTGCATTAATTCAAACTGCAGATCAATTGACTGCAAATTTCAACCTGGGGCGCGAGCAGCCAGTTTCATCAAAAACGGTCCGCCGAGAACTCCACAGAGCGGGATACCATAGTGGCCCAATGCCCTGTTAAGTGACTTTACATTGGAGTTTCCATTTTTTGTCCACTACCTGTATGTATGTATATGTGTGTGTAATTATATTATATATATATATAACTTTCGCTGTATGTTTGGGGTCGTTGTCATGCTGCAGAATAAATTTGGGGCCAATCAGATGCCTCCCTGATGGTATTGCATGATGGATAAGTATCTGCCTGTACTTCTCAGCATTGAGGAGACCATTAATTCTGACCAAATCCCCAACTCCATTTGCAGAAATGCAGCCCCAAACTTGCAAAGGAACCTCCACCATGCTTCACTGTTGCCTGCAGACACTCATTCGTGTACGCTCTCCAGCCCTTCGCGAACAAACTGCCTTCTGCTACAGCCAAATATTTCAAATTTTGACTCATCAGTCCAGAGCACCTGCTGCCATTTTTCTGCACCCCAGTTCCTGTGTTTTCGTGCATAGTTGAGTCAGCTGGCCTTGTTTCCACGTCGGAGGTATGGCTTTTTGGCCGCAAGTCTTCCATGAAGGCCACTTCTGACCAGACTTCTCCGGACAGTAGATGGGTGTACCAGGGTCCCACTGTTTTCTGCCAGTTCTGAGCTGATGGCACTGCTGGACATCTTCCGATTGCGAAGGGAAGTAAGCATGATGTGTCTTTCATCTGCTGCAGTAAGTTTCTTTGGCCGACCACTGCGTCTCTGGTCCTCAACGTTGCCCGTTTCTTTTGTGCTTCTTCAAAGAGCTTGGACAGCACATCTGGAAACCCCTGTCTGCCTGGAAATTTCTGCCTGGGAGAGACCTTGCTGATGCAGTATAACTACCTTGTGTCTTGTTGCTGTGCTCAGTCTTGCCATGGTGTATAACTTTTGACAGTAAACTGTCTTCAGCAACCTCACCTTGTTAGCTGAGTTTGGCTGTTCCTCACCCAGTTTTATTCCTCCTACACAGCTGTTTCTGTTTCAGTTAATGATTGTGTTTCAACCTACATATTGAATTGATGATCATTAGCACCTGTTTGGTATAATTGTTTAATCATACACCTGACTATATGCCTACAAAATCCCTGACTTTGTGCAAGTGTACCTAGAAGAATTGATGCTGTTTTGAAGGCAAAGGGTTTGCTATGTTTCACAATGAAACAGTACACCACTAAAAACAAAAACAAAAATAATGTGCAAAATAGTTTATTTATAGTTAAATAGTTTTTTTTTTTTTTTTTTTTAAATAAGTGGTATATTGCTTTTATTATAAGAGTTAGGATTATCACAGGGATATAAATAAGATTCCCATTACATAGCAGTTTCACCCATTCCAGGTTTTGCTTGATTAGCCCCAGTGTATAGGTAACAAGCTCAGGTGTGTCTCAGTAAACTCATAGTAAAATCAGGAATGGATCAAATTGCTATGCAATAGGAGTCTTCTTTCCTTTCCTTTCCTTTCCTGTTATGAAGTCTTTTTCAAAGCAGTTCTAGAAATGTCATTATTTTTAAATGAGATACATGTAACACTGTTACACTTTATCCAAAATAAACAATATCAAAGAATAGTAAATTGGCAGACCAAATGTTCTAAATAGGATCTACATGGATTCAATCCAAAATGAATAGGGTTTCGCCCACCTGCTGTTTCTGGAGTGTAGTGTAGAGCAACCATTGGTGGGCTAATCAAACTGGCTTTCTAAAAAGTATCTTATGACAGAAAGCATATGCTACGATTGAATCACAATGCTTTAAAAAATAAATAAATAAATAAATCAGTAAACTGCCTGTGTGTCATACTTCACCTTACCTTGAATGTTGTTATGTATTGTAGTCTTTCAATTGCTGTCTTAATAAATATTTAACTTACTCAACTTAAAATGACATTGTATGCAGTGTAAATCAAATAAATGGCCTTAGTGGACATCACAAGACTGGAGAGAATAAAATAAATAAAAATAAAAAAAAACGTTCTGGTCCATCACTAAGTTTATCAGACTTTTGAGATTACAAAGACATGATAGTTGTTTTGCTTTGTTATTTATTTTTTACTAATAATGCTTTAACTTAAAGAAAGTGTGTTTCAAAAAATAAAATAAAAACGTGTGTCATAGATACACGGCCAGGCTGCAAAGCACTTTCATTTATGTTCAGAAGCATGGGTTTTGGAATTTCAACAGAAACACACTATTTTACAAATATCAGTTACTGGAAAGCGTTAGGGTTTGTTTAGACTTGTAGTAATATATATATATATATATATATATATATATATATATATATATATATATATATATATATATATCTCACAAATGCAATAGCTGCCTTGACAGTAGGACACTACACAAACATTTATGTTCTCAAAGTTTAAGGTCTTAGTTATCAGGGGAGCTGAAATTAAGCTTCTTCAAAATGCAAACTATTCAAGCCATCCCTAAAAAAGACTTCTAAACCCAATCGCTTTGCAGCCTAAACATTCTGCACATAGCTCCTAAACCAAATCCAAGTACAAGTACCTGAACTTCGGCATACATTTTTGTATACCACACCAGTGGCAAAGTTAATCAGAGTGTAACTCCTGCTGTCTTTACAAAATACTCGGAAACTTGGGAAACAGGTCATACTGAAAGCAGTACGAGGTAGTTCACCACTAGCTGAACCCCTAAAAAAATGTCAATTTAAAAATCATATACATCCCTGCGTACAACTTTGTATATTTTTCAGTATTTGTCTCTCTACCATTAGTTTATAAAAAATGGACGAGTATGTATGTGCATTGCATATTAAAAGTACTTTTTTTTTTTTTTTTTTTAAATTATGCAGCCCTCAATTAAACTTCCCTGTAAATTATCTTTTACACCTATAACTAATGGTAAAAGTAGGCTCGTTTACTTTGTGTAGATTAGCTTGGCGAAAAAGTATTTCAGTGACTTTAGACGTGTAGAAATGTGGTTTACTTAAAGCTGAAATTTCACCGCATGAACCACATATGATCGTTACGTATTATTAATTTGTAACTAACTATCTCCACGCGGTCTAAATAAAAACACCGTGAAATCCTCAAAATAACCTTGAAACTGTACAGGCGCGTTCCGCTTGACACCGAGTGGCAACAGTCGGCCTGAACCAGGGTGTGACCTGCAGGCCTGGGAGCGCTTCCAGGAAACAACCGAGGAATCGCTATACTCGATGGGCCTACCTAATCCATTTTTAACCCTTTCACCAAAACATTTCCAGACTTAACGGGGTCGGACACTAATAATAAGAAGATCGTATTTATTGTAACTTTAGTGTGGAATAAATTATGTACATGTACACAGCCCGTGTTATTTGAAAACACGCCCCTTTGGCTTCAGCGAATCTAGTAGATGACACACCGAACACAACTTAGTGTAAATGAACTGGACTGACGACTGATTGTGCAAGAAAATATACACTTAACTGAAAGCAAATACATTGTTTTGCTTTTGTATCTCAACACACTGTTTAAAGTATCTCTGAAGAAACAGACACATTGTGTGTGATATATATATATATATATATATATATATATATATATATATATATATATATATATATATATATAATCAAATAACATTTAAACGGTTTACCTAACGTCGACTGATGCCTTGACATTGTAAAAAATCATGACAACAGTATTTTTTTTTTTCTTATCGACGATTGTAATTTATGGAGCTACCACTACCTAATACTTAGTACTTAGTAAAACGCCAACGTACTGGTGCGTGTAATAAACACATATAAACGATTACGTTAAACTACAAACCCTTGTCATTCTCAATTTTATAACCACTACCATAACTGTATGCTGCAATGAGTCATGCACGCAGCTTTTCAAAATGCCGATATAGAGGCCCGAAAAACTGTATTTATAAATTATGAAGTGAGCACCAGGGCACCTACTATAAAGCACTGATTGCATTTCTATGATAATAGTATACCTGTTTTTTTAATTTATTTGTTTATTTATTTATTTTATCTGCAATACTTACCCTCCAGCAAACAGATGCACCAGGGTATCTCGCTGGCTCATTCTCTCTCATTCTCTCCTGCAGCAGACAGGAGAACTTGCAGGTTGTTGTAGGGGTGTATGGAAACCCAACTACTAGAATTCGGCGCTGTGTCTTCAATTTGTATATTGTGTTTTTTTCCCCCCAACTCGGATGAACCAAATGACCCCTCCGCCCCTGCTTGAACAAGCGTTATTTTCCACTACGGATTAGAACAGACTGTAATTTTAAACCTCTGTCCTCCCTCTACCTACTCTCTCTCTCTCACACACATTACCCCAACTACAGCAGCAGTTGCCGTGCTGTATGTTTATCATCAAATCACAAGGCTCCAAACAAAGGCTTCTATTGGTCGCCTCTGTCGAGGACGTCATTAATCCCGCCCTATCATCCCCCTTTCACATGATCAAGGTAGGTCTAGCGCATTCACTCAGACAAATGTTATCATCATCAAAGTAAGGAGGCATGACATGTGGAACGCTAAGAGCCAATGTAATAGACTTACATGTGTAATTTAATAATGTAATCAGATGTATAGAGGGGTGCTTATAAACTTTATTCCGTTGGTTGGCAATAAAACAAACTGTAACTCATCCTTACTGATTGCCAAAAATGTAAGTGGCTGCTGCGCGGCTTTGTGGTAACCTCGGAGTCACAAGAGCAGAGGTATTTTTTATAAGCCTATGTGGTTGGTTTGGATCGTACATTGTTATCGGGGGCTATGTTGTATTTCCTTTTTATTTTTATGTCCTGAAGAAATAACCAAGGAGGTCCCTTTATGACCAATAAGTTTGGGACTAGAATCTTTCTGTGATGTAATTTCCAACAATACAAGCCATACATAATAACAGGCACAGCTTGTTACTACTGAGATAACGGCTGATTTCAGACCATTGTGATGTCATAATCCACTCCAGTGATTGGCAGTGCAGAATCGCTGCTGATGTAAACGTTCTCTTAGTTGAAGGCACAGGTGGTGTCTCTGTGGTCTTTAGACACCACTGCTTATGCTAATACAGCAGAGAGGGCAAGAACAAAGGAACACTAGATGTGGTTTTACAGGTTTGCACAGCTCAATATCAGAATAAAAAGGGACCTTGTTTAGAAACAGAATACATAATTGGTCTCTCTGATTGACATATTGTTTGAGACTGGAGAAGAGCCATTCTGTCCTGAAAGGATCACATTGCTTTTTATGAGAAAATGTAGTTTACTCATTTGCGCAACAAAATAAATTGCATGTGCTTCTTGGTTTTATAGTTAGACCTACCAATTTGACAAGTCAGGATCATGTGCACTGTATTCTAATTTGGTTAGTGCTTACTGTGGCTTTATTATGGTTATATGCGGCTACTGACCCCTGTAATGAACAAAAGACATTTCAAGATGTCTTTCTGGTTTTGACCCTTTTGCATTTACAGTATTTTCTGCCCCCCCGCACTTGTTTCACTTTTACAGTCACATGGTTTTCATGTCCTTTGCATTTCTACCAACATGAATCACTTCATGAAGCAACTGTAGAGAGTTTGTTCTTTTGCAACTGATACCGACTGCAAATACAGCTATATTGACTTGAGGCTAAAAATAGCATGGTCAATTATTATAGATTCTGAATCTGGGTAAATTGAGACAGACGGATAATTTAAAGAGAAGAATAATGCAAATACTGCATTCAAATACCAGTACTGAAATTCTGACCTGATCGGTACCATCACACTCGCATATTTACACTTTTGAAAATGCTAAAACTTCAATGAATTGAATCCAAATCCAATTACGATGTTTGAAAAATATCCCAAATTGCAAAGTCTAACTCTTCATTTTAGGAACTTTTCTGTGTCTATTCTAGCAGTCTCACTCCTTAAAGAAAGTAAAAGGCTATGTGATTTAATGGAATAGCACAAATCTCACTCTGATTTTTTTTTCTAATCTCACTCATTTGAAACTTGGCATCTCCAGCTGGGTCAGGTTCACCCTGACCCCCCAGCACTCGCTCCCCATCTGGCTCTGAACTTGCAGACCAGGGTACACTGCTGAGCTGAGTTCCTACAATATACAGGCCTTTGACTTACTTTTAAAGCAGTTTCCTACTTATCAATGCAACAAATACAAAAAGCAAAAAACCCTAGAAAATGACAGGTGAAGGCTCAAGAACCAGTCCTATGTGAGTTGTGTTCGGATCGCTATGCCAGTATGTAGTTTTTAGTGAAGTTTGGGGGCTAAATGCAAATTGTGTCGACTAAATCACTATGCCTCGGATTGTATGCAAACTGATCATGACACTTTATAAAGAAACAGAGTGCATATTACATAACAGTCCCATTCCTGCACTGTTAAATATTTAATTACAGAGATACAGCCAGGGTTAGGCAGCTCTAATTGAATAACTCAATGAAATAGGTCTGGCATGTCATATCATTCTGGGATTAACGACTGAATAAACTGTATTCACTTCTAAATTCGATAATTGAATTTCACTGTGCCACAGATTTGGAGGTCATGTGTCCTTGATGATATCTTTGCTAAGATCCTTTCAGGAAGAAAGGAAACCAGCCTTCATTCCTACAAAATAGAATTATAAATATTGGCCATCATATTATTTCAGAAGCCAAGAGCAGATCACATGGCATACAGCACATCTGTTGGAGCTGTGGAAGTTATACAGATGAGAAAAAAAAAAAAAAAAAAAAACCTTGGCACTATATTGATTTGTTAAACAGATCTCCATGTCTTATACTGAACTTTGATATCAAATGCCAGTAACCGATATTGAACGTGCGTTAAAAATAAATAAAAATAAACAAAAAGAACCCTGAAAAGTTAACTCTGTTTAAACTATAGACATTATCTAAGCTGACATACCCTTCAGACTTCATATCAAATGTGTGTCATGCATAGATCCACAAAATGAGCTGGTATATTTGAAGACATTTCTTACATCTATTGGCATGACACTATTCCCTCTTATCATTTTGCTCAAGACTACTTTTGTTTCAACAGATGAAGCCAATTTATCCTGATCCTGCCACCACACAATAAATGAATTTCCTGTGCAACGGGTATTGTGTTCCCACCGGAACCTCACAGTCAAGGACTCTTTGTAGGGGAAAGTGAAAATACAGTACACTCAGTCCCAGCACTTAGGATTCACCAGACAATCTCAAAGCCAGGTAAAAGCAGATTTTGAAAAAAATTATTATAATAACTAAATATTGGAACAACATAACCCATAACCCCTCAGATATAAACCATGAAAAAGGTCATGGAAATGACTTATGTAGCTAAATACTGTTTAAACTGTTAGCTTTTTGATTGTCATTTCATGCAGAAGCATTGCAGAAGACTGGTCTTGCGTAGTTTGTAATGTTTAAAAATGAATCCAGTGGGTTTGGCAGGTGAGTATGTTTATTAAAGGAAAGTTACAAAAAAAAAACCACACACACCATAAATGGGACTGTTCCTCTGACCTTGTGTGTAATCGAGAGAGTAAAGAATCTGATCAGCGGACAGTTCTGGCTACCTTAGTTTAAAAACATGTTGACAAATAAAAAACAATAAACAGTATATGGGTGTCTGCAACAGTTGCAATGATGTAAGTATACAGTATTCAAATTACACGCATTCTAACTGTTTGATAAAGAATGGCTATGAATATTAATATTGATTTGCATTGACTTCGCCTTCCCTTATAAAAGTTTACCATAGTATTTTTCCACGTTATTTTTGCAGTTTTCCCATGCTTTCCCATGGTTATAGTATGCATCTACCATAGTTGACCCTGGTTTGATATTCTTTCAATGCTTACCTATACTTTATTAAGCTTGCATGATGGGAAAATTTTATAAGGGTTGATCAGTCTGCTGTCAAGTTTTTAAGACTTTAGTAACAAGTGCAGGGCAAAGGCAATGTTTTTTAACAGTATAAAACTAGCAAGGAATTATTCAGAACAATGATAGCCCCCAGCTCCATCTAAGTTTTCTATTTGGTTGTTTTATGCAATTACAATGTTTTTATTCTTTTCAGAAACTTTGCAATCATTGCTAAAGGGCCCTTTGACATGGATAAAAGTACCGCAGTTTGTCATCTCTATGCCTATCAAGTGCACTATATTGTACATCTATTAGAAGCATTATGTTTAAAAAAGCACGTGAAGTGCCCACGAGAATGAAAACAACGTCCAACTGCTGTCATGCAGTTTGTCATTAACCAACTGGCATCAGATTTTGATATGTTAACGACAGTATGAATGAGTATGAAACTGAGAGGAGTTTCAGATCTTTTGGAGGTTAATAAGTGTGACTACTTGGAGACAATAAACGTCCTGTTCCACTCCCTGCAACCGATGCTTCTTTGTATAAGTTCTAGTATTGCATGAAGGGAATAAAAAATACTTTCCTATATTTTAGGATCAGAAATATTTCCTGAAAAAAAAAAAATTGCAAGAACCATTTGACCTCATCTATGCCAGACAGTATTCTTTATCAGAAAGTAACTGGAAAAGCTCTGGACAATATGTGATGTGCACTTAAAAACCACACTGTGTGAACTGCAATGGGAGAAAGCAGGGGTGAGAAATAAGGAGAGAAAAGCATGGCTCATTTTAATAAAGCCTAAACGCATTAATAAAACTTTGAACAGATGTGTGAATTAGGAATTAATATATGTTGAGTGGGATCAAAAAACATGTTATCTAATATACGTTAGAATATAGTAACTTTGCAGTATACCATAATAAGTTAACCATGTTATAGAGCCAATAAACATGCCACATTATTGGCATTGCCAGTGATAAAAATAGATTGCTGGCTTGGAGTAACTTAGATGAAAAATGCCTGCTTCTGATTGTGTCAGTTTTACAACACCAAGGACCTGACTTATACTACTTCTAGTCTGATTTCTGCCTGGGATTCATTCTGCAGTTACCCAAAGTGTTCCACATACATCAATCAAACCCTGCTATGTCGTTCAAAGTTTTGTGGCTGAATATGCAACAGAACTGGTTAGTTTAGCTCAAGAGTGATGGGAAGACTCTTAATTGCGAGACAGACGGTGTAGTACAAATGAGCCCCTCATTATATTCATTTGAATTCAGGATTGAAGTCATGGGGGCCGTGTAAAGAAAGCTTTTGACAAAGTCCTGCATGAAAGATTAATTCTCAAACAACGCAGTAGGGATTCAAGGAAATGCATGAACGTGGATTAAGGAGTGGTTAACATGTAGAAAACAGAAAGTACTGATTAGAGGAGAAACCTCAAAATGGAGTGAGGTAACCAGTGGAGTACCACAGGGATCAGTATTAGGTCCTCTGCTATTCCTAATCTACATTAATGACTTAGATTCTGGTATAGTAAGCAAACTTGTTAAATTTGCAGATGACACAAAAATAGGAGGAGTGGCAAACACCGTTGCAGCAGCAAAGGTCATTCAAAATGATCAAGACAGCATTCAAAACTGGGCAGATACATGGCAAATAACATTTAATATAGAAAAGTGTAAGGTACTGCACGCAGGCAATAAAAATGTCCATTATAAAAACCATATGGGAGATACTGAAATTGAAGCAGGAATCTATGAAAAAGACTTAGGAGTTTATGTTGACTCAGAAATGTCTTCATGTAGACAACGTGGGGAAGCTATAAAAAAGGCCAACAAGATGCTCAGATATATATTGAAAAGTGTTGAATTTAAATCAAGGGAAGTAATGTTCAGTTCTGGTCACCTCACTATAAAAAGGATATTGCTGCTCTAGAAAGACTGCAAAGAAGAGCGACCAGAATTATTCCTGGTTTAAAAGGCATAATTTAATCTATTCAGTCTTGAACAAAAAAGACTACATGGCGATCTGATTCAAGCATTCAAAATTCTAAAGGGTATTGACAATATCAACCCAGGGGACTTTTTTGACCTGAAAAAGGAAACAAGGACCAGGCATCACAAATGGAGATTAGATAAAGGGGCATTCAGAACAGAAAATAGGAGGCACTTTTTTACACAGAGAATTGTGGCAGTCTGGAACCAACTCCCCAGTAATGTTGTTGAAGCTGACACCCTGGGATCCTTCAAAAAGCTGCTTGATGAGATTCTGGGATCAGTAAGCTACTACCACCAAACGAGCAAGATGGGCCGACTGGCCTCCTCTCGTTTGTATCCTTTCTTATGTTCTTATGTTCTTATAAGACACACGTTTTCCTCATGTAATGTACAGCAGAATATTAAAGTGAATCTTAGTGAATAATAGCTTCCTTTATCAAAATGGATATTGTTTCTAATCAGAAGTTTTTAAGCAGTGATGTTAGATTATATGGTGGTTTCTAAAATCCTGCTCTATAGATCCAAGGTTCAACACAAACCTAAACTGATTATGCATTGGCTGTGCATTGCTATCGTGTGTGCAGTGTTATGTGTGCCCATCTACAGCCAACAACATTGGTTCATATGTCACAGTAACATGATACAACAGTGGTAACTGAAGTGCAGGAAAAATGTATCAGAGACAGATTTTCCCTCTAGGCTCTTGATGACTCAGGTAGTTCAAGTTGTGCTTGTTAATTTGAAAAGTGACAGTTTCTCAGGTGCAAACAGAACTCCACAGCAGGTGTGGTTTTGTTTTGTCAACAGAGTTTTGCCTGCTAAACCATTTTTCTTTCTGTGGGTATCAAGATTATGGGCTTCTGTTAAGAAATGTCAAAATCACCCTGTGCTGTTTTAATGCTCTCTCTCTCTCTCTCTCTCTCTCTCTCTCTCTCTCTCTCTCTCTCTCATACCTACTACCTGGGATATACAGGAGGTGAATGAAAAGGGTGAACCTCTAGCAGCATTAACCCAGACTTGTGCTTGGCAAGCAAAATACAAATAAAAACCTGACAATTCAGTAGGCACATTACTATATTAGACATGAAGCAGTATGAGATTCTTGAACACGAACTTGCTTGCATTGGGTAAGGAATGTATTTAAGTTAAGGACTCAAAGTACACTTTGCATTTTTTAAAGTCAGTTATGTGCTGCTTATGTGCTTTCTGATTCAACAGAATTTGTCATTTGGCTTGCTAATCCCAATGCAAGTGAATTTCAGGGAGAGATTCCTTATGGTATAATTGTATTGCATGTACATCTTTCATAACTCGCTGATTATGGCCCACTCAGTCCCTGAATGGAAAATGAGCACAAGCTGCAGTTTCTCCAGAAATCCAGAAGATGGCAATATTCTTCACTTTTTTAAATCCAGTAAATTTGGGGCAAAATGAATGATTCAGAAGAAAAGATAACTGGAAGAAAAAAAAACAAACTATATTTCAATGATTTTGACTAGCCGAGTTCATATTGTTCACCTGACGAAAATGCAGCCAAAACAAAGCGAACGAGACAAGCTAGGATAATGTAACAGTTGATCATTAAACAGTTTTAGATTCTGTAACGTATGTGATCTTTTGTGCATTCTCATTTGCAAGTGAACTGTGACATTAGGGCTTATCGAGCACTATATTCTGCAATTTTGAATACTGACTTTGGATATTGCTTTAATTCTGTAAACTTTTTTTTTTTTTTTTTTTTTTTTTTTTTTTAATGTTTTGGTTTTGCTAAATTGCGTTGCCTTTTACGCAGTCCTGTGCATGGATAACATTTAGATTTAATTTTGCTGTTAGGTCGTTAACGGCAATTTTTACATACCAGATTTAAAAGTATGTACTGTATTACAGTTAACGTGTCGTCTCTAGTTTTGGCCAAGTTATATTTTCATATCGTTTTAAATTAAAATACTACTTATGTTCAAAGTATAGTACTGTACCAACAAAATCCATTTCATTTCTTTTGATAGCTGTGAGGATGGGATTACTTAGCCAATGGAATACGTGTCCGATGCTCGGTATCTGAGCTCCATTGGAGGTGAGATTGAGGACTCGGTAGGTTTTGTTTTGTTTGGAGTTATTTTGATTTGAATACATTTTGTTCACCGAGTCTTCAGCCACATCTCCAATTCACTAAGGATCTGTTTTGATATATACTATTTTTGTAAATGCGAAAAGCATATTTTACCTTTTATAAATAAAAACATTGAACTCCATCTTTGCTCTGTGCTTTTCTTGTGGTTCATGCATTGCTCTTTACCGGTAAAATAACATGTGCTGTTAACTAGGGCAAAACTGGTAAACATAAAATTGTACTTGCTGTGTACAGAGCTGGTGTAGTTAGATTACGGCACGGTGGTGGTTTAGCCTGAGTTTAGTTGCCCCCGTACACGCTCCTATATTGGTTGGGTGCAGTTATCTCGCCTCCGTTACACACGGGAACCTAAATTTGCACCAAAAAAACAAACAAAAAAAACTTGAATACTGTGCATGTATGTACAATTTTTCAAAACTATTAATTTTAGATCCTGAATGACAAATGCCTCGCATACATTGTAAAATAAATGCAACGAATGCAAAAACAGTAACCTTAATGTATTTGTAGCCTATATAGTATACCGGGTGCTGTTGGAATCTCCTAATACTAGAATAATGGTTTCCTACTTAAAATACGTATCCAGTATAAAGATTCGTATGAATATTACACTCGTTTCCATTGGTGTCATTTTCCACCGCACTGAATTTCTCATTATTATCAACTGGTTGACTTGTCGACAGGTCACGGGTCTCACGATTTGCACTAAACTTGTTTTAACAGTGAATATTGTGATCCCTATTCTGTTGTCGAATGTTGTGAAGTTTAAGTTATAGGTTTGATCGATGACCACAACTGCCGCAAGTTGCGTTGGTATATAATTTTGTGAATACTGTATAGTGCAACTTGTTTACGTGACTGCACTTACAGCATTTCTTCTAAAGGCGGCGCAGTAGTCCTAAAAAACCCCGCAAAAAACAAGCACACAGATTAGTATCCTGCTGCACATTGCCATAGCAAACCGGCTCAACAACAAACACGGAAAACAGGAGCAACACCAAGCAGCCGATTCTCAACTTCTTATTTAATGTCTTCTCACAAGCAGAAGGTAAGGCTTGACGATTACATCTCCTCAAAACGTTTAGTTTTTGGTTTATATATTCGAAACATGTTTTGTCTGTTCTCAGTTTCTGTGCACCGAAAATCAATTGCAGTGTTTTGTCTCAGTCGCTGTAGTAGATGTGGCTTACTCAGACGAGATATGGAAATTGTAGCTGCATGCACGTTACATTTCCTAGTCGGGGTGTAAAACTAATGATACAGTAGCTAGACAAAGATACCAAGCAACACGAGGCATATATATATATATATATATATATATATATATATATATATATATATATATATATATATATATATATAACTCGCAGTCTTTCGCGTGGCATTTGAAGTAAGCTAAGTGGTTTTATTGTAATGTAATAAACCGGGCTCCACTGAACATCCCGCGGTCGCTTTGTAAGTTCCAGTGTGTGATACAGTACATACATAGGCTACGCTGTGCTGGACTTTACCGCTTAATCGTGTTTTAATGTATGTATATTTTGTTTTTGAATTTTGAAGCTGCTCTTTAAATGCTGCCTCTGATAAACAGAATATTAACACGATGTTATTGTAATGCTGTACTGTAGTACTGCCTGGAACGACCCCATCCACACATATACCCTGACACCGGGTAGGGCTGGTGACGAAGACGTGCCATTCCCTTCTTGAGTTCAATGGCGAATCCAGGTTTTGCAAAGGTTGCTAAAGTTGTTGTATAGTTATCGCATTGCGAGACAGAGCTAACATCTGAAGTAAGATAAACGTTTAACAACTTGAAATAAGAAAGGAAACTGAAGAAGTACACCCCGAACGTGAATCGTTTTTTTTACCATTTCCTGTAAGTACCTATAATGTATGAGGGTGTTTATTCTGTATGCATGCACATGCTATACCGCTTCAGGTAGGTTAGACTTAGGTGGTTCCTGCACTTAATCACATCTGCACGGTGTTCTGCTAATATACTGAACAGACCGGCAGTAATGCTTTTGATGGTCAGGCGTTCAAATGTTGACATAGTGAGCACCATCAGGTTTTCTCAAAAAGTATGCACAATATCTACACGGTCTGGTCGATTGGGACGATATATATATATATATATATATATATATATATATATATATATATATATATATATATATATATATATAGATAGATAGATAGATAGATAATATAAACATTGGTTTCGGCACAGTCAACACTGTGGTTGTCTAACTGTTTAAAATACATATTGTCATTAGTAATTCAAATAATTAACTCCTTTAATTGTATAATTGCCTTAGATAACAGTGAATGTCCCCCAGCTAGATGTAACTGAACAGAGAATTGCGTTCCACTAAAGAGCTCACCTGTGCTGCACTACAATGTCTGTGGATTTATGTTGTTTTGACTGTTGAAGTAACTGCATCCTTTAAAATAACTTTGTCACAAAACTCCCTGAGGTTTCCTTTAAGAATGTGTTCCACAGTTCCTGCAAAGTAAAATGACAGGCAAAAAACAGCAACCAGTAACAGTAATTTGGGCAGTTACAATGGCAGAGTCCTCCAATCATGGCCATACTGTTTCCTAAGGGAAAGAGGGAGGTCAAAGGTCTTGTATTTTTAAGGAAAATCTGTGTCGACATGCTGCTTGTCTGACTTGAGGTGGAATGAGCCGTTTGCAACACCCTATTCATCTCTTCATACAACACAGCCTGCCACGATAAGGTAACAGCATGCTAGATGTCTTGTGATGGATCATGTGGGTACAGCAATGCTCAAACTAAGTAGCATCCCACCCCACCCCAAAAAAACAAACCAAAAACAAAACAAGTAGTATTCATTTCACAGCTCAACCAAGGGATTTGATTACTTTAGCAAAAAGGACTACAATGTGGCTTCCCTTTTATAACAAATAGAGCCACTTAGCCTGCCACCTACATTAATTGTTTCCTGGATAGGGATTATACAAGGAGGGGATTAAAACACTGCAATCCTGTGTTGACAAAAGAGTAGGTCCTCCCTTCTGCTTCCTGTGGTACGGTACAAGAGATTTGTGCTGTCATACGTCACACTTAAAGAGCAGCTGTATTAGTCCAGTCAGGTGAATAATGATCCCTGTCAGGCAGAAACCACTTGACAGCATGGCTATGGCTCTCCGAACACACAGCAGGATAAAGGAGTTTACTTGCTCTCTAAATGTCACTGAATTGCTAGTCTGAATTTTAGGCAATCTCTTGGTAAACTATGATAGCGACTGTGCTTGGCATGTGCCTGTTAAAAATCATCATAGCACATTATACTGTATTATAGAACAACCCAGTCCCTTCATAACATATGCATGATGGGAACTATAACTGTATATGTCTGTGTGGTGGATTTTTGGGTATTCCTTAAATGAATGTTCTTCTAGGAGATTAACATGAAAAGTAATGTGCTGCTTTACATTGTGTTATTGTTGTATCGTTCAGCATGCATTCTTCTTAGCAACTTGTTTTCCGTCGACACAACTTCACCTCAGTCCATCATGTTCTGTCAGATCCTGTTCCTATGCTGAGAGTAAAGTAGACTGCAATAATCCTATTGATTAATGATGGAGCCTGTTTCCAAACTGAAGTAGGCAGTTTGAGAAAGCAGAATTGCCAACACTGATGACGTCTTTTCAGGCAGGACCAGATAACATAAAATAGTTTTTTGGAAACTGAGTTAGATACAGCTAAAATTGCCTTATCCAGATGCATTCCAAGTATACTTTCAAGGTCGACCGTCACATTTGTAGGCCTACCGCAATTTCTTGCAGGAAGCTGCACTGATCAAAGCACTATAAAACAAGTCTGTGAGGTCAGAGTTGGCAGTCCCACCTCACAAACTGTTGAGAAGGCAAACTTTAAGTGGTTTGTTTTGAGCGTTTTTTTTTTTTTTGACAGTTTTGCATTTTACAAGAAAAAGTAGCACATACTGGAGAAAATAGAATGTACTGTATGTCGAGTTTGGATAACTAGAAATGATTTCTGCACCACATTCTGTATGATACTGCTGTTGCAGAATATGCCCACACAAAATGGCCCCTCAGTGTACGTTCTACAGAACAACAGCTAGGTCTCCAAATCATTGCTAATGCAAATTACAGTAGTAATTAAAACTCACTATTTTGCTTAAACATGTAATAGACGACATCACTTTAAATAAATCGTGACACATTTTAAACCAGTCTTGCTCTAATTTTGCATTTATTGAAATGCATGTGCAAGTTAATGGGTAATATGCATTTTGCTGGTGATGCTTTTTGTCAAAGAGCATGTTTCGAGTAATGAGTACAATATGTAAAGCCAGCCCCTGGGACCTTCAGGGCTTCAGATTAAACATCTACTGCAGGTCTGCTACATGGGCCATCATTGGAGGAATGCTCTGCACACTAATTGCACGTTAGAGGAACGTTGGCATGGGAACCTTATAATTTTCAAAGATGGTATTGGATGTTTTTGTGCCGCCTCTATGTGCATGCGTAGATTTGTGTGTGTGTGTGTGTGTGTGTGTGTGTTTTGCTATCCCTTAGAGCTGTAGGTGAAGTACAGTAGTTTAATACTTGTCTCTGTCTGTGTTTGTTTTTCAGGTGGAAGGAGTCAGCAGGTGAAACCATGGCATGCTAACAGACATACAGAATAATGGTTGCTCAAAATCGTTTTTTTTTCCTGCTGGCTGTGGCAGCTGTGCTGGCAATCCTCAGCCTCAGTCTTCAATTTCGTGAGTACTTTTTATAAACCTAGTTTTTAATGTCAGAATGGTTTCCTGAGTGTTTATTTATTTATTTTTAGTTTATATTCAGGTTGCGTAACAGTTTATGCTAGATACCACAATCGTGACCACATTAAACATACAAAGTCATCTGGTAAAGATTATGAACAAAGTAAACACTGTTGATGTGATTATATTACGTTTTAAGGATTCAAACTAGTGACTCTTCCTGCTTCACATCCTTAAAAACCTGCGGTATCAGGAACAAAAAGTAAAGACTTAGGCTATTTCTAAAACTTCCTATATTAGGCTAACATGCATTCTCTGCTGTGCTTTGTGGAGGCTGCAGTGATTTATTGATTTTTATGGTTATATATTTTTTTTCTGTAGATGGAAGATGGTGTTTCTTTTATTGCATACATTGCATTTCTTAGTGCACCGCAACTGGTTTTATCTCTTTGTTAAATTACTGGCAATTTTTAGGTTTCAAGTGTCCTTGAAAGAATGATGAACTAACCTGTTTGTATCTTTCTATTTGTATTCTAACAGTACCTACTGTATTAAACCACTTGTCTTTCTTTCTTTCTTTCTTTCTTTCTTTCTTTCTTTCTTTCTTTCTTTCGTTTCCTCTGAATTAATAAAGCAATTAACTCATGCAAAAATTGAGACACGGGGGCTTCACTATATTGTAGGAATACATTTCTTGTGAAATATCAGTGGAGTACTACTGAATAATGCAGATTCTTGCGATATACAGTATATAATTTATATATTGTACAGCCTTACCAATGCTGTACCACAACTGTATTAACTAAATCATATGAATCATTTTAAACTCTTTTAATCTCTGCAATGGGTAATTTATGTTTTGTGAAACTACAGTACCACCATAGGAGATACAGTTCAATTCAATTTTTATATAGCGCCTTTTGCAACAGGTCGCCACAAAGTGCTTTACAAAGGCAAAAACAATCCATATTACTGAACAATGAATCCAATTTTATTTGATAGAATAAAAGAAAATGTTTGCTACAGGAATAGGCTGCAAGTAATACTGACAGTAGCCATGTGTCTTACAGATACCATACTACAGTAAAGGTGACCAGCTGTTATTTGAGCAATCAGACCCATGCTAATCTGCATTGAACTGGTAAACGCATTCAAGTCCTTTCCTCATAAAGGAACTTTACACATACATTTACAAACCTGGATTTCTAGCAGTACTAAAAAAAACTAGTAAAATTCTCTAACTAAACGTTTCAGTCTTTCAAACTGGATTTCTGCAGGCTGTGTCCATCCAGCATATGCAATCTCAGAATGGCAGCTGTAAATCTGTTGAGTTTATGGAATGAAGGCTATATTGGACAATCTTGTGCTACAGCAACAAAGATATTACATGCTATAACATAAAGCTGATATGACTGGAGAAAATAATTCGATTTTTTGCCTGGGACAGGAGTCCACATTTTTATTGGAGTCTCAAGGTGCAAATAGGTTTCCCATGTGCTGAGACTGACAGAAAATGCCTTGTGTCTGACAGCAGCCTAGGGCAACCCAGCACAGAGAAGCTGCATTTGAAAATAGCCAGGAGAGAACTGTTCTCTCTAGAGAAGAATGTGAGCGACAGCAGAGCCAGCCGGCTAGAGTGAGATATTACATGGTGAGATATTACATGGTGAGATATTACATGGTGAGATATTACATGGTGAGATATTACTTGATGTTGGGAGTTGCTTCTCTCTGTTTATTTTAAGTTCTAGCTGCCACTTGATTATCCACATTTAATGTTGCTCTACAGAAAAAAAAACATCGATCAATACAACCTTGATTATCAGAAACACCCTATGTTAGTTTTTCATTAAGTGAGAGTTGCTGTCTTCATTCTTCAGTGGTGGAAACATCATGCGAAGTATTTTCTTTTAATTATATATATATATGGACTTACAGTAAATATGCTTGCAGAAATGCATGCCTTTGGTAACAAGGATCAGTGAATTATAACCTTTGTTACTGAAAATTATAATGTTTGTACACCCCATACCATCTCCTTTTAAAGACATGTCTGTCATTTTATAACAGTACACACACAAAAAAATTATGGTTTCTAAATCTGGCATTGCTTTGCAGTGCTGCAGAAATATAAGTGGGTTCGTTAAGTACTTTGTTTAAGCAGGCAATACATTTCTTGTGATCTTTTGTTCAATGCATGTAATCTGCTTTAACTCTTTTAAACTGCAATTTCCTTTTGAGGGTTATTTTGTTCCAGCAAACAGATTAAAATATACAGTATACTGCATCATTGCTGCAGGTCTCTATCTGGGAGAGCTGCATAGCAGATGGGAGAGTTCAATAACTGGTACCGATGTCACTGCTATAGATACAGTATGTGGGCAAGCTTGAGGACTGCTGGAATCAAGAGTTACTGTAGATATTTCATCTGCACGCACTTGCGGTCAGTTACTGTACTGTAGAATTTTGTTTTGGAAATGGCAGGATTTTATTTTGTGTGGGTTGGAGGCTGGAGCATTTTGACTGTTATATAGCTGTAAATCCTCGACCACTACAGAAGGCATGGGTTCAGTCTGTTTTTATGCCTGAGTGGCACTGATCACTAAATGAAATGGGATGCTCAAAACATCACAGTAGCACTTTCTGCATCTGATACTAGGTTTTGATGGTCTTTTGTAAACCTAACAAATATAGGAAAGTGTTTATATCTTTTTCCAGACATTCATAATTTCTAAATAGAAAAAGCAAAGGTTTGGGAATGTTCATGCTTTAATTCCAGTTTAGTGATGATGATGATGATGATGATGATGTGATATTCGCTTGCAGTGTTGCGTCATTCATAATGTTTCTGATGTAATTTTGCTCGCAGGGCAATGGGATTTTAATAACCTCCTTTTCTAATAGAGTGCAGCTAAGATTCTTCTTGCTGAGCCTTTTTTAAATTTTATTTTTTTGGCACAGCTGATTAAACATTAATTAACTTCTATTCTGGCAAACACACGTTGTTTTGATTCATCCGCATAATGATAGTAGAATGTGACTTCTAAATATCTCTATTGACATGGTATTTATGAGAGTCCTTTAATCCTCTTAGAACTGTAAACCTCTTATATATGAATAAGAGTAGAGGACACCTGGCTACTGTTTTTGCCCCAGACTCACATGAGACCTGATGGAGCATACTGGAAATATTGAATGAGCTCTTAAGCATTGGCAATCAATGAAGGCATTCACCCCACTGGTCACTGTCATTAATTTACACCACGCTCTAAAGATGGATACAGGATTGTTTCTCCTATCTAACTGTTTATATCAAAGCACTGTTGTTGATGATTATTGAGAATGTCTTAGCTAGAATGCTGGTTACCAAAATGATGCAGCATAGCATTTGAATCTTCATTTAAGAAAGAAGATGCATGGGTACATGATACATCATATAATTTAATTCTGAGAGTGAAATGATCCGTGCTGAGATTGCACCACTGTGTATTGTGGTAATTTGATTTAGACATCCTCCTCTAGCATCTTGCCACATTCAATAAACTGATAACTGATAGTTTGTTCAGTCCCCAGGCGCATCCTATTGTCTGCGTGCGGTACTGTTTAGCAAGTGCAGTTGTTAGCAGTACTGCGTTATGGCTGTAAACAAGGGGGTTTGCTTGAAGATCACTCTTCTGTTGTGCCTGAAGACACAATACTCCTGCTGTCATGTTTGTAAATAAACTATTTACATGTGGTTATAAAACCAGGCTTTTTTATTTTGGAAACTGTTTATTTGCTGGGGCACTGCAGGAAAGGCTAAATCTGAATTCTATTATTCCCAAAGCCAAACTCAGGAACTTTCCTGCAGCTGCTGCTCAATCAGTGGCTGAGCTGGGTTTGAATGCTTGACATGGGGGTGGAAAAAAGGTAAAAATCTTTGTTCTGTAAAGAAGAGGTTTATAGGACCATATGTGAACCCTTTAATGCTGCAAAATAAATAAATAAATAAAATAACAAGACTAATTTGGTCTTTAGAAAGTGTATGAGCTGCAGATTTCATGAACCAATTTATAAAATACTCCCTTGCTGTCCTCAAAACCCAAGTGCTTGATATTTTTTTTTTTTTTTTTTTTTTAGAAGAGTTACAATGTGCTGATGAATTTAATGCACAGTAGTATTACCGTTCCATAGATTGTTAAAAAATATATGCTTAGGAGTTCTCCCCATTTATCACAGTTTTAGAAATACCACATAGACTTCAAGTGAAAGGTCTTTTTTGACTGACAAGCTGCTTCTGTTGTATTTTTTTTTTTTTTTGGATCTGCTTCATACACTTTGAGTACACTATAACTCGGCATCATAATCACATGCCTGTGCTTGTCAAAGATGTGGATGTGGGGGAGGATGAGAAAAAACTATTTTAAAAAGCATGTGCCTCATTGTATGCCTTGCGTATAAAATAATTAATGAAAACATCCCAGCTACTCTCAGTCGTGAAATATTAAATACCGAATGCATTGATTGCATAATATCACTGAATGATTTGTTTCTTTTTTTATTATCTTTTAATTTAATGCAAACAAGAATTAAATATTCCCAATAGAGAAAAGATGTGAACAGTTCCAGTACAACAAATATTTGATAAAAAAAGTAAAAATTTCAGTGCATCTGAACATAGCTCATTGCAGAATTTCTATTCAGTCGAACAGCCTTCCAGCATGGATGGCTTGGTGTGTAAGTTGTAAAGAGATATGCAATTGAAGTCTCTGTTTGTTTGTGGGATCTGCCTGGGCTTCACATACTGTACTGATCCACATGAATGCTGTTTGCCTTGCAGCTGGTGTGAATCTGTTGTATTGGGGATCAGAGATACAGTTACAGTACGGTTCTGTATGTGGAAAAGCCTGTTATACCACCATACTGGTGCTGTGGTCTTGGACTTTTTAATCAGTGGGGGAAAGGGGAATTGTTTTAAACGGATTATTTAACGACTAGAAAAATATTATGACGAACATTTCTTTGTCTTTTTTAAGGTGTTGTTTTTTTTAATCGTTTGATTCTTTTTAGATTTCTTACCCAGTGAACGTTCATCCAGTGTGCAAATGTAATTGGGTTTGTAGAAAATGGAGGTGGTTTTAAAATCATATTCGCTGTAATAATCCAGGTTTATTTTTCTATTCCTCGACTAGGGAAAAGGTTGGTAGGGGGAAGTCAGTTTTTTATTAAAAATCTCCCAGTGCTGGAGATTTGTTTTTAACTACTTACCACACCCAGGAAACAGATGGGTTGGATTGGGAATTCATAAAATTAGAATAAGCCTTTATAGAAAAGACAAGGTTTCACTTGACTGTGACTCACATATTATGCCTGGTGTTTACTTTAACAATGTCAACTTTAGAGCTGTTGGTTCAGAATATAAAGACTTCTTAGTCCTAGCATACCATCTCCCATTTCATTGGTTAGCGGTTATGGGCTGGGAATATCCAGTTTATATTGCAATGAAAGTGTGCTTTGGAGTAGTAATACTTTCCCAAGCATGCAGGCTAGGTTTTTGCTCGCTGTATTAGCACTTCCTGGGATATTTAATAAGTTGTACAGTTTATTTCTTCTGTGATATGTTTAGCCATGTTTTAAACCGATATACAGTAGTTCATATGTGCTTTGTTATACATCATAATTTAAGAGAAATGACATACAGGCATGTGATCTAAACTGTGTTTCATAGTGAGCTATTTAAAACTATAAGGTCTAACTTGTACGACATTGTGTACCATTTCTAAACATACTGTAGTATTTACTGTCTAATTCTGTTGACTGACTCTGCATTGCGATGGGGTCTCCAGTGTACAGTGTGTAGTCCACATCAGCAGCCAAGCACACAGTGGGGGGTGAAAGGATCTTTCATTTTCATTTTCTTGTCACTAAACTTTGTGAAAGAGTAAAGCAATCCCATGCTGTGTCTGATCAAAACTCTGAACCTTTCTATCAGCAGAGTCCACATGCCAGCATGACAGCGATTCAGCAGCACACACATCAGCGATTCAGCTTGCACACACATCAGCGATTCAGCTTGCACACACATCAGCGATTCAGCTTGCACACACATCAGCGATTCAGCTTGCACACACATCAGCGATTCAGCTTGCACACACATCAGCGATTCAGCTTGCACACACATCAGCGATTCAGCAGCACACACATCAGCGATTCAGCTTGCACACACATCAGCGATTCAGCTTGCACACACATCAGCGATTCAGCTTGCACACACATCAGCGATTCAGCTTGCACACACATCAGCGATTCAGCAGCACACACATCAGCGATTCAGCAGCACACACATCAGCGATTCAGCGCACACACATCAGCGATTCAGCTTGCACACACATCAGCGATTCAGCATGCACACACATCAGCGATTCAGCTTGCACACACATCAGCGATTCAGCTTGCACACACATCAGCGATTCAGCTTGCACACACATCAGCGATTCAGCTTGCACACACATCAGCGATTCAGCAGCACACACATCAGCGATTCAGCTTGCACACACATCAGCGATTCAGCTTGCACACACATCAGCGATTCAGCAGCACACACATCAGCGATTCAGCAGCACACACATCAGCGATTCAGCTTGCACACACATCAGCGATTCAGCTTGCACACACATCAGCGATTCAGCTTGCACACACATCAGCGATTCAGCTTGCACACACATCAGCGATTCAGCTTGCACACACATCAGCGATTCAGCTTGCACACACATCAGCGATTCAGCTTGCACACACATCAGCGATTCAGCAGCACACACATCAGCGATTCAGCTTGCACACACATCAGCGATTCAGCAGCACACACATCAGCGATTCAGCTTGCACACACATCAGCGATTCAGCAGCACACACATCAGCGATTCAGCTTGCACACACATCAGCGATTCAGCTTGCACACACATCAGCGATTCAGCTTGCACACACATCAGCGATTCAGCAGCACACACATCAGCGATTCAGCTTGCACACACATCAGCGATTCAGCTTGCACACACATCAGCGATTCAGCAGCACACACATCAGCGATTCAGCTTGCACACACATCAGCGATTCAGCTTGCACACCTAAAAAGGGACCTTTACATTCAGTGGATGCTGTGTATAATACT
This sequence comes from Acipenser oxyrinchus oxyrinchus, assembly GCA_030684275.1. Taxonomy (NCBI): domain Eukaryota; kingdom Metazoa; phylum Chordata; class Actinopteri; order Acipenseriformes; family Acipenseridae; genus Acipenser; species Acipenser oxyrinchus. Next base: position 3,538,484 of record CM060262.1, read on the forward strand.
TTCCCTTTTATCCAATTCCACCCCGATGTCTACTTCAGTGCAACGGCAGAATCCAGTTCATTTTTTGTTCACACTAAGAAAACTATGAATGAAATGTTGGATGGAGGAAGCTTCCTGACCTTTTTTGTTAGTTTCATCTCAATGGTTAGGAAGCCCTTGTCCTGAAGGTGCTGAATATAAACATGCTCTCATCATACGGTAAAGCTGTTAACGTTGTCGAGGAGATGGAGCCACAGTTGTCGAGCAGGTTGCCAAGAAAAATTGATGTGAAGCTGCTGTGCTTTTAAGAGGCAACTTGCCCTTAAGTTTTGAGAAGCTGTAGTATGTATCTTCATAACACATCATTGGAAATAGTCAGCTGTGTATCATAGAGAATGTAGTAGTGAAGAATTATTATGCTAGGAACTTTTGGAGTGATAAATAAGAGTTTCATAACAAAGCCAATGCACACAGTATTTTTATACAAGGTGTCTGTTGAAATATGTATGCAGAATGATCTGTAAATGTTTACTACGTGATCTTGTGTGACTGAATAATGGTTCCTGGTCATTTCTTCCATACCATGTCTTATAATGTACAGTACTTTGTATATTAATTGATTGCATTGTTGAGCAAAGAATAGTACTGAAGTAATCTGGGGAGGTGGGTTGGTAATGAGGAATTTTACATTGTGTACACAAGCATACCGCTAATGTTCAATGATCATTATTCATTTATGATTCAAAAGTCTGCTGAGATTTGAGTGAAGCTCAACTGATTACATGTTTTAACATTGCTGTATATCAGATTGTAAGTAAGAAACTGCTTCTACTGCTGCTGCTTCTAAGAAACTGCTTCTACTGCTGCTGCTTCTAAGAAACTGCTTCTACTGCTGCTGCTTCTAAGAAACTGCTTCTACTGCTGCTGCTTCTAAGAAACTGCTTCTTCACCATTATTCTAAAGCAAACCTCTAAAGTACATGTGCAGGTGTTAGCCAAGCATTTGGCAATATTTTTATTATTTAACAAAACTGCATAACCTTCCTTTAAAATTGCCAATGGCAGCTGAAAACCAATTACATCATCTAAAATACACTTGTTTAATGGTAGTTATGATGTTGTTTTCATGGTAATCGCTTTTGAGTGTGTGTGTGTGTGTGTGTGTGTGTGTGTGTGTGTGTGTGTGTGTTTTATTTTGTTTTTGAAGAGGAGTATAGACTACAACAGAATAGACACCTATTTATTAAGTCTGTTCAGCATTTTTATATGAAATATTTTTATTTTTTTTAATAGTGCACTTGATCCCTACACCACCACTACGAGAAGACCGACAGAATGCGAAAAGCAGGAAAAGGATAATGCCAGTACCACACACTGAGCCTCCAGTAATTGATCCAGTTTATGAAGCCTATGCGTACTGTAACATCCCCAACAACACGGAGCGTGGCGTGGAAGGTAAATATATAGCAATACAATTTTCACTTGCTTCCTGGGCCGGGGTGTTTGATTGGTTGTTTGTTCAAACTGATATATGTGCTGCAGGTTGAATAATGAGAAGGAATCATACTTTTATGCATTGTTTTTATTATGCTTATGACTGCAGTACGTCCTTGCACTCGTCTGCTGTTCACATTATTGGGTCTAGTATTTTTTAATTTTATGCAGACTTCCACATGAAACTATATCTTGACACATTGTAAATACATAGGTCCTATTTTGCTTTAGAAGACACACATTGACAGCTGGTAAAGAAATCTGCAGGTTTTAAACACGCTTTCATTTAAACACAGCATGTACTTTTTAATGTAAGAAGGTTGTACAGTTTTAGCCCTTTTCAATACCTAATTTAAATAATCTTCCACATTTTTTTTCACAATTCAAAAGGATCTCTATTTTATTTGTTTATTTTTTTTTTAAATACTGAATTTATTGTCATTACTTTTAAGCTTAGCATTTAAATGGTCTGTTGTCCCATTTACATTCTGCATTAAGTAGAACAGGCTATGTTTGCCGTAATTACAATCTATTCAGTATGCTTCTCATCACTATTACAGCCATATGGAAACAGGTTTAGCTTGAAGTAAATACAACATGATTTACCTCAATCGAGTTTACAACAAGCTGTTGAGTATTAGAATCTGTCTAATATCACAGTTACGTTTTTTTCAAGTACGTGTGGAGAATGCACTCAGTGGAAATACAGTACTTAAAGAAAAACAAATGTATGTAATTATTGACTTACTTTCTGGCCTATCTACATTTCAATACCATTCCAGAGGCAATCAAGAGTTAAGCATGGTGTGCATATGTATTTTTCTTAGGTCACAGTCCTCCTGATTACAAGTTACTGTCTGTTCAAGTGATGATTCGCCATGGAGACAGATACCCGCTCTACGCTATTCCCAAAACCAAGAAACCAGCTATCGACTGCACTCTGGTACCCAGCAGGTGAGTGCTCATCTCAGTGCAGTAATCACTAGGGGATCAAGCAATCGGAAGACAGAAAAGCAACACAGTAGATGCTTTGCTTTCAGCCACAAAGTTTGATTCAAGATTTGAAGGGTGAAGGACATCGTGTCAATGCAATTCTGAATTGGTTCCAGATACGATTGTTCAAACTTCCGGTAAGGTGGTTCTCAAGTCACAAGATGGCACGTATACCTTCTGCTGACCACATTCTGTGCTTCATAGTTATGATGGGCAAATGGAAAGTATCAAAGGAGAGATTTTGTGCGTAGTTCAAACTAAAATGTTGTGGTGTTTGTAATCATCTGTGGATAGTGTGAATAGCTTTCCAATCTGAATTGTTCTGTTTCATTGAGGTCACAGACTCCATGTGCTTTTAACAAGGAGAGGCTCAAGCGCAGGCAGTGTTCTTTGCTGCGTTCAGTGTCAGTGTTTAGTGAGGTATTATGTAGTTATATATTGTGTACTTCCATTTAAAAGACCAATCCTCCTCAATATAGCCACTATAAATATTTTCCTTTCAATCAGTCCGGGTTAAGCAGATCTGTGTTTGTAATCCCAGTCAACCCATGATTATGAACTTTTACTAGGATCACCTTAACACTGAGTGTGTGTGTATTTTGTGCAAGGTTTTTTTTTATTTTTTAAATGTTTTTCCTATTTATTATTATTATTATTATTATTATTATTATTATTATTATTATTATTATTATATAAAAGCAGATTCATGTGGACATTTGCAGGTTCTTTAAACTCTGAAAGGCTGACAAAGCAGCCAAAAGACTGTATTGAACTAGGTTACGTGTCTGTGCCTAAACTGGTAAAAAAAAATAAAAACTGAAGAAATGATAAGATATGGTTGCTGTTATTTTAAAGTGACATTTTACAAGACTTCACTGTAGTTGTGTTTCAGCTCATGTAAAACAAAACATGTTGCTGTAATTTCCTATTATAACCGGTCTCCAGTCATTTATTAGTTGTTTATTTAGCAGACGCCTTTATCCAAGGCGACTTACAGAGACAAGGGTGTGTGAACTATGCATCAGCTGCAGAGTCACTTACAATTACGTCTCACCCGAAAGACGGAGCACAAGGAGGTTAAGTGACGTGCTCAGTGTCACACAATGAGTCAGTGACTGAGGGGGGATTTGAACCGGGGACTCCCTGGTTACAAGCCCTTTTCTTTAACCACTGGACCACACCACCTCCTTTATCTTTATTGTGAAATAAATTGATACCTTTCTTGTGAAATTTAAAAAAGTGGGAAGTTTAATACGCACGCTCCAGCAGTTAGAATCCACATATCATCTTTCCTTTTAATCTGATTAGAAATGACTAAGCAGAACCTGCACTGTTATTCTAAAGGCTGGTGTCTGACCCTGTCATTATTAAGTGGGCACACTGGCACTGGTGTAGAAAGAATTGCCAAATCTAATACTTGCTTGTTTTTGGATGCTAGAAGCAAACAAAATGCAGCTGGAAATTTGTGAAACCATACGAAAAGGCTATAATTCTGTCGGCAGGAAGATTTCTCTGGACGTCGCCCAATTTAAGCACAATGGGATTATTTTATAGTCTGGTTTAAACGTATAATATATTTATAACATTCCTCACCAGGATGCCAAAAAGATCAACCAGACCATTTGATTAATGTCAGGCCAAAGCAGATTATTAATCACTAAGCTTTGCTCCGGTTAAACAAGATGGATTTCAGTGTTTCATATTGGCATGAGGAATACCTTATGTGGACTTTTGAAAGTGGGTGTACGCACACACTGGTGCGACACAAAATGGTAACCGAGAATACGAGAATAGATTATGATTTCAGTAATTTATCTTTTAAAATGTCTTTTTTCCATAATAACAAAATCCCACACAATATTTAGCAGACAAAAAGTATACCCTTAAGTTATAAAGGACGGCAGTAAAGAAAAGTAAAGATCTATTATGTTTTCAGTAACTGTACAGTGAGCTAAGCCCTGACTGTTTGGAATTCAGGATTTACAGCTGAAAAAACTCTTGCTATTGAAACCCTGCAGCAAAGAGCCTTGACGTTTTATATCCACTCTAAATACGAGAGTGTAGATTCAAAAGACATTAGATTTTTTATAACGTTTCCTAGCAGCCCACTTGCTCATTCTTTTGATACATCTAAAAGAAAATAATACAAGAGTTACAAAGTGTGAAACACATCATTAAAAAAAATATACAAATACTGCATTAAAATTTTCTTTATTTTTTCAGCTATAAGGAACCAAGCCTCACCCTCTTGAGCCTTCCTACCCACTACACTAAACCATTCTGTGAGCCAGACGTTCATTCTCCTGCTATCTGTATTTGCTTACAATTGTAAGTCGCCCTGGATAAGGGCGTCTGCTAAGAAATAAATAATAATAATAATAATAATAATATCTCGTTCACAAGGCAATGCATTAAAGCTTATGGAGCCCAACAAATAAAAGTATATAAAAACTAAAGCAATTAACCAACATTCAGTAAATTTAAAAAAAAAAACACACACACACTTGCTGATGGTATTTATTCGTTTTTATAAGACACAAAAAGTGTGTTGTAATATGATGCAGACGGATAATCAATACTATACTTTGTATATTGGTGGAGTCTTCCAGAAGCCGTTAGGCCTTAGGGATATGTGGATGAAACCGCATTCTTCCAGATGTGCGAAAAAGTGCACCAGATCCCCTTTTCAAACCAAGACATCTGCAGAACTACCAGTGTGCATCTCTGCATTCCTAATAGCAAGCAATATAGTTACAGAAATTTCACTCCTGCGTCTCTGAATCCCCAATGTTATAATTACCACGTCAGTAATGCTGACGGGCCAGGATTCAGAGACATGTCTAACCTCTATGAAGGCTGAATAAGTGTTTTACAAGCTACACTTGATTATTCACAGAGCAGCAAGAGGGGGAGGATGATCAAAGTGCGCTGCTGTGCCAAGAAAGTGTCAGAATGTAAACTAATTCCTGTTGGCAGCAACATGACTGCATGGAAGCTGAATGCGTCCAACTGGGAGAACCTTTTTAAAAAATAAAAAATCACAAATCCCCTTTTTTGACCTAGACGTGTAATGTATTTTAATCAAGTGTTGAAAGCTGCTTTTTCGAGGAAGTGTTTGTGCACCCTCTGGTGTTTGTCAAATAACATTACAAGTACATGTTATTTTGAGCAGATTACCAAATCACATGTGGGCTGTGCAGTGTCCCCTATATAAAAGGGTCTGTTTGTCTGTAGTGACCACTCTGTCTCCACTAATCTCTATCCTATGCTCCAAATATCTCTAAAGACTCTTGCTTTAGTTAATGTTAGAATCAGACTTTTAAAGAAATGTAATGTAACTCAAAAGATAATAGTTTTGCATCACGTCCCAGGAAAAAAAGACACATACAAATCCTTTAAAAATTCAAATATTTGGTTTCAAGCACAATACAGACACAAATATCTTTGCCGCTGTGCATTTCTATATACTGTCATTTAGGTCATTCCATTCTTTGCTTGCATACAGTGGGAAAAAATGTTTTATCATGCATATTTACTTTATTTAAAATCAAAACCCTGGCATACTCTGTTGCACAGCTCTTTAAAGTACATTTTTTCTTGTATTTCTGCTGTATGATTAACCGTGAGTGAAGCGACACGCTCGTTAGCTTTTTTTTTATTATTACCTTTCTTAGTGGTCGCTACTGAAGTGAATTTGTCTGTTGCATGGATGAAATGGTCAGCTGATGATCCCATTATATATAAAGTGTTTTTTAAAGGCTTTATTTATTATTTTATTATTATTTGTTTATTTAGCAGACGCCTTTATCCAAGGCGACTTAGGGAGACTAGGGTGTGTGAACTATGCATCAGCTGCAGAGTCACTTACAACTACGTCTCAGAGCACAAGGAGGTTAAGTGACTTGCTCAGGGTCACACAATGAGTCAGTGGCTGAGGTGGGATTTGAACCGGGGACCTCCTGGTTACAAGCCCATTTCTTTAACCACTGGACCACACAGCCTCCTTTATTTCCAGACATGTATTCTGTAGACAGGTAGGCAAAACAATGTAAGCTAGTTAAAACATGACTATGCAGTGTTTGATACCAAGCATGGTTTCAAACCTCAGCATTCATTATGAAGCGCTGCTTCTTCTCATACCTCCCCCCCTTTCAGGTTGTCCTTTTAATTTGTCAAAACAATTTACCTTCTTTTTTTGTCTTTTAGGAAACCTTCCCACCCTCAGCTGGCAGCTTTTCTAAGTCACATGTCCAAGGGATCCAAAGGCCGCATGGATAGCATACTGAGTGGCCTTCCACGCTTCCCCAGTCATTCTGTTTGTGAGATGGGAGAGCTCACACAGACAGGTACTCTTCCCTTCCTCAATACAGCACAGTACAGGACATCATGAGAAAATGAACTCTAAATTCCACGCACGTCACGCACATCACAGTGGGATTAGGTATCGCAAAATATGATTTTTATATCCGGTATTGTTTTAGTTTTCTAAGGATTTTATTTATCGTCAGTGGTTAAAAGAGAAAGATGAGACATTTGCATTATTTTTTTGATTTTTATAGCTCAGCATTTTTATTGTATTTACATGTGTTTAAATGTTGGTATTTATAGTTGTTATAAGAAAGGTGGGGGGGAAAAACAATGGTTCTTTACAGCTGAATGTCCTTATCCTTCTCCCTTCGGTTGAAAGGGTTGTATATTTCCATACAAACAGGTTGCAAGGAACTTGATGACAGTGGTTTGATGGGGCAGATTACATTTGCTATGTCTGTTAATCAATTGGATTGACTGCATGTTGATAAGACTGCTGCAGCAGTTAACGTCAAAACATCAAAGGCTGGAAGTCTGGCGAAATCTGTAGCGATCCATTTAGTTAACCCAAGACTTGATAGTCAATGACACAGCCTGGAAGTTTTAAAACTACAGAGATGCTCCCCATTATTTTTTAAGCACATGCCACCTGTATTAATAAAAAAGCAACAATGACTAAAACTTATTTACATTCTTGCACACAAATTACCATCTACAAGGGGACTTCTGAGTTGTGCATCCAGTAAAGGCGCTCCACGTGGAGTGCGGGATGCGCCCTATAGACTGGACATCGTGAGTTTGAGTCCAGGCTATTCCTATGCCGACTGAAGACGGGAGCTCCCAGGGGGCGGCGCTCAATTGGCCGAGTGCTGCCCGGGGTGAGGGAGGGCTAGGTTGGCCAGGGTGTCCTCAGCACACCGCGCACCAGCGACTCCTGTGGTCTTGCCAGAAGCCTGCGGGCTTGCCTGTAAGCTGCCCAGGGCTGCGTTGACCTCCAATGCTGTAGCTCTGGGTGGCTGCATGGTGAGTCTGCAGTGTGTAAAAAAGTGGTCGGCTGACGGCACGCGCTTCGGAGGTTAGCGTGTGTTTTGCCCCTCCCGAGTCAGTGCAGGGGTGGTAGCATTCGGCTGAGCCAAAAAATAATTGGACATTACTAAATTGGGGAGAAAACAGTCAAAATAATTGGAGATCACTTAATTAAAAAAATAAATAAATAAATAAATTACCATCTACAGTATCTAGCACAGTCTGCTATGCTATGGTTAATGACATGACTACCAGACCAACTTTTTTTTCACTACCGGAGCATGTTTTCATCAATACTGATTGCTTCAGTATTGATCCTCATAACGCTAAACTGTCCTATCATATTAATTAGTCTGTTGGCTGAAGCCCAAAAACTTTTTTTGGATTAAGATGACCAGTTTGAAATGACAGACCAAAAGCCTGTACTTGTCAAGACTGCAACGGGTCTGTGTTTTATGTCCTAGGGACCTAGAGTTTCTATATAACTGTACTGTATACATGTTGGCATGAAAGCAGAAATACATGAAGCATATTTTCTTGTTTTTGTTTGTAGGTGTTGTGCAACACCTCCGTAATGGGCAGCTCTTGCGTGACACCTACATAAAGAAGCACACACTTCTACCTGACAGCTGGACCAGCAAGCACCTGTATATAGAATCAACTGGGAAGAGCCGGACCTTGCAGAGTGGGCTGGCCTTGCTCTACAGTCTGCTGCCTGGATTCGATTGGCAGAAGATCTACATCCGCCACCAATGGAGCTCCATCTTCTGCTCGAGCAGCTGTGACTGTCCAATGAGGAACCACTACCTGGAGGAAGAACAGAGGAGGCAGTACAGCCTGCGCGTCAAGAACAGCCTCCTGGAACAGACCTACGTGGACATGGCCAAAATAGTCGGGGTACCCACGAGGCAGCTGAGGGCCTCCAACCCCATTGACTCTCTCCTGTGCCACTTCTGTCACAACATCAGCTTCCCCTGCACACAGAAAGGCTGCATTGGCTTGGAGCACTTCAATGTCATTAAGAGCCACCAGCTGGGCGACGAGAAGGAGAGGCACGAAACGAAAGTGTACTACAGATACTCTCTGCTGGCCACCCACCCCATCCTGAATCAGACCGTGACGCGCATGCAGAGAATCGCAGAGGGTCGGAGCGAGGAGGTCTTTGCCCTCTTCTCAGCCCATGACGTTACTGTAGCTCCTTTGTTAGCTGCTCTGGGACTCTCTGAGGCTAGGTTCCCCAGATTCGCTGCTCGGATTGTCTTTGAACTCTGGCAGGCCCCCAAGGACAAGAAAAGCCTTTTTGTTCGTGTTCTTTACAACGGCGAGGATGTCACTTTCCAGACCTCCTTCTGTCAGAAACACAGCAGACGTTCCAGTCAGCCTCTCTGCCCCTTCCAGAACTTCATGAATTTTGTGAAAAAGGACATGTTTGCCATCTTCAACAGTACTAATTATTATGACGCTTGCCGTAGGCGGGCGTTTTAAAGCAATGTCACTGTAGAGTGAAACAGATGTAAAGTTTTAATGCTATATTGCAATTTTGAAACTGGTCATATTGCTTTTTGGAGCTGTATTGGCCTTTTTTAATTGCTGGAAATCAAGATGATTTATGTAGCTGACCAGCAACTGAATTAACAGATTTTAGATTATGCTACAGATACAGCACACTAAATCTTAGTCTGTCACACACACTGTTTTCATTTTATTGTGTCCTGGGATGCAGGACAGTTTTCTGGACATAGAAATCACGTTTTTTATCCTCTGTACTACAAGAACCTGGATAAGAGAATAACCAGTACTATTTGCAGGCATCCCAGGAAAACTATATGGAATAGTGGAATTAGTATTTAGTATTGTGTAATGCACACCACAGCTGTACCAATTGCGCTGTTTATCTGCAGGTCTTCACATTGCACTGTAATGGTATAACAAGTCCATAAGCTGTAACTAAATCATGTATACCTTTATGCCCTACAAGATACTGTAGAAACCTGGTTAATATTTATTCATTTTTATTTTGTGGGTACAATCAAGAGGACCACAGGATCAAGTGATAAAACCCTTTTCATAAATGGAAAGTACTTTTTTTTATTTTTGGTTCTCTGTGATTTGCAATAGAACCATAACAGGCCCAGATACCTCAATGACTGCAAGTCCAACATCTAAAAGTCTCTATTTAGTACAAAATGTGCAGTCGCTTTCTAAAACACAGAGGGAGAGTTACCGTTTTACTGGAATGTATTTATCACCTTACTCTGACTGTACTCCTGAAATGGGTCCTTCCACTCCCAATACAGTAGCTGCCCTTTTATTGGAACAGGCTTCAACCACAATTGATGTATTCAATTGTGAAGACTTAAAATCCTGGCTATTGTGGTCAATGCTGTAATGCAAAGTTGCATCGTATTTGTAATGTTAGTGATTTCCACTGCATTCCAGCTATCTAGGCAATGGTATGTGGGTTTTTTTTGTTTTTGGGGGTTTTTTTTGGCAGTATAATTCATTTCAACACATGAACATACAAACAAACAAAAAAATTTAAATAAATACATATTTGTATGAATAAAGGGCATTTGAGTTTGGAGTTCTTGGATACTTGTTTGCTTCATTATTTATTTTAAATATCTGCTTAAAGTGCTGTGGCATCAAAGTGGCGTATTCAAGCGGTTTATTCTTCTGTCTATACAGTATTTCAGAGAGAAATTTGACGGTGAACTCAAGTTAAGCACATTCAGTGGTACAGGGGTGTTACTTACACAGATACTTCTGCTGCAGCAATTTTACAAAGCTGTCCCAGTGCAATGACCTTCACCTCAACTAGGAGACCATTTAACATGGTGACTTCATATTTGAAAGATCACTGTTTGCAAAATATGTTGGTGACCATGATATTGACTTAATATCTGTTATTTTGTGGTCATTTTTTAAAATTGACATTAAGTTTCAGGAATATAGAAAAAAATAATACTTTCCTAATAAAAGATAATGTTAATGTTTATAAAGATTTTTTTTTTCACTTTTCTCCTGTTTTAAAATGTATAATACATTATACTGCTAGGGTGAAAAAAAGCTTTCAAGATCCCAATCGTACCTATGCATGTTTATTCACCCATCTCTCGCCAGTTTAATTTATTAATGGATTTTACATTTATTTGAAAATAAAGAAAGTGCCACTGCAGTAGTGGCTTATGCAACATTTGAAATACATCCTTTCAGCACATGCTTATAACATCTGTTAAAGAAGAAAACCTTTTTTTAAACCTTTTTTCATTATTTGGAGAAATTAATATGTTATGTGGTTAGTTAGCATTTGTTAGCCTGGCTTCCAAGTTAATTGAATATAAAAAAATAGAAGGCGCCACATTGACTTGTAAATTGTATTTCTTTTAATGTGTTTAATTGAATTTGGGAGGTAAAAGGAAATGTAAAATAAGCAAGTTAGCAGAAGCACTTAATATACTGTACTTACTGCTGCTGCCTTTAGTTCAGGGTCTTTGTAAAGCACTGTACGTTTCTGATCATCCTTTTTAAGTTCAACTTTCTCACTTACCTTGATGAAATCATTGTCATATAATGCAATTGCGGGCATGCTTCTTTTAGCCTTGCAAGTGCTTTAGCACAAACCTGTGCAGCAAGGATATAGCGCAAAGTAAACAGTGAGCATTAAACGTACGATTTAAACCAATTCGTAGGTTATAATCCAAGCAGAAAGCACAACTGTAATATATAGCTAAAATTAAACCAACATTAATGGTGGGGAATACTTGAATCTGGTGAGTGAGCGATATCTAAACCCTTGAATCCTTTCCATTGCTGCTGCTGGACTCTCTTTCCGACAGCAGGCTTGCCAAGAGCCTATCAAACAGACCCCTTTTGGCTGTGCTGGGTGGCAGCTCAGTGCATCTGCTTATCGCTGGTTTGAAGGCTGGAGGTCTGCCAGGTCTGCAGTGACTGAAAATCATTTCCATCTGGTAACTATCCAGAGGTGTAACCTGCATGAAACGAGTCCTGTGTAAATCTGCTGCACGCCCCAAAACTTGCATGACTATTTGCCCCTTGGCCTTTTTAATGAGATCCTGTCCCTGAAGTTCTGGGTTTGTATGGACACTGTGTACTTGTTCTGATTTATACCAGTACTCCTTGGTAATGTTAAGAACGATTGTTAGCTATCTGTTACACATAGCTACCTGTTTTGCATGTTAAAAATGTATTAAAAAGCTACTAATACTAATAGTGACAAGTGCCCTAGTCCCTGCCGTTGAGAAACATCCCCATAACATGATGCTGCCACCACCATGCTTCACAGTAGGGATGGTGTTCTTTGGGTGATGCACTGTGTTGGGTTTGTGCCAAACATAACGCTTTAAATTTAGGCCAAAAAGTTCAATTTTAGTTTTGTCAGACCACAAAACTTTTTGCCATATGACTACAGTGTTTTTTTTTGCATACTTCAAACGGGATTCAAGGTGGTCTTTCTTGAGTAAAATACAGGCCAGATTTGTGGAGTGCTTGGGATATTGTTGTCACATGCACACTTTGACCAGTCTTGGCCATAAAAGTCTGTAGCTCTTGCAAAGTTGCCATTGGTCTCTTGGTAGCCTCTCTGATCAGTCTCCTTCTTGCTCGGTCATCCAGTTTGGAGGGACGGCCTGATCTAGGCAGGGTCTTGGTGGTGCCATACACCTTCCACTTCTTAATAATCGTCTTGACCGTGCTCCAAAGGATATTCAAGGCCTTTGATATTTTTTTATACCCATCCCCTGATCTGTGCCTTTCAACAACTTTGTCCCGGAGTTCTTTTGAAAGCGCCTTGGTGCTCATGGTTGAGTCTTTGCTTTGAAATGCACTACCCAGCAGAGGAAACCTACAGGAACTGCTGAATTGATCCTGAAATCATGTGAATCACTACAACTTCACACCGGTGGAGGCCACTTGACTTGGTGTGTGATTTTGAAGGCGATTGTTTACACCTGAGCTAATTTAGGATTGCTATTACAAGGGGGGTGGACACTTATCCAACCAAGCTATTTCAGTTTTTATTTTTAATTAATTTTCTACAAATTTCTAGAATATGTTTTTCACTTGGAAGTTGTGGGGTAGGATGTGTTGATCAATGAAAAAAAAAACTATTTAATGCATTTTAATTCCAGGCTATAAGACAACAAAAGGTGAAAATTTTGAAAGGGGGTGTAGACTTTCTATAGACACTGTACATGTGAAGAAATCTGAATTTAAATAGAAGGTCTGAGTCTAGGATGGGTGAAGGACAGATTTAAGACTATAGGTAAAAATCTGGTTTATGATCTAGATAAACAATTTTTTTCTTCAGAAAACTAAACTTCCTGAAACAGGAGTGACAAAGAAATACTTTTTCAGCTCAGCATGATTTCCGCTTTGCTTCCTGTTAAATGAACCCAATTGAAATACACAATACATGTTTGCTGTGCTTTTTGAAAAGAATCCTCTTACAATGATGTATTAATCTTTTTCTAAGCATTATTTATTCACAAAAGTGTTCAGCTGTTGGGTATAAATTGTACCACTATATGGCTTTCTTACCTAAGAATGAACACAAAGAGAGACTTGTCTGTGACTTGTCAGTAGGCAGGGTTATTCACAACTTCTAACACTCAAGCATACATTCAGAGATACAACTCTTAAGCATCAAGTGACCACATGTTGTCAATAATAATATAGGCCCTGGTTGGGACGTGTATTAAGGAGGGTTGTGTCCAGGCCATTTTAATTCCTTTGGTCATACTTTGGCTTATTAGTCTTTATCTAGTATGGTCAACTAACATGCTTGATTTGGTCAGCACTGAATTTGTTCAGTGGGGGAGTTTCTATGTGTGGTTATTTACACGTGAAGTGGCGATACGCGTGCATGTTTGGGAGAACAGCTCGACAGGATCAGGTTTGTGGTTGAAAATAAACCCGAAATGTATGGGGCCATTTTTCTTTTGGCTCGAGCACAATGTCTGGAGTAAAATTAGAACACACATGGAAACTCCCCCAATGTCACTTTTTTTTTTTTAACTACAGTAGAGCCCCCTCTTGTGCAAGACTGTAGTAATAAATATACAGAAATAAAGCTGCTGTGTTCCACAATCATGTTCTGCTTCCTGTATTACTTACTAGTTTAGCCTTTCTATGGCCTCTGCTTTATTAGAAAGCAAACATTGTAGACAGTCTATTGTTTTCTATAATACATTCCCAAAAAGTACTATTTACAGCAGCATGTTACATAACACACACCAATCCCACAATGCAAGATTTTCAAAGCCTACTAATTATGGCATATTTCAGGAGGATTTACAAGAAATATTATTGCTGTTTAAAAGTTCTGTTGAATAAGAGTCAAGGGTGGTCGCTCTTTAATGCAGACCACTACATCTATCACATCTGATCAGAATTATGCTAACACACCTATCTGGTGTAGGTGGGTGTCTGTACATATCTGAGCAGTTTTAATGTTTATAAATGAGCCTGTATTTGTGAAGGATATGGGCAGAGTTCTTACCATTAGTAAGGGGATACACTGATGTTGATTTATTGGTATCTGATGAGATTTGTTACACTTTTCATTTCTTGGTATAAAGAGGATAACTTGATTTATTTGTTTAATACAGATTATAAATGCAGCTACAGTTTAAGATCGCTTTTACAGGGGGCGCCTGCCAGCAACAGTAGCTTACACAAAAATAAATAACAGCTATTTAGCTAATGACTAAAACAATCAAGATAAATGACTTAGTACTGGTCATGGAGTGGTGTGTTAGTGGCTCAGTGCGAGGCATACTGTCTGGTCTTGAAGCACTTGTCTGAATAATACATTCAGTCATTCTTTAGTCATCAATTGCCTATGAGATGGATTATTTCCCCACCCAAGCATGAGCTTTTATGTATTTCAGTGATACTCTGGTAAGGTCCTGCATAGGTGGGATCCCAGAGGATCTTGCATGGTAGAGGCATGCCTGCCTGGTGTGCAGGGTGGGCCATGCAGCCAGGGGAGTGCAGGTTTGCAACATGTTGACAATCTTGGCTGGGAATGCAGTGGAGTGCATCGCATGGGTCCTGGGGAGCTTCTATGGGCTGGGGATGGAAAACTGTCAGGGACTGCTTCACCTAACTGTGCTACAGCCCTTATAATTCATGTGCAAGGGCAGTTATTACTGCAGAACGTCACATTTAAATGAGTGCTCAGATAGGTTACTCATACAATCATCTTCAGGTAAACACATTCACTTGAACAGTACACAAATGCCGCTCATTAAAAGGCTGTGCATCGCAGTAGGATATTCACGGATGTTAACAATGAATCTCCTGGAATGAATTCAAGGGCAACCAGTAGCAGATGAAGCCTGATAGATAACACAATTATAAGCAGACAATGTGTGGGAGATGGGAAAGACTAGCCTGCTTTCTGGCACATGGTGATAGATGCATCTGAGCAGCATCTGTTTAAGTTTTGAGTAGGGATGCTGAATCCAACATGCGATACGTGAATGTTTTTTCAAAGACTTTAATGAATATAAATGAAATGCTGGTACAATATGGATCTGATTATAAATAGTAAAAAATTACAATCTTTTATTATTCAGTGAATGATTTATTACTAAGAACAGATGTGATCTGATACAACATTTATAAAGTCTGCAACAGTTAAGGTCACCTTTTTGTGATTTAGTTTCTAAAGCTTAGACAAGTGACAGAAGAAAATGTTGAAAAATGGAGGTAAGGTTGTATAATTATTTATTACTTACAACTTATTTCCCGAGTCCATTAAAATGCCAAAAAAAGAAAAAATACAAAGCACCACCAAGGAGACTAATGTCTAACTTCATGAAAACTGAGAAAATATTTTACAGGTACCAGATAAGTGAGAGTAAAGTCAGTTACAGTTCAGATACATTAAAATGTATGAAGGCACAATATAAATGTAGCTATCTTCTATTTTCATCTATGAATCTGCAGTAAGTGGGTCAGTTTCTATACAGGATGTGGCCACTTTGTTAGGAATGGGAGAACTCCATACGCACTCCACTGTTCAGGTCACTATAGCTTGCTCCCTGTCTGAATTCGGTGAGTTATTGAGTGCATATTGATCTGTTGTCTTCTTCCACCAGTCTCCAGTCACTTCCAACCACACACAGACAGCTCAGTATCAGGCTATTAGCCATGCTTCCACAGTGGACCTCGACTTTCCGCTTACAGTCTGGGCTATGGATGCTCATACTAGTCAGCTGCCCATTGTCTCCTTTCTAATGTGGCAGCTTTCTAGTTATTAACATTGTGGGTTTTTTAATGAAGAAAGGAAAATCGCCTAATTGAACGCAATTGTTGGCTGAGGTTAACAGGAGGATTCTGGAGACTAACTTGCTGTTGCAGAGTCCTTGATTGAAAGTCACAGTAATATGTACTGTAATAAAAGCCTTTTCCATAAACTTTATGAACCCTGTCAACGCTATAAGCACTCATACAGCATATTAACACACACAAATACTGTCCCAGTAAACGAACTAAACATTGAGAAGTAGCATTTAGACTTTTATATGACTGTTACTGAAATATGCTTTTAACCCTTTTTTTGTTTGTTACTTCCAGTAAAATGTCACAATGCCAAACTGATACCAGTAGTAACCTGCATATAAAGAGAATGGTGTTCGCCCTTTCACATTGACAGCACGGTTTAGGACTGACTAAAACTGCTTATTGGTAAGTGATGGTGTGGAACCAATGCCAGCTCAGCTATCTAAATCAAGCAGCAAATGCATTAGTTAAAGCTTCCACAGACTTCCACACGAATCCTGGCACTACATCTGTAAACAGGAGGAGAAATCAATATCCGTTGTCAGCAAAATTATTTATTTCTCATGACATTTATCTATCTGTCTAAGTATCGCCTTCTAACATCTTATTATTTAAATGGCAGGGGCTTATGAGCACCTGTCACAACAAATTCGACTCTGCTAGAAACAACCCCGAGGTTCCAAGCACTCTGATTGGCTGACACCCCTGTGTGAGAGCAGTAAGGGCTTGGATGTCTACAAGGATACCGTTTGGAACTCTTCAGGAACTTACTAGCAATCTATATGAACAGAACAGCAAACACAGCAAATATGGGCTTCATTTCTAACCCTTTCAGTCTTTAATTATTTTTGCCGAGCTGAAGGATCAACTCTTTTATTGAGGTCCCGACAGGACTGAAAGCGTTAATGTGCGTGACTTTTAGTTGAAAAATGCCCCACTTTTCCCATTTCTGGTTTGGCATCATGTTTGTATCTTTCACCACATAGCCTTGTGCTTCTTGAATCACCTAACACAACTACAACTGGTGCTTAAGGGTTCTTTCTTACGTTGTATCCATCACATTTATTTCGAGTTACTTTCCAGACTTTTTCCCTTCAAAGGTCACTTGTCTCTCCCCCTGCGGCCTGCTCCTTATCTAATATACAGCTCTGTGCCAGCAGAGCCCATCCCTCTGGGACTGCCCAGGTCCTCCTATCTGACCTTCTCATTGACATCTTCCTTGGGCTCTGAAATATTACAGGAAAAAAAAAATCTTAATTTCATGTTTCAACTGACATCTTTCAGGTGCACTGTTCCTGCTCAGACCTGGTCTAAACCCTCAACACCTTGTCTGTTCTTATATAGACCCACAGGCGCAAACTTCATCTTTGTGATTTACGGAATGAGAGTGAAGGGGTGAAGAAAGAACGCCATTAAAATGGGTCTGAAAAAAAGTCACATTTTCAGAGATGCTGAAAGACTGAGGAGGTCAACAGGCCTCCTTATATGGCATTATCAAACAAGATTACCAATTAGAAGCATAGAGACTTTCCTCCTATTTCCTCTTGTTTCATAGTCATGCCTCTGCAATAAACATATGTCAGTAAAGGATGATGGTGATACTGAATTAATTGCTGATACATGCAATCTAATTACACCGTTAGTAATGTTCATTATACATTCTACACAAACTGGTCTATAAAACCCAAACCTAAAGTAACACCATCATGAGCAGTCTTAGCATGAGCAGGAACAGGAACAAAGCTTGTTCAGTTTTTGAATGTATTGTTGGGATTTCAAATATGAAATCACTGTTAGGGTGATACACATGCAACATGTTGATGTTATTCAATCATCCTCAGTAACACTTTACAATACGTGTCTCTAATTACTGTGCATTTTCATAGCAGTTACCTAGTAAATACATGTGCACTTACTCATAATTACCATGTTATTATGCATAGTTACAATGTACTTAATGTGTACATCTTTTTGCATGATATATGTAAGTACACAATTGTATCAGAACAGGGTTAGGGTTAGGACTATATTGTGCAAAAAGATTTACACATTAAGTACACTGTAACAAAAAGAGAAGAATTGCTCTCATCTGCTTCTGTAAGGCTTTATATTTGTATATAATTGAAATGCATTTGTTTTCCACTAGCTTCCCCAGAAACAATTTGTTCAGACTTTGAACCATAACACATGTGCACACAAAGCATCCATGCAGTGACATAGACAGATATATACAGTATATATATATATATATAGAGAGAGAGAGAGAGAGAGAGAGAGAGAGAGAGAGAGAGAGAGAGAGAGAAGCTGCAGACATCTTCAGTCTGATCTGTTCCATGCTAAATCTAATATGCAATTCCGCAGCATATGACTGTTTTTTTGTTGTTGTGCAATAGAGATGTATGTAACAGACGGAGGGTGACAATTAGAATGCTGTTATCCCATATTCTGGTTTACTTTAAGATTATTCTAATGGGTAGCTGGGGTATTGGTAGATAAACTATATCTAAATTATCCTCAGTCAAAACTGTTTGTCAGAGGAGTTTACTTAAGTCTGAGTGCAACCTATAACAAAGGTGCTCCATAATAACAGCCAAAGAAATTGACTTATTCTGCAAGGTTATTGTGCATAGCAATTCATACGAATCATATTATGTAAAACAAAACTTTTTCATTTCTTTCTTTTTTTTCATTTTTGTACACTGCAGAAAGTACACTGAAGAGAAAACAGCGACCAAATAAACCAGTAGAAAACAAAATAACGTGAGACTAGACCGAGGCGATTTTCACCCAAACGTCCTCACGTTGAGAAATGATTTCCTATGAGACAACAGTAATATTTCTCGTACACCGATGTTGTTGAGTTGGGTTTCTGTTCTATATATCCCA
This sequence comes from Acipenser oxyrinchus oxyrinchus, assembly GCA_030684275.1. NCBI lineage: Eukaryota > Metazoa > Chordata > Actinopteri > Acipenseriformes > Acipenseridae > Acipenser > Acipenser oxyrinchus. The sequence continues at coordinate 3,557,479 of CM060262.1, forward strand.
ATACAGTGAACCGAGACGTAATTCCAGCTCTTCATCACGCTTCCCTTCACTCAATCACTCAATCAGTGGTCAGAAAACATCTCTGGAGGTCAGGCAGACCAGCCCTGCTCGTGGTGACATCGCGCTTCAGTGAGGATGACACCAATCAAAATGGACTTCTCTAGATTAGGTTAGGTGGCTGTGTACCAAAACAGTCCTTAACCCTTAGAGCACCAAAATAATTGGTACCCAGCTGAGTAAATGTGATGGCTTTTCTGTTCCTCTGAGTCTTCTCTCCCTGCTCTGTGGCTTGCTTGTTATCAGGGGGCCCAAGGCAAGGAGCGACAAAAGCTTTTAGATTGAGAGAAGAAGCGCTGAGGAAACAAAGTAAAATAAAAAAAATAAATAAATAAACACCTTTTTTGTTTGCCTGGGTTCCCGAGCAACTCTCCTACTCCAGCAAAGCAGATTGGAAAACTGTGTTTACATTTTGAATACCAATAAACTACTCAGAATATTAATGAAACTTCTCCTTCCTGCAAACTAGATACCATCAGCATGGTTTAATTCCTCACAGCCATTAAGGAATTCAATGTGCTTTTGCACATTTTTCAATATAGGGCCTAATAAATACAGAAATCATAAGGTCACCTTTTAAAAAACCCCAACAAAAAACAAAATCACAGCACCACAGTGATGTTCTGTTATGACTTGAAAAAGTTTCCTAGGATTAACGTACAATATGTGCGGTTAACCCAACTCATCTGTTATTTCCATTCTGCGCATCATTAATCTGTACCAGCTGCAATCCTTAAATAGTTGAGTATTAAACCATCTTTAAGCTGGGTAACAGAGTACAATCATTTACTTTCTTGTCCACTAGATGGCGAGATGGGATCACCCAGGACCTTCCCACTACCTGCATCTCAGTAAAACATCCCACAAATGGAATACCATCTATTTTAATCACACAGACCTGAGTAAAAAGACTAAAATATGAAATAAACACTGCGGTGAACTCCTCAGCTCCAGTCCAGTGTTTATGTTGCTGACACAGGCAGGTTTTTCTTGGTCCGCCACAAGAAATGTTTACTTTTGCTTGTGTGTGGCGGAGGCTGGAGAGCTGGTCCTGGTTTTCAGCAGTTAGAATCAGTCGGTGCTAAAATAAACATTTTCTGTGTTAATATGACCTGTGCTAATAACAGATTTGAATCTTGGTTAGCACTCCTTTAACTGGTCTGCAGTCAGCTTTGAGAGGGGTGGGAGGTAGGCTGGAGGTGGGTATGTTAAGGTGATAAGTCCTTTAGGGACCTTTAATGATCTGTTTTTGTTTTTTCAGCCTCGTAATAACAGGCCTCCAATCGGATCACTATCCCCCCAGGGGCAGGCAGCAGCACACAGCCTGGTTATTATCTACAGCGAGGATGTGGAGAGTTCCTTCCTCCCAGTCGCAGCATCTTCATCTAGGCTGCTTTTACCCTAATTTATTACTGCTGGAGATTCTGTGCTACCTACCCTGTGTTTCTGGCCTGCCGAGGAAATGGCTTCTCTCAGTCTCTCAGTCTTCTCTCAGAGGCATTGGGTCAGAATGGCTGATCAACTGGGAAGCTTGCCACCTGAGAATTGAAATGGACAGCACTACACTATGACTACAACCAAAGTATATGGATCCCAAGTCAATCAGTTAGCCTTAAATACACAAAACAGCACAGATACCCTCCATACTGTGGGTGTAGCCTTCTGATCTAACGGTAGAGGCCCATTACAATGGGAAATAGAGTACAAAAATTCCTCACTTTTTTATGAAGGAAAGCAATAAATCTGCACAGCATGTCTCCTTCTTGTATGTTTACTTGATTTCGGCTGCTGGGGCCAGTGGTCATTGAGTGATAAGCATTATCTGGATGGAGATACTGTAGTCAGCCACAAATATACAGTAAATGGAAGGCATTATGCAGTTTCTGGACTGCAGGGTGGGGGTTAAAGGTGAACCATGCCCCCCCCCTCCCCTCTCTCTGAACTGCTCTCAAATTGCTTTCTTATCAATTAAGTCAATTAAGTTGCTGTTCTATCTGCTTTTAAGGCGACAGTGGCCGCACAGTAACTTGACCCATAACCGTGTGCATTCAGAGGTGAGGGTGGCTGATAATGTTTGACAGTCCGTGATGACAGAGAAGTGCCACATGAAGTTACCCTGCAGGCAGGCATACTGACAGGGCCACAGGGTCAAGCAAAGGAACCATCACTGGGAGCTGCAGCACTCACCCCTGAGTTCCACTGCTGTTCTTCAGCATGTAAAGTGCATGGTCATTTAGCATGCATTCCCATGTGATTAACACTCATTACCAGGGTCGGGGTCAATTCTTGTTTCTCAATTCCAATTCCTTTTTAGAATGCATTCCCAATTCCAATTCCAATTCCCTTTTAATCAATTCCAACACATCATTGATCAAAATTGCAATTAGCAGTATTCTGGTAAAATGAGCTTCTCACAGTACAATACAAAACAATACAAATTTATTTTTATATAGCTCCCTTCATGCCAAGGCATCCCAGAGCACAAGTTACTTAAATAGAAGTCACTGTTAGTCAATTAAATTGTCTTCAAATGAAAGCAGTTGAGCAATCGCATTAGAATTTATTTTTTAGAGACATGATAATTGATGCCGATTCCTTCGAAGGAATTGGAATTGGAATTGGGAATTTATTTTAAAAAGGAATTGGAATTGGAATTAGGAATTGATTTTAAAAAGGAATTGGAATTGGAATTGGGAATTGATTTTAAAAAGAAATTGGAATTGGAATTAGGAATTGATTTTAAAAAGGTTTTGGAATTGGAATTAGGAATTGATTTTAAAAAGGAATTGGAATTGGGAAATTAAGCCTCTACAAAGACAAACACAGACAGTTAGCAAAACAAACAAAACATTTAACACTCACTCTCCTTATTAATTATTTCCATTCTCTGAACGGGTCCTTTCCATAACCATAGTGAAGGAACAGATTACTGGGGCCATTTCCCCTAAATACCTTCCGTCACGCCCTCTTTCGGTGGCATGGCCAATCACGTCTCGTCCAATCCATGACTGACACATCGCCTACCGCATTCAGGTGCCGACTTCCGGTATTGTGGCCCCGCCCCCTTCCTGGATATCCAGCTTCCGACTGACCCTGGAATGAACTGCCCAACCATCCATTCCGGGGCGTTCTGCTCCGGCTATACAGTGTCCTCACAGGTCCCGGAGGGAGATTGTTCATTAGGATTCATTTGCTCTCTGTCACACACCTACAGTATCCAAACAAATTTGGCCATATAATCTATATTCAATGAGTACATCAGGTTCCCATATATTATATTTGAAAAAAAGGACACTGTGGTATAAGTCAGTGAAGCTTTCTAGGTAATATCTTTATGGAAATGCATACAGTATAATCAATAGTTACAATCTGCCATTGGAAATCTGCAATCTGGAGACTTTTATTAAATCCATTGCTTATAAAATAAACCCTTATTCTTCGCCCTTTTTCCCTCAGAATCTATTTTTCAAATATTATGATTTTTTAATTAAATAAAAGCAGCGTTGTTATAAAAGCCATATTATTTTAATCCTGACTGCAGCATATGACCTTGACTGAAACAGCAACTATAAATTATAGCCCTGTTTCTAATTTTATGCTTATGACAGGTATTCACCTAAGCTTAGCAAAGGTTAAATTGCTCCAAAAGAAAAAATAATAATAATCAAGAATCTGCTATTTTCTCTATTTTGCACATATGTTTGATCTGTCTTTCTTAAGCTAAGCAGTGCAGTCAATGCCCTGAAAGTTTTAAACCTAGCTGAAAATGATTTGCCAGTACCTTGAAATTTGAGAAAATAGTAAAATGTGATTTCTATATTTTTGGGAAGATGTAAGTGTTACTGAAGAGGGGTTAGCAAATCTAACCCTGTGTTTGAAAACATCTCTCCCTGTAAAGAATATTGGAATGCAGAGCACACTACTGTACACCACTGGGTGGAGTTGGAACATATTAAGTGTACAAGTTGCAGTTCTTTTTTATAGTTGTGGTCTGCTCTGCCAAACAGAGCTTGGAGAAATGTTTCAGGCTTCAATTGTGATGTGTTCAAATAACCCCCTAGCTGTTCTAGGAGTTATCTCAGACTGTGGAACCTTTTCCTCTTGGAAGTGAAAGCCTGGCTTCTCCAGAATCACTGCTCTGGCCAAAGAGGGACCTGGGGGATCGGATGAGCTAAATCCACACCCCAGGAGGACACAGGCAGGCATTTGCTACTGTGGTAAGAACCAAGATTGTTCTTTTCACAAGTTGTTTTGCTGCCTGGAGACACCTGGAGCGAGCCTGTAGTGTTTTGGCAGAGGGAAAATGGTTTCACCTGAATCCATTTGTTTAGAGGACTTGCATAAAACCCACAGAACAGAAGATTCCAGCCAGTAATCTATTTCAACCCCCTGTCTATTTCCAATTTCACGTCATCTAGAGCAGGACAGAAAATTCATTAGCACTAATAAGTTTCCAACGCAAGTTTCCGTCCTGCAAAAGGTCTCTTTGAAACTGCCTGGCTGAATTATAATAGGGTCATCATACTACAGTTCCCAGCTAGGTTTTATGGCATTACATAATTAATAATACCCAGCTTTGAAAAGGTCTGGGGATAGTAAAACTACAGTGGTAATCTTCAGCACAAATCACATTTCATTTTTTTTCGTTAGTCTTTTAAGATCATTAAAGGAGCACTGAAAAAAGTGCTTCTTATTTCGATGTGTAGATTTTTTTTTATTATACCACCCTTGTATCTTCCAGTAGTACTATCAGCTAGTATGTGAAGATGGTAAGAATAATAGAAGGAGCAGTGCATTAGCAGCATCTTAAAAACCATGCAAAAGAGCCGGGCTCGTCTGCATTTGTAGTTTTAGAGCTTTTAACCTCCTCTCATCTCACCGACAGGGAACAGGACAGAATCAGCAATGGCAGTGCATCACACAACACTGCCCATTACACAGGCAAGTACATGGAAACAAGACATATATTAAAGCTGTGAGCTGTTTTGGTTTACCTTTCTGAGCAGATATACATGCTGTGTTTGTATGATAGTTATAAAGTTGTAATGGCTGCCTAGTTTAAGAGCCAGTGTCTCTTCTCATCATAACCCAACTTCCCTACCATCCTCTACAGAATTTAAATCTAAAAGGGTTCTCAACCAGGTTAAATAATGAAGAATAGAATTCATTCAATTAACCTTGGGTCCTACTTCATTTCCACCATATGTCAAGGAATGATCAATTAAGATGGATATGTCTGCTAACATAATTATTAAACTAATTCTAACTTACTAAAACCCCACTGGAATCAGCAAAGAAAGCCATTATTTTGTGAATCTTGCATGAACCTAATCTATAATTGTTGTCAGTTAAATCCCTATCGGCTTTAACATCAAAAGCAAAATTGCCTTTGTCTCCTGTATTCAATGTTTATCTCTTTCTCTCTGAGTTAAACTGGTTGATCTTAAATCTTCTAAAATAAATCAATCAATCAATCAACAAATACAAGTGCAATTATGAATACGTCTATATCTCTGATACATTAAGGATTTTACAGTAAGTAACATTTTAATTTCCAGTCACCATTCACAGGTACCACCTACAGTGATAATAATACAGAGATGAGTGCTGACATTTTTTGAATGCCATTTAAAATGCCTACGTTTGATAAACTCAAAGAAGCAACAATCTATTTCAACCCTTCCTTGCTAACAAAGAGGATTGTATTGCTGCATGTGTCTAATTCCAGTCTAGTTCCATTTAGAATCATCAGCATGCCTGCTGTCTCTAGTCATTAGGCAATGTCTTGGGTACACCATTCCAACCAGAAATCCTAACGATTGCTTGTTAATAGCTTGGAACTCTTGGATACATAACACATTAGTGCAATTTGGAAAACAGAGTAAAACAAACAAAAAAACAGTGTTTTCCCAGATGTTGGGCTGAAATCATTTAACCTACTGAATCTGTTTGATTTATGACATTTCATATTAGCAGCCATTAAGAATAAAATCATGATTTATTAATCCGTTTCTCAAAGGCAACCAAATCTCTGCAAATTGAGTTTAGCCATTACTGTATCATTATTCCATCAATTTCTATGAAAGGATCATTCTTCTGTGTAGTCCCCTGTGCTATCAATTAGAACTGAAGTTGCCAACGGATGACTGGCAAACATTTATTACATGAACGTGTATTGAGGCCTGTGTCGTTGTGTGTGTGTGTGTGTGTGTGTGTGTGTGTGTGTGTGTGATGTGTGTGCATGTATGCATGTGTGTGTGCATGTGTCTGTGTGCGTGTGTGTGTGTGTGTGTGTGTGTGTGTGTGTGTGTGTATGCGTGTGTGTGTGTGTGTGTGTGTGTGTGTGCGTGTGTGTGTGAATGTAAGTGTACTCATATCGTGGAGTTATGTCTATTGGAATGAAATTAATTTACTTTTTAACTGAGGATAGTAACTGAGGGGAATCACCCTGCCATTTGTTTTGATTTTCTTGATGATTCATTTAAAGTACGTCTGGACTTTGAACAGGTCTATTCTCCAAGGGCTTGTCTCAACAACTGTGTTTTCAATCCTTAAGAAATTAGGTCACGGAGCACTCAGAAGCTGTGTGGCTGCTCATTCTGTGCCTTCTGCACCTCAGCAAGGATGGGACCACCTCTTTCCTTAAGAAGGCACAGAGGGACACAAGCCAAGAGCCCTTTTGCTACAGTACACATGGTTCAAATCTGAATAGTTCCCTGCAGGAAACATTAGCGTGAATAAAGGTTTCCCAAGGGTGTGTGCCACAGCGTCTAGTTTCTTTCTCTGCGATGGAGCAGATAAGGGCATTACTAACGCAGGCCTTGCCCCCCATGACAATCACACTGCTTTGTTTATTCTCATAGGGGGGTTATCTCTATACAGTGTGATGGATCTGTCTGAGCCAAGAGGGAGACAGTGGCAGCCCAGCAGGATATATGCTGCACTGTCTGCTCCACAGCACTAGTACTGTCGCTTAGGCAGCTACTGTATAGTAGCAGCAGACCAGATTACTGCAGGTAAAACCATGAAGAAATTAACAATCAGGGGTTAAAAGAATGGCCAGGAGCGATGTATACTGTATAAGAAGCTGGATTCAATATTAAACTCCCAGGGGTTAAAGAGTTTGGTCTATTGAATTGATCTAGACAGTGGAGGGTCCAACTTTTAAATTCACCGTAATGACCTTCCCTGATGTTCTCAATATTTCGGCAGACTCAAGAGACACACTGCACTGTTGGATGTTGGATTTTCATAAACATGGCACACTAATTCAGTGATCTACCTGGAGTATATAGAATGGTTGTGATTTTAATCAATTGAATGGACCCCAGTGCCCTATCCAATCCAAGGACAATTCATTTGGTAACCCAGGCTATACATTTAATGTTAAGAAAGGCCCTTGCACAAACTATACAATATTGTATTAATAGAAATACACTATTTATCGCTACTCTCTCTCTCTCTCTCTCTCTCTCTCTCTCTCTCTCTCTCTCTCAGAATAAATAAATAACAGTACAAGTAGGTCTCCATAATCATTTTACTTTAATCTGCTAGGTACTCCATTCTGTTTCATGTCGGAATTTTCTTGGCTTTAAAGTAAAGGTCATTGCTGGGTTTCGTTTTTGGCTCTGCAAGAATGCAGTTATGTAACTGATATTATTGAACTTTACTATTATTGAACATTACTTGACTGTATATCATTGCTGTTTGAGGTGCGTAGTGCAAAGGGCCAAAGCGATAACCGAATCAGCTTTATTAAATTGTGGAAGACTGGCCTGTGACATTCTACACACAGTACTGTTGAGTATGTTGGTATATCACGTTTCTATTGAACACTCTGCCGCTGTTTGACATCATAACAAAAAGGAATATTTTAGGTTGGCCTTCACATGTGGAATACGTTTTTCACATTTTACGGATTGTCTTGGATTGAATTCCAGAGATTTTTTTTTTCTGGGTATAAATAACAAAAGTGTTCGTTGGATTTCTTGCTGCTGTATTTGGAACATTTTTGTTACTGTGTCACAGTGGTACCACACATTCAAACAGGGCTGAGTAAACATACTCTGAAAATTTAAAAAAGGCTTCAATTGATTAATCAAGCTGAGTCTAATCCCCTTCATATCAGGTACAGGAGCAGCACTTCCACTCTTTGTCAGCAAGTTCCTTAGTACAATAATAACCTCCTTTAAGGAAATATTTTACATGGCAACACTCATTTTCCACCTAATGACCATTCAAGGAGTTGAGAATATAGTTTTCCTTGTGTGAGGGGAAAGTTACAGAAATAATTACATGTACTTTCTTAACACCTGGCACAACCAAAGTTTATGAACAATTTTGAAACTTAATGGAGAATTGTTTTACAGCGTTTTTGAATGTGTGTTTTTTTTAATTTATTCATTTATTTATTTTTGTTATGAAGATATTTAATATTAAAACGTTAGCAGTTGATCAAGTTTTTAGAATATTTGGTTTAGGAGATGATTCTGTATATGCTGAAATTAATTTGGGTAGAGGCCTTGACGGATTTGGGTACTCCAAAAAGTTAAGAATCTTTGCAGATAGGTCTTGTAAAAACAAACTTTCAAACCATTATGTCGAGATCATGAGATAAATTATTTCAGGCTCTAGACACAACACATTTTAATTTGAATTTTTTATATGTCCTCTTTGAGCCACCATCCAAACTCGACACGTTCCATGCACATGGAGAAAGCAAATTGGATTGGCTCCAGAACAAATTTCTAGGTCAACTTTCATTGGCACTCAACATTAATGAAAGACACATTGTATATTGCCTGTTAGAACTATCTGGCTACGACAGGCATGAATGGCTCTTTATTATTATATATCACATTTCCTTTCTTCAAATTGTACTCTGTATACACATGTGTCGCTCTCAGTTTTTGGAAATCAGGGTTTGTTCAAAAAGACATTAAAACCTTGATTTTATTTCACTGTTTAGGGAAAAAACAATTGGCTGCAAATGTGCTCCTTTGACTTTAAAGAGTCACTGTGATTTCTGATCTGGCCTGTCTGGCGTTAAACTACTACAAACATCAGCTGCAGATCAATACAACTCAATCTAAATGGTTTCTGTGCTGCAAACAAGAAACTGGCATTGCTTTTCTTAGCTTCAATATCTTTTACTGAACTCAAGATGGGGGGCGGAGATGAGAGGGGTGGGGGGCAGTTGTTAACCTTGTAACATTTTCCAAAGCACATTCAATAATTTTCTTAGCAAAACGGGTGTGGTCGTCTGCCTCTGGCTCCAAAGAAAACATGTAGACCTATTTTTATACCGACATCTGTGAAATGTAATCCTGTGCGAACCCGTTTGTCCATTTCTTTTCCGGGTATTTGTCTCAATGCAACAACGGACTTTACAATAAACCATAATATAATATTCAAATTGGTTCACTAAAACGCAACGATTGGGCATAACCTAATTGAATGAGGGAAAGACATATCACTCAAAGGACAAAATGGTTATTCTAGCCTTTGGAAAAGAAGGTACAATGATATTTGTTATTTACACCCGGTTCAAATCATGCACAAAAGCGCCTTCTCTGGCCACAACATCACATTTCATTTTGTATTTACAAACTTTCCTTAATGAAAACTAATCTCCATGTCTGGGAAGTTACTAGACATCCTTCGCTTTTGACCAGCTCTGAGGACTCCTGATTTGTAGACCCATGTGAATTATGCTTAAGACACACACTTAATGTTATGAGCATATTTCACAAGATAATGAACCTATTATCACATTTTCTATTCAAATCACCTACATCGTTTTGACCTTGCCTTCAGCAGTAGAATATATACAGTACGTCCATTATATTCTACTTTGTATATGCTGTATTTACACTTCCTACATGTTCTATATTTTCCTCATTTATATCTGTATTTTCCTATTGTATGTACCAATAATACCAAAGACCCTGTATCATTACTTGACTAAAGACAGCATAACAAAGCGCCAAACACAACTGCCTGGTTATGGAGCATTATCATTTTACACAAGGTTTGGTAAGTGAGGCATGGAATATCCGTCTGTTTAAAATAACTGTCCTTTAACATCATTTGATATAGTTCCTGGATTATACATTGCATGGCATATTTGACAATTATTATAAGGGAGCTGTTCACATAAAGAGAAAAAGGATTTGGTAAGTAATTTTTTTTTCCCTCTATGGATCACAATCGATTTCAACAGTTGATCATCCATAACTACAAAAAAAAAAGCAATAAACTCAATGGTAGAATAGTTAGCCAAAATAAAAGAAAATTCTTTGACAAATGTTTCCACTTGAATAGTTTATTTAAGACATTGAAAAGGGCTTCAAGGCAAAATATTGACCAGTCTTTTGCCCGAAACCGTGCTGACACAGAATTATGGTGAAATTCCTCTGTGTCACGTGACACATGAGATAACGAAGATGGCGGATTACCCTTCAGCTGACGGTGCATGGGGAACAGGACTTGAATCAACACTGGAAAACTGCTTTTAATAAATGGAAGCTACAGAGTCAAGATAAACAAATCCCTTTCACAGAATCGTCTGTCACAAGTGTTGCCTGAAATGTCTGTCTTAATCTTAATCCTTTGTCAAACATACAAGATGGGACATGTATTTCAGATATCCCTAATCATACTGACCCAATTATTTTTTTATTGTAATTTTTCATCTGTTTTGCCTACGTAAATTGAGTCATTAGAGGTGCCATTGAACTTAAAAAGTGCCGTATAAGTTTAATATGCAACCCTTGTTTAACATGATGTACTGTATCTGAAGCTTTTGTTAACAATCAGAAAGCTTTTTAGAGATTACAAAAGAGCATGACAAGAATAAGTATTACCCTTCTGCCTAATTTTTATAATTACTATTTGCATTTTGTTCTCTGAAGCTTTCTGTGATGTCTGTCATGTTCAAAAAAAGAGAAAAAGACAGAACTAAAGAAAAAAAGAAAGAAAGGTGACAAAAAGGTAAATCATAGTCAAACATAATAACAGAATTTCTTGCACCCAAAATAAAAAAAGAAATATTGTGACGGGTAGTAGTTTCCAGTAGCTGTGTGATGTCAGTTTGTGTCACTTGGATTGTATTAGACTGACACCTCAGTGGTTACTCAACCATGACAGGTGATGATGTGATCCATACTAGGCCTCAGAAGCTGCCAGTTAAATTTTCTCAAGCAATAAAAACAAAATACACTTTTTTCAAACTTAAATCTAACATGAAAGTGCTATATTACCTGCTGGCATGGTTCACGAGGTATTCAGACAATTTGCTCCTTTGCTGTCAAAACAGCAAATCACCATGGCAACAGAAACTCAGCCAGGTTCATCTGATACACTTTAGGCAGGCGGGATGAAGTGGCATGATAAATACTGGAAACCAGTGTTATGTACTTCATGGGTTCTGTTTTGACTCTCTTGAATTCTTTTCCACAGTGTATTTGCAAGAGAGACCTCTGATGCCATTCATTAAAGAAAGCTTAAGTGTTTCCAAACAGATTATAGCTCATTAATAGAACATTCACCATACTAAGCCTCCCTTCTGAAGTTACATCTTATTCAAATGGTAACATACTTCACTCTTTAAAAATTGGCAACATTTACATTCATGTCAGGGGTCAGCGACACGGGACCCCGATTGTGGAGACAGATTGATTAACGGCCCGATGGCTTTGCTTTGTTAACTGGCTCTCTTAGAAACGTCTGTTTATAACATATCTTGTGTGGACTGTGGGTACGGAAAAACAAATTGGCAGCAGTCTTATCAGAGTCCAAAGTTTTTGAAGAAAATGAGAGTTAACTTTACAAATTAAACAGATGAGCAACTAAATGTGAAAGCTTGATGTGCCTCGAGCAGAATCAATAGAGTGTCCTAAACCCTATCGATCATTACTTTGCTTTCCATCTGCAAGTATTGATTCCTTGCTAGGACTTTATTTTGATCCTAACAACTGTAACTCTGAGATATATAAGACACCAACTTACAGGAGTAGCTTTCTTCCTGGGGTTAAAAACACTACTGGGACTTTCATTTCCCTACATATTTACTCAATAGCTTATTTTAATGAATTTATACAATGTATGCTTTATAACAAACACAGATAGTCTTTGATATGGTTGAAGGTTTGTGTTTAATATTCATGCATACCGCAAATATATGAGTCAAGTCATGCAGAAGCTAAAGGGAAACAGTTAGTCCTTTAACTTAGGTATATTTACACTGTTGACAATCTGTTATGTCTTTCAGAATGATATCAATATCTGTCAGATCTAATTCATATGCCAATCGGCACTGATGACTGATAGCAATACAAGCCTTTTCACAGTGCTCTTCTACCCTAAATAATATAAGGCTGATAAAAAATTTTAAAAAAAAACACAGTAAACTTAACATTCAGTTTTAGATTTGTCCACTAGCTCTCTGTTGTGACAACCACATGTTTAAGCAAGAAATGTATTCTGTGACTAGGATTGCAGATTTATTTCTATATAGCAGTGTGAGCCTAAACCATGTTTCTGTAGTTAAAAAATAACACACCTACACAAAATTGATTTACACAAACCCTTAGCACACATTATTAGAGCTCCTGGTCAGACCACTGGGGACATCTGGCTTAGCTTTTGTGTACCTTTTGCAAAAAAATTATATAAGAAATAATTATTTACTGTAAAGCTTAAGAAAGCCTGGGGTTTCTCACACCCCATCTCACTAGTTTTTCTCTATCGACCACCTCACTAACGTCTAACGTTAACAGCTCAGACAAAATGAAAGTTCAATCGTTTGTGTTAAACTATAGTTCCATTCTTTCTTTTTGTTTTACTTCCTGTGCCCAGCAGCTAAACCACTCTTTCTGTTTATAATGCAACATGCATTGCACATACATCTGTTGAAATGCAAGATACATTGCATATATTGATAATCTACAAGAAGAGTTACAGATGACAGAGATAGGCTGGTATACTGCAAGTGCTGAGGTGCAACATCTAGTCCCCACCCCAATACAAACACACACATACAGATGCTGGCAGAAAATGCATAAGCAGATGAAAAACAGAGCCCGCATTTTTTCATTTTGGAATATTCCAGTCCCTGGGCAACAACATTGCTGATAGCTGGAGCAGAACCTGATGCCTGATGATGACTGGAATGGGAAGCTTCTGTCATCAGCTTGCCTGTCCCCGCGCTGTTCATGTCCCAAAGTTAACATCAGAGTTTCTGCTTGGGCAGGACAAGAGGTGGTTGGGAGCCACCTATAAAAACAGGAAGCTATCCATTCATAAAAAACATAGCAAAGTATAATAAAGCATTGTAAAACCCAGAAAGGTATGGTAGAGAATATAGAAAAAAAGTTAAACCATGGTAATGCATAGCATAATCATGAGAAAAACTGCAACATTTCCATTGCAAGCTTTTATAAGGGTTTAACTTGTCAACATGTAAAAAGAGGGTTGCACAAACCTGAACCCTGACCCCCCCAACCATACCAAGTGCATTTTGGCCTTTTCTTGTGGGTGCCTGTGCTTTATATTGCGTCTCTGAAATGTGGTATTAATCACAGTCAAATGGCTGGATGCAGGGGGCTGTGAAACTCAGTCGAGTCTTATTATTTGATAGGGGTCAGCAGTGTGCAGCTTCTCTTGGGGCAAGAAAGATAGTCAAGTAACCAATGTGTGTTGCACTTGGAGCTATTAAAGTTATTATTTTGTGTTTGTTTGTTCTATTAAATCACTTTACTTTGTAGGTTTCATATTGTTGTATTTTTGATTAGATTCTAAGGAGTAAGAATTCAGCCATGTGGGGGTGAATCACAAACCCAAGAGAAGACTGAGACAAACTTTGATTAGTATCTGAGATGATATGTCTCATTTTTGACTGCTGGATGACTGGCCTTAACCACATAAATGCAAAACACATACGGCGATATCATACAGAGTAACAGAGCAACATGTGTGGACAAACCTAGTGCTGCACTCAGTTCTCATGTCAATTTTCAGTAGATAGTTTTTATATTGAACTATATAAATATATTGAGATGTGACATCATTTGGTTTGAAAAGCATTTGGTTTGGTGGCAGGACAATCTCAATAGTCATTATTTGGGATAATAATAAAGAAATCATCGTTATCTTTCTCTGTAATAATACATAAAGAAATCATCGTTATCTTTCTCTGTAATAATTCATAAAGAAATCATCATTGTCTTTCTCTGTAATAATACATAAAGAAATCATTGTTGTCTTTCTCTGTAATAATACATAAAGAAATCATGGTTATCTTTCTCTGTAATAATTCATAAAGAAATCATCGCTGTCTTTCTATGTAATAATACATAAAGAAATCATCGTTGTCTTTCTCTGTAATAATACATAAAGAAATCATCGTTGTCCTTCTCTGTAATGGATCACGCTGGCATTTTTGTCGCACCGTGATTGATGGCCAAGTTCTCTCCAGTAATAAGTTTACACCAGACGGCTCTGAGATGTTTTAACTGAATGCTGACAGAGGTGTTCATTCTCAACTGTTTCCTAATGACAAGAATGATGAGCCTGCTATACAGATGATGAAAACAATGTTAATGACTCCAGTAAATGGCTCTTGTGATTTTATTTTAAATAAAAACTCATGTTCCCCTGCCTTTGTTTATTATTCATACATACCTGATATAGAGGCTGCTAGGAAACTTCATAGAGATATCATTGCTGTTCTGCTTTGCACAGTACAATATACCTGCACACCATGCCACCAGCAACCATGAAACCAAGCAGCCAGGGTTGGGTTAGCAAGTGGGAAGCATTTTATGATGCTAGTACAGGTTTGAAATTAATCTAATGTAATTAGTCACTGTATAGCCCATATATAAATAAGCAGTCTTAATATTAGGAGCATCTAAAGTTGCTCAGTCGTAGATTAAATCTAAAAGATATCGGCACCATGAACTTGGATTTAATAAAATCATTTTGAAAATCATTTTTTGGGAACTAAATTATATATTTGTTGTGTTTTTTGTTTTATTTTATTTATTTATTTTTTAATCTAAGCTTTAATTACACTTTCACGTTCCATTAACTATAGTAGTTCATGGATAATTACACATTAATCAATAAGCACTTAAAGGTTTATCTTTGCAGCTGTTGGTGCTTCACTCCTAAATGAAATAAGCCTTTGCTTTGTGTAAATGCCTTCATGCTGGAGACGCAGGGCTATTTGTGTAAAAAGTTGGTGGTGCAACACCCTTAATTAAACCTAACTTGAATCAATGCTGAAACAATAATACCCCAGAGAGAAGAGACTGGTGAGCATTAAACTGGCTTATTGCATTGCTATGCACTTTAAACCGTAAGAGGACAGACCGTCCGTTAGAGAAAGTTAGGACTGACCTTTCCCTGTCACCACCTCCCAGACTGCAGTGCTCAGGCACTTTAGTATTCTGTCTGTTATGATAACTGCTGTAGGATTGCACTGGTAACAAAGCTGCAAAGGGAAACCCACAGTTGCATAAGGGCATGTGTTTCTAACCAAAATGAGACCACTGCTTTTAACAAATACAGTAGTGTTCAAAAGTGTGCAAACAATTTACAGCAGGACTGTGGGTGGGGATTGTATTGCCCATTTTCCCTCACTTAGACCCCTTACTTACTAAATTCCCTGGTATCTCTGAATAGGTAATCGTATCCTGTTTAAAAATATGCTACATATTTTAATGAGCAAGACATCTCACTTGTAATAGATGCCAATATATTTAGTGAGCAAGTAATCTGAGTGAAATTATCCGGCAACAAACTCCCATCCCCAGTTGTACTGCTTTCCTAGAAAAAGGAGAGCATTTTGGGGGACCATTCTACTTAGATGTCTTGCTTATTAAAATATTTAATACATTATAATATACTATAGAGAAATAGACATTTAAAATGATGCTATGATTATATCGTTCTCTTAAGATTATATCGTCCTCTTGAAGTACTTTGGAAGATCTGCAGTCAGCTTTAATCATTTCACTTAAAACACCACAATAAAAGAGTTGTCTACTGTGAGGAATAAAAAAACAAAATCAAAGTCAGAGTATTTCAAAGGGAATGCCTAAGTCGATTCTCCATACCACAGGCTTTACTCGCTGATACCTGAATATGCTTTTAGCTGTAAACCTCTTCCTCTAGCAAGCAAAAATGTCACTAAGTTGATGGCTTATATTTCTAATTGATTATCCTCCCGACTTAGAATAAAAGCAATCAGGGCTTTGCTCATACCCCAGACAGAAGAGAAAGCCAGAGATTAAGATGTAAGGGCTCTGTCCTCTAAATCCCCCAATACTCCTTTAACACAGGCTTCAGAATTGAATTTAAACCCTTCTGACTCGTAATCTCATTTTAATCTTTGAGCCACATGAAGAGCATTGATGTCACGCCTGCACAGTGACCAGGCGTGCATTTTACCCATTAGAGTGGCATTTAATAGATAAAAAGTGCCATAAGCGCACCAGCCACTGTACTTATTTCCTTAACACTGGATCACAAATACAATTCTGTATAATTAAAAAGTAAGCAGCACATACATTCAGAAAATCATGCAACCTCATCAGAGAAACATAATGTTTGCACAGCCGCTTGTTGCTTTCAATTTCTGCTGTAACCATCAGATGACATTACAAACAGCCAACGAAGTGGGCAGTCATTACATTAAGCACAAGTTAATGTATTCCAAACGCTGCTGTGCATAAGAGATGGCATTATGTTAAGGTTGGAATCCCTGTTAGACTTTGTCCTGATCTTCGCCAAGGTGAACAGGGGTATCATTGTTTAACTCGTATCAGTAGATTCATGTACTGCTGCTATACATTGGCCTGTCATCCGTGATAGGTTTTTTGAGCAGTACTGACAATCAATAATATAATTTTTGCCAGTTTCATTGGAAACAGACCCTTAACTTAGTTTGGGATGAAGACCTATTGGTGAAGCATTGTGTGAGGCCTCAGCTACAAACCAGCATGTGATAGAATGGCCCCAGGCTACTCAACAACCTCTATTTATTTGCATATTTAGCAATACCAACACCTACTAATTTCAATTTTCATCAAGAAAAAAAAAAAAGTAATTTACAGACTGAACACAGTAAACTTACTGAAATGACTGGTATATATTTGATATATTAAATAACATTACTTTGCATAGTATAAACATGCTTTTGTAAACTTTTAGTGCAGTCATTTTAGGAAAGTGTTGTCTAGTTTGTTCCATTATTCAATGGGAATGACTTCTGGTTCAAATTTGTGGGAGGTGGGAGAGAACATTTGAAAAACAGCACTCTGTGTTACACAATACAACAATAGTTCCTGTATAGTTTCTGCGTTTATACTACAGGATATATGGTAATAGAATTGTAATACCATAGTGTTTTTCATACGGTAACTGCATACCGTAGTTCAGTACTATACTGAAAATCTTTGTCAGGAACCTGAAAGTCTAAAGTTGGGATACTGTAGCAGCCAGCCCCTCCCTTATACTTATTTCCCATGCATTGTACTGTATAATAATGCAATCTTCAGTGGGGAGAGGCTTTCCTTCGCAAAACAAAGGGGGTACTTGTCCTATGTGTAAACTGTCTGACCGAGTAAACCTTTTAGGCTACCTTTATCATAACTCTCCTGAGCCTCTAAATCCTGTGGTAATGTTCCTGCCCCAGCTATCCAGATTTCTTAGCACAATGGGGTGGGGGGGATGTTGATTAATATAGCTCGGCTTGACTTGCCTATGCATTAGAAAGGAACAGCTTTTGATATTCAGTAAGTCTGCTTTAGGTTTGGTGTAACATCTGAATCTTATTGCGAGGGCTGAAGTGTTCTTCAGTAAGTCAATGTGTCTTAATATGTCGTTCTTAAGGGTCAGTAATAGCTTTATACATGCTCCTAAATGAAAAGAGACATTGTCTTCTGTTCTGCATGGGCACAATCGGAACTCCAAGGCACACCCACCGTGAAAACCAGAAAGTACAAATTCTTACTTGAGATTAAAACCATGGCCTCTTTCTTGTATTGGCTGCTCCTGCCAGACCTAAATATAGCTGCCTCCCTTTTTATCTTCAAGTACTGGTACTGTATATGAAAACTGTCTTCCTGGAAAATACAACATAACTATTATTTCTTCACATAAGCTTTCTGTTCAAATTGCTTTGCCTTTTGTGATATGGGCATTATATCATATTCTTCAGGGAACCCAGGTAGATATTTATTTTGTCTCTCAGCATAATTACTTACGAATTACAAACAGATATACTCTACTCCTCAATGATCTAAACAGCCACACTACAATAAAGAGATTGGGACTGATGTTTGTGAGTTATTCACTGTTCTGGTGTTTAATTTGTTAACCTTTATCTGTTGTAGCTGGACTAAACAAAATGTTCTCACTATTATCAATATAAAGACTTCTACTCTGGTATGCTGGTGGTGTGAAGCTGTGCTTTTTTATTGGCACTACATATTGCTACAGATTTGTTGATTGTTAATTCAGGCCTGTCAGTCAGTAGGTATTCAGGAGCAGTAGGAAAGCTCTTAGTGATTGTGCCTGTGTGTGTGTGCCTCTAAAGGGGGGTGAGGGAGGGTGAAGGAAGGGGACAAGAGAGGGGTTTCTTGTCAAACTGAATGAAGCTGAATTTGTATATTTATTTAAGAAGGCTATGCAGCAACTAAACAAAGGTGGGGATTATCACCTTTTCTGGCCTCACTGCTGTACTAGTTACTACCGTGGTTTCTTAGCTACCTAGATTTATATAGGCCGACCCACATGTTTACACATGCTTTCAAAGAAGCACTTTTCCCATGAACTGAAACTGAAATGAGTGTATGTATGTATGTATGTATGTATGTATGTATGTATGTATGTATGTATGTATGTATGTATATACAGATTTATAGTCATCTTTGGGTGGCTTATTCTCATCTATCTGGTCCTCTGTGACTGAGCATTGTTATTGTTCAGTGATATCCTTTATCCTAGTCCAGTTAGTTCATTTATTTTTTATAAGCAAGGGTGTGTTTCACAAGCATTCAGCTAGCCAAGCTTCTCCAGGTTTTCAATTGGTAAATTCAATCAAAACAATGGCATGTCATCTTGCTTCTTTGGCATAACAGCTGATGAGGTTTTTCAAATGATTTTCCAGATGGGAAACAATGAAAACCAGAGGGTTCACCCTGGGTAACACCAACATAACCGATTTGTGATGAAGATTCAAACAAGACGTATTACTTTTAAGCCAAATTCATATATCTTCAAGATAGGAAAATGGGGTTTGCAGGACAGCAAAAATGTATACAATTCAATAAACACAGCACTTAAGTATTTCTAATTTAATTCACCATTGATGACATATAATCAAATACAAATATAATCGTTTTTTTCGCCATCAAAAAGTCAAATGAAACTGTTATAGATCCTTTAATTTGAATGTCAGTTGCAGACAGTCTCCCATGCTTTACTGTGTAAAGAGGTTTGGTGTTTACAATTCAGCCTTCCCTGATAGAAGTGTACATTAATCATAATCAGGCAGTTTTAAATAAAGCATAAGACCATGGCAGCACTCGAGCAAGTAATGCTTAGACTAGCTGCAGTTTTACTTAGAAGTCTGACTTTTAGTTGGACAGTTCATTTTATGTGTAAGAAAAAGTGTTTATTTTTCAACTGCTGCCTTTCTTCAAAGGATTTCTTGTTGCATACGCCTGGTTTTAGTCAGACTGGCACCTGAAAATAAACCCACTGGCCTCGATTTAAATATCTTTAAGGCTGGCTAAAGCCTTGCATATCCGAGCGACGGGAACTGGCATTAACCAAATGAAAAATAGAAGCAGATTGGCTTGTTTTACTAAGCTTTTGTGGCTGTTTGTAATCTTCACCACTTCACCAGGTTAGTGTATGTAACTACACCTTAGTTCTAGCAGAGCATAGCAGACAAATCAATGCTTTAAGAACTGAACAATAATAGTGGTTCTTTCGGACTGTGATGGCTATCTAAATTAGTTCAAAGTTAATCTGTACCTCATGCTGGGGATAAGTGATAAAATCAAAGCACAGTATCACCCAATAAGAGAGCTGCTTGAGCAAGGAATGGCTGAGCCTTAGGTCCAAATCCAAAACGACCTTCAGTATTTAATAGGAGTGATAACTTCACACCTTATGATTTCATCACTTTAATAAACACACACCCACACAATGTTTGAACCAAATCACACAGCATATATTTATTCACAAGTCACTCCTACAAAGAAAAGAACAAATTATTTATGAATCTAGTCCAAGATAAATGCTTTAACCACAGTGTCTTCCATCTCATATTTTTACTTAGAATCTTTTTAGTAAACCATATAGTTTGGTGCTTCACTTCTTTCCTGCGCACTTCAGCGAAAGTCATATAAAGTTGATATGGAGCTAGTGCTTTCTTTGCAAAGACTGCTCCACTTTTTTTCTGCTCACTACACTAAATCTATGCCTAAATTTGATGGGCACCATGGCTCCTGAATACAATAATCTCCAAATGGAAACTGTATCTGAATTCTTTTCTGAATCCTAGGAGGTCCCTGGCCTTCAAATAAAATGAAATGCTTCCATTTTACTGTTAAAGACCTATTGTGTGGATAAATCGTCAGGGGGAAAAAACCTTAACATTTTAATATCGTGGCACCTCATTAATGCACATTAGACATAATTACGTACTGTTAATTGCAAGACTTACAGCTTCTAAATAATCGTATATGTGCATCTTTATCCCACATAGCGTAACAATGCTTATAGGGAGAAAGCATTATTGTGTGTGCACATATGTAGTTTTTGCATAAATGTCGATGATGTAGCGCGAACTCCATTTGGTACCTTTTACTAAGGCTTTGATGCTTGTGGAGTACTTGAAGCAGCAACCCTCCAGACTGTTTGTTTTTGAAATGCTAATTGGGTTCTCAAAGCCAGACACATTTTAGCAATGCATTGTGTGTAGTCTTCAGAGACACCAGCTCCATCTCATTGGGCTCACTGAACTGTGGCCTACATATGTACAGTAGTTGATGCTCATTTTATATCAGCCGCAGCTGTAGCTCATTCTAGTAAGTGAAGCCTCTGTCTCTCTGAAAATATAAAAAACAAAGCTTGCCTTCAGAAGCCTGGACTTCAGATTGCAGGCAGCTGTCAAGATATACAACACATTCAAACTAGTGTTACTGGACAGATGGAGGCACCCCTGGGAGGGTCAACAGGTTCCGCACCAGCCATGGGGTCTGCCTGGATGGGTGCCTCAGTTCAGTTCGGGAAAGAGCCATGCTCTCATTTGTAGTTGTTTTTAAAAAAAAAATTTTTATGATATGCCGATTTTGCGTATGAAAAATAATGATCACAACATAAATGGACACACCCCAACCAACGTAATATCACTGGTCTGTTTCTAAGCCCTTACAATGGTCAGGGGCTTCGCCTTGAAAGCTTACAAAGCTGCTCCTCCAGTAAAGCACCCTATTGCATCTGCTGTTGCTTCTTCATTGACTTCACAAGCAAGGTTACCGGTAGGGTTAAATATACAGCAGTAAAAAGAACACATGTTTTCAGTTCAACCACATAAGGAAAAATAATCCTGGTGTAGGATTGTGTTACTGCCCCAAATGCTATAGAACAGATCCTGAAACAGACTGAAAAGCTCTTAATATGATCCTGTTTATACACCTACACTTTGATCATACTAAGAGGTTGATTGAGTAAAAGAGGTAGGTTTTGTATTGGTTGAATAGCAAAAGTAATACAATGTATGATTACAATATGCAGTTGATTCAATTAAGCAGTGGTTCAACTGAGCTTTTTTCATTGTATTGTTGAATTTGTTAAAGGGCGCAGTAGTATTATGTAGAAAAATATATTGTATGCTGTGATATGAGTACAGGTTATGGATCAATGTCTTTATAGCAAAACATACAAATTAAATCAAAAGACAGAAACATCTTCAGTATTTAAGGGTGCCACCCGATTCCAACCACCCTAAAAATGACCTTCCAGTTCTTTCAGGAGTGTGACTGTTTTATGGTTCCGTGCAATGCATGTGATATACATTTTTTGTTCTTTCTGTTCTGTATATCATTGACAGGCGTTGTACCTATTACTTTCTTGACGGGCAATGCGGGTTCTCCCCTCTTTTACCAAAATAAACAGCTTCTGTCAGCTTTTCAGCTGTTCGGACACTGGGTGGCGTTACCAGAAAGCCTAAGCTGACAGTGACTAATCAATAATCTCCTTGACATCTGTCTTGTTTATTTGTTTGCCAGCACCTAGATACCAATGATTACAGAAATTAGTAAGTATATGCTATTACAGCTATGGAGAAATTGGCCTGAGTATTGTTTTTGGGCCAACAATCTATGTCCATCTACAATTTGTTGAACTGAAAGTTGAATCAATTTGATGTTGACCAACTGTCTGCTGTTTAAGCTCATTATTATTATTATTATTATTATTATTATTATTATTATTATTATTATTATTATTATTATTATTATTTGTTTCGTAGCAGGCGCCCTTACCCTGGGCGACCTACAGTTGTATACAAAAAATACATATCAAAAATTAAAGTACAATTAAGAGCAAGATACAAAATACAATGACTTCAGTCCTAATAAGAGCAAATACAAAACACAGTATGATTTAGTATCGGGGCAATTCAAGAGCAGATAACAGTGTTGATAGTTATGTCAGGGTTAGATACTAGTGCAAGTGAAATACAAAATACTACGGATTTGATTAAGTGCAGGATTAAATATAGGAAAATAGGGAGCAGATAAGTGCAAGTTAAAGTGCATTAAAGGCAGAGTGCTATATTGTCCAGAAGAGAAGAGTTGAGTTTTACAGGTGTTGTCTGTAGAGGTGTGTCTTGAGGAGGCGCCGGAAGGTGGTCAGGGACTGGGCAGTCCTGACATCCGTAGGAAGGTCGTTCCACCACTGCGGGGCAAGGGTGGAGAAGGAGCGGGCTCTGGAGGCAGGGGAGCGTAGAGGAGGTACAGACAATATGAAAAATTATCCAGGTTCCCTAAGCATACACTCCACTGCAAATCTTGCACATGTTAAAAACTGGATATACAAAACTAGCAAAAGGGTATTCAGGAGTTTCTAGCTGTTTTTTGTGTGACATTTTGTTTTGCCTTTGATTTTTCTGTTTTAAGCAGAACGTAACTGCAATTACATATACAAAATAATAAGAAGAAGCAATTAATCAATGACAAAATGGTTAATGTGGAACTTTAATGATTATTATATGTTTACACAGTGAGGTGATTCCTGATTGCTTTTTAATTATTTTATAATGTTAATGAGTTTCTTTAATGTAATATTTTCAGTAGCGTTGAAAACAATCACCAGTGTAAGGGATTTGTAAAACAATAGCTCTTCTTAAATATTACTCCTGAGTAAAATGCCTAAACCTATCTTGTTATTACAGTTGGGCTTTCCCTTGAGACAAAAGTCCTAGGGAGAGTTAGTGTCAATTGCTTTTTTAATCAGCAGTTGCTAAGTAATTTATACCAATGTACCTGCCACTTTCAGTACTTGATAGCTGAGGGTATTTAACAAAAAACTGTCCCATTTTGCTTCATAAGTCAAGTTTAGGATTTAAATTTAAACTAGAAGAATAAAATGGAGGCACACTTTAAGTGGTGACATTGTAGCTTTACATGTACAACATAATATATTTTTTTCTTTTCTTCTTTTTTTTAATTTAGTTTTTTTATATACTTGTTTTGTTGCTTCTGCAAGTGTTGACTTAAAACTGTGCAAATGCTTTTATTATACTGCCAATCAAAAAGAAACAGGAGTTTTTGACATAAACACATTTTAAGAAAACCAGCCCGCTTCTTAACAAAGTAGTTCCAACAACCAGTATTAAGTGCAGGGCTAGACAATACCTTCCCCCTACGTCTTTCTTTTTTCCCCACATCAGCTCACACAAAATGAAACTCCAGTTATTTTCCTTTCCATCAATGAGTAACATGCTGCCCACTGATATTGCCAGTAGAGGGCAGTCTACCCTTTTTGACACCTGAAGTTGGCTTCTTTCTTCAGTCCAAGTCTCTTTGTAATACCTACTTTTGCAGCATTTGGATGTCATTGCTCTTTACTTTTCTACCTTTCAGCTTTCAACTATAGCCTATATATTACAATCAGTCTGGGCAGTATTTGTTGCTCTATGGGGTCTACTGGAAAATCTGGGTAATCTTTTCTCTTCAGCTCCTGATTCTGAAACACCAAAAAGAGAAGAAAAATGAGACCTCCGAAGCAGATATGCTGCAGCCCTGGATAGTTTCAATGTGACCACCAATAGAACCAAAACCAATTGGACTTGTATGCGCCTGTGCGACACGGCTAATGGAGGTAGAAGAGGGATTGAGAGGCAAGCTCTTTGCCACACAACAATAGGGTAGTTCCATTTGAAGTTTCAGGTTTGCTAATTTCAGTGCATTTTTCATACTAAGATTTGGGTCACAGTGATCGCTTATTAAAATGAAATTAGCTGCCCTGGAATTATCTGATTGGCAACACTCTGCTGAAGTCCAAAGAGGGGAAGTCAGCAATGCGATCCTCCGCCTTGTCAGATTAAAGGGCTACTGATAAAAACTATTAATTTTCTGTATGGCTTTACCTGGGACTTGTGATTTACCCTGTAGTCTGAGGTTTTTGGCCCAGATTGTTCTGTTGAGATACAGCCCCAGTGAAAGTGTGTTAGGCAGCTGGAGTTTGTAATATCATACTTTTTTTTATAGTCTTGAACCATAAACTTAGAACTGGGTTCCAAGCAGACACCACAAAATTGGGGGCGTTAATAACTGTGATGTATAAAGCGCGTAGATCAATACTATTTTAGTCTTTACTCTCCAGCTTCTTTTAAAGTGAAATAACCATGTAACGTGCCTATGGTTTTAGAAGCTTACTTCAACACACATGCAGCAGTAGCTGTTACACTGAACTGCTCTTGAATAGTAGAATAGTAGAACCTGAATTTCCTTGGTGATCTCCCATCCATGTACTGACCAGGCTCAACCATATTTAGCTTCCAGGACCTGACAAGAACTGACTCTTAAGGAGGTATTTTTGTTTAAAATAATAATAATAAAAAGCCCATACCTGTTAAAATTGACTACAGTAGACATGTTCCTTAGACAGTAAATATATACAGCCTGCCTAACACAGCACACATAGGACAATCTTTTATGTCAGTTTTTTTTGGGGGCAATACTGCAGTTAATTCCCGAAAGTATCCCAACTATTATCAGTGAAATAATAAGTGTAGCAAAATCATAAAAAATACAGTAACTCTTTACACTGTCTCTAATTACTGTATAATTACAATGTTATTATGCATAGTTACAAAGTACTTAATGTGTAAATCTTTTGTACACAATTGTATCAGAAAAGGGATAGGGTTAGGGTTATAGCATGCAAAAAGATTTACACATTAATACATTGTAACTATGCTTAATAACATTGTAATTATACAGTAATTAGAGAAAACAATGTAAAGTATTACCAAAAATACTTTTCCACATACCGCCTTCCGGCGATCACCAGAAGATCTGCTGTGTCTACCATTAGGACACCTGGTTGCCACCAAACTGGTATTTATAAATATGTAGTTCAGACATCTTTTGCAGGTGTATGTGTCTCCCAGCCACATGCTTTGTATCTCTGAAAAGGGCTGATGTTCAGACAGTATTGAACATTGATGCTAAATAAGTCTAAACTCTTCTGAATGTGCAGGGCTCAATAAACACACAGGGACAGAAAACAGTCAATGGCTTCAACTGATTGAACACCATGTTCCCAGCAGTGGGACTTGTACACACTTCAGGCTATCTTTTCCAAACAAAGCAAATTCATAGCTGCCCCCTCTTATTCCCGTCATTAGAGAGCAGGATCTTGTCAGCTGGGTAAAGTGCTCAAGTTGTCTTGATCAATCTGACAGCTTGTCTGTCAAAACCTAATTCACAAAAGCTGGCTCATGAAGTTTCAAGTCCTTCCAGTTAAATTTAACCAGGAACCAATGATGTTAAAATACAGCTGAATGCATAGAAATAAATGCTTTGCAGGTGTAAGTGTTGAGAATAAGCAAGCTTTGTCTGTGGTATCTGTAACATATGTACCGTACTATAAAGAATATTTATTTAATTTAATTTATTTATTTCCATTTTTATAGCACTTTTTCTACAGTAGTAGCTCGAAGCACTGTACAGTACATAGTAGAAAAATCAAACCACAACACATTTATAAAACATCTACCACAATCATACCATTTAAATAACGTATCAAACAACAGTATAATAAAATATATACACATATAGACACACATGCATACATAGATAAATATACTTACATACACATAGCCATAATAATAATAATAATAATAATAATAATAATAATAATAATAATAATAATAATAATAATGCAATATAAAAGTTACATTAAAACCCACTAAGACAAGGAAGCCATTTTATAAAAGTAAGTTTTCAGTCTTGACTTAAAAGCTGTAACGGTCCCAGCTTCCCTGACAGACGCAGACTGAGAATTCCACAATTTAGGAGCTTTACAAGAAAAATTGAGCTTGACAAGACAATTTTGTTGACCCTAGGAATAACCACTAGCCCCGCATCCTGTGATCTCAGAGTGTGATTCAGAAAAAAAGCTCTCAAAGTGTCATTTTGATCTAATTTTGTGCCTTTGTTGGGGCTTGTCTCTGTAGAGCAATGGACTGATTTTATTCTATATTTTAGTGGCGTTCCTGATAACTCATTAGTAGCCATTGCAAAGCATTCCTAAAAAGATGAATATTAAATAAGACTGAAGTTTTGTCAGGCAGAGAATCTTAACAATGCTAAACGCGTCATGATAAAGCTGGTAAACCCCATCTGTCCGATGGTGATAAATTTTGTCTTCACTCGCATTGGCCCTGGCTCTGGTGGAAGGGTAACTGTCATCACAGCTGATAGTGACTGGTTTAGCATTCCCGCTGCTGGTAGAGGATGATGATGCACACTCCCAGGCCTGCCTGTCACACTCTGTTCTGCTGCCGGAAGAAAAAGAGCCGGAGAGCAACAGAGGCTTTCCACGCCATTCCCAGAAGAGGAGCTCAGGCAAGTCACTCATCAAGGCTTCTGTATTCAAGTCAGATTCAAAGTATTCTTTAGCCTGGAGCAATCGTTTGGGGGAAATAAAAACATGTGCAATTAATCAACGATGTGTTAATCAAATTACAAATCTTAAGATTATATAGGCAAAAAATGAGTAGGAGTATGAGTAGGTATGTTCTTATATCTTTGGTCGTGATTTAAAAAAATATACATTTTAAAACAGTTTGTGTGAACTCTATGGAGTTCAAAATGTTGTCCTGCCAAAACTTTGAAAAAAAACATATATGAATTATAAAATAGATACATAGATAGGAAACATAACCTGGCACACTTATACACGCAGGGACTGAAGGGAACGTAGTTATTTTCAAATGACAAATGGTAATGAGACCATATATACTAAATTGAGTAATGGAAAGACTAATATGTAACGCAAAAAAATAATGATAAAAAAAGCTCACAAAACTATTGCTGATGTTTTAAAATATAAAAATAATATAAAAAAAGAGTTGTACTTGCTGCTAATACTACAGTTTCCAGCTTGATGGACTATCTTTATCCCCTACAGTCAGCTGGTAATTTAAAGAAGGCTTGTCCACACATGGCATCTCTATACATCCGCTAGACCTTTCACATTGGAACACAGGAAACAGATGGGATCGGAGGACCACTGCCAAACCAAACGAGACTCTTCCAAACAAAACAGAAAACAAACCAACAATAATAATAATAAGTAGTGCCAGCACAAACATAGCAATTCTATTCGACCCCGAAATCACAATGTGAATGGGTAAGATTGTTTTAAATGAAATGTATCGATCCTCATTCCCTTTGCTCACTGCAGTAAAATAAATACTATTGCAGCTATACTGCAGGTTACCCTTAATATAAAAGAAATACCTCTAGTTCCAGTTACACTTTTAGTTGTTTTCTAACACTTGACTTTTTGTATTTGTTTGAACAGTTCAAATTTTGCCCAGTTAGCACTGCCACTTTTTTTTAAAACACTGGTAGTTTATTTATTTATTGTCATTAAAACTATATATATATATATATATATATATATATATATATAAATCGACATAGATGTACACATTAGTATATTAGATTAGTTTACTGGCAGGGTCTTTTTGGTGGAGTTATCTTTTCTATATATATATATATATATATATATATATATATATATATATATATATATATATATATAGCATTAATACCAAATCTACACATTTACAGTGTAGATATAAGTTACGTAGAGATGAACAAATATTCATTCAATTTTCTCTAATCCAAAAGCCTATTCAATACAGAAAATGGCTTCTATGCATTCATTTAGGATATTTGGCTTAGATAATTCATCATAGTTATGCAATGATTGGAGGTCATGTGTTTCAGGTTGTGATAAGGGAATGCTTTCAGGTTTAGCACTTTGTTTTCTTTCAAAACATTCCAAACAGAAGCTTCTAGAGTTCTACCAGGGTGACCTTAGATTCTATTTTTGTAGATGGACGAGTGTTGTGTCAGTTGCTACCATCGATAGACAGATTTTATGTATTCCAGTCAGATGTCATCGATCAGTGACCTGAAAACTAAAAGGAGAAAACAAACTGCCTGCAAAGGCCTGTTCGAAATAGTTTTTTTTAAAGCTCTTTGTAATAAACAACCAAGCCACAGAAAACCGTGCAGGTATAGAGGATACGACTTCCTATATATATATATATATATATATATATATATATATATATATATATATATATATATATATATACAGAGTAGAACCTAATTTATCCGCACCCCATTCATCCGTGACTTCAATTATCCGCGGCTCCCTGACAAGTTTTATCTCTGAAATACAGTACATTATTGCCAATGTAGACCTACCGCCCGCGCACACACACACACACACACACACACACACACACACACACATCAGTCTGAACCCTTTGGAGTAGACGTGAAGACAGCAATGCTACAGATGGGAGGATTCATTTATTGGTAAAAAAAAAGCAGAAAGATGCCGATTCTGTAAAATTAGTTCTCCTGAGGCAGCTATTTAGTGAATCCCAGCAGCGTCACTGAAACAAAAGACTATGATGGATTTTCTCAAGGTACACATCCGTGGACCTATGTCCCCCCAAATACGCGGATAAACAGGAGTTCCACTGTATATATATATAATCCAGGGCTGGCAATGGACCGTGAAACAAGCAATGTGCTTGGTCGACCATGGTTCCAGCTGTCTGTATATTGGATGGATACGGACAGTTGGAGCCTTGCACATATTCTAAATCACAGTGCTGACTCTCAAAATTTAAATTATCGGTAGCCATCTTGCTCACAGTTACAGATGTACAGCTGTAACTATGAAACTGAGTGACCAATTACCTCCAAAAAAATCCCAAATTAGTAAGTAGGCATGCCGATTTGCATATATATACACTATATATATATATATATATATATATATATATATATATATATATATATATATATATATATATATAGTGCTCCCTCGCTATAAAGCTCTCGGTTATAACGTGCCTTGGATATAACGCTCCTACAGCATGTCCCCCAATTCCCTATACTAGTGATTCATGCAATATTTCTACAGTAAATACAGTACCAGTTTCAAACTGTAAACAACTTCCTAGTCTAACTTCTGTTTCTGTCTCTCCCTTTTCATAGAGTATCTGAACTGAAGAAAAGCATTCCCTCTTCCCCTTTCCCGACCCGCTGTCCTTCTCACACTTGGTTTGCTTGTCTGTCGCTTCGAACTGAACTCCCGACCACTGTTTAGCCAGGCTATTTATAGTTTAAGAACTGCTAATTAAAATGATCCACGAGTGGCAATGTTACCTTTTTTTTTCTACATGGTCCTTTATGCATGGTTAATTCAGAGAAAGTTACATTTTTGCTTCACTATATATGCATTATAGAGTTATTTTATTTTGTATTTTAGTCAGTTATATCATGTGTGCCCCGAGACCTGGGTTAAAGCAAGGAAATTGGTGTGTATGTGTGTGTGTGTATATATATATATATATATATATATATATATATATATATATATATATATATATATATATATATATATATATATTCTCAGTACCATCTGGAAGAACCTTCACTAGGTGTGATTTGAAAAAAGCTGTCCGTCGGTAGAAGTAACAAGTACTGCAAAAGCGCCTATCCCATCGAAAAGTGTCAGAGAAGCTGTGAGGCAAGGCCCATGGGATAGCCAGCCAGTCCCCAGCCATTGTTAGGCAACTCCATCTGCTCTCACAACACATTCACTTCTCACAGGGGCAAAATAAAGTCATTTAACCAACAGAGCTCATAGTGTCAATCTGAGACAGGACTTCTGCTGTTAAGTAATTATCCCTGGACAGGTGATGTCAAGTGGGACAGAAGATTTTGTTGGGGGTGTCTGTGGTTTGGGCAGGAGCTATTTCTATCCCCAGAACCTAATAAATCTGTCAAGGAGGAAGACCTTTATCAGACACCCTACACTGGATTCTCTGCAGCAGACAGCACCTCATTTTTATTCCTTATTTTTCTTGAGGAAATAATTTATTATTACGGGATCGCTCTCTCTCTCTCTCTGTGTACAGTGGCAGCCGCTGCACTCTTTGATCATTATCAAAGATGTTTCTTTCGATTCATTCCTAATTCCCCAGGTCTGGTTGGCGCTTGACAGACTGTCTCTTGTAAAACCAGTGTGATTTGTGGAGCCTTTTATCTCCCTGCTGCTTTCTAGCACTTCTACATTATGTATCGAATCTCAATAAGCACGCATGCTGCCAAAAGCCTTAGCGTTGACAAACTGGAAATTGAATTTATTGCAAATTGAGGCTGTAATTATTTCATCAAATTTCACTGGGAGCCGGAAGTGTGAAGAAACTAATAAGGAGATTGCTTAAAAGAAAAAAAAAAATCAATCTCCTTATCTGTTTGTCGTTTTTGCCTGCTTGTCTCTCTAAGGAGTTTGATGTTTTGAAAATGTTAATGAGGGTGTCTGTGCTTATTAATATCCTCAAAAGCCATTTTTCCATTAGTCTCATTACAGATTTAAATGATGTTCTGATGCTGAACTATCAAGCTCTGTAACTGTCTGGCTGAAAAAAAAACACAAAAAAGATGCATTTGTGCTTCTGCTCAGACCCTTGGGATAGCCCATTAAGGTTACAGATGTCAATGCAATACACACTGACAGGTGTTAAAGACACTCCATAGAGAACATCACCCTTGGTCTCTCATTACACTTACTGATTGTTTACATTATAGCCTGTGCAGGTTATACCAGGGCTCTGTCTTTCCACATTACAGGTCAAGGCTAAGAGACATTTACAGAGAGGAATACAATCATTTAATGGTACAAAACAAGTCAGGAACAACTCAGAAAAACCACACAACTGCACCTTCCTGCAACTAAGCAGTTTCTTGCTTCATTTTTCCTGGGTTTATTTATCTCAGAAAATGCACCTTTCTCTTGGCATGGGTTCCTGTTTAGCATTTGAAAACTACAGAATGACTCACATGTGATCGATGCATGATGCTTGTCAGAATTTATTTGTTTCAATTACAGATACGAATGCAACAGCTCTGTTTGCTGGACTGGCACTAAAAAGGGTAATCTTTATTTGAAGTTCCATTAATAAAAGTGGAATTACTTAATAACATGAATTAATGATGCACTCCACACTTACTCATTCTGATCCCCAAGCCTAACATGAACACAAGGTTGATAATCTATCCA
The DNA here is from genome assembly GCA_030684275.1 of Acipenser oxyrinchus oxyrinchus. Taxonomy (NCBI): domain Eukaryota; kingdom Metazoa; phylum Chordata; class Actinopteri; order Acipenseriformes; family Acipenseridae; genus Acipenser; species Acipenser oxyrinchus. The sequence continues at coordinate 3,589,447 of CM060262.1, forward strand.
ATGTATCATTAATTAATGGTTGCCTAATATGAATTCAATGTGAATATACTGGCGGTGTATCAAGTGGCAGTTCATTAATAATTACATTGTTGATGAAGGATCTTAAAATAAAGCTATACCCTAAAGTGAACAGATATGAATTTGTAACATTTTCTCAGCTTTTAGGGGGGAAAACGTGATATATTTAAGCTGAGATACTTTGCGATCAGTAATTGAGAACGTATCATTTCTGAAGTTATAATTGCTATGATGTTTTTTTTTTTGTAATTGCAGTCTAGTGCATAAAATGTATAGATTACACACGCAAACCAATTGAATTTCCTTATTAGATAACGACTATTAGTGGCTAGAGACTGATGCTGAGAGCTGATTGCACATGTCTCTCAACTGAAGTCTAGTCTCTCACCTACTGTATATACAAATATAGAAGTGCTGCATTTCTGAAAGATTCTAGCTTGGTCAGTCAGTTTGCTTTAACATACAGAATGTGTAGCCCAGTCTCTGCATAATTCACGTTTAGGTGAAAATGATGACCTTTTCAGTGTGCGTTGTCAAGTCAACAATAAAAACAAAGCGTACTGTTTTTACTTTAAGCACATAATGCCTCCTGCAGCCTAAAGACCCATTTGTTTCCTCAGAACTTTAAAAGGAAGCAGTTTATGCCTCTGTGAGTGTTGTTTGCTGAAGGGGACTGTTGTAAACACTTCACAATAAACAGACAAGAATAATCGCTCCAGCAGATAAGCACTTGCAGTTTGCATTAGTTTTTCACACATACCTGTAAAGATGTGGATCAGGCAAACCTAGATAGAGAAAGATGCAGAAGAAACGAGGGCTGCTGTATATCTAGCCCCTCAGCTTGCTATATGTGGCAGAATATCTGCCCCTATACCCTGTTATATGTACACCTGCCCTATTCCATGGGTCTGGCATCGCAGCACAGGAACAGACCACCCAAGTGACCCACAAATCGACATTAAAACCTGCAGAACCATGACAGTCATAGTACAACCTGCAAAATAAAACTGCTATGTAAGATCACTGTTTAGAAAACGATGCCATTATAACATATGATTGCATGTACACTCCATTCATTCATAGGTTCTTAATTCAAGTTGCAAATTATATCATTTTAAATTAACCAGTGTTGTTGCTTTCTTTTTCTTTTATTGATTTGAAATGTAATTGTAATAATTTAGGTCAGATTAATCATTGTCGAAAATGTTCTTGAGGAAGGGGTATACCCCGGACCCCACCACGTGCAACAAATAGTCTGTAACAACATTGCAGTTGATGAAACCCGGGACCTATGAGGAAGCACTGTTTACATAAAGACATGCTTATTGGATTTAGCACCTTAATGCAAGTTAGTTCTGTTTCCTTTCAGTATTTCTGAAGAACGGCCTGTGCAACTTCACACCTATTCAGATCTGATTTATATGACGTGACTCTGGCTGGGTATGAAACGCGTATGCACAGTATTCCATTAAAATACACGTGTGCTTGTTTTTGTTTAAAGCCCAGTGGATGTCAGTTCAAGATTGCGCTGATCTGACTGAAATGATTCCTACTGCAGTTTTCTGTAAATTCTAATTAAACTGTGTTGCACTGGTATTTTCTGGAGAGCTCCGTATGCAAATGTATTTTATTGTGAAGTGCTGTAATTTTGCTGAAAGCTCTGCATTAATAAACCAACAGCAGAAACATGTAAATAAAAAGGCTATAATGACACTTCAAAACAGTTCAACACATTACTTCTCACACAAACACACACACACAGTTTTTTGTCTTTTTACAGTTGCAGCGTTCGAGTTAACTTAAATACTGCCTTCTTAGAGTTAAGCTAATATTTAGTCTGCACCGTAATTTTTCAGTATAGCGTGTGCCTTTTTACAAATTTCAGAAGACGTGTTATATATGGGTTGCATGTGATTTTCTCAGTATAATCCGGGTATAGTATTTAATCCTAGACTGCTCATTCAAGGGTGAGAGCTATGCATCTGTGCAACTTTCTTTGGCTTTGGGGACTACTTCTATTTTACAAAGATGGCTTCAATTGCTGAACACAAACACCATCCTCCCAATTCACCAATCTCCAATCTCTCGAATGGATGAAATCAGGAACTTTTATACCAGGTGTCAGCTTCTTCAAATTATTCAATTGACACCTATGAAGGCTGAGAACAGGAGAGCATCAACGTGCCAGTGAGATCTCTGCAAATCTACAACAAAGTAACATGCCAAAATAAAGGTGCTTTATAAATGTGTTAAAATAAAACAAACTAACATTAAATCAAATGTGAATAAATCAAAACGTGAAGATATTACAACAACAAAATCAAACGTGCCTAAATTAAGTGACATGGGTCACTCCATTACATGAATGGATACTCTCAGAATACTGTAAACCCTTTATTTCCAATACACTAGAGATTAAGGGCAGACCATACAACTGTAACATTGTGTAGTATTCAATGCAAATAGCATTTATATTGGTAATGCATTGGGGAAATTTGGCTCCATGCTAACACACAGCTTTGTCATTGGGCAAATGCATCTGTATATTTCATGACACAGTTCTGCACTGCATATATTTCATATAGTACATAATCCTTGTTATTAAACTTTACAATGCATGGACTTGTGGTCTTCGGCTAGCTTTGAAAATTGGAACTGAGTTCTTACCTCATATGATGTATATGAAAACCCTACACAGAAAAATGCTGCTGTACTGTGGCATTCATTACAGAATCCACTTCTTCTAAATGAATACGTCAGTATTGACTCATTCCACTAATGCAGGACAACTGTTTCACATCAGACCATTCACCGTTATGATATATTCCAGCTCTTAATAGACTTGGTTGAATAAATGTAATGATGTAATTAATGAATTGCTACGGAATAAAACAATTAAGCAAAAAAAGCTTTGATTAATCATCTGTCACTCCAGGAAGCTGAAATCATTCAGGATATCTATGTTTTATAACACTGTGATTCGACAGGTTTACGAGCAAACATTTTGAATGGTGGTGTTCTGCAGCTTGTAACACTGCCAAAGCAGATCAAGCCCTTTGCCGGCCATTTATTACCAGGCCTGTTTATTGGACTAATATTTGAGCAGGGAGAATGGCATGTTAAATGACTAGTTGGAAATCCCTTAAGCTTTTAAATGATCTGCAAAGTCTGGATACTCAAAGTCAGTGTTTGAAACCTGCTGGCAAATGAAACAGTCAAATCAAAGATTAAATGATGTCCTTAATCTTTTTTCATCAAAGAGGAAATGTACACTTCACTCTGCCAGTGTGTAATTTCTTCTGGCAACAACCACCATGCGACTCTATTAAAACCTTTTCTTTCACCTGTAAAATCCTTGCAGTTCCAGTAATCAAAGATGTAAATTTCAAAAGGTAAAGTTACTGTCTGTCTGGAACATTCATTTCTATGTGTAGTCACCCCTACTTCAATTACAGAATCTAGTGTATCACTTTGTACATTTAAAGATGTGAGGACTCACATGATTGCTGTTCCATAGCCTTATTGTTCTTGACGATTTAATACAGAAATTACTCAGTTTTATACATAATAGTTGTTATTATAATTTGTAGAGATTTAAATGCAGATACAGGTACTGAACTAACCTAACAGCATCAGAATGGCTGATGGCTGAACTCCATTATACTTCAATGCAAAAATGAAATGCAAACTCCATATTGCTCCATTTATGGTATCGGGGGATGAACTCTCCTAGACCCCCTACTTTAGCAATTGCCTTTATGAATGCTAGGAAAGCTGATAGCAACTGTGTGCTGTGTTTTGTCTGTTATTTATAATGTATAGATTAGCAACACCAAGAAGTGGACCCTTAACAACTGATGCTGGCTCAACCATAGGTACAGTACAAAGAGCTGCTTCTTCTCACAACATATATGGCACACTTACGTCCTGTGGGAGGTAAAATGAAAATATAGATACTATGGAAATAAAGCAGTCTTGTTCATCTTTCCATAGGATTCCATTCTATGTGATTATATGTTAGGAGAAGTCATGTGAACTGAGCGCTTGCCTATACATAACTGTAGCATGGTTGGGATACAAACTCATTATACTTTGTAAACCTGGTTATTGATTGTTTTTCAGGGACAAAAAGACAACCCTGAGCTTCTCAGGGGTATTAGAAATCAGATTACCCAAAGGACAAGCACAGAGAGGTTCATGCAAATTTAATAACGTAGGTCATGATGAAAACCCATTTATTTTTTGTACTGCAATCCTTGTTCTCTTTCTTTCTGCTGTTTTAGAAAGTGGTGTTTGTGATTCAATGGCCTCAGCACAGGCACATCTTGTGCAATTGTAGTTTTCAAGAAAGTGGCTGAAGTCTTCTGTCTCAAGAGCATAGTTTAACATAGCTTACCATACTCCTCTGTGCTTTACAATGTTTACCTCTGCTTTAACATGCTTTCACTATGCTTTATTACACTTTGCTGTGCTTTTACTATGGTAAACTGTCATAAGGGAGGTCCCTCTTGCAAAGTTTTACCAGGCCGGTTATGGTGTCAGGTTCAATCCCTATGGTCAACAAATGTCATTGGTCTCCCTGATGAAGGTACACAAAAGTGATTTAATCTCATTTTGGACTCAAGTTACAAGTTCAGTAGCTACCAGGTCGTTCCTGACTTTAATTGAGAATACAGACTGGTTGTCTGTGTTATTGTAGATCTAAAGAATACCTGTTGTCATCTGGCCATTCTCCTCTTTCAATCGACACAAAGTGCATGCAGACAGGGCAATTTAAACACAACAGGGAAAGATCAATTCATAATTAATAACATGGCTGACCATAGATATCCACATTTACTCACAATTGTAACTGGAAATAATATATAGTTAAGGAGTCATTTGATGGTTGCTTACCTAATCTGAAGGCAATTCATATGATCTGCCCTCTTGTTTAATAACCATCAGGCTACTAGATTCTTTAACTTCCTATTTACATTCCCTGTATATATGAATTATATAGCTGCTATAATGCTGTTAATTCCACCAGAATGCATATATTGGTAACACTATAATTACTGTATATATCTCTAATTCCCAATAACTGACATAAATATTGTACTTACAGTTGGCTTACAAGTTTCGTTACATGTATTTATTTTTTGTTACACTGTAGTATATACCTCATAACTTCTGAAAGATATATTCCCAGCTTTTATGTGGTTTAAATCACCAAAGAAGCAGTGCAAATATAACAGTGTTTGCCTAGTAGAGGCGGTGTATGTATTGCATTGTACACAATCCCCATCCTGATAAGTGACTTTACCAACAGACGATAACCAGAAGGGAACACAGAGGAATGAATTTAATAAACTCTGAGATCTCCGCTCCCTCGGCTCTGGGAAATGTCTTTCAATATACCTGTGGGTCTCAACTCTGCACGGGCTCAAATGTAATTCAGTTAGGAAGTAAACTCAAGCTAGAGAATAATACTATTTTCACAATTCTTGCAGGTTGATTTAAATGAAGGAAACAGAGTAATATGTGAAGAAAGGATCTGAAAAACACAGCCTTCAGAGTAGTTTGTTTTTAATGGGGGTTATTTATGAATACAATATGAATTCTGTATTTCTTAAAAACATTAATAAAAAGAACATTAATAAAAAGAAACCTCAGGGATTAGGCATGTTCAAGCCAGTATAAAGAAAGTGGGATCCAAAACTAATTGGGTCAGAGTGAACATATGGTCAAACTGTTGTGCTCCCTCTACAGCTGATAGGAACTAAATTCCGAGCCCTTCTCTACACAAGAAACATTATTCCATGCAGTACATTGTAAATCGATGATGTCATAGAATCTAGTGGGTTCAGTGCAGTGGGAAACTCTTCATTCTGAGTCCTCAGGGCTGTTCAACGGTGCAGGTCCCCGCCCATTTTAAATTATAAAACAGCAATGTTAGGAGCATGTTGAATATTTAGCTCCATACTGTGAGAGTCAAGTATGCTTTTAACTTCAGATTTAATTTAAATATTGTGATTTCTTTAAATCCAAACTTTATTCTTTCTTTTCTTGAAATGCAACCCTCCAGAAAGTCAGTTCAGTCCCGTGTTTGAGAGAGATGGAGCCCCTGGGCAGTAGTCCAAGCCAGGAAGGCCTTCCTTCTATTGACCCGTATTACAGGAGCTCGTCGAGGTTAGAGATAACATCACTGCCCTAAAGAACATACTAATTCCTTTGTCTTCAGTCCATTCCTGAAGGATCTCAAGGTCAGAGCCAGCAATGGAGAGCTGCGATAGCAGACTTTCTTTCCCACTGCTCCTTCACAGCCCAGCATTTCCAATCTGCTGAAAGCCCTGGCTGGCACAGTGAGACACCTGCTAACAGATCATGTGGTCTCATTACAAAAAGCCTAAAAATGGCATTCTCAGCTCTCAGCATCTTAGAAATCGAACAGGCTGCCATCGTGCTGTGAGCAGCGGATGCGAGTAAATGCCTCATCTTGGCATTAAACCCATTACACTAGTAAACTGAGCTCATACCATCTGAACGCAGTTTGTATTTTTTTACACACAACTGATTCCTCTTACTGTAATCAGACTGCAGTAATTTTCCGTCAGTTGTGATTCTGAACTTGGGATTAGATGTAAGGATCATCTAGACTGTTCAATGTCTTCAGTATCACAGGCTAAAATAATAATGATGATGGTTGAAACAAACCAAAAAAAAATCTTTAGAATTTAATGGACAAGCAGCCCCGGAGTTAATTATTTATCTTACAGGAATGTGCTTGAAATCCTGTTCTGATTTGCTGTTTTTCACATTGCTTGTTATTCTACCGTGTTAATGGTATGCTGTCTGGCACTTGCTATTGCCTCAGTTAAGCATCTGAATCTATAATGGCTCTCAGATTCCTCATGTAGTGATCATCGGGACCACCCTGTACAGATGGACCTCAACAGCACTCACTTCATTGCAAAAATGAAATCACTAATAAAAGAGGTTTTGGATATTAAGGGGTTAACAGTGTACCTCTAACTATGCAAATAGGCACTAGAGGGTGGTCTGTTTTAATGATCTAAACCATGGCAGGTCCTAATATCACCATTCTTAAAATGTATCAAAATGATTTTCTGCAGACCTTATTGCACTGAATCTTTATTGTATGTAGTTGAATGTTAATAAGTTGTTCAACAAATCCCCAGCAGGATAGATATAACACGGTGGTATAGATTCTCTGTTGATTCGATCATTAAAATAGACCCCATGAGCTATGATGAAAAATACAGAAATGACTGCCTTTACTTTCTTTGTAGGACACACTTGTTTGTTTAGCTGGGTGAGGTGGGACTGACCAACTGTGCTGCTCTCCCATCACAGCTGCGGCTCGGGTCAGCAAACAACACTGCGACTGAAGAACAAAGTCCGACTCATCTAGGGAGGTGACACACACCAGCCAGGATGATTGCAATTATCATCATAATCATGCATTAACAGTTTTTCTTTTTAAAATTCAAATTGTCAGTTCCCTGCTTCGACTGGAAATAAGATTAACACAGTTAATAGGGTCATAGTGACAGTGTTATTAAACATTAAGCAACAGAAAGCCTTTTGCGTCAGGATAGTTTTATAATTTCGCAATGTACAGTTACTGTATTACAAAGCTACAGTGCTGTGGTGTATCTGACACCTGTCTTTTTGTTTTCTGTTTCCCCCTCCTGTCGTATGAAAGACAAAGCTTCGAACAGCATGGGTGAAAGCAGGTGGCACAGGATAAGAAACATTATCCCGTGGTGCCCCATATATATTTCTGTGGAAACTGAACAGACTGAATCAGTTAAATAAAAGAAAAGACAAACCTTCCCTAAAGCAAATTGGTTGACGTTAATAAAACTACTTTAAATAGCTCAAAACCTCGAGTTCTCAAAATGACATGAATCATGAATACATAATGGTCGAAGTGGATTACATTCTAAAGCCTTGGCTTTTAAATACAGATATATTTTCATAATGAAATGATAGATTCCTAGTGTAAGTCATATTTTTTGCCATCTAATTAATTTTTTTTTAAAGGAAAAGGTTCATGGGATAAGTAACAGCAAGCTGGAGACTTGAGGTGTAAAAAAGAAATTACTTTTATTTGTAGAGCATGTGCAGAATATAAGAGAGGGATTGATGTTTTATTTAAAACTTTTTAAATCACTAAAAACACAAGGAAAAATCTGAATACACACAGAAACAGCATTCTTCCTCCCAGATAAATCCTTCCATACCTGTTTCAGTCCAGCGGTTTTAGCTCTATGTGTAATTATGCCATATATGATTGACAGAAATGCTACAGAATGTGTAATTGGGTAACTATAGTATTGTGACCAGTACAATACAATGCTATGTTATTTTTTTAGATAGGCAGAAAGAGTTTTTAATATAGTATTTAGTTTAAACAATGGCTCATTGAGGACATGGCAAAAAATGAAAATACTAATTTGTTATTTCAAGAGCTCAACATAACATTTTTCATTTTTTCCCATTATTGTAAATATATATATTTATTTACAATACAAGAATACAGTACATATACCTGTATTATAGCCTGCTGGTTATCTGTATTTGTCCCAGCTAGTCTGTGAGAGTGGTACTCGTAACCTATGCTATAATTTTACCTTTTGTTTTTATTCAGTTCTCACCATTTTTACATCTGCTCTCTTCCTTGTTAAATTATTATAAATCCTATTTATTTATTGTCTTCCACACACTATGGGTTCTGAAATGCGTGCTTTGATCTATATTTCTTGTGAAATGTATATGGAGGTTCCAAGCACCGAGCAATGGCGACCTAGTGCTGGATGAAAACAGGGGTGAGGTGTTGTTAGCTGGTGATTCAGTTATACACTATGTCGACAGTGATTTTATTCGTAAATATCCTGTAAATAAGTCACAAAAAAGAGTCTGGGGTCATTGTTGCATGCTGGTACAAATGACATAAGGAACAGAAAATCTGAGATTCTGAAAGATGATTTTAAATCATTAGCAAGACAGCTGAAAAAGTTAGAATGCAGAATTATTCTCTCAGGACTATTACCTGTTGTTGGTATTGGGGATGAAGTATTTAGGGCCTTAAATACTTGGCTGGCTGGTTGTTGTGTGCAAGAAGGGCTGGGATTTATAAACAACTGGGATTGCTTTTGAAAAAGAAATAGATATTATAGGAAAGATGGACTGCACCTAAATAAGTCAGGGGCAAGCAGGCTAGCTGATAACATCAAACACCACCTAACAAGAAATTTAAACTAGGAACTGGGGAGGGGAGGGAATCTAAAGAGGCATGTCAAATTCAGGTTAGTATCCTGCCGTTCCTGCTACCCGCTGAGTAAACACAGAGGTGTGTGCTACAGTAACCTTCGTCAAATTCCTATTACCCCTGCTCAATCACATGCTCTTGATTGGACCAATTTAGGGTCTGAGGGTTTTTTTTACTGCTGTTAGATTTGTGCCTATAACTCTTTAACTATAAAGGTTACAGGTACATGTCATTCAAGAAATGAATGTGCACACACTAGGCTTTCATAAAAAAGTGAAATAGTCTGAAACTCACCCTGTTCAATACAGATAACAAAAACCACAGTAAAAGAGACGCTTTTTAGAAAAAACAAGCAAAAAAAACCCACATTATTTATTGTTTGTAAAAAAATATTTTAGCATGGCCAGCTCAAATCTGACAGTGTACAATGCAGCATCAACATGCTGGGAACATGGGAAAAAAATTAACAAATTGGATAATAAATAAGGGAATTATGGCCATACATATAAAAGGGACCAAAAGAGTTAAAGAGCCAGGCCAGGGATATTTAATTAGTGATTTTATTCAGGATTACAACATTGATATTCTCTCTTTAAATGAAATTTATAATTAAAGTTCGGGAGGAGGGTCAGACACCAATCTCCGCGTCACCAAATTGAATCATTCAATTTACACATTAGCTAATTAAATTGTTAGCACTATAAATGCGTTTTGATTTCATCGTAACCCACCACCTCCCCATCTCCACCTTTCTTAATAACAATTTTTATGTTTTATCAATGGGGGTCTCAGCCTCGTCCAGTCGGCCAGGCAGCGAACCCTCAAACCAAGTTAGGTTTGATGCCAAATGAATGTGTATATACAGCATACTTTTTTGTAAAATCGCATACTCCGCATTCTCTACAATAAATATTTGTACTAAAACATTTTGTGATTGGTGTTTGTCCCGAACTACTGAACTAAACTTGGCTTGGACCGAATGACAATGTTTCCCTGATTGAGGATTCTTCCCTGATTGAGGCGGCTTCACCTCTTTTATCCAGAAAGCTCGCTCTACTGGGCGGAGAGGTGGACTTGCTACTGTTTTCTGTAGTGAACTTGGAATCAAACAGGAAATTGTTGAAGGTTGTTCATCTTTTGAAGTTTTAACCTTGACATTAAACTAAGGTGACCATATGGCTCCGTGTTTAGTGGGACAGTTTGGGATAGTTCAGGCTTTTTCGCAACCCAATGCATTCTGGTATATTTTACATGTCTCAGGTACCATTCTTACCTTTAAGGAGAAGCAGGACTATGCTTACCAGAATGAATTAGGTTGTGAGTTGAAGGCCTGAACTACTCCAAACTGTCCTGTTGAACACAGAGCCATATGGTCACCTTACATTACAGTCCATTACCTGTTCATATTGTAATTATTTATTGACCACCTAGGTCAAAGCTGCTATTTTTGACTGAATTTGGGGATCTGTTGTCTATACTGACAGTCAAATATGATAGGATGCTTTTATTGGGTGATTTTAACCTTCATGTTGACATTGATTATGAGTCTAACTCCTTGGAATTTTTGAGGCTACTCGATTCCTTAAATTATATCCTGCATGTCAAAGATCCTATGCATAATCGTGACCATTCTTTAGATCTGGTAATTTCTTGTGGTTTAGCTGTTAAGAATGTCATAACCCTAGATCTTACATTTTCTGATCATTTTGCTATTCTTTTTGAAGTGAATCTGCCAGTATCTACAAAGACTGTGGACCATACATTTAAATCCCGGGTAATTAATTCTTCAACTGCTGTTAAGCTTTCTGATGTCTTGAGCTCATTCCCACTCTCTGAGTCCTTATCAGTAGTTGAGCTGGTTAATACCTACAACACCACCTTGACTGGTATCTTAGATACTGTAGCGCCAATCAAAACTCAGAGTGTCTTTTAAAAAAAGTTGGCACCTGGTTAAATATAGGAAGGCTTTGGCGTTGGCGAGATCATCATATTATTCTAATTTAATTGAAACAAATAATGATTTCCATTACATGAGAGTAGATGTTAAAACTTCATGCTGATTTGAACTTGGCTCTCTCCTAGATTTAGTTTTGCTACCCTAGATAAATTAATGAGTCCTTCCCCTAATAGTCCTATCCTTGACATTGGCTCCTCTCAGAGCTGCAATGACCAATTATTTCCGTATCTGATGCCGAGAGACTAATGCATGCCTTTGTTTCATCTAGAATTGATTATTGCAATGCACTTTTTAGTGGTGTCCCAAAACGTGTTGTACCCCGCTTGCAGCTTTTTCAGAATACCGCTGCTAGAATTCTGACTAAACCAGGAAAAGTGAACATATTACCCCTGTTTTGACCTCTACACTGGCTCCCTGTGCAGTATAGAATTGATTTTAAGATTTTGCTGTTAACTTACAAGGCCCTAAATGGATTAGCACCTAGTTATTTGCAGGAGGTACTGAAGCTGGGACCGTTACAATTTTCAAGTCAAGACTAAAAATGCACTTTTATAAAATGGCTTTCTTATCTTAGTGGGTTTTAATGTAACATTGCTGCTTGTACACTGAATACTGATTGTGGCAGTTGTATGCATGACATGCTATACAAATGTATTGTGGTTTGTTTTTTTTCTGCTATATAATGTACAGTGCTTTGCAATACTTTTGTATAAAAAGCGCAATATAAATGCAATAAATAAATAAATAAATAAATATGAGTCACATGATTCTTCAATGCTCTTGTATCTTTTCATTACCAAATATATCAGTATCTTTCAGTACCAGGGATGTAAATAAAATCTTCTACTTCTGAGATTTTTACAATTCTTTCCTGACCTGCCACAGATCTTTCCGATTGAGACTTATATTTATACATGTGAACTATCTCAGACCATGGACCACGGGCAGCAGTGTGGAGTAATGGTTAGGGCTGCGGACTCTGGACCGGAGGGTTGTGGGTTCAATCCCAGCTGGGGGACACTGCTGCTGTACCCTGGAGCAAGGTGCTTTACCTAGATTGCTCCAGTAAAAACCCAACTGTATAAATGGGTAACTGTATGTAAAAAATAATGTGATATCTTGTAACAATTGTAAGTCGCCCTGGATAAGGGCGTCTGCTAAGAAATACATAATGATAATGATCGATTGCTCACATGTTGCTTTCTCACACCACATCTGTATTGGAACTCATTCCATATTTCTATAATTTTAAATTGTTTGATGATGAAAGACGAGCCTCTGAACTGTGGTGCCCAGCAGAACTATGTGAATATTGCATGTTATTTTCTTCAGAGCCAATGTATGCAGTCTCAGGAGTGGAAGCTTCACGGTTCAGGACCTCTGGATTTCATATAGAACAGAAGTGTGTCTCCTACGTACTGATAAGATTCATTATTACTGTAACTCTCCGAACGCATTAGCTGAACACATTCTAATAATGTGTTCACTTCGTTTGCACATCCGAAGTATTGATGTTGTCAGGAAAGACTTACTGTGCAGGAGAGACAAGAACATCGGTCCAGAGGATTCCCATCCCTGCAGGTTAAAAGTTCAGCCAGTTGAGATTGTCTTATCACAAGGAACCTCTCTCCCGATGAAAATGATCAGAAACTTGGCAGCGTTCTGACTTCCACATAGCTTTTTGGTTTTTAAATAGGGGAGGGATTCTTGAATAAAAGGTTTGTGACCCATACAGTGTGTGGGGCAGGAGCTCAACTCCAAAAGCCTGATATGCCACGGTGTACATGTTGTTTTTATTATTATTTCTGTCCTGATGACACCTGTACAATATATCTCGTTGCACTGCCATTGCATGAGCATAATAGGAAGCAAATTGATACTAGGTGACCCAAGCCAATGTATATTAAACTAAATCAATACATTCTCAGAGCTGTGAAACACCAACTGGTTTGATTTCCCAGTGTTGTAACACAAACCTGTTTGTTTTGAGTGGTAAAAAAATAAAAAAGAATACAGTACTTAATTAATATAATGCAGAGAAAAGGGACAGGACTGCCAGACTTAATCAAAGTGTGTGTGCTGACAATATAATTCTGTCCATTTTAAACATGCATTACAAATTGGTTGAATTATTCTGTATTTTGTACATTATGACTGGAGTTAATTTTTACTATTGGCCTTTCCTCCTCCTGTTACAGTTTTACACAAATGACAATATACAGTTTCTGGAAATGCCTTGTTGTTACTTATAAAAAAATCATAGCCTAATCATTTCCCAGACTTATATAATTATGGTGATGCTTAAATATAACATGTTAGAGAATCAGAGGCAGCTGCTGCTAGGCCTTGCAGTCTGGGATTAAAAAAAAAAGATTGCAAGTGCGATTACTTTATAAAATCTCTAACACCCGCGACTGTCGTTAGGGTATAAAAAAGAATCTTGCAGATATATAATGCACTGATTTCCTCCAACGAAGTCGATTGTCAGTTGGCAGATCATTGAACTAAATGTCTAATCAAGCAATCTAAACCAATCAGACTTCATGCATGGTATCAATATGCTTCCGAGACAGCTGCTTGGTCAGCATTAAACACATCAGATACATCTTTTCACTCACATGTAATGAGTTGAAACAATTTCTGATTAATGAAGTCTAATCCCTTCCTTTGGAGCCCCGGTAGGGGCAGCAGGGATCCTTGTCTTTTTGCAGATCGAATAAATATTGATCAGAAAGGAGAGTTTACAGCATCTACTCATCTGGCCTTTTTTGTTATTACTGTTGTAGTTTTGTTATATAGTATTCTCCTTTTCACTGATGTTGAATATCAGAATGCCTAACAATACCTTGTTCTTATGTATTTATCTAGCTATCTATTTGCCTGTTTCAAAAATAGGTGCTCTTAAACACATGGTTTTTATTCTCGCATGTAAATAATGCTGCATAGAAATGGCTCTGCAAGAACTGCCAGGAGCTGTTTAAAAAGAAACAAAGATATTTGTTCCAGAAATTGGCCTGAAAGGTGGGGTATCTATATGCATTTACATCATTGAAATTGACCCCTCCCTAGTAAAGAGATGCACATGCCATTTGATTTCATTGGCTCACAGGGGACCTATTTTACTGATCTAAATATGAGTGAAAATATTATAAAACTAGCACACTTCCAACATGCCTTGCCACGGTGAAGTAAAATATTACACTGCATGGGATTCATTTCAATTAGTCATTGAATTGCAAGCCTACTTGGTGGTCTCAGTATAAGTATATATTTAAATTAGTAGTACTGCATCCTCTGTAACACTTACTGCAAAAGCTGTAGTGTATATAAATACATGTATGCGTCTGTGCCATCCAGGGTTAAAGACGGTTCAGCATTTATAGGATTATTGCGACAATCTTGCAAATTGAAAGGAAATGAGCAACTTTGTTCTTTGTTGCTGAGCAGTCATTTTTTCCTATTAAAGAAAAATCAAATCTGCTGTAATACCGAAACTCAAGGATTAAGTGGAATGACTGGTGTTAAAGTACTGTTTAGCTACAGTACCACCACAAAAGCAAAGTGAGCTATTTAAAATGCATTGAGCGCTTCCAAATATACTGACAACCCATCTTTGTGCAGTGCTTGAATACGTGTTTTAGGGTTTTATTTTTAACAAGCTTTAAGAGCACAGAGCAGTCTGCTTTTAAGAAATTCTGCTCCCCTCCCAGCCTTTCCAATGTCTGCTCAGAGTGGAGCTATTTTTTGTGCTGTGTTGTTGCTTCACTGTCACAAGGAACAACTGTATAAAGACAAGAAATCCTCAAGGGATTTACAGTGTTGCTCTTTGGAGAGGGATTTAAAAGTCTTTTCAAAACAATTACTTATCAGACCTCAAGACAACTTGATCTGATCTGTTTTAAGCTAATTGCACCAAAGATTTGGGCCAAATTAACCACACGTCTATAACATGTAACATACATGGTTGAACATGGTTTTTGGGAGATATGGCAGTCTGGTATATTAGTACAGTAGATTTTGATACCATTTTAGAGACTGTTTAACATTGTTCTGACAAGCTCATTATGTACTAATTCATTCAGTAATAATCTCTACTTTTAAAAGGCTGGACTTTGGATGAGGGTTAGGATAAATGTTAGTATTATGGTTTACATTTTTTAATTGAATTACATTTTATTTAACATAAAATCTTTATTATAATCATAAAACTGGTTACGGTATGATAAAGCAAGGTCATTGCTTTTCATGTTTCTATCTGGAGTATTTTACAGTACTTCAAGTATGTCTGGTATTAGTTTTTCTTAGTGGATTCAAACTCACTACTGCCTGAATTTAATGGGGTGTTCTTCACGAGACACTGCATAATGACTTTACTCATGACTAAACCCTGGAGCCTAATGAGGAGTGATGTGTTCACACACAGCCCTAATCAGGGTGTGATGATACCAATCATTATTAACTACTGCCATCAAGAACAGTTTTGTGCCGTTTTCAATAGCTACCTTTGGCATGCTGTGGAAAAGCACAGTAATGTTACTAAATAAGCAATCAGTGTCAAATTGAACAAGACACAGAAATAATTTCAAAACATTATCATTATCATTATCTGGATCATTATCTGGGAATATTTTCTTTTTTTATGTTACAAAAGATTACACGCAAGGGAATTTAATATCAAAATATGTGAGATTTTTTTACATTTTTTAAAAAAAAAATCTCAAATGTGAATATGGTTGTTCCCATTACTCAGGGGAAGTAACGCTGCTGTGTGCGAGATAAAGACCCTTCATACACTCAGAACCAGTTCTACACATTACTGGTAGGCTTTGTTCTCTGAGTGGAATATATCATTGTTTGTTTACGGGCAATAAAAGTGATCCTATTGGCACTTGTTAATCAGCTGTGGTTTATACATTCATAATTTAGATAATTTGTTTATACATATAAAGTCACCACAGAATGAATGTAAACCTTAGTAGTTAGATCAAATGTAGAATATGGTGTATATTTGATAGACTATGTCCTGATATACTTAGGAAATTGAATATCTGGACTTTAGGAGGCAGGAGGGTGAAAGCTTTAGACATACTCAGCCAAAGTGGAAGGGGCACTCACCAAGCACCTTTGACCATTGTTTCATAGTCCAATTTCTGTGCTCTTGTGCATATTTCAGCCTTTCAGTCTTGTTCCCCTTTCTTAACAGAGGTATTCTTACAGCAACACATCCTTTAAGTCCTGATTTCAAGAGTGACCGTCGTACTGTTGATCTGATGGACAACGACACCTGTGCCTTCTGCCAGTTCTGTTGTCAATTCAACGCTTGTCTTCTTTCTATTCCTTAAGGTTATTATCTTCAAGTATTCCTCAGACTGGGTCTTCCAGTCATGGGTTTGTCAATTACAGATGATGTTTCTCTGTACTTGTTGATTATGCTTCGGATACCACACCTTGAAAATCAAGTGATGCGAGCCATTTCGCTCAATGTTTTTCCTTCTTTATGCAAGTCAAGGTTGTTATAATAGTAGAAAACACTAGTGGAGGCTTTGAGTAAATTGTTGATGCTCATAATGCATCAGAGTAGAAAAATGCAACATGTCTAAGATTTTTGCACAGCATTGTATATGTTATAAATGAATGCATGCATGATATAATAATTTAAAAAAATGACAAGACTTTAATGTGATCATTAATGAGTCTGCCACTGGTTCAGACGCGCCAGCTTTGATCTGCAGAGGGCTGCCCTGGGTGGGGCCTGGCAGAGATCTGTCAGAAGCCTCCCAAGGGTGATGTTTTGGGGCCTCTTGTTGAGTTAAAACGTCCTTTTAATGACTCCCCATGTCATCCTGGCACTGGGATGTCACACCAAAAGAAGAAATCAATGTTAGAGGGAATACAGGGTGGCAAGAAGTACAAATAGAAATAAAAAAACAGGTGTGACACAACAGCATGTCTGAAGGCTTTCTAATGGAGAAAGATAGACAGCTTGTATGTGCATTGTAAATATTATCCTAAATGTTCCAATAACATCCTAGTTTGCAGTTGGCAGACAGAGACAATTCCACACATTGCACGGTCAGAACAGCTGGCACCCCTTTCATTACAACAACTACTAAAAGCATCTCTCAGTGTTGTTTAACAGATGCTGGTTTCCGTTGCTTACACAAAACTGTGCTGAAGATACACACAGGCATGTCTAATATCCTGTATAAGGCTCCATTTCTTTTGGCTACAAATCTCAAGACAGCAAAACCAGAAGAGAAATTCATGAATTAGATAAGATCATATTTCATCTTAAAGATTTCTATTTAAGGTCAGTTTACCAGGTTTATTTTCTTAAATTTACAAGTTGCCTATTTTAAGTAAAATAAAAATAAAATAATACTTTTTATAAAATAAATTATGAATTTGTGCCATGCAGTAATGTGTATGTTTAAGTTTATTCCAAGAGTGATTTGAATTACAGCATGATGAGCTAGTGGACTGTGCATTGATGTTTGCTATTGCAGAAACTAACTACTCTGAGTTTGTCTGCTGTTGCGCTTCCTGAATGGAATAAAACATTGCGCTTCTCTTTGGAGCTTTTATTGGCCAAAGAAAGCTTAACATTATTAAAACAAACTATAGTTCAGGTTAGAAGTTTTCAAATAATTTATTTAAAAGAAAATGCTTGCTGTATGACATGATTCCTCCTTATGTATTTCTTTTGGATCTCTCTCTCTCTCTGTATATTGTGGCGGAGTGTCCCGCCCCTATGTATTATTATTTGTATTTTTGTTTTGCGGCGGGTAAAAGCGCCGCGTCTTTTTATATTTATATTTAAAAACCCCGTGAGGATGCATGACTGATCAGCTACTGATTATTTAACTAGCTGACAGTCATGCATCCTTACCAAACGCGTGCAGACTGTGGCCGAGGGGTAATAAGATAAACAGCTAGTTAACCCCTCGGCCAGAGTATAAGAACCGACAGCTGTCTGTGCTGCGGGGTTGAGTGTTGGATGCAGAGAGGAAGTACGGGGAGATAGAGAGGTACAAGAAAACAATTGCTAAAACGTGCTGGTTTAGCCAGCACGTCACTTACTTGTTTGTCTGTTTATTTGTTTGGCCAACGCGCCTTTTTGTTTTCTGTTTTGTTTAAATCTTTTGTTTTGTTTATTTTGATTAATAAAATTAACTGAACGCCGTTGCTTCAGTTTCGCCACCCATCCATTGTTGTGGTTTCAGTTACTTCCTGGTCCGTGACGTCACCGCTGCAAGCCAGCCTGCCACATATGGTGTCCTGCGTGGGACAAACAACGCCTCCAACAGCCGGACCAGGAATACAAAGGGCGTTTTTATTTTTTCGAAAAGTGTTTTTGTGTTTGAAAAAAAAAAAAAAAAATGGGAAGAAGCGGCCGAAGAAAGCAGCAACAGCAGCAGGTGGTGCATCAAGAGCAGCGCGGCCCGGTCACAGGTCCCGTCGCGTCTCTACTACGCCGGATGTTTGCCTTGCCTGTCTGGATGAGGAAGGGTGGTGCTTCCTGTGTGGCGAGGTAAGGTATCTTCCACTCAGCCAGAGCCATGCATGGCATAAGATGGAGGAGCCTGAGCGTCCGCGTCAGGGGAGAGGGCCCGCTGGCTAAGACGAAGTTCACTCTCCTCTGAGGGAATCTGGGGCTGGCTGGTGGAGCCTGGGAGGAATGCTGAAGAGGCCCTCCCGATGTGATCAACCTCCTGTGGGCCAGAGATGGAGAGCGATGGGAAGCCTGGGAAAAGCAACACTGCCCAGTGTCCCTCGCGGAGGTTGCGGACATGGTAATCCACTACCTGGCTGCAGATATGGCAGGGCTACCGCTATCTCCAGCTCCATCGGGAAAAGCCCAGCCGCTGCCATCTCCAGCGCCAGAGGGAGATGAGTCATCGCTGCCTTCTCCAGCGCAGAGGGAGAGGAGTCGCCGCTGCCTTCTCCAGCCAGAGGGAGAGGAGTCGCCGCTGCCTTCTCCAGCGCCAGAGGGAGAGGAGTCGCCGCTGCCTTCTCCAGCGCCAGAGGGAGAGGAGTCGCCGCTGCCTTCTCCAGCCAGAGGGAGAGGAGTCGCCGCTGCCTTCTCCAGCCAGAGGGAGAGGAGTCGCCGCTGCCTTCTCCAGCCAGAGGGAGAGGAGTCGCCGCTGCCTTCTCCAGCCAGAGGGAGAGGAGTCGCCGCTGCCTTCTCCAGCGCCAGAGGGAGAGGAGCCACTGCTGCCGTCTCCAGCGCAGAGGAGAGGAGCCATGCTGCCCCCAGCGCAGAGCAGCAGGAGCTGCCTCTGTCTCCACCACCACCAGGAGCAGAGCAGCAGGAGCTGCCTCTGTCTCCACCACCACCAGGAGCAGAGCAGCAGGAGCTGCCTCTGTCTCCACCACCGCCAGGAGCAGAGCAGCAGGAGCTGCTTCTGTCTCCACCACCGCCAGGTGCAGAGCAGCAAGAGCTGCCTCTGTCTCCGCCACCTCCACCAGCAGAGGGTGAATGCCTGCTGGTTCTGCCTCAACCGCCGTGGGAGGACTGCTTGCCCCTCCCACCTCCACCAGCAGAGGGTGAATGCCTGCTGGTTCCGCCTCAAGCGCCGTGGGAGGACTGCTTACCGCTCCCAGCTCCACCAGCAGAGGGTGAATTCCTGCTGGTTCCGCCTCAACCGCTGTGGGAGGATTGCTTGACCCTCCCACCTCCACCAGCAGAGGGTGAATACCTGCTGGTTCCGCCTCAACCGCCGTGGGAGAACAGCTTGCCGCTCCCAGCTCCACCAGCAGAGGGTGAATGCCTGCTGGTTCCGCCTCAACCGCCGTGGGAGGACTGCTTGCCGCTCCCAGCTCCACCAGCAGAGGGTGAATACCTGCTGGTTCCGCCTCAACCCCGTGGGAGGACTGCTTGCCCCTCCCACCTCCACCAGCAGAGGGTGAATACCTGCTGGTTCCATCTCCACCTCCACCAGCAGAGGGTGAATACCTGCTGGTTCCACATCCACCATCATGGGAAGAACTGCTCCTGCCCTGCCTCGCACCGCCTAAGGATGCCTGTTGCTTCAAGCACCTACCAAGGATGCCTGCCTCACTTCGCCCAAGGATGCCTGCCTCGCTTCGCCCAAGGATGCCTGCCTCACTTCGCCCAAGGATGCCTGCCTCGCCGCCCAAGAAGGCCTGTCTCGCATCGCCTGGGGCTGCCTGTTGCTCCGCATCGCCTGGGGCTGCCTGTTGCTCCAAGACGCCTGGGGCTGCCTGTTGCCCGCATCGCCTGGGGCTGCCTGTTGCTCCGCACGCCTGGAGAGCCACCAGTTATAGGGTACGAGGGAGAAGTGGAGCTCCCGCTGCCGCCTCCATGGCCAGGGGCTCCCCTCCCGAGTTAAGCCTCCGAGGGTCCGCTACTGCTGCTGCTGCCATCGCCTCCCGAGGGTCCTGTTTTGCTTGGGGTCGCTACCAGTCCTGCCATACGGCAGGAAATACTGTGGCTGGAGCCCCATGAACGGGAGCTGCCGGCCACGGAAAAGGGGGAGGTCAGGAGACCAGCTCCCCAGCCGCACTTTCGCGGCAGGAAATACTGTGGCTGGAGCCCCATGAAGGGCAGCTGCCAGCCATGAAGAAGGGGGAAGTCAGGAGACCAGCTCCCCGCAGCAATTTCGCTGCAGGAGAGAGGTGGCCGGAGCCCCACGGAGGGGAGCTGCCGGCCATGAAGAAGGGGGCAGGTCTGGAGACCACCCCCAAAATTTTTGGCCAAAGGAGCCGCCTGTGCGCTGGCCATTGGAACGCTACGGCTGTTTGGGTGGGAGGAGGACATCCCACCGTGGCCGCCACCTTTGGCCCGTTGCTGCCCCTGTTCCTGCGCCGGGACTGCTAGCCGGGACTTTAGGGAATATGGGGAGGTGGCCGAAAAGGCCATGTGTGCTGCGCACAGGGGGCATGTGTGGCGGAGTGTCCCGCCCTATGTATTATTATTTGTATTTTTGTTTGCGGCGGGTAAAAGCGCCGCCTTTTATATTTATATTTAAAACCCGTGAGGATGCATGACTGATCAGCTACTGATTATTTAACTAGCTGACAGTCATGCATCCTTACCAAACGCGATGCAGACTGTGGCCGAGGGTAATAAGATAAACAGCTAGTTAACCCCTCGGCCAGAGTATAAGAACCGACAGCTGTCTGTGCTGCGGTGTTGAGTGTTGGATGCAGAGAGGAAGTACGGGGAGATAGAGAGGTACAAGAAAACAATTGCTAAAGCGTGCTGGTTTAGCCAGCACGTCACTTACTTGTTTGTCTGTTTATTTGTTTGGCCAACGCCTTTTTGTTTTCTGTTTTGTTTAAATCTTTTGTTTTGTTTATTTTGATTAATAAAATTAACTGAACGCCGTATGCGTTCAGTTTAAGCCCGCCATCCATTGTTGTGGTTTCAGTTACTTCCTGGTCCGTGACGTCACCGCTGCAAGCCAGCCTGCCACATATATATATATATATATATATATATATATATATATATATATATATGTGTGTGTGTGTGTGTGTAATTTATATATGTGATGCCACTTATGATCCTTGTATGTTTACAGAAAAGTCAACTCACTCAGGACCAAAAAAAAACCCCAAATAAATAAAGGTGATGGGGAAATCCAATGCTGACCACAGATGTACTTTTGAGAGCAATATTCTATTCGTTCGCTGAAAGGGCATTAACATTAACTCTAATGGGTGTTGCTTTCTGACCTTTGATCCTGATGACAGCGCTGCTTCTCAGATTCTTTCAGCGCCACGACTTTAAGATCTAGGTGCTGATAGCCTATATACCTAGCGGAGGCACCGTCAGTGCCTTCTCTATGTGAAGATCCCTGGGATAATTCAAAGCAACAGTGTGCTCCCCACAGTTACTACAATGTTTGTCCATTGTATTGATCTATACAGATCCTTTTTTTAGACTGTCCCTAAAGAGGCCAACAGCAGTCTAGAACGCTTTAATGAACACCAAACTTTTTTTTAAATCCACCAAAACAGACTTAAACACAAAAACATTCCATTTAAAGCTTTGTAAAAGGGCCCAGTGGATCATATTCATAACACTTTAACTTGTATTTTTATAGAGGATTTGTTTTTTTCTACTTGTTTTCATATGTTTTAGGTTTATTCTTGTGTTTAAAACCAGCCACCTCCTCAACCCCAAAGACTGAGTTGCTGTTTTTATAAATACTAAAAGAAAAAGAAAAAAAATTCAATGACAATGACGTTTGGACTGGAAGTCTTATTCAAGGTCTTCAAAAATGCTTTTTGAAAGAGTGGTTTGAAATGCAATTAAATTAAGGCTTAGAAATTAAGTGGAATTTGGATTATGAGAAAGTAATTGTAACATAACTGGTTAATTGCTGCTGCAATTTAAAGGAAAACGTTGAGGAGCTCACTTGTGTCTGGTTCAGAGGGTGTTTTGGCATTAGTTACAAAGGGCTTGTCAGTCATTACTGAATACTTATTGATCTTGCTGTACAATTAACATCTGCCATTGTGTGTTAATTAAAATCCCATTTGGAATATTCAGGCTGTCTGTGCCCCTCTCCACTAATAAACAAAACAAAAAAAATGGGAAGATTGTAGTAACTTCTACCAACATCAATTGAGAGATGGACACGTTCCCTATACAGAACCATAGCAAAAATAACACGTTGGTCCAAAAGTTATGCAGGAATAAAAGAGTTACTGATAAAGCATATGTACACAACAGCTGAAAAAACCTTTTGGGTTTAAAATCCCAGATTGTTGCATCAGTTAATCAGTTATACATTTTAGCTCCACGTCTGTAATAATAAAGTACTGTGCATAAGAGGTTGGAAGCTGCATTGAGTGATGGAAGCCCAGCAGTGGGGCTGTGGAGAGAGGAGCAGCCTCTTGTAGTGCACTGTCTCAAGGTTCATACAATCCTGTTGAGATGAATGCTCACAAAAAACCCTCAATGAAATCCTTGTGAGCTGCCAGGCTGCGTGAATGAGAGTCTGAAGGGCAATCAGGAAGTCAGATGATTACAGTCCCCTGGCCTTGATTGCTTGGCAGATGGATAGTCAGGCAAATAATGAGAAATGAGAAAACAGGAGTAGATGATCGGATTTCGTCCATAGCCGCCTATTTAACGGAAGTTGCTATTCATAAGCGATAATTGAGATGCGTCATTAAGCCCCAACGATTTTCGTCTATGAAGGCATGTTTTAAACGAATTGAGATAAAGCTTAACGATTACCTCATTAGTTTTTTATCGGTCCTGAGCGTCAACCTGTTATTCATAAGCGACAGCAAAAACTTGGGAGTTATTGAACGCTGGATGCGATGGAGTCTAAACTAACGACAGCATCAAAATGCCATTGTCCAAAAAGTTACCTGACCGTATTTAACAAATCCTCACGTATTATTACATACTTTAAATGCATGTGAAGTGAAGTGCGATCCCCGTGCCTAAATACGATTATACATTTTAAACACTTGTGCTCATTACCCGCATTATATCCCGTGTACCAACTACAATACACCAACATTAACACACACAGCATAACACAAAAATACACACAGGGACGGGGCACATTGCCACAGCAAAGGAACATTAACAATTATTAAGGCAATTTCAATAACTTGATTCTCCAGCATATAAACCGCGTATCATACAGGCACGCTGTTAATAACACGATGGGTGCTGCTGTCGGTAGATTCCACGTGTTTATGCTCCCAACAGCTAACGACGGAACTGAGCGAATGTTTATCGAGCTGATGAAGTCAAAATCAAAAGGAGACGGATTTCGGTCGTGAACGAATATATACCCATTCATAAATTGCTTAGCGACAGTTGCCGGTCTGCACAGATCATCTTCTAAATAAACAAATAATCATCTTATGAATATCAACATGGACGACTTTCGTTAGTGTTAAACACAATTTGATTACCTAGGACAGTCGGCAAGTACTTTTATGAATAGACCCTATGGTTCCTTGAAAAAGGTAATGCATCCATCCCAAACTGTTGGGAATCTGGCTAGCAACAATTAACTCGGTGTGCGCTTATATGTACAAATTTGTTAATGCAATAATACTGCTTTATAAAACGAGTGCAGCTACGTCTATGTTAGAGGTGAGGTAATATCTACTGCATAGGAAGGACTGAGATGTAGCTGTTTTAATCTTAACAATTGTTTAGGCCTCCTTCAAGCTGCAAACCCTCTGCAACCTACAGAAAGCTTAAATTTCCAAATGTTATTGAACTGTACTAGTGGACCTGCGTAACTGCTGCACACATTCTCTTATTACTGTGTATTTATATAGTAGTTACTTACACATAATTACAATGTTGTTATGCACAGTTACAATGTACTTAGTGTGCAGATCTTTTTGCACGATATATGTAAGTACACAATTGTATCAGAAAAAGGGTTCGGGTTGGGTTTATTATTAGTTTATTATTATTATTATTAGTTTATTTAGCTCACACCTTTATCCAAGGAGACTTACAGAGACTAGGGTGCGTGAACTATGCATCAGCTGCAGAGTCACTTACAATAACGTCTCACTCGAAAGACAGAGCACAAGGAGGTTAAGTGACTTGCTCAGGGTCACACAATGAGTCAGTAGCTGAGGTGGGATTTGAACCGGGGACCTCCTGGTTACAAGCCCTTTTCTTTAACCACTGGACCACACAGCCTCCTGTTTAGAGTTAGGTTTAGGTTGATAATAAAATACTCATGTCTGGCACAGACAATTAACACTCTGTTGTAATGTTTAGAGACAGTCTGCAAAAACATTTATCTAGAATACAAACGGTTAACTCCCTGCTGTAATTGTTGGAGACTGTCTGTTCCTAACCATAAATGTAACCCATTGCCTCTTTTGGCACATACACCTAGGTTGTTTCTACTTGACAGAATACTGTAATCTTTCGTATACTCACCAAGTCAACGTGGCCTCAGAAAAGGGATTTCCCTTAGATGTCCAGTTGTCCTGCCCGAAGGTGCTTTTCTTCAGTTTGTAAAAGTAAAAAGTACATTTTATTGCAAAGAACAATTGAACACAGGAACAGTGATGGCATACAGGGGTCAGTGGTGGTATTGTGAGTTCTCATCAGTGTAGATGTTATTTACTTCTGAGCTGAGCAGAGCTGAGCTTTCATGGCATCAGAGATGTTGTTTTTTTTCTGAGCCAGCATGGCACAGAGATGTTAGTTTCTGAGCTGCCGTCAGTGTAGATTTTCAGAGCTAAAAAATTACAGCACAGATAGACAGCTTGATTACGTAATTTCCTTGACAAATTTGGTCTTATTTCCCTAGCATGATGCATGGTGTGAGACAAAGCACATTGAAAGTTAACACTTGCATTTCTTCTTCACTTTATCAATGTCAGCAGAAACCCAGATAACAAGAACTTCCATTTAAGAACAATGATATGAGTTTTGCCCAATTCTAACAGGCAGCATAGGGCATCACAAGGCCGACCAATAAGGCTGGTGATTGCAAACGTCTGATGTGCACCAGGTATGTGCCGCTTAATTACCCTGTGTAAAGTACAATTTATTAACCCTGTGTTGATCAGAGCTTACATTACACACAGGAAAATCACACAATGTTTACAGACAGTTTCAATGATTTCTCT
This sequence comes from Acipenser oxyrinchus oxyrinchus, assembly GCA_030684275.1. Lineage (NCBI taxonomy): Eukaryota > Metazoa > Chordata > Actinopteri > Acipenseriformes > Acipenseridae > Acipenser > Acipenser oxyrinchus. The sequence continues at coordinate 3,615,303 of CM060262.1, forward strand.
TTCTTAAATCAGAAGCATAAGTAACGGGTTGTATAAAGAAAAGGAATAAAGGCTGAATAAACAGTAAGAGCTTGTGCCATTTAACTAGAAAAATGTGTACACTGCTCCACACAAGGTGCATGGTTATCAGAAAAAGCCTACGTGTTCTAATAGCGTGTTGTTATGCATTCTGTAACACTTACCTAAAGTTATAGCATGTCACTTTTAACAAAATTAAGTGGTTTTAGAACCAGTTTTAATTGGTTTGATTATGGTTTGTACACAGGCTCAAAACAGCTTAGTAAGCAGAAACAAAGATTTTATCATCCCTCTGAGGTCACAGCTGCACTCTGAGTTATGAAAAACCAGTCACTCCAACATGGGTGTATTTCAGGCCACAGCCCAAGCTAAAAAGCTACAAAGTCAGTGAAGTAAGAGTTTTAAAATCCTTACATAATCCCCCCTTTGAACCCTGGCCACAGCCACAAATGCCAAGGGCTCAAACATGCTTACCTGGGTAGCGTGACGGGTCTGTCTTAGGTTGTCGGATCTTTAAATATCCGATCGCACTGGTCATGGGGAGCTTCCATCACCTACATTCTACCCACAGTAATTACCTTCTTAGATAGCCAATATTCTTACCCTTCTGTTTAATCTGACACTTTTGGTAACAGAACATAACGAGAGTGGCCATCAGTGTAGAACTGACAGACATGCTCCTTCCCTAAATATCCTCAATGTCAGGTAGATGTCATCCTCTCCAATTATTTCTATTTTAAGTGGAATCCAAATTATTTCCTGATTTTCCAGAAACATTGTGTGTTTTATCCTTGGTTGAGGACATAATATTAAATATTAGTTTGCAACTACTAGATGGTACCCATAAATGTATTCAAAATGTTTTGCATCTAAATCCAACTCACTGAAATCAAGGCTTTCCTGTCTTTGAACTAAAATAAAAAAAAAAAATAAATAATAAAATCCTCATCTCTTTCCTTTTTTGGCACGATGCCCAGAACACATAAAAAATGAAAGTAAAAAAGAAAAGTTACAAGTGTTTAAAAGGAAATTATTCAAAAGTTCATGTTTCTCATACAGAAATAAAGGTACTCCCTACTCTTGCTGCAGTTACTAACAGCATGTAATTTAACAGATCAACTACAATACCTTATGGCTCTAAGTCATGATCTATTATAGAAATAGAGTCTGGTAATAAAAAAGAAAGTGGGTGGGTGTGCCAAGAGTGAGAGAAACAAGTTTAGATGCTGCAAGGTTGTGGTGTGTGTAGGATGAGACAGAAGCACCACACTCACCCATAGGCGGAGAGAGAGATAGATCGAGTCTGAGCCCATTCCTCCTCCGATTTAAAAAATGCAGACACTATTTGTTGTGTCTGCAGCTCGGCTATATATATATATATATATATATATATATATATATATATATATATATATATATATATATATACACATATATAGCCGAGCTGCAGACAAAAGTGTGCTGCTGCTTTTCTATGGCAGCACCAAAAATCAATCTCTTAAATCCCTTTTCTCTCTTTGAATTGTTTTGCTTTACTTGTCAAGTCAACAGTCCTGTTGCATTTTTTTTCAAAAGCAAAAAATGAAAAATATATGTTTCAAAATTTACCAAATTTAACCATTAAAATAATCACATTTGCAATATAAAAGTCCTGCTTATATTACTGTTCAAATTAGTAATACCAATTTGTAATTTAAAGCTTACTACCAATTCATGCAATCAAAACAAAATAAAACCATGTTTGGCTTCACTTATAATCATTACAGAATTACCAGTACACTTCAATAACACATTTACGTTTTCCTTAAATTGTTTTTAACAGAATTACATTTAAACAAATTATACTCTAAATTTTCATAGTGTAATGTGTACTCTCCTCCTCTGAAGGAAAGCCATAATTACTTCAATACAGACAAGGTAACGATTAATAGAGAAAACAATGTGGCACTCAAAAATGCATGCAGCATCCCTTTTTGCTGCTTTCCACAGTGTCCTTTTAACTAAAATAATATACTCTCTATTTTTTATGTAATCTGTACTCCGAATATATATTCATGATTCAAAGGTGTGTTTTAAATTCACCTGTCTCTTAAAAACATAAAACTCACACACAAACAAACACTTAATATTCATTCACAAAAATATTTTTAATAAAATCTTTCCGGGCTTACTTACATCTTAGTTTGTTGCAGATAAACATTTTTCTTTCTCTCTTGCTGTAAAAAGTTTGCCATGAACATAGTGACTTAAGCAAAGAGTTGCCGCTTCACATCCTCTTTCTTTTAACTGTTTGATCATACTCTCATCCGCAGGCACACCCTTATTGTGTCCTGTTTTGATATTCAAACATCTCTGTGTCAGACAATCATATGCTCCCTGCACTTTATCAAGCTCTTTTACCAACTATTCTACTTGTTTTTCCAAATTTTCAGTAATCTTATCTTTTTTTACTTGTGCTGCTCTCAATTGCAATTGCGTTGCTGCATTTAAAGCAGTCTCTTGCTCATTTTTCTTAATAATTTCACCGAAGTCCTTGTACTGACTCTCAAGTGTAATTTTCCGTTCCTTCAAATCCTTTGTATTCTTCCTGCACATTTCTGACTTGCCTTCAAGCCATACAACACAAAAGCTCATTTCTATTTTTTTATTCATCATACACGTATCATTCTCAAATAATTCTGCCACCTGTTTCTGAGGTTCAACTTCTCGATCTAATCCCTCCAGCATGCACACATCAACTGTTTCACTGTGTTTGTCAATATATTCCTTCACAAAGTTCTCCATATTTTCGGTCATATGTGTAAGTCCAATTTTAATACTTTAAGAGTGGCTGCTAACTCTCAGTAGCCAATCCTGACTATAATGCACCTCTTTTACACTTTTGATTCGGTTTTGCGTTTTCCTATGTACCATTCAATTATGGTCCTAAGAAAACAGAATACGTATAATTTGCGTGGTTGGGGAATTAAAATGGGGAGATGTCTCCTTTGTACACGTATTTTTAAACATGTATTTGTTCTTTTATTAAGTGTTTTTATCCTGAAGCTTTAGGAGTCAATTAGCTCCTTATTCATCCACGTTGTTGTGATTGTGTTAGTCAAAAGGCTTCTATCCAAACACCACTTATGATGTAATGCAATAGCTAGAACGAGATTCATTGACATGCAGTTTTAAGTTTTAAGTGTTTTATTCTGAACCTTATCCAGTTGTCTGGATATTCTAAACAAAAACCTTATATTCAATTAGTTGTTCTGTCATATATAAAGAAAAACTTGTTTACTTTATGTTTATCACAACGGGGTGTTCAATCCGGTAATAAAATACTCATGTGAACAGTTCTAATACAGTAGATGCTGAAATACCCCTGTAAAACACTACCTTTGGTGATTATTTTATTACAAATGACTTTGCAAAAACACTGTAATCTTTCATATAGTCACCATAATAAAATAGCCTTGTCTGGTACAGACAGTTAACTCTCTGCTGTAATGTTTAGAGACGGTCTGTTCCTAACCATAAATGTAACCCATTTCCTCTTTTGGCACATACATCTAGGTTGTTTCTACTTGACAGAATACTGTAATCTTTCGTATACTCACCATGTCAACGTGGCCTCAGAAAAGGGATTTTCTTTAGATGTCCAGTTGTCCTGCCCAAATGTGCTTTTCTTCAGTTTGTAAAAGTAAAAAGTACATTTTATTGCAAAGAACAATTGAACATAGGAACAGCGATGGCATACAGGTGTCAGTGGTGGTATTGTGAGCTCTCATCAGTGTAGATGTTATTTACTTCTGAGCTGAGCAGAGCTGAGCTTTCATGGCATCAGAGATGTTGGCTTTTTTCTGAGCCAGCATGGCACAGAGATGTTACTTTCAGAGCTGCCACCAGTGTAGATTTTCTGAGCAAAAATATTACAGCACAGATATACAGCTAGCTTACATAATTTCCTTGACCAAATTTGGTCTTATTCCCCTAGCATGATGCATGGTGTGAAACACAGCACATTGAAAGTTAACATTTGCATTTCTTCTTCACTTTACCAATGTCAGCAGAAACCCAGATAGCAAGAACTTCTATTTAAGAACAATGATATAAGTTTTGCTCAATTCTCACAGGCAGCATAGAGGCCGACCGATAAGGCTGGTGATTGCAAACTGCTGATGTGCACCAGTTTTGTACCGCTTAATTACCCTGTGTAAAGTACAATTTATTAACCCTGCATTGATCAGAGCTTACATTACACACAGGAAAATCACACAATATTTACAGACAGTTTTAATGATTTCTCATTTCATCATTTAAATCGGAAGCATAAGTAAAGGGTTGTATAAAGAAAAGGAACAAAGGTTGATGAAACAATAAGAACTTATGGCATTTAACTGGAGCAATGTGTACACTGCCCCACACAAGGTGCATGGTTATCAGAAAAAGCCTACGTGTTCTAATAGCGTGTTGTTATGCATTCTGTGACACTTACCTAAAGTTATAGCATGTCACTTTTAACAAAAGTAAGTGGTTTTAGAACCAGTTTTAATTGGTTTAATTATGGTTCGTGCATAGGCTCAAAACAGCTTATTAAGCAGAAACAAAGTTTTATCATCCCTCCGAGGTCACAACTGCACTCTGAGTTATGAAAAGCCAGTCACTCCAACATGGGTGTATTTCAGGCCAGGTGCCAAGCTAAAGAGCTACAAAGTCAGTGAAGTAAGAGTCTTAAAATCCTTACATAATCCCCCCTTTGAACCCTGGCCACAGCCGCAAATGCCAAGGGCTCAAACATGCTTACCTGGGTAGCGTGACGGGTCTGTCTTAGGTTGTCGGATCTTTAAATATCCGATCGTACCCGTCATGGGAGCTTCCATCACCTACATTCTACCCACAGTAATTACCTTCTTAGATAGCCAATATTCTTACCCTTCTGTTTAATCTGACACTTTTGGTAACAGAACATAACGAGAGTGGCCATCAGTGTAGAACTGACAGACATGCTCCTTCCCTAAATATCCTCAATGTCAGGTAGATGTCATCCTCTCCAATTATTTCTATTTTAAGTGGAATCCAAATTATTTCCTGATTTTCCAGAAACATTGTGTGTTTTATCCTTGGTTGAGGACATAATATTAAATATTAGTTTGCAACCACTAGATGGTACCCATAAATGTATTCAAAATGTTTTGCATCTAAATCCAACTCACTGAAATCAAGGCTTTCCTGTCTTTGAAATAAAATAAAAAAAATAAAATAAAAATAAACTCCTCATCTCTTTCCTTTTTTGGCAAGATGCCCAGAACACATAAAAAATGAAAGTAAAAAAGAAAAGTTTCAAGTGTTTAAAAGGAAATTATTCAAAAGTTCATGTTTCTCATACAGAAATAAAGGTACTCCCTACTCTTGCTGCAGTTACTAACAGCATGTAATTTAACAGATCAACTACAATACCGTATGGCTCTAAGTCATGATCTATTATATATACATATATAGCCGAGCTGCAGACACAAGTGTGCTGCTGCTTTTCTATGGCAGCACCAAAAATCAATCTCTTAAATCCCTTTTCTCTCTTTGAATTGTTTTGCTTTACTCGTCAAGTCAACAGTCCTGTTGCATTTTTTTTTCAAAAGCAAAAAAATGAAAAAATATATGTTTCAAATTTTCTTTAATGATAGCCAAATTTAACCATTGAAATAATCACATTTGCAATATAAAAGTCCTGCTTATATTACTGTTCAAATTAGTAATACCAATTTGTAATTTAAAGCTTACTACCAATTCATGCAATCAAAACAAAATAAAACCACGTCTGGCTTCACTTATAATCATTATAGAATTACCAGTACACTTCAATAACACATTTACGCAAATTATAAGCCATAATTACTTCAATACAGACAGGGTAACGGTTAATAGAGAAAACATTGTGGCACTCAAAAATGCATGCAGCATCCCTTTTTGCTGCTTTCCACAGTGTCAAGTGCAAGTACATTTTTAATACTTTCAGCACAGCTGCTAACTCTCAGTAGCCAATGCACCTCTTTTACACTTTTGATTCGGTTTTGCATTTTCCTATATACCGTTCAATTATGGTCCTAAGAAAACAGAATGCGTATAATTTGCATAGTTGGCGAATTCAATTTCACACAAAATTAAGTGGTTTTAGAACCAGTTTTAATTGGTTTAATTATAGTTCATGCATAGGCTCAAAACAGCTTATTAAGCAGAAACAAAGGTTTTATCATCCCTCCGAGGTCACAGCTGCACTCTGAGTTATGAAAAGCCAGTCACTCCTACATGGGTGTATTTCAGGCCACGTGCCAAGCTAAAGAGCTACAAAGTCAGGGAAGCAAGAGTTTTAAAATCCTTACAACCCGTATGTAGCAAAGTGGAATCAGCAAGTAGCTGCCAAGTTTGGATTAGTGCTTAAAAATGGCGTAAGATTAGTAAATAAAAGTACACAGTTTCATTGTTTTATTTTGCTGTGTGATCATACAGAATGTCAAACATTTCCTTGGAGTTCAATTTACTAATCATCATGTTTGTCAAAATTGTACTTGGCTGTATGAAAACATTAAGTAATGCCACACAATACCAGTATGCTTCATGCTAGTCATTTGCATTTTTAAGGCTACTTCCCTGATTTACTTTTCTACCATAAAATGACATAAAATATTCTGCACATGGTTTACAGACTTGAGAGGGAAATCACATATACTTATATATTCTTCAGGTGAAATTTGCAATTGGAAATTTGTGTGTATGCGCACATGCATACATAAGTGTGAACATGTGTATGTGCGTATACAATTATGTGCTCTTGTGTCTTAGAGTGTCAGCAGGGAATGTTATGGTGGATTACCTCTCAATGTAGACGAGCATTGAAGGGCTGTCAGAATCCACCTCCTATGGCATCTCAGGCACTCTAAATCTAATAAATGTTCATCACAATTCAGTTCTTTTATTTCCCAAGTCAAGCTGAAAAGGCATCTCAGTGGGTTTTTCTCTGCATATGTGTGTGTATGTGTATGTATATGTATATGTGTGTTTATTTTATATATACATACATACATACATACATACATACATACATACATACATGCATACATGCATACATGCATGCATACATACATACATATATATATAAAATAAATATTTTTCAATGTATTACAAAACATTCTACGAAGTTTCTCCATAAATCTGCATCGTGAGGTGAATATTCTGCTGGTTCTTTGAGGTAACGGAGGGCATAATGATACTCATATATATATTTCATAAAAGATAAAAATGTAATTATAAGTGTTGTCATCTCAAAATTGTTAGTAACAAACAATCTTGCCGAAGGTCAGTGCATGCTGCAATTGTGCTATAAGAAAGGTTTTGCATTAATCTAGCTCTGTCACTCCAACAGCGTGTGTAAAACTCAACCTCTTGATGAATTCCATCAGGGAAACTAATTTCAGTCCTGAAGTAAATTGATGCTGAAAGTGCCTTCTTTTTGTAGCCTGATTGAGCTACAGCTGCTGAAAGATGACACAGAATGAATAAAACAAGTTGTTTTCCTTGTTTTCCTGGATATAATCAAAAGCATATTGGAGTCTGGGGAAAGAAACAAATACGAAACGAAGGGCATTGCACTTGGATTCCAGATGAACCAAACAAGAAAAGAGCTGAAATCACTGGACTGAAATTATAATTCTAACCCTCACATCTCATCCACTTTAGGCTTAATTTCATTTGCTGACTGGTGGGCAGGAAGCTCAGACAAAAGAACTGCACTTGTATTCTTCTGTTGAACTTGCAGAAGTGCTGTGCTGTCATCTCAGAGACAGGCATGCCTTTTACAAACTGACCAAACTACCAGACACATTTGTATAATATAGTTGAATTTAACATCTACTGAGGCTTTATAGATCTACCGACTTTGAATGTTGTGTAGCCAAGCATAACATCTATTAGCTGATGTGTAGCAAAGTCCTTATGACTTCAAAGAGGGCAATGGTGAGCATACCCCCACATGAAAATCCAAACTGACTGTGCGCTGGTGTTTAAACTTTGCCAGCCCGGATTATACTTTGCTAGGTTGGATTTCCAAAGCTATTGATAACATCTTGGCCCCTGCTGATTCGTCACTTTTCCTTTACAAGGTTTCAACTTTTATTTCATTTTAACTATCAATGTGGGGCCAAGCTGTTTGGGAAAACATAAAGGGAAGAGAATGCTTTGTGCTGTGCGTGATGCTGGACAAAGTCCACAAAGCAACAGGGATATTCCCTCAGAATCATCGCCGACAACACCATTATGCAGCTTCATAATAAACTCGCGCTTTGTGGGATTTAAGCTATCACTGTGGGGCGAAGCGCTGTCAAGAACCATGACATTCTTTCCTAATGAACTTTGATTGTGTACCATAACATGTCCGTCCAAGTGAAATAGACTTTTCACATATGCATGTTATTTGCTGCTCTACGGTGAAATGTGTATGGACATTTATATGCTGTTTAACAGCCCAGAAGGCCCTCGATAGGATTATTTATTGGCATAAATAATTAGACAGAAGACCTGTCAATGTTGGGTATTTTTTGTTTTTTTTCCAAAATGTTTTTTTGGTGCCTTCAAAAGATATGGGAAAACTGAGAACTACTTTCTGAAAAGTCTTATAAGATATGAAACGGATAAAATAAAGACAAAAAAAATAAAAACATTTTACCTCAAAGGGATTAAAAGTCATAGAAACTCATTAAGTTATGTGCTTCAAAAAAAAGGGGATTTCTTGAAATCTTATAAAAACTATTGTATTTCACAAGACAGAGACCTTGCTGTGGGCTCAATTAAATATTACTTATTCATGTCCTGACTTGTATTACATTTTAAAGACATATAGGGCTAGACTTACTAAGCTTTGCACATCTGTTTCGAAAAGGTTTCAAAAATTGAAATAAATCATTCTTGCTGTCAATGTCAGGACTCTGCATGCCACTACAGTAAATTATACCTCCATTGATAATAGTTGGACTCAATTTAATATACTCTCATGAGACAAGCGAAGGAACACCAAGAAGACCTGACAATGACAACTAAAGAGCTTTAAAAACGAAACAGACATTAATGTATAATCAAATAGTAATAATGGAATCGTGAATGTACAGTATAGTACTATTGTATTGAAGATGTGGTTTGAAGGGCTTGACTCTGGTACTGTACATACCAGGTATAAAGTATACAATTATTAGATGACGAGGAATGTTTTACACAGGGTAGTTCAAATCAGGTCACCTGGTTGCCAAATGCGACATTCAATTTTAATATGGCCAGCAGATTTTACCATAAAGTCGCCACGTTGTCAACTAGGGATACAACAGAACTTTGGTTCTGTAATAAAGGCTTTCTGCGTAACTGTCAGAATCTGCACCGCCCTGTTGATCTCGCAGAGCCAATCCTTTCGTGGAATTATCCCCCTTTTTGTTTCCATAGTAACGCTCACCAGCCAGGAAGAACAGCGGAACTTATCATTCCGTATTCATTCTGCGATGTCTGCAGTTCGGAAGAAACGGATATTGCCAACTTAAAGAAAATTTGAGCAACTAAAAAACTTTAAAAGCAAGAAGATTCCCCTCACCCCAACAACAACAAGTTGTAAAAGTAGTGTTGAGGTGTCTGTGCTGCCTTACGGCACAGACAGCAGGATTTAAAATAACTGCACAGCTTTAAAAAAAACAAAAAAACTCTCTGTGTCTCCCTGACTCGCTCGGTTGATCAGCCTTAGATGGTATAATATCTTACTTAAACTAAATAAAATGTCAAAGAAACTGAAGCAACAGTCAAATCTATATGCATTTGGATTTGGAAAATGCACATCTGGCCAACTTCATGAAAATGAGAATGTAACTGAAGATGACTAGGAGGAGCTCACAGAGTGTTAGTATTTTAGCCAGCTTGTCTATGACAGTAACTGAAAAATAAAGAAATGTGTTCACTGGAATTTTGATATAGTTATAAAAAAAACATTACATGAAAACAAAGCATGTAAAAGTAATGTGTGTGCAACATATACATGTCTCCTCATATTGTCCCCATTTGAAAATGTTGGCCACCATAAAAGTTCACTTGGCCACCAGGCTTTGAAAACTAGTGGCCAAATGACCACCAGCATACAAAGTGAGTTGTCCCACCCTGGTTTTACATAATAGAGAGAAATATGACGCCAGAATTGGAATGAACCCTTATTAAATAGCTCTGCATTACTGTTGCTTTTTGACATGAAAGAATAATTTATAATAGCATGAATACTTTTATTTATTTATTTTGGTTTCAACTACGATGAAATGTAATTCTTTTTGAAAGAAATCTCATCCATGAAGCAGAGCCAAACAAATGCTATATATCCCATGTCACGATCGCCTGGCTTCAGGGCAATACATTATTTTCACAATGTGTTACAGCTTTTTTCCCCACAGGAAGGAGAGGGATGAATGCTGGTTGCCTCTTGCGTGCCACACTGGAGTTGGCTGCATTTTCAGGGGCTGGGATTCCTCATTTTGTTTTACAGTTACAATGTCAGCTAATCACTCGTGTTGGATGAAGATTAAGTCAGTTCAGCATCCAACTGTTTAGTATTCGGTCTCCTAATTTTGAGCTATACATTTTTTCTTTTCAGGGTGACTCTAGTCTCATGAAAGGTGTATGAGCAGCCCTTCTTTAATTTAGAATATGTAACTATTCGATAACACTTTACATTAAGTGTCGCTAATTATTGTGTATTTACATACAGTATTAGTTACTTAGTAAATACATGTTACACAATTACAATGTTAAACCAGACAATATAATACCAATATTAACTAAGAAACATTATTAGCAAAAATAAATACATTAAAAATAGGAGGATGTGGTCCAGTGGTTAAAGAAAAGGGCTTGTAACCAGGAGGTCTTTGGTTCAAATCCTGGCTCACTCACTGTGTGACCCTGAGCAAGTCACTTAACCTCCTTGTGCTCCGTCTTTCGGGTGAGACGTTATTGTAAGTGACTCTGCAGCTGATGCATGGTTCACACAACCTAGTCTCTGTAAGTCACCTTGGATAAAGGCAACTGCTAAATAAGCAAATAATAATAATATTTTAAAAAAACCTGGAACCGTAGCTAAAAAAAAATTGCAAACGGATTGACAAATGTAGAGGAGGATGCACTACGTTGCTGTATCCAAAACACAGGAACATGGTTTAAGTTTGTAATTCACGATAGCTCATATTACTTACTAATGTTATCACACTGAGGTTTCTGTCTACTTAGAATTTAACTTTTCATTTTAAATTTAAACCGTAAACATAAAACAGCAAAATGACCTTTGTGCCTTGTGCAAATAAATATAGACATCAATAACAGCTAACATGTTCCAAAAACTCACTCTTGGTCACATTTTACTAAACATTTTTAAGCTAATAAATAAACAATTACCATAACTAACTATTGTATTCATGATAGTAAAGCTGAGTTCTTACCTGTAAACAGGAACACGTTTAAAGTTTGCAACTCATTGTTTGGAGCTTGGTTTTTATTTACATTATTGTCGATACACTGCGGTTTGAGGTTCAAGCTACATCTGCATTTTTTAAGTGGATGGAAGCTGAAAATACTTTTTAAAAACACCCTTTCTTATACCAATACAGTACTAGCATCAGTTTAATAACCAAACTGTATTTATCTTAAGTATTTCAGTTGTGGGAAAACCTCAATGTTTCTAGAAATATATGTCAAGGGCAATTCTCATCCTTCTCATTAAATCTGCATGATGCCACACTCACTCCAGCGCTCACCGCTGCCTCAGGGGCCGGTTGTACTAAAGGGATCTAATCCTGGATCCAGGCTCCGATCTCAGCAGAGCTTCAGTGCCCTTTGTCATGGCTTCAGAAGCAACTGAATAATATAGCTATTTGCCACACTCATCACTCATGACAACATTGTGGCAACAATTTATTGTTTTGAATGATTGCCGCAGGAATGTCTTTGGATCTTTTAATTAGACATAGAAGGGATGCAATGTTTGTAACATATTTTATTATTTCAGCAAGAATAATCTTCATGCATGCCCCAGCTACAGAAACTTGTTTTTCAGCCTGTAATAAGGATGCAGCTTGACTGCAGTGAAATGACTCTCTGACCAATTTATTAGGACCTGTGCCTATTATCGGGTTGGGCCATCAAATATATTCTACTGTCTTCCCCATAGCAATTTGCTCAAAGGAGATCTCTATGCCCTACCGCCCATGTGCTTTGAAAGAATTAGAGACTAGACCCCTTGTTCCAAAACAGTGCTTGAAATGCGGAAAGTTTTTCACTGAAGCGCAGGCACTGCTTATTAATCTTCATTTCACAGTTTCATTTTAATGTGCTTTTATCAGATCTATCAAAATTAGCAGGCACTGCAGACCGAGCCTGCTTCGTGCCAAATTTATATTCTGATTAAACATACCATGAAATTCAATAAAGGGTTTATTGGTAGTTTAGTGTTTTGACAGGACTTTGGAAAATATTTGATAACAAAGTTATGATTACCATTGACCTTAGATTGAAAAATTAAGCAGAACTGACTTAGATTAGTACAGTTAATACAATGTTTACGGTTTAGCACTTCTGCTACAGTACAAACGCAGGTAGTTTATTGGATTAATTGGGAATATGCCTAGTTAATTTAGTGCTAGATATTCAAGCAAACAATTACAATAGTAATGGGAGGGGTATCAAACTTAACTGCCTCTAGAAATAACATAGTATGTTGTATGCGGCTTTTATTCAAGGGGCTCCTGAGTGGCGCATCCAGTAAAAGCGCTCCGCGTGGAGTGCAGGATGCGCCCTATAGCCTGGAGATTGCAGGTTTGAATCACTGCTGACCGTGACCAGGGGTTCCTAGGGGGCGGCGCCGTCCGGGTAGGGAGGGCTTAGGTCGGCAGGGGAATCCACGGTTCACCGCGCACCAGTGACCCCTGTGGCCGATAGGACGCCTGTGGTTCTGCAGTGGAGCCATCAGATCTGTATTGTCCTCCGGCACTCTAGGTCTGATGGCCTTGCTGTGGATCTGCAGTGTGAAAAATGACGGATTGGCAGGAGTTCGTTTCAGAGGACGCATGACTACATTTTTAAAAAAATAAAGAAAAATAAAAGAAAATAATGTCAGTTTTCTTTTACTTTGTATACAGCATGGGCTTGCATCTGTAGATGCTCCTTATGAAAAAAACAGGAACAGTTTACAAGCTGCAGTTCAAGCCCAATTCGTGTGTGCAAGGCCAAGCAGTTCACTTAAACATTTTGTTTTATATACACTGTTAAGGATCCCAGCAGATTTTACATAAAGCTATTTTTTATTAAGGCCAGCTTTCCTGTCAGAAGTTATCGGATCACTGTCACCAGATTGACGCTTTTGGCCTGCCTGGTTACATTCAGAAAATTCCACATTTTTCCACTAAAGGTGCTTGTCTCGCTAAACTAAAGGGCTAGAAACCAAGGCAGGGGCATTAAGAGTGCTGGAGGCAGGTGCCCTGTCCAATCTGACCTTGCTGCATTATCTAACATGCTTCAATTTAACATCTTTACAGTGTTCACAAACTACACCTTACTAAACGATTTCCCCATTTTACTGACTGTAGGTTTTCCAGTCATTTTTCTAATATTAATTTACTCATTCACCCTTTTCCTCGTTCAGATAAAATCACTTTTCTGGAAGTACAATATGTAGTAGAAGTCCCAGACCTCCAGGGGAATATTAATGTACCAAGACGTACAGCTGCTGTCTTATGCATTGAGTACTGTGAACATTTCTTATTATTATGGGCCTCTGTGTCTGCTGACTTGCCTTGAAAAAGGTGGCCATGTATTGAATTGGTCTTATTTGAGAATCAACTGGGAAATGTGTTGATAACAAATAGGCAATGCCAAGCTGGATTTAATATAGTTCTATCATTTGTGGGAAAACATCCTCAAAAGCATTTTAATTGGTGGAAGAACTTGCTCGGATTGGATCCCTATTTGGCTGAATATCATGCTTTTAGCTCTAACTGAGTTGTTTGGAATTTCATGCTGAAGTCTTGGATGAAGCTTCAATTAAATTAAAGAAATATCCGCAGAGGAAGGATGACCTTTTCAGGCAGTTTTCTTCTGGGATCATACATTTAAAAACAAAACAAAAACAGGTCTGTGGTTTTGTTTCATGTTAGCGGGGAATGATGACAGTGTCAGGAAAGATGTTGCTAATAGCTTGCTGGTTTTGGTTTATTTCATTTCGTTTTATTTATCTAACCTTGAGGAACCCTTGAGGCGCGAGTCCCATTTCAAAGGTGTTCTGTAGCCGCTGTGACATGTCCATTACAAGCTGCACGAAGAACACGCAATTTAAAACACATACAGATACAGCTAACAAAACATAAGTTACAATATAAATAAACCAAAATCCCAGTCTTCCGTTCTATGGGATAAACACAGAGAACCTGCTTGTATGATCAAAGACATTTGGAAATGTTGTGAAGTTTATGAATCACATTGAATCATGAACCCTGCATTTTTAATGTTCTTAATTTATTGATCAGTATGTTCACCACTGTGTTGTCAGAAAGTAATAATAGCCAATACAAAGCCATAACTGCTTTCAGAGGTTCTCAGCACAACCAATGATGATCACATCATTATCGGTTACTGCTACTCTGCATATTAGGGTTAGGGTTGTGGTGATGGTTTGTGTTAGATTATGAAACAGTGCCCTATTTAAAAAAACTTTAAGGACTGTTTTTTGCAACCCTCAGGAGTGTGTACTATATCAGTGGACATTTCAGCAATGTAGCCTTTACCAGTTTTGTACCATTTTTAAACTTTTCAGTGTTTATGGTCTCCTGTGAAATAAATGAATGAAGGATTGGCGCTGTGAAAACTCTCAAGGCTGCTATTAAGAGTTTTTTCCATGTTCATGCCTGTGCTTTTCTAACCTTTGCAGCTCTCAGATTTGCCTCTACCTGCACGTGTAAATCCATGTTAAAGACTGTCTTTTCTAAGGGCTAGTACTCTGTGTATTTGTACTGTAATAAAATACATTCCAACATGTTCCCTTGAATTGCCCATTGGGAATACTTGAGATGCTTCTGCAAAAATCAATACAGCTGCAATCTTTTGTAGTCTGCATTTTGACATTGCCAGTTTTCTCTTGCTCTTCAAAGGCTAGTTAACTTTGCGATGAATAAAGCTGTCACTTGCAATTCCCAGTTTCGATTCTGAGCCATTCACCGTAAATGCTTGCATCACTGCCACTTTTCAGCACTCTGCATCAATAAAGGCTGTGATTGGCCTCTGGAAATAGCAGTGGTGACTGATGGGTTTCCTTGATTAGTTTTCCCCAAATGGCAGCACTGACAGATAGCTCCACTTGATTGGTCGGTTCTAATTGATATACTGGATGATGAATCTGCAAAGTGCCCATCTTGTTTAGTTAGATTTGTTTTGTTGTTTACCTGTTATGTACAGCACTAATTAAATGCCCTGAAATAATCGATAGCCTGGGGATGAATTGTGGTGACATAACTCCTTTTGCCTGGTATTATTTATACATTTAGTTAAAGACCTAACATGCATCTTTTACAAAAATAAGTTAAATGCCTTTGCAACCCATTCCGCTTCGTCAGAATCAATGTAATTAAGAGATAAGCTGACCAACCATAATGTAAAACCATCCATGGAAAAATAAGATATGGAATATGTCTGGTAAACCCAACTGTAGTAGCAGTTCTAGGTTTAGCAGTGCTGCCTAACTGCTTCCTATCACACTGAGAACTCCCCTTTCAGAAATGTTTGTGTTTCCTATACATTAACACACATACTCATGAAAGCTGGATAGAAGTAGCTTATGTGCATTTATATATAAATATAAATGAAAAAATATTTTAGATAATTATACCAACTTTTCCTGTGTATGCATGTATTTTATTAATGCATAATGTTTTTGCAGCACAACTTCTCGAACTCCTTGGAGTTCATACAAATAATTTTATTATATATATATATATATATATATATATATATATATATATATATATATATATATATATATATATATATATATATTGTAGCAAGGCAAGGAGGGGGTTACAATCCTCACTCACGTTTGTTATATATATATATATATATATATATATATATATATATATATATATATATATATATATATATATATATATTTATATATATATATATATGTATAATTATGATTGTAGCATCCCGGCCAAGCCTGGTCTGCACCCTTTAAATATGAACCAGACACATTTCTGTATATATATATATATATATATACACACACACACACACACATTCAATGTATATATTGAAATTACTTGGGTTGCTTGTCACCATTTAAAGTAAGTTTCAGTCCTGTGAAACCTGTTAGATAGGATAATGACCACTCTGCTAGGAAACTGATTGGCTGTAATGATAAATCAGGTTTAGAATGTATTTTATTGAATATACATTGTATTAAAAATGTTATTCTTATATGGATAACCCCCCTGTGTAATGTCTGTTTTTAGTTTGGTTTAACTCTCACCCTGGAAAAAAAAAAACAGAACAATGGGAAACACACAGTCACAGGTAACATGCAGGCTGACTCTAAACAGGCTGTGAAGAATATAATTTTACTTTGTCTTAATCTCAATGATTAACCCTTCTGGTTTTACTGTTCCCACACCCACTTTCTTCAGAATTGTAAACAGGTGGCTTTGTTACAGTTATTGCTGCTGGTACCTGGGAATACTCCTTACCTTATCCTCGGGCTAATTCAGTTGGCCGTTTTCCAAGGGAGTTTAATCAGCAAGCATTTCTATTGGTGTTGAGCTATGCATTTTGTAACAAACAAAACGGCAGAACTCTACTTGACTGAACTTGGCAATTCCGTTCAGGCTGTTTTGAAAACTTTTAATTACAGTATTCGTAAATGCTAGGGTTACAAAAATACATTATTTTAAAGCCTTTGAAAGCATGAAACACGTCCCTGTCTTTCACAGAGCCTTGTTTTCACAGCATTCTTAATAAAACACATACTGTATGTTTATTAGGCATACGTGTATTTGGTTATTAACATAAAGGAGCATGACATAATCTGGTACTCCACTTGGCTGCAACCAAAGGAAACATTATTTTGCTTTATATTGCAGTAAGTCAATATTTTAAGAAGCCACATCTTCTTGGAGTTTTACAACGCGATATAAAACTCTGGCTGAGATCCAGATACAAATGTTTTGTTTCCCTGAGCCAGATAAGGAGAAATCACAGGATTAACTAAATATTGAACTTCAGCAAATAAACACATTGCGTGCAGTCTGATTTGTCGAATTCATGCTATTGACGGAAGTGTGGTTTTTGCAAAACAACGCAAGAAAAGTGAAAGAACAGAATGCAATGATTTACCCATGTACAGTACTATATTGTAAATAGATTTTTGTTTTGTTTTTCAGAATAAAGTTAGTGTGCCTTTATTATTGATATAAATATGTAAATAAACTGTAATATTAATAACATCTTTAATTTTAGTTCTTGATAGGGATGAGTTGTCTTTGTCATTACAGCTGTAATTTGTCATTGACTTTCCTGTACAGCTTTACATAAAGTGTACAATATTAGCAGGTGTGGTTTATTTGCATAGTAATTACCAACCCTATGTGGCAGTACTGTGTTGTTATTATTAGTTGTTTATTTAGCAGATGCCTTTATCCAAGGCAACATACAGAGGCTAGGGTGTGTGAACTATGCATCAGCTGCAGAGTCACTTACAACAACATCTCATCCGAAAGACAGAGCACAAGGAGGTTAAGTGACTTGCTCAGGGTCACATAGTGAGTGAGCCAGGATTTGAACCGGGGACCTCCTGGTTACAAGCCCTTTTCTTTAACCACCAGACCACATAGCCTCCTGCAACTACACTGCCATTAGAGGTACTTAATGTAGAGTGTCTCCAATCAATTTTGAATTGATTGGTTTCTAATTTGCTGGAAAACTTTAAATTATTCACATTTTCTTTATTTACCAAAGACTCCTGAAAGCTGAATGTCTAAAGTGAGGTGCTTTGAAACTTCAGGACGCAGTTCTGTTTTTTGGGAGTCTTTTGAGAAGTGGGTAAAAAAAGTCCTGATAATTAGTGACCTAAGCCGAAACAGAAGCAGAGGATCATATGAAACATTAATTTACTAAATATAGATGTTATGAAGTATCCCTTTAAAGTCTCAAAACAATCTGTTAATACTTGACATCGAACTAAAAACTTTGCAAGCTGTTTGTTGTGATTTATTTCAAAAGCTGAGAGCTAGTAAAAATAATGGATCCCATGCCCCCTCTTGTAACTGCTCCCTACACCTGGGCTCTGAATGGCTTTACTGCAATAAGTTTATGAAATCATTAGTCATAGCCTTGCTATTGCAGTATCATTGACCATATTCCCAGCCCCAGTGCTGAAGTTAATTTCTCATCTATCAATAATGGGCTGCTCAACTTGCCTCTGTGCAATTTGACTAATTTAAAAGGCTTATCCTTGCTGTCATCTTACTGTTTGAAGTATTATACCCTAAACTGTGAACTAAGAGCCTGGGCATTATGCTATATAACAGATGTGAAAATAGTAAGTGTTTGTATTATTTGGATTATCCTGTAAACCACTATTGAAGTCTTCTTATCTACTGGAAAGGTTTTACCATAGACCTGTATTTTATTTTCTTTTGCTACAAGAAAGAATATAAAACAAGAGCACTTGCTAGAAACACAGTTGTAAAATGGACACACTGAAGTTATTTTTTTTGTTTTGTTTTAGTGGATTTTATAAGAATTTGTATGAATAGAAATTAAAAAAAAAAAAAAAACTAGCAGTCTCATAAGTATTAAACTTTATCAAATCCATCAATACACTTGAAAAAAACAAACATTCTTTAAATATCTCATGAGTTAAAAGCTTTGTGAAAACAGTATTTAACATAAACTGTTCACACCAGCTTTCTTAAAAATGCATGGCTTTCATTTTATTCTAACTTCATTCCAAATACATTCATCAGAAAGTGTCACAACCTACCAAAGTTCTGACTGTGTCAAAACATTCCCTAAAGTATGCATATTTATATATATATATATATATATATATATATATATATATATATATATATATATATATATATATATATATCAAGCTTTTGCAAAAAGCACATATACACAAGTACCAATGCTTCTGGAAATAAAGAACCATAGTAAGCACTGTAATCTAATACATCGTAGACCTACATTCTGCACCAGGAGTTTATAAATTCCATTAAAAACATTTGGAGCTAGTTAGTTAACTTTACCTTTATCTGAAACCTGAGATTCCTTTCATTTTATGTGGCACAGAAATGTGGAGTGTATTTTTGTATCATAAAGAAATTTGATCAATGATGCTTGTTTTTGTTTTTATTTATCTATTAATTTTGTACTACAGCGAAGGTTTACATTAAAAATGGTTTTTGGAATTGATTTCTAATGCTTTTATTACCTCAATATGTATACTTCACATTCATTTAGACAGCATAAGGGAAAGGCTTTTTAATTGTTTCATGATTTCATTGATTTCTTTTAGACTGTGGCCTTCTCCACACTGAGCGTCCAGCAATGCTACACAGCTGACCATGAGGCTGGAAGGTGGTCCCGGCAGTCTCCCCCTTCCGAACAGTCAAGCCAACAGCATGACATACAGATATGGCAATTCATGAATTATAATGATCCTGGATGTTTTAGCTGACTAGTGCAAGGAAATCACAAAATGGAACAAATCAAATGCAAAAGCACAAAGGATAAAGGAGAACCAACAGTAGGCTCTCATTGATAAAACTTTTATTATGTGTTCAAGGTAGCCATCAAAGTGTTAAAGAGTACGTAGCAGGCTTCCGAAAAAAATATAGTGTTACACGTCCCCACGTGTTGCTACAACTGTGTAAATAACGGGCCTGTCAAATCTGTTTCAGAGCTGTTTTCAAAATGGCAGCTCTAGTGCACTGATAGTGTAAGGATTATTGCCCACAACAGGTAATACAGCAATAACGGTCCATGCTGTGGTATGGAACAGAAAAGCCAAAGCATTTGTTGCTAATTTAAAAAAAAAAAAAAAAAATGACATTGCTCTTCCTGCAGTGATTTAGAGGGCAGATCAAAAACATTCTGTTTTTACCATTCTGAATTAGATTTTGCTGTGACATGCTTTGCCAATGCTTTATACTTATATTATGTCTTTGCCACGGTTTAGTACACTTCCCTCTGCTTTGTCAATCTTGCCTATGCCTCTCCATTCTTTTATCTTGGTATACCACAGGAAAGGTACCCCACAATATGCTATGTTTTTGTATGAGTTATGACGGAAAAGGTTGCTTTTCTCTTATATGAGACTTTCCGTGTTTTTGTATGAGTTATGATCACAGACAAATACTTTCATTTTTGCAGTGTTGCAGAAAGCTATCAAAGAACCGCTTCAATAAAAGCGAATTTAAAAGACGAATAAATCTATTGGCCCATGACATTTAAAACTCTTGTCGTGGCCCCAACATCAAATGAGTTCCAGGACCATAACAATAAAATAGGCATCAGAACAGCACTATACTTTTATTGAGACTCTTTAAAGTGCTGGCACATATGTGAGCTTTAAACACTGTAACTATGCAAACCTCAGGATAACAACAATGATAAACTCGCAGATTATGTTATTAACACTTCTGAGACACCGGTCACAACCCACAGCTTTGGCAACATCAAAACGTTCCAGTGTTATGAACGAGATGGGTTTTGTGGTTTTATCTTACCATAATTGTACCGGTGTAGCAAGAATTAATTTGCATTGGGCCGTTGAAACCACAAGACATTTTTGCCTTTTCCTCTGATTGGTCGGGTGCTCTCACATCACACACCAACACCATCAACCATAGCTGGTTGATGGTACAGTAACATGTGTACATTGATTGGTCTGCTTTTGTTGCTTCTTGTCTGCTTTAAGGATATTTTTTTTGGCAGGCTGTATCGTTACAGATGAGCCTTATTCTAAAAGAAACAAAAAAACATTCCAATATATTGAGAATTTCCAAAAGTTATTAGCATTCCTCTTTATTGAATGTTGCTTATTTTGATTATACAGAGGCTACAGCCACCCCTATTTTGCTCTTACCTAAAAACAAACATTCATTAATCCCCCCTCCCCTTTGCAGTAGCATCTCCCTCCAATCTGTGTTTCCTATCCTCTGACCTTGGTTGAACTCTGCCATCTGTTGAAGGTTTGATTGCAGCTCCAAGGTGCTGGATTCTGGGTCACAATGTAATTAAACAATATTGAGCTGTTGTCTTTGAATTAATGTATTTAAAATAGTACACTAATATCAGTTCATAATATTAACAATTAAGTACATATCTGCACTTAATAAAAAGCAGTTTGGAGTTAATTTACTATTTGTCTCCAAATAAAGTGTATTTATATGCTACATTCATTGCTGGGGGTAAATTGCTTTGCAGTGACAGCCTGCTTTGCCTGTTTTTATGTGTTGGTACTTTTCAGTGAACCACTGTTTTGTTTAACATGCTTGTTGAGTTCAGTTTTCTCTTTAACTGTCATTCGTGAACTTGCACTTTATTAAATTTGCCACAATGTTTCAGTTAAATCAAAGCTTAATATTATATAATGCTAATATTTTGCATTTATAGTACTAGTTGCATAGATAATTAGGATAAAAAAGCAGTCAGCCACAAAGTACTGTATTATATAGAGTAGATATTACAAAATGTGACAGGGCCTTAACTGCTAATTGCAATTGGTATTAAAAACATAATTACATTTTAGTCTCTTGCTGTTGACAGACTTCATTTATGTTCAGAGGTTTTCAATTTTTATAAGCCTCCCAAAATAAGTAAAATAATTAATCAAAAGCAAACACAGAAGACACAGAGAGTTTCCAAAAAACAAAACAAAAATAACATTAAATATAAATAAGTAAGCCTTGCTGGCTCAAACAGCAGGTCAGTTCACTAGAAAAGGTTTTACAACACCCTGGATGAGTGCCGGAATCTCCTACCAGCTGAATCAGGAGCCCTTGCTTTTATACACCTGGTACAGTTCAGTTTTTGAGTGACAGCTGGTGGTGTCACTGTAGTACTGGGAATGAGCAATAGGTGACACTGTATTCAGAGTGAGCCATCACCTTTAGCGTTCCATGGGGGAGGGGTGGTTAGTGTCACATTCTGTGCTGACGTTTAAGAACACATTATTTATTATTATTATTTTGTTTATTTAGCAGACGCCTTTATCCAAGGCAACTTACAGAGACTAGGGTGTGTGAACTATGCATCAGCTGCAGAGTCACTTACAATTACGTCTCACGCGAAAGACGGAGCACAAGGAGGTTAAGTGACTTGCTCACAATGACTCAGTGGCTGAGGTGGGATTTGAACTGGGGACCTCCTGGTTACGAGCCCTTTTCTTTAACCACTGAACCACACAGCCTCCTGCCCATATTTTAAGGGGTAAATGATTTACAACTAGTAAAAAGGAAAAATAGTGGCTTTTTATTACATACATACTCTACGTTGAATACATGCTCTAAATGAGTGAAAGATTTATTCTGTTATTTTAGCGGTATATTATGTTGATATACTTAAGTTTGCTAGTATAAAAAATACAGTGTTTGTACCACATGTATTTATTTAGAAGAAGAATAGAAGAAGATTTTCTTAATCCCTTGTGCTACTAAGTTGTAGCCCTTTCAATGAGCACTCATTTGGACAAGCAGATGCAGCAGTGCTTAATGTTCCACTGCACTTTGGTTGAAATGCAATGTATTGAACGACTCCAGTGAGTGTGGCATTCCACAGCACTCATTCAGACATTTAATACAGGACCCTAATGCATGCAGCTTGGCAGCCGTGTTATGATAATCACATTTATAAAATAATATAAAGTTTAAAGCATATTGATGTACTTGAGAAATGTTTCCACAGTAAAAGCAAACAAAGACTTCTGCCTCAGACAAATTGTGATTGATGTGTCAGCTAGTGATTTAATAATGGACTGAAATTTAAATCAAAGGACCAGCGATTTGTTTGATTTGATCCCTGCAGTTTATAACAATGTGAAAAGCCACTACATGGTAAACCATAGTAAAATATAGTATATCATAGTTGTACTAAGTTATGAAAAGTAGCCATTTTCATCCATGTATGTAATTATTTTTATTATTATATATCTCTGTATTGCTTGAGCTGATGAGTTACTTAAATAATGTTTTTGGAAGAATATAAAAAAAATGGACCTTGTGACATTCCAATTTTTCTTATATCTTGTACAAGGCATCTTGTGATTGACAGGAGTTTAAGCCTGATGGAATGCCAGAACCATCGTCATTCTGTTAAAAGAAAAACAATCAGAGTTTGGGAGGTGCTTCCTTGCAAACCAGCTCATGTCACAGTTGGGGGACTGTGGAGTCATCATAGGAGCTTTATTGCATGGTTAGGAAATCAAATCCTTTAAGCATAAGCCCATTCGTAGAGGGATTTAAATCCGTGGGCTGGTACTGTGGTTTAAAGGGATGCCTGTTATGTATCCTTGGAGACAGAAGAATTTTCAATTAGAGGACACTCTGAGAGGTGGAGATCATGAGGAGGGCCTGTGAAAACATTATGAAAGCTTGATATCCCTGCAGACTTGAAATTGCAAAAGGGAAAGGCTGTGGAATCAGAGTATTAGGGGCATGATACTCAAGTAAGACATAGCAGTATAAACCTGTCATAATGAACTCTGCCGGAGGACCGAGTTCAGTGATATAAAATCATGTCTGCCTGCTCAACAAATGTAGCCGAGATCATTTGGCGGATTGGTCTCCAAACCTTGGAAATGAGAACCTAACGGACTACAGTAGTAGACCAGAACCAGGACAAGCAAGGTTTCTTCGGGTTATTTGGTTTTTATGGGAATTGGTCCCATTTGTTCAGTTCTTGCACATAGGTGAGTATAAAATAAGTGTACTTTTAAAATAACAGCAAAGCAAAATAGCACTCAAACTAACAATAAAACACCAGTTTTTTCACTAGCCCTCTGCTCCCCTCCAGTGTTTAGTGGGAAGTGCCTTCCCTCCCATTTGGGGGGGCAGGAACTGTCGGCTTTTATACACATGATAGTCACATGACTGAGAGGGCCCAAACAGAAAAGTAGTGTTTTATTTTTTTTTAAAATAAAACACCATTACAGTATGTTAACAATTGTGGACACCATACCCTTTGTTTTCACAAATAAATAAATGGAATGAAGTTGATGGAATAAACATGCACATTTATCATGAACCGTCAGATATGAAAGTGAGTGAAAAATAAGTACCAGCATAAAATATAAGTTATTTACACAACAAAATACCAAACTAAACATTGCATAAGAGGGGTTTTCATTCCACCACTGCTACATGTGTTCAGCAATTTATGGCAAATTGCATTTGTGCCAATTTAAATGTTTGTTCCTTCTAAATGTGTAGCTACTTTTCAAAATGTTTGAGTAGGGAACACTCAAGGTTAATATAACTTAGTGTGCTGTCCTTCATTCATCATTTAACACAAACAGCATGCATTCCTTAGCCAAGCACACTGTGTTAGTTTTTCAGGATTACAGTCAAGGATATTGATCCTAGAGTAGAATATATATATATATATATATATATATATATATATATATATATATATATATATATATAACATCAGCAGCAAAAAAAAATAATTCTTCAATTAAAATGTTATGATTTTTGCATCAAAGCTGAGATTTTGAGATATTGACCAGGCAGAGGCAATTAAATTACTTTCCATCAGGCTAAGATAAACACAAGAAGAATAAAACCGGTTTAGCATGTCCTTCTCGTGATCCAGATTTTTTTTCTTTTTTTCAATCTAAAACAATATTTGTAGACTTGCAGTCTGTATTCTTAAAAAACAGAGAAAATTGGGCTGAATATAATGATCTTGACCTGGGGCCAGTGTTGAAATCCAGACAGCATGTGTATAAATAGACAAGGCCGTGCAAACGCTCAAGAAACCATCAGCAAACAGGGATTCTGCTGTTTTGGTACCTGCTGTCAATTATGTTTTGTATCTAAGAAAGACATTTCTCACAGATAGAAAGATCAATCAGAAAAGTAAGGTAAGAATGAATAACATTTCAGCAGGTGAGCTCAGGAAGAACAGCAGAAAGGTGCTTCAAAAAGTTCAAGGAATCACTTTCATGAGAGCTGGGCACATATGATAGACAGAATGGAAAGAATGGCCTACACTGGGAAGTGCTGCTCCGTACCTCCGTTACTAGCCAGACTATGCATGTGACTTCCATCAGTGTCCAAATCTAAAGGAAGTCCTTATTTACAAAGGTTCTCAAGTCAAGAAGATCTGTCATCAGGGTTTTGGAACTGAACCTGCCAGCAAGCATAGGCTCGGGTGAAAGGACAGGTTCATGGTTTGACAAGTTCACTGAGGAAAAGGGGGATCGCTGTGTGTTAACTCTCAAATAATATAAAAATTGTCTCCAAAACGAAATGGGTTATTTAGAGCCAGGTAAGAAAGTTCTTGCTTTAATATTATGTTAAGAAAATGACTCTCATTATAGAAAAAAAACAAATAAGAAAATATTTACCATTTAGTTTTGTCACATATATTGTAGTGAAATCCCATAAGCAACTTGACCACATTTATAGTCTCAAGATCTGAGCTGAAAATAAAAGGGTAACAGACAATGAGACTCCTGGGAGCTTTGTGTGAAGAACTATAATGTTCAAAGAAGAAGGTTGATTACAGATAAATAAAAAAAACAAAAAATGAGACACTACTACTATCATAATCATGACAAAGAATATATTGTATTGAACTCACATTTCAAATCATTCTCACAGAGCTCATAAGATGAATTGCTCATTGAAGACATGACAGCCCCCAACTGAGGTGATCAAACTTATTGTTTCAGTTCAGGCCAAAATCAATCCCGGCTCACCTTTTAAACTTGAATTCTAAAAAATCTTTCACTCTAAAGTTGAGAATCCCAGTGTGGTCCTGTCTGCATACTTAAATGTACCATTAAACCAGTGTTGGAACGAATATTTTACATTTTTACTGCATAGCTGACTTTGTGTTAATATTTTCTCATACAGTATGTCTGTCTATCAAGTACTAGGGAAGCATTCCTTTCAACAACAATTCTATTTACATGTTTAAATCACTGCTTTAATTTAATTGATTTTCTTGTTTATGTTGAATTTAGCAAACTCATCAAGTAGACTGCACCTGTCTCATAACCTACGTCTCTACATCTTAGCCCCAGGAGATCCAACTTAGACAAGAACGAGTAAACATGATCTCAAGAGTCATTGGCTTGGTGTTCACACGTTTGTAGGCTCATGCTGACTGACACCAGGTCATATTTCTCTCTAATGCTAGAGTGTTATGGCCAGTCCAGTGGTCAACTTCATGAATAACTCTTGTCTTCAGTGTGAAAGGAGCATGACATATGTACCTTCTTTGAGCTTCGCCGTATCTAGTATCTCTACAAGTTAAGTGTCAGAAAGCGTTTGGAAATGCATTGATAGAACACACGTTGGGCTAGATTCTCAAGGCTCTTACCTTGGATTGAAATATAGTGTTTATTTGATATTAGGAGCCGTTTCTGAATATACTTGATCTAAGTTGATTCTTTCCAGAGGCTCGATAGTGGGACGGGTAATGGAGTAACCCCACTGGAATTTTCTTTTTTTTTATCACAAGAGGTACAGAATTCATAGGATTTACAGGAAATGTCTTTCCGAGGTGAATCGTTGAAGCGTGTCTTGTTTAATGCAGAAATCAAATTTCTGAAATGCTCTCCTTCTCTTCAAGATGATCAGTGGAGCTACCTATGGCGCCGCTACTCTTTTTTTTTCTTAATCAAGATTGATTTACATATTGTCCAGACGCAGACCAGCCTGTCTCGGTGTAATCGTTCCAGATGTACTTCTAAACTGCTACAAACCTCATGGCCAGAGATGGAACGTAGAAACTCACAATCCAATTTCACCAAACAACTCAGCAGTTGATTGATTTGTCTTTTAAGCCCCCCAAGGTAGATTGGATATTTTGTCAGAAGGATAGCCAAAAATATAAGTTCCAAAAGCAGTTGCCAACCCCCAAGACGTAGGGGAGAGTTGAGCATGTGAATTCTGGACCATGTGCATTATTAACATCTACAGTTTTAGTGCCAATGTATTTCAGAACAGTACTCTCAGATCCTACACTCTCTGTGACACATTCCTATTACTTGTCATAACCATTTAAAAAAAGTGTACTTTTAAAATAAAATAATATAACCTGTTTCATAGAGGGCGGCACAGTGGCATAGTGGTTCACGCTGCTGCCTCACAGTTCCAGGGTCCTAGGTTCGAATCCGGCCTAGGGTACTGTCTGTGTGGAGTTTGCATGTTCTCCCCGTGTTCACGTGGGTTTTCTCCGGGTACTCCGGTTTCCTCCCACAGTCCAAAGACATGCTGTCCAGGTTGATTGGTCACTCTAAATTGCCCTCTGTGTGAGTGTGTATGTGGTGCCCTGCGATGGACTGGCGTCCTGAACAGGGTGTAGTCTCGCCTTGTGCCCTGTGTATTCTGGGTTAGGCTCCGGCTCACCGTGATCCTGTAAAGGAGTGAGCGGTTAATCATAATGGATGGATGGATGTTTCATAGAGCTGTGTGTGTGTGTGTGGTGTGGTGTGTTGTGTTGTGTTTGTTTAGGACTACTGTACATCAATGTAACGATTGTGAGTACATGTACTTGTACCATTTGTAAAGGGTTTGTCAAAACCGACATGCATTGTAACAGGGGTTAAAAAACCAGAAGGCTATGAGCATTGGACCAAAAGCCAAGTGAAGCCATGACCTGGTGTAGACACTTGTTAAAGGATCCATGCTTTCTGTTTGTTTGCTTTATGGCTGTTTTTGTAGGTTGTCTTCTTTAGTGAGGAAATAGCAAGCAGATATACCTTTGACCCCTGCTCTCAGAGAGCCCAGGCCACAGTCTGACATGTGGTCATCTCATTTAGGGAAGGAGCCAAACTGTTTTCTTTAACTGGCCATGCAATCTCCTACAGCTGAAACAGATTAGTTGCAAATTCTCTTCATAAAACTCTGCAGGCTTATAGGGTAGATAGAAATTTAGGGAGAAAGAGAGACCAATAAAAATGTCAGGTAAGTAATTGACATACTGTACTGAATATATATGTACACCTATCATTGTGTCAAATAAATCCTGCTCTACAGAAACACCTTGAAAGTCAGTAGAATGGATGCTGTAGGCATGGTCAAGACAATCATGAGCCAGGTGATCTGGGATTCAGTCCCTGCTCCAAGGAGGCACAAGTTTCTCTCAGGCGGACAATGTGAAGGATGTGTGCTTCCCTCTGGAAACTTCTCCCATGTCGTGCTGTTTCAGTCAATATGTGCATGGATTACATTCTATCTTGACCCGATAAAGTGACACCTTTTGCATGTTTTAGTCGAACAGCCAATCCGATAGCATGCAAAGCTCACATTCCAATGTTTATATAATCATATAAGTATGGGTTTGATGTGGTCTGAGAACCTACTTCACAGTAAATCAGGTGATCCTGGCTGTATGGCATTGCGCAAGTCACTTGAACTTGTTTGTTTATTTAGCAGACGCCTTTATCCAAGGCGACGTACAGAGACTAGGGTGTGTGAACTATGCATCAGCTGCAGAGACACTTACAACTACGTCTCACCCGAAAGACGGAGCACAAGGAGGTTAAGTGACTTGCTCAGGGTCACACAATGAGTCAGATTTGAACCGGGACCTCCGGTTACAAGCCCTTTTCTTTAACCACTGGACCACACAGCCTCACAGCCTCCTCAATTTGTCCTTCAGTACCTCAGGTATGAAGGTACAAATCAAGAACCTCAATGGAAAAACAAAGGGATTCTGCAGTGAAGCTCAATTGTTACCATTCTGAATGGTGTATTAGCAGAGTTGCACTTGAATGGATCAAATCCCAGATCTCTATGGCAGCTTGGAATCTTTATGTGCTTATGGGTGCAGTCTCTATAATTACTACATTTCTTAAAGAAGTGCCTTTTTGAAGCTACAACCATGATCAATTTATTTGTGGTTCTTCAGTCTCCCAATCTTCTAATACTACCCAGAAGTGTTGTGTAGTGGACCATGGTCCCCCTAAATGAAATGAGCTTGTAATCAGAAAACAAGAATCTCTAGCATTACTTTAAACCATTGAACTATCATGTCTATTCAACTCATCTGCAGTTAACACATTTGAACTATCATGTTTATTCAACTCATCTGCAGTTAACACATTTGTGTTCCATTCCACACTCAATCAACGCTAACATTACTGTACCTCATGATGAATAAGCACAAAGTGTGACCATTAGAGTTTTGGATGTGTGCTCGTAAGTATATGTGACTTAACATAATCACTGTTGGTTTTCCTGTTTATATTGGCAGAAGCCGCTATGTAAGAATGGCTGGCGGGATGGAGCACATGAAATACAATTACGTGATCCTGAATTTCTGAAGGCGATTTGTTTTACATTTGAAGAGTGCCAGCTGCAATTTCTATTTGAGACTCACTTTTTTGCCCCTCAATTTGTCCCAAGGATTCTGAACAATTGCAAAACTTTGCAAAATGTGTTATGCAGTAAAAGGCTACACCACAAGCAAGCATCTTAGCCATAATGCAAAAGAGCTGGGCTCTTCTGCATTCATGGTTTTGGAGCTTTTAACCTCATCTCACCGACAGGGGACAGGACAGAATCTGTAACAGCCGTGTATCACACAACACTCCTGTTACATTACGAAGGCAAAATTGTTTCCCGAAGTCGGCTGATTTTTTTGGAAACAAGATAGTAATTTGAAGCTCTGGTGATTTTTACTGCAGGAAAGGTCAGCATCCTAAGCTGTGAGACCTTCACTGCACACTCTGTGAAAAGCAATCTAAATAATCAGGATATTTCTGGTCTAATCTGCTATGGTGTCTTAGGGAAGTCGTTTGCTGTGTCTCGATGTGATCCAGCTGTGTCACCACTGGATGGGTTGTTGTATTTCCATGCAAACTACATCCTTGAACCCCAAAGATTTTTTTTTTTTTGTTGACAGTTCATCATATTTTGAACAATCAGCTGGTACATATTACATCTTGCATTAAACTCATGCATAATCCATAAATTTCCTTGGAAATTCCCTTGGATTTATCCTCCCATTATATCCCTTTATAATACGCTTATTTAGTAATAATAGTGTCATTTACATACTTGTACTTAATCCACCCTAAAGTCTCATTCAACAGCAGCAAGACCCAACAGAAATATATTTCTCTTCACTTGTTACTACAAGTTAAGCTTTTTCAAAGATATGTAAATGTTAGCCTCGTTACTAAACCTAATCCATCTTGGAATGCAGAAAGGAAGACTTTGAAATGATCAAGTTCAGAATGGATTTGTCTGTTTGGTTTCGCACTACAAATATGGACCACCTGCATCCGAAGGTCGTAAATTCATGAATAGAGACGTGATGAGTTTCTGAATCTTGCAATAGTAAACATAAGTACAAAATATCCTTTCTGATACTAATATTAGTTCAACCTTTGTATGTGTTTGATTAGTTAGTGCATTTCTGCTTTGTTTTTGGCATGTGAATATTATAAAGCTTGCAAGGTTTACAGGCAGGAAATCTGTAGTACAAGTGCCTGGTACATTCATTGGTTAATCTACAAGCCTATTACCAGCAGACTGTGTTCCAACTATTTCAATTTTTATTCACCCATTGCTTGGGTTCAATGTTTTTGGAAATCTGTAAGATTTTGTATTATACTAAAGGTGGTTATTTAACGCAAGATTGTCCTGACTGAAATATATATGCCTCTCCTATTATACTGTATATATTCTGCTATTGCTGAGTAAAATGCTTTTAAAAGAGAGCTAGTACTAATAGAGGGCCACGCCCTCTGTTCTGCACACAGCCTTGTATAGAATGTGCCAGCTTTGTCGAAAGTAAAACTTGAGAAAAATGTCTTTGGAAAAAGAAGGAAATATCAAACATGTTACTTTAATTTCTAATTAGGCGCTGTCAGAAATATGTTGCAAATAAATAATAAATAATAAAAAAAAAACATTACTGACACACTAAACTGAAACACATGTATTTGTGTCAGTACTAAACTACTGAAAATTGCCACTAACAAATAGGCTTGTAAATCCAAAAAAATGGTTCAAAGAAATGTAGTTGTTTTTACTGTTTTTAATTTTCAAAAAGTTTGCTGAAACATACAGAATAAGATAGGAATTTTGTTCCGTTTTTTTTTTTTTTAGTGTTCCACTTTCAGTGCACTGTTATACAAAAATATGAAATAAGAATAGAAAATACAAAGTTCAACTCACACATACAATTGCTCTCACTCCCACTCCCAGACTATTTTATCAATTTAATCCAGCAACTTGAAGGTATTAGCTACACAAACATTTAGATTGTGTGTGAGTGATACACATGCAATACAAACAGACATAAACAGATGAAAATCTCTCATGGGCCAAGTTAAGATCTTCTATATCCCTGTAAGATACAACAACATGTATAGTCTACCTAATTTAATTGTATGATGTTTAGAATGTATGCAAATATATGTGCTGTGTTGTTGTTAAATTAGGCTTAAGCTTGTCATGCAAAAACAATTCCAGTGTTTTCTATTTAAACAAGAAACGTAATTTGTATTCACCTCTGAAGCAAAATGTGTAGTAAAACAAAAAACAACTCTAATGTCATGCCCTTTCTGCAGTTTATTTCCTGATCTCAGAAACCCTATTGGTCCAGAAAATAACATTTATTTTTACAGTTTTTAACACCAGATGGTACTTTTCTAGCCTATAGCTTTTCTCACACTACTTTTACTAGGAGTTATGCAGGGCAATATATAGCTACCCTTCACTGCTCCAAGCAAATTTCACTGTGGAATAGCAGAGCCATCTGTCAAAGCAGTGGAACCCCCATGATTTTTAATATCAAGCCTTAAACATGGGCTTTATGTCTGTTAGGACAAATCTACTAAATCTAGGATTATTCCATACCATACCCCTGTACCTCTACCTTGTAGTAGAACCAGTACATACACTATAACCGATTGTAATATGAAATGACAAACATTACCAATCAGAGTGGAAACAAATACAATTATAGAACACCAGGCACGGTAGAGACCTTATACGGACTTCTTTCAGAATCAAAAACTGGATTTATTTTAAACTATTACATATCAGCACCAACAATACGACTATTCTAGCTTCTGAGTACTGAAGTGAATAGGCTGCCAAAAGGTTGACGTGAATGAAAATCATGGTTCTTATATTTTAAAGTCATTAGAGGATAATTTTTAGAAGAAACAGGCAATCAGCTGAAAAGCAGTCATGGCAGAAAACTACACCATGTGCCGATTGAAAGTTTATAAACATTTCAGAACATTTAACTTAACATTAGCAGTCTGTAGCCTGGGGACACAGTCACTTTAAATAGTAAGCTAGACTTCAAAAAATGTCAATCATTCCGTGAATTCAAAAGACCTTATTCAGAGCATTTAGGCAAAATGAAGTGCCCTAACACCATATCGGCAGAACTGTGGACAAATCTAAATGGCACTTGATGTTTATTTTAAATGGTGATTGCTACATTTTTTTTCACCAGTAATATGGAGCCAGTACCTAATCACCACACCGCTGGCTTGACTTCAAAATAAGCAGTGGAAGCAATTGCTAACACATCATTTGGGTCCCAGTCATCTGTGGCTACAGCTAAACAGCTGTAGAGAATTGTGTATGGTTCTATCCAAAGAATGTTGGTTAGGGCAAAACTCCATTTATTTTAAAAACATTGTCAGGGGTGTCAAACCAAGTTTGACTTCAATATGCTATCATCTGTTTTAATAAAAAAGAACATCAGTGGGCTAGGGGCGTTCCAGATTCTCAAAAATAGAAGAAAAAAACTTTC
Organism: Acipenser oxyrinchus oxyrinchus; assembly: GCA_030684275.1. Lineage (NCBI taxonomy): Eukaryota > Metazoa > Chordata > Actinopteri > Acipenseriformes > Acipenseridae > Acipenser > Acipenser oxyrinchus. Next base: position 3,648,372 of record CM060262.1, read on the forward strand.
CGTCAAGAATTTCTTACTCGCGACCTCCGCTTGTACATGGAAAGGTGTAGGGTGATGAGGCACTGACTGTTAAATAATTCTCCCCAAATCAAGGTTGATCTGACCTTGCTCCTCTGAAGGTGGTGGCTGATCTGATTAGAGCAAGATTTGCTGAGGTGAAGGCATGTGCTCCATTTCCTGTGTTTGGAAGTATATGTACAGAGAGCATTACCGGGCTCTTTACAAGTCTGCTCGCTCAATAGAAACACCTTGACCTTGTAACAGAGACAGACAGCCGTAAATGTTACAAATGTTACAAAAACATGATAAAGCTGGAGGGGGTGTGGGTGGTACAGCGAATGAATGTTCTCCTGCCTTAACCACAGAGACAGCCAGCTCTACAATCACCTGAAGACAGTTTTAAAGTAATGTTTTGTTTTGTTTTTTTCTCTGTAGGTCTCATTCATCCAGGCTGAACTCAAGTAGCATCAGTTTAATAGGACACATACTTCTGAATGGTATTTCCTCTAGCAGAAGAATCCATGTGTGATGAAATGTGATGATTGAATACCCCACCTACCCCGGTAGAGGGAGGCCCTTCTCCTCAGCAGTTTTAATAAACCTCAACCAGCACCCCACTCATCTCTATTGAATCTTGCCTGTAAACAGAAATAAGAGGACTCCAGTCTCCAGTACTTGCACTCCTTCGAGTTTTACGACCACTTAATCCATAACCGAGGTATAAACAGTCTAAATGGTTTTCATAATGTTTTCAGACCAATAAAGAATGTATTATTTAATTGCATTAATGCACAAGTCTTTATTTTGTGTTTCTTGTGCTGATAAGAAAAAAATGCACTGAAAGTGGTCAAAGACGAAGATTTTTATCAGGCCTAATTCGTTTACAGCACGGAAAAGATAAAAGTAATGTGCTTTTAATGTGAATAGTGCATGCCATTCCTGTTCATATAATGGGGGTTGCAATCAATTTATTGATTGAAGAAAATTTTGTTTTTATACCGGTATCCATGTAATGAAATCAATTTACTATTCTGCAAGTATAATAAAATAATAGAATTTCTATTTATACTTTACGTAAAGTTTTGAACTTCACTAGTTGACAGCAAATCTGTTGTACATTTGGACTGGATAAATGCACAAAATGTTGTTAACTGACTTATACTACATGCTGGTTGTTTCTTGGAAAATGTCTTTATTACTCTCCACATCCCATAGGTATAGTTAACAAAGACAGGACTGATTTCTGCTAAATACTCACTAGTCAGTGTTAAGACAAAGTCCCAAATGCAGACCAGATTTAAAATACAGTTCTGTGACCCTGTGAAATGTTTTATATCCTTGAGGAAAAGAGCATTTGATTGGAAGATTCCAAGGTGACTCCACTGTGGAAGGAAGCTGCATTCTGGATTGTCTCTAGAATTATCTGAAAATTCTATTAGAGGTTTGGTAAAAGAAAGGCTATTTACCTGAATATGCTGGATAAATACAGAATTAGATGAAAACTGCCAGCACAGACAGCAAACGAAGAAAGACAAACATTTTCAGATAGGCATTCACTGAAACGTGAGACACAAAACTTAATCTGTACTTCTGAGATTCCCACTATTACTCATGCCAATGCTGGCTCATGTTGACTGTCACTGATGAACAGTACTAGTCAAAAATAAATGCTATTGTCATGCGTTAACATGCGTTTTATTTTTTTTACCTTGGCATACTAATGTTAAAGATGGTGTACAGTTAACATTTCCAACTACTGTCAGCTACCGTCTGGACCACATTAGGGTATGATACTATAATACCTAAAAAATGCAAGAAAATTATGTATGTATAATAAATCAAGAAACAAGGAAGCATGCCAAACCTAAATTAGACAATGTAACTCGGAAGTAAAGTCTTATTATTATCACTATTGCTGTAGACCCAGGGCTATAAAGCACATTCCAGGGCTGTACAGTTATTCCTATACTCCTGTACTCGGATCAGGCATTAAAAATCCAAAACATGTAAATGCTCCCATTTTAATTTGTACAAGTGAGACCTGAGTGTCCCATTTATTTTCTGTTTCAGCTAATTAGAGACTTCCTCTTACATCCATCGTGGCCATCCTAACCTGACCCTCAGTTCTGAAGCTGGAGTAAATATAATTTCCTTTTTTATATATTCAGGATGTTGTAAACCATTCAAATTAGGTTGTTATTAGTCCCGACACCTCAGCTGAGCTGAAACAAATTGGCTGCACTCATGAAGTGGAATACAAGCACCCAGAACCAGCCCCCAGCAGCAAGTACTTTGCACCATGCTGCAAGCCATAAATCTGAAAGGCAACCATATGCAAGTGAATACATGTTTATTGACGCTTTTTTATTAATGAGGCAGCAAATTTAACATAAATACATACTGTTGGTTATATGATCCTTTCCAGTTCATTACCCAACTGGTTTACAACTAATGTTGAAGCTAAAATATCAAAGACAGATACCAAACTGCTTTGTATCATTCTCAATACTCCATTGATTTGTTAAAGTATTGAGACGCCTTAATAATTCCACTCATTTATAATATTTAAACCAAACTGAAAGTGTTGTAAACTGCTTGCAAAAAACATGTGCAGTAAGGTGCAGAAATAGTGCTAAACACAGTTGATGGCAATAATTTGTGATACGGGTCGATTTTATTTTTACAATAACAGATGTGCTCTTTATAACTTAGTGATTTGGCGTTAGATCCTCTTTACTCCAATCACCATTAGCATGATTTGCTGATAAAGTAAAAAAAATAAAAATAACCACTCAATACCCAAGTTACCGAAATAAACAACTCAGATATTTCATGTAGGGGCCTGTGAGCCGTTTTCAGGTGTTTGTTATTCATTTTAGAATCGTAATTGTGGGCTTTGAGCTTTGAGTAAATGACCACCTCTTATCTTGAGCAAAAAATGTTTCAGAACCACTGTGTCACAAAGAAGGCTTTCCCAGCTAACGACCTTGGGTTGGGATGTGACCCTTTTCCCCAAGCTGTACACTATAAATATTGTAGTGAAGTGTGTTTTCAGGACACTGTCTGTTTTGGCATGCTCCCTTGCTTTGCTTCAGGTTGACCTTGTATTCTCCCACAAGCAGAGTCCTATCTAAATAAACTGCCTAGTTAAATGCATCGGGGGGTTGGCAGGCAGACTGTTGAAACAGTTTCCACATGGGAGCGATCCGCAGTAGTTAAGTTTACAGTATTTTTTTAATGCTGAATTATTAGCCCAAGGGGGACAAAAGAAATAGCACAACTCTTACGTGAATCAATGGGAGGTTACCGTGTTTAAATTGATATCTTTTGCATAGCGGGTAAATCTAGCGTGGTGGCAGATTCATCTGATTCAAAGTGATAAATAAGTGAAAAATGCAATAAAAAAATTGTTATAATAATATTTTGTTTAGTTATGCAGGGATGGACATATAGCTCCCATTGCATAGCAGTTTGATCCATTCCTGGAATTTACTATGACTATAAGACACACCTGAGTGTGTTACCTGTCCACTGTTGCTATTCAAGCTCACAGTAAAACCTGGAATGGGTGAAACTGCTTTGCAATAGGAGTCTTGTTTCCATTCCTGTTCTGGAGCTGACACTTTGATTTATCAGTATTTTTGGTCATTCTTTTTTCCCTTTAATTGCTTGATGATTTCATTAAAACAATTCTAGACTACATCAATTTAACTCATGTCATTAAACAAACAAAAATGTATCATCACTTGAAAACTTTGCCAACCAGACACTGATTGTAAGTGAAAAATATATAGTTACAGAAGAAAAAAATGAATAAATAAAGAGAGTGATTGCTATTGACTGGTGTTAACAAACACACCTGCTCATGCAAATAGACTCATGCATATTCAAAACAAATGTGAATCAGCATACATTGAAAACAGGTGTCTCAGAAGCAAGTTCAACTGCTGACCTTGCTTCCTATCCAAAGATATACAAAAGTAAAAGAGCTACAAAAGGGCCCTACGAGCAGATAAGCACCGCCTTGATGAATGCTAATAAAGAGAATATTACTTTACTTGTTTTACGCTTACAGGATAAATATTTGTTTTTTGGTAATACTTTATTAAAATTTCTTTGATAACAATGTTATTATGCTGATCAATCAAATGTAGACCACTGACCTGGAGTGATGATTTCACTTGTCCATCCCATTTTCTATCATATTTTTGTTTTATGGAAAATATATATATATATATATATATATATATATATATATATATATATATATATATATATATATATATTTCTCCAGCACACCCCTCAATTGTTTCATTGAATTTACTTTACAGTCTAGCAAGCGGCTACACCCAGGATACTAGATAGCAGGTGAAGCAGGTTAATCTCACCCAGCTGCACAGATTATGTTGTTTTCTCATACTCTTACCACTGATTTCGAGAAAAATACATTGAAATAAGTTTAAAAAAAGAAAAGAAAACTCTGTAGTTTTGAGCCGTGATTCTCACATCACTGTGTATGTGCACATACCCTAGGCATTCGGAAAAACTGACGCATATTCATAATTGATTCTGATTCAGTAAAAACTTACCCATTCTGAAGAGCCCTAATAAAAGCAAAGAACAAGGTTAAATAACAGGAGAGATCTCTGACAGACAGTATCTCATGCTGTTAGATAGTAATCTTATTATCCTCCACGCCAGAAAGTGTCTAATATGATAACAACACATGTGTTATCCATCCATCCATACATAGATGCATACATGCGGTATGTGTTGTATATTTATACACTGTATATATTTTCTTTAGGTTTTAATGTCTTGCTTGGCTGAGTGGGGTTCAATACTGCCTGTTTCAATCCTCACCCAGACTCAAACAGACAGGCTTTTGTTTATAAGGTCTCTGCCAATCTCCAGAGCTGGGCTTTCTTTTCTCTCGAAGTTGCTGAAGCTTTAAAGCAAAGACAAACCCTTTAGGCTGTTTCTGAGATGATGATTTATATAAATATACTCCCCAGGGCCTCTGGTGAAATAGGCCATCTTCTCCAATGAGTGGAAATTCACTGGGAGACTGCCAGCTTGTCTGAAATATGGATAGCAGGAGAAGATTCATGTCTTACGCAGTAATTATTATTATTTTTTCTTCTAATAAATTAGTTGTTTGTGCTTAAAGCTTTGAATATGGAAACTAAATAATAAAATTGCATTTGGGTTTGCGTAACATTATTCATTTGTGTTTATTTATATCCCTACAGCAATCTACTTGCCATAAAAAATAGATTTTAAGTCAAATATGATGTTTTCACACAGCCTGTTATTATCGTTCCTTTCCCATCAGCAGTTCCAGTCTTAAAACTGAACCACAGTGGAGTCCCTTGGCAGTGTCTCAGTGTGGCATTCATTGTTGAAACTGTGAGTAGATGTGAGTAGTGATGTGGAGTCTCTTTGCTTTATCTGCAGCTGTTTGTCAAGCTGAGTAAAGCTTTAATCATGTAATTATTGGAAACACAAAATACATGGTCACCTGTTTCATCCAAAGACTGTGCTGGCTTGATCCGGCTCTAAGTTGGCTCGCTGTGGATCACATTGTAGTTTCCTCTGGATCCTGCGTGCACTTCATTCCAGTCCAATCCAATCAACACTTCATGCAGGCAGTGCTCATAATCCCTCTTCCCCTCTCCAGGAGAGCATCGCTTTCCTCGGCTTGAGCCTGCTGGCTTGTCCACAGGCTCTCTTGCGAGCTGTGCTTGCCAGCGACTGCTGAACAGCAGCCAGCCCTGAGGCTGTCAGCACAGAATGAATGATGGATCCCAAGTTTTTCTGTTTTTTTTTTAACTGCAATCCCCAATGCCCTATAAGACAATCACTAAACCAAGACAGAAAGGAAATGAACTCCTTGCTGTGCACGGTGAAGGCCAGGAAATACACCTTCATTCATATATACTGTGTATTTATTTTTTGAATTTATTCATGACCAATCAAACGATTAGGTTGCAAAATGATTAGGTTACAAAATCATTAGGTTGCAAAATTATTAGGTCGCAATAGCATTTGAACACTGGCTCCATGAGTTTGAATTGGTTGGATTCTTAGTGAGCAAATGTTTTTTCTGGTCTCAGATGAGCCCTCTGGGAAGGGTAACAAACATAACAAACTGGTGCACACAATTGAGCACAATGCAGAGGTCCTGTACTGAATCACAGGAGCGGTGCATTAGCAGAGCTTTGTGGGCTCATAATCTCTCAGGGTGTGTTAAATTCATGGGACTGGAAGGCATGAACCAGCTGCTGAATGCCCTTAATGCTGCAACCTGTGTTCAATTCCAGGAGCTACAATGCCGTAGTAAAATTATATGACAAACATTTCGAGTTATCAAATAATTATTTTAGTAATTCTCTATAGTTGTGGTTAATTTCAGGAACACTAAATTTACAAAAATTCAAGAGTTAACGCATATACCCTCACAACACATTCCATTCATAGCAATCAATAGATCACATTACTGGATGTGTTGACTGGCACTCAGACGGCTGCAGAATCTGGGTCTGCTTTCCACTACAGCTAGCTTCGCTGGGATCTGAACTTGACCCCCGCTTGATACAAATATGCTGATTTATTCCCAGGTCCTGATTGCACACTAATGGAAGGCCAGTCTCCTTAGTGGTAAATTGATTTACTTCCCAAGTAAAAAGAGATTGCTGCCAATCCTTCCGCTCAAACTCATGCACCCCCTTGCTGGCTGGCGCAGGCAGGGCGCCTGAAAAGCCTCCAGCTCCCTTCCTTCTCTTATCAAGAGCCACGGCAGAGGGAAGCATTGCTGATAGGGGTCAGGGACCTTGTGGGGGGGGAAACTTGATAGAGTATTAAAAAGAGGAATGACATTTCAGTGGAACAGCGAGGACAGGCAGACATCTAGATGTGAAAATATTGATTAAATCCCAATCAGACCTGCAGTTATTTAACCATTACACCTTGGTCTGGCAGCCAACACACAAGACTGGTCACACTGGCCCAGGTCAATTAATTTTTCAGCCAGGGATATTAATGGGGTAACTATATTTGAAGTATTTTAAATCCTGTGTACTGTAAATGTTCTTACTGCAGTCTAAGGCTGTATAATACATTTTAATACATTGAGTACATCTGTGTTAATCAAGCTCTGAAACTAAAACAACTAATTATATTTAGCACATATTGACATAACTGATTTAAACAGATGTATACTTTTGAAATTAGTAAACATAACTAAAATGTATTCAACGTTCCCTTCACCGTGTTTTCAAAATAAACCTCCTGAGTGTGGTGGTGGAAATCTCAGCCACGTCACTGTTTTTAGCTTAAGAGAAAAGGGAATAATATCCTCTTACAATAAACTGAGCAAATGTGTATTTCATCTCAGTTCTGTGACTTATAGTTATTTGTATTTGTTGTACATTAATAAAATGCTGACTGAATTGCTTCAAAATGATTGACCTGTGTTAAGTCAGTTCTAGTTACCAAGTAAAACAGGTGTGTTATTTATTTGTTTCATTTTTACAGGTATGTGTTGTCAGTGCAGTAACCTCCCCATCTAGTCCAGCTATTGCATGATTAATACTCACTTATCAGGTCGAAAAGTGACACATACCCAGCTATCTCCTGTAATTATGTAATTCCGTTTTCATGGTCTTATCCACAATGTTCCTGTTGTTGAGATAGTGATATACATATATATATACTGTATATATATATATATATATATATATATATATATATATATATATATAAATCATGCATGTGTTCTAACTTTAAATGCTAAAGCTTTGAAACCATTCCTTCCACACTACAGGTGTCGTTATTAACTTAATAAAAGGGGCTCGGGACCACCAGAATTGTTATGGTAACCAAGTACAGCAGGAGTGATGTGCCAGATTGTTTATTTCAGATCAGGACTGATACAGCATCAGACATTTACTTTCCTCCTGTTGCCTTTTGCAACAGCTAGTAGCTGAGGGAACTTTACTGTACACTCTGTCTGCTATTAGACAAAACAGAAGCAAAGCTGAGAATCGCCATGGATCTTTTTGTTTTTCACTCTTAGATTCGGTACCAGCATGAAAGCCCTATAATAGCTTGCATTAAAAAGAGAAGAACAGCTCAACTGAATAAAACAGAGATGATTAGGTTGGAATGTTAGCCTTGGCTGTGCTAGCTGGCCTTGGATTCAAATTTCATACATTGATTTTTTATTTTGTTTAAAGGTTCCTTCTGTTATGCCGTTGAACATTTATTGCACCCAGTTCAATGTTAAGTACAGTGCTTTCGGTTAATTTTACATTTGTGCGGTACAGTACCAGTAAGCTGCTTTAGGTCAATTAAAATAAATTTATCTTGCATAAGCGCGCATAGGCAAATGCATGGTGTCTCTGGGCTTTATAGTATTTAAAGCAGGCATTGTTGGTAGATGCTATCAATATAATATAGTCACCGTAATGTATCCCAATATAGAGAATTGGTTAATTTAGCACTAATCCCCTCTGGTTTGCACTTTGTCAAATGAAATTTATATATAGGTACAGTAATAGCCTTTTTTGGCCAGTGGTAAAGGATGTAAATCCTGTACAGAAAACAAACCTGTAACCTGAAAAAAAGGCATTCAAGTGCTCTAAAAAAACAGCAGCTACCCAATGATTTATTCAACAGCTTTCTCTCAAAAATAACAGATGTGACACATTAGTTGAAGACAGATAGGTTTTCTTAAAATACAAAATTATCTATTGTTACACCATAGCAAGATGCACATGCAGATTCTCACTGTACAATTAAAATTCAGTGTCCGCACTTCAATTTGACACTCTGCATTGTGCAAACAAAATCCAGATGAAATGGCTAATTTTTAGGTCTAGTAAACCAGTAAATCTCTAGGTTTCGATCACGCATGCCAAGTGGTCTGGTGCTGCCTTTGGTAAGCGAGTAAACAAAGGCAGCCGAGTGTTTGATAATGTGCCAGATAACTAACAGGCTGCTGACCCGGGAGTGGAGAGCACGCTTTGACTAACCTTGGCTGTGAGACACGATGCTGCCTCTTCAGCCAAATCCAATCATGGAACATTGCTGTTCCCAGGGCACACATTACAATGAAAGGATATACGGGCCAGGGATTGAAACTCACACTAGCTCTGCTCTCAGAACGACCTTCAATTAAGTATTTTATTTAATGACCAGGAGCCAGGAGTTTAATTCTAAATACATTGTTCCTCACTTCTAGCTGCACGAACAACTCATGTAAGTTATTCATGCTGTGATAAATGGGATCAGTTCAGAGCAGATTTACCTGTGGCCTAATTAACAATAAACTCCTTCCTAGTAATTTCCATAATATACCTAAACAAGTGAAGTTCTGAAACCCAGGACTTGATGCAGGGCTAGTGTGAGTTTCAAATCATGATATGTTGTGCATATCTTTTTATTTTATAATGGGAATAAATATTGTAAAGCCACAGAACCTCACATGTGCCACACATGTCCAAAGACGTGTGTACAGGATGTGAAAAACCTGATAAAACAACTGAGCATTAATGACCTGGAGCACATGTTCTTTTCAGGTCAGTTGATATGAGTTGTGATGTTTCAACAGCTTTCCTTTTACTTGATGCAGAACAATGTAAATAAACTGAAGAGAAAACAAATACAACAATGCCAATCAACTCTTATCCTGCTATCGTTCTCCCTATATGTCCTGTTGGATTCAAACAGCAGCCAAAGCTATGGTCAATAGCCTTAGCATAGTGTGGGGTCTAACTGCTGTGAAGCTACCAGAAAAAAACAAAAAAACATACATTTTCAAAAAGGATTTCAAAAACAACATTGTAGAAGGAGACAAAAATAAACAGCAATTGATTCAAGGCTGAGCGCTACTTTCTTGTTCTCTAAAAGCAAAAGGAAGCAATAACAATCTGATCGTCTTGACACAATAAGCAGATCAGTCGCAACCAACCTTCCACAGTTAATGAACATTCATTGTGCCTTCCTATTTTCTATTCAGCTGTAGATTTTTCAAAATTAAATACATTAAAACAATAAGCTCAAAAAGCCTGGGTAATCATTCTTTCAAAGGGCATTAAAATATATATATATTATTTTATTATTATTTGTTTATTTAGCAGACGCCTTTATCCAAGGCGACTTACAGAGACTAGGGTGTGTGAACTATGCATCAGCTGCAGAGTCACTTACAATTACGTCTCACCCGAAAGACAGAGCACAAGGAGGTTAAGTGACTTGCTCAGGGTCACACAGTGAGTCAGTGGCTGAGGTGGGATTTGAACCAGGGATCTTTAAAATACTCTATTGACCACCAAATATACAAATGCATCAATTGTAGCATTATATTTATGCATACCGTCCTACCATTATATTAATACATAAGCAATATCCATGATGGCTTTCATCAATGGCATTAACTACCAAATACAGATGACCTTCCATCTCCATATGATTTTAAACCATAAACTTGCCTGTCCATCACATTGCCTCTATACCTACAGCGCCTCAGGGAAAGCTAGATACTGGAAGATGTGAACTTCATAAGATAAAACACATCTGCTCACCTGGCAAATGTATGAATAAACCTGGCAACCTCATTATTATTGCACCTGAAGAGATTTGCATGGTTCCTTAATCAGGACAAACCATTCATGTATTGCTTTATGGAGCCAAGATTAAACAGGACCCTCTCGCCTCGACCTCTTGACACATTTTTGATTACCGTCCCTATTATATTGCAGCAAGGTAAGCAGCCCTGGGTCCTGATGGGAGTTTAGATTGAGACACAGTCGGGCGGCACAGAGAGATTGAGAAGGGCAGTGGGAGGAAAATCGATTGCGGATGTCGAAGTTGGAGACGTATGGGCAGACAGGGTGAGACTAATGTAAATAAAAGGGCCCAGAAGGCCTCCCGATTGTGGAAACATGTATTCAGCGCAAGCAAATCAGTAATGCATATTGTCTCGAATACACTGTAGCCTCTCCATCGAGATTCATTTTCTGTCTGATTGGCTCCCATGCTTCTTGGCCTTTTTTATGCAGCATGCTGAAGGTAAAGGGAGGCGATGCACTGAAATGAAGATAGACAGCAGTTATAAACAGTCCACAAACAGATATGGACAGGAGAGCAGTGTGGAGGGCTGATATGTTGTGTAAGCAATGCTTATTTGATTTGTATGACACTAGGACCAGGGTATTATTTAAAGACTTTAGTTTAGAGATTTCACATGATAAAATGTATCACAGGAAAACTTTCCTTTGGTGAAATCTAGTGGACATTTGATAATTTGCTAGTATTTTTTTTTTGTCTGAGTTATACATACGTATACATTCATATATAAATAGTTTATACATAAATAATGGAGGTGCTGTCAAAAAGTTATCAAATGAAAACCAAATCATACTGAGTTATGGCATAAATTAACTGTAAAACCTCTATACTCATAGAATGCATGAATGTGACAGAGCAACTACTCAGAGGGGGGTGAGAGGGGGGTTGTAAACAAATAAACCAACATCCAACAGAACTGTCTGAAAGCTGCTTTGGTTTCTTTCACTAATTTTGATTCTGTGTTTGTTTGGTCTGAAAATTCCTTGACAAAGTAAAGCACTGTTCTGACAGTTAAAATATCCTAGAAACCACTGGAGTGGAAAAGCATAGGTGGGGAGGTTTTGTGACAATAAAGCATTGATTTCAATTTTTAAGCTTTACTAATAAACCATCAAAAATGAAGGCAGTCTACACTCTAGAAATCCCCAGGAACAAGCTTGCTACACTTTATGAGAAGTAATTATATGGAAGATCTCCCCACCCACTACCACTCAACAACAACAACAAAAATGGCAGGTTTCACTATAGTACATCAAAGATCCCTCATTTTCCCTTGCTGAAAAGAAAAGGAGAGTCAACAGATTTTCAGCCATATCCCAGGCAGGAAAAAGATCAGAGCACCGCAATGAAGCAGGATTGAGTTATAACAGCTCTCATACTTTTCTTTACTGATGGGCAAAACCAATAGATTATTATCATGGTACACAGCTTGCTATTCCCTGGATTTCAGTATTAGGCACTCATTAGAGTTTCCTTTTGATTTGATTCTGTGCTGTATGTCTTAATTAGGCATACTGGAATGCCATTATAGCTAGTTATGTGACATCAAAGCGTTCTTTTTATTTATTTTTTTGCTGCAAATATAATTTAATGGGAAAAAAATGTGCATGGACATGGTGTGCTGAAGCAGTAATATTTTCCTTTTCAAATTGCTTCTTGTCTCTGCGTTTTATATTACCCGACATGCCAATTCCCCTTAAACCATCACAGTGATGGTTAAATAAACTCTGACTGTCTACCAGTTCAAGTAAACCTACCATGTCTACCATGACTCATAAACATTATACGAGCCTTTCTTAATTACTCTACTTCAATATCAAAACAACAGACGCTTCCATTAGATATCTTTAAATAGGAACCCCCACAATCTGAGTGCTTTTATCAAAAAGAAGAAAACTTCAAACGCCAAGGTTTTATGGCTAAACATGGCAAGAGACTTAATCCCAAATTTCACTGAGACTTCCTATTGACAAATTGCATGATGTATGTGCTGGAACACTCTAAACGTTGATCTGATTAAACTGAAAGAGGGGTCAAAACCTGAGCAATAAGAAGCTCTCTCTTAGGTTAAAAGCACGGGGGACAGCATGGGCTAGCAGCTGTTAGAATGAAGTTAAGGAGGCTGTGTGCCCCGGTTCAAATCCCACCTCAGCCACTGTCTCATTGTGTGACCCTGAGCAAGTCACTTAACCTCCTTGTGCTCCGTCTTTCGGGTGAGAAGTAATTGTAAGTGATTCTGCAGCTGATGCATAGTTCACACACCCTAGTCTCTGTAAGTCGCCTTGGATAAAGGCGTCTGCTAAATAAACTAATAATAATAATAATAATAATAATAATAATAATAATAATAATAATGAAAGATCCAGGTCATATTGGTTTAAAATTCTATTCTATCCCCTACCTAAATCAATGCCTTGGGCATACCACTTGACCGCTATGTGCCTCATGTAGAGAATACCAGAGACAAATCTGTATTGGCCTGTCTGTTTTATGTGTTTCCCAGGAATCTGTTTTAAGACTGATTTTGACGTCTTCAGAGAAATACAACTTGATTTAAAGAGTGGCCGAATCAAATACAGCTGATCTCTGTTTGGTCTGACAGTTCAGCAGCACCCAAACTTAAATTAAGACCAGTAGCGGTGTTCTCATTGTACTGTAGAGCTATTAGGAGCCTGCAGATTCAGGAATGTATAATAACCTTGGTTAGCCCTTACTTTTAGGGCGATGCAAAAACAACCAAGTCTTTAAAAACACTTTCCTCTCATTAGGACAAGTCTTTCCTCTCATTAGGACCCTTATGATTTGTATTTAAACAGTATAGTTTTTTTCTGATTTTATTATTCACTTTTCGTTTACTCTGGTGAAGTAGATCTAATCTGCCAGTGTAGTAGTAGGATTAATTGATTTCGGCCTGTTTAACATTAAAATAAGATTGATCTACATAAAACTGAAAACAGTATTGCGAGACATTTGTTTTTCGATTGAGAGGTACATGTTTTTTTTTTTTAAATCATGGTTATTATATAATTTAAGGTAAATGATACCAGCAGTGATGCAAACCCTTAGTTAATATTAACACGAACCAATATTGAGGACTACTGTATAGCATTACCATTTCTGTATTAATTTAAATTTAAATTAAATGATTATAAAAAGTAATTATACTGTGCCATACATGCTGTTGCATAATTGCCTCGCTGCATTCAGTCTCGTCGTGATCAATCAGATGAGTTAACCCAAGTATAGATTTCTCAAGGGATAGTTCTGGTTTCAGTAATAATTACTGTACCCCAGGTAGGTGTTCAATACAGCCCAGCTAATGAAAACCAACTCTTTCAATCTGCACTCTAGTCAGTTTGGAAAAAAAACTCTCCGGCCTCTTCTTTATTACACTAAAAAACCTTATTGTTCATGGGAAATGGAAAAAAACATGAAGAATTGATTTATCTGCATTCTTTTAGCAGGGAGCTTGGTGCGTCTGAACAAAGTTAATATGCTGTCTTTGATTTGGCTTCAGGATGGCAGACCTAAGCTATCAAGCATGCCTATTACAGCAGAGATACTGGCCTCGGGGAGAGAATGCTGATTTGTTTGTAACATTGACAGGTCTGTTACTTCTATTGCAGCTCCCGATCAGCTCAGCGCTGGGCGAGCCTACCTGCTCAATCGGTTGCCTAGCAACACGTTTCATGTTCCGCGTCCCAGCTGCACACATCCGCTAAATCGCCGATACATGTAGAGGGGTGTCTCCTAAAACATTTCTAATTTGGCAGAAACTTATTCAAAATAAAACTGAGAGCCACAAATATATTAGACCTTTACAATTGACTTTCAATTAGAATTAGGTGGAACTGGAAAACTTTGTATTCATCAATTGTGGTTTCTTTTCCAAATACAAAGTTTACTGGAGTTTTTTTTTTTTTACAAATCCAGAGATTTCAGATGAATGGTCCAATTAATCAATTGGAAATTCAAAGGATGGCATCATGTGGTTATAATGGTTCTGCACGGAGTGTACCACTTTTAAATAGGAAAAACAACTGCTGCGCTGAATTGGTATTGATGCAGGAGAGTTCTGCAAAGAAAATATAATAAACATTGAGACAGATTGATCCCAGTGTCAGACCATAGCCTAATAGGAAGCCTGTCATATATATCATTTTGGCAAGAAAAAATGAATTCGGAACTATTTATTGATGTGCTAACATCGTGCCAGCTATCACTAATGGGAAGAATGATAAGCATTGATTTTTTACCAGAATGAATGGTATCAGAGGTATAAAAGCACTCTAAAAGTAATAGCACTGCTTGTATTTCTAACCAAGATTAAAATTACAAGGAACAATGTTCAGTTAAAGCTGACGCATGTGATTAAAACTGACAAGGTTGTGTACGGGTAGCGCAGAAAAGAGGTCGGAAGATTTGAATCCCTGAATTATGTTTTCCAGCTTGCTAACATGCTGCAATAATACATATTATTATTATTATTATTATTATTATTATTATTATTATTATTATTATTATTATTATTATTATTATTATTTATAGTTGTAATCTCATAAATTGATTAAAATGGTGACACTAAAAACCTCCATTGTTTAAATTAGTTAAACCAGACCCTCCCAGTATGGTTTTGACAAGTTTGATTTCCACAACTTTGTACACAAAGACCCAGTTTAATGATCTTAGCAATGCTTCCACCGTTGTTTAAACTCAATAGCCCCTCAGCATCTTAAATTCTTTTTAATACTTTTAATTTTTTTTAAAATCAATTTTCCAATCCATCTTCTTGTCAGATTGCTATTGATCTTCTCCAGATGTTTAAGGAATGCAGGAGTTTCTGTTTTATCTCATTACTAATTACAGAACCAGCGTATCTTGAGGTAGACAGCCAAGGGAGTGTCTGATGTAAGAACAAGAGGTCCTGCTACCATGCTAGGGCACAGCAGGCAAGACATTACACATGTAACACATCTGATCAGTCAGTGACCTCCAACTAGAATCCTAGCCTGCTCACTAAATTACTACAGCATGGTGAGGATTTACAATCTGACATTAATCATTGAACTGCAGCTAAAACTCACATTGATAGACCTAGAACTTCAAATAACAAGCATCAATCTTCTGCATTTGTTTGTGTAGAGTAGCAGCAGCATTTTCTAGCCACCACGTTTTTGGTTGAAATAAAATAAAATAAAATTCAATAAATGTTTTTTTGGTTTGTTTTTGTTTTCTTTTTAGAATACAAAATACAGTTGCAGCATTGGGGGGTTGGTATTTTAGTAAAATTAAAGATATATTTATTGAATGCTTGTGCACTACACAAAAACAAGTGAGAGAATTCACAGATAGCATTCAGTATTGAAGAATAATTGTAAAGCAGCACTTAATATTTGACACAGCTGTAGAATTGCTGATCCTCTGAAATTATTGCATTAACTCAGCTCTCCTCCCTTTGCTAGGATAAAATGAAAACACTTAATCCAAAATCACAGTGCTGTAACAATATATTTTTAGGATGCAACATCTAAGAGTAAGAACATTACTAGCTTTTTGCACCCGAAACGGCAAAACGACAAAAAACTACAGTTCTTAACAACAACAACAGTGCAGTCGCTCCTGTTCATCATTATTAGTCGTTCTGCCGCTGGTATTGTTCAAACCTGACGATCATGTTAAAACCTGCTAGGAAAAGGTCGGCATTCAGCTTCCAACACCAACAGTAAGGCATGAAACCCACAAGTAGATTTGAACCTGGAGCATATATGGGAGCTGCTGTATATCAAGGTCAATACATTAGGTCTAGAAACAGAAATGCTACCCCTCTTCCTTAATTATAGGACCCGGTACCTTTTCATTTACAAATTAACCCCTGGTGTTAGGTGTTTATTCGCTGTTGGCTTTGTGTTTAAACAGTATAGTATCCACTCTTACTAGAGAACGGGCAACTGGGCCATACAGGACAAGCATGTGCTCATTTCAAAATACAAGAACAGGGGGCTTTGACACACTGCTATACTGTAATAAGTACATAAAATGAGACCCCAGCTTACATTTTTTACTGACATAGAGTAAACATGACACTCTGTAGGTGGTGGAAAATATCGATTTAGTCTCACGTTAACATCATTACTCTAGATTCCTTCACACCTCTAATGCGTTCATTGCTAAAGCTAGCCTGTAACATGTTTATAATAGCAATTCTGCAGCTAGATGACCTTGTATAAGACACGTTCCCATTGAAACTGCATGAACTCTCTGGATGCAAGCTCCACTGAAGAGATCACTTCAGGAGATGATGTCACATGGTGTCTTCCCCTTTCAGCAATGTACAGTGCGCTTCGTATTACTGCGAATGTGAGCATTTGTTTATTTTACTATCACTGGTCACCAGTGGTATTATTAATCCCTAAACTCACAAAGGTCACTCTCTCAGCTGTGTTAGTTTTGCTTTTACACAGAGTTTACATGTTAGAGACAGTATATCAGTGATGTGAGTTTTCAGTTCTGCCTCCTGTTTGACTTGAACCAGTCTAAGCATATTTCCTGAGTTATCCAACTCAGCGATAACACAGCTGTTGTGTTTAGGGTGTGCGCTCCAGTTCATAAAAGCTATCTATTATGTGCACTAGCCTGCTACGCTTTGTGAAAAATTGGAACACATTTTCAACACCTTGCAAGTTTTTCTGTTTGGATGCTTGTTTCTAGATAGGATGTAAGGCTTCTTAACTGGCTTCATTGAACTGCTGGATTGAACTGGCTTCATAATGAGTTAAGAACGAAACAGGCAAAGGTACAGATTATTAATAGATCTATGAGCATAATCATTAAGCGAGTGCACATGGGTTGGATTTTCCTTGCTAGGTAAACACCGGTCTAGTTTGCAGTAACTTAGTATAATTGATGTACATTCTTATAACTGTCACGACTCTGTCAAGCTTACACAGGCTGACAAGTAAAACGTTAGATGTTCTGTAATATGTCTGTCAATGGTTCTATCATCTATGCTGGATAGCATCTTTTTCAATTGGGTCTCTGTAGCCCCAGTTAGGATTGTGGGCTGACAGGACATGATCTCTCCAATTCGCACTGATGGTTGAAGTTGCCTAATGAGCATCTAATGTAAAGGACATTAGAGGAAGGTTTTGAAACTCTGACTGCAGAATCCAAAATATGTAGGCTGATCATGAAGCCTGTGAATATGCTTGTCAAAGAAATGTTTGAGGTTGGTAAAATTAATTTACAAATCGCAATTATACAAAAAACATGATGTATAGAGGCGATCTTCGACTTATGGTGTAACGTCCACTTGCTTATTGGATGGTAGACTGCAGATGGAATTGGCAGCTGCTGCCTCAATTTGATACTGGAATGAGATGAGGTTGAATTTTACAGACTTTTTTCATGGTGCAGAAGGAAATGACATAAATCTGCACTGCACATGCTTCTGAATTCTGACAGCGTGCATGGCTCAGGTCGTTTGAGAAATAAGACGGTTCAAAGCAGAATACACCTGAAAGAAAACAGGAAGCGAGGTAGGTGGCCACATTCTTTCTGGCATTGACTAATGACTGCTGCCTCTTGCTTTAATGCAAGACCTGAGTGGGTCATTGCATTTCTGACACTGTACGTTTTTGTCCCCTCTTGACAAAACTAAGCATTTAGAATGTTCCACTGGGAGATCCACTTTATGGAATATAAACACCAAAAACCTCATATCTGATGGCATTACAAGACTTGCATGGATTACTGCCAGTTTTACAGGCCGCAACGGATAACAGCACAAATCTGCCAGACTTTAGCTCCTCTGAAAATCAAGGTCCCGGTTTGGTTTATACAGCTTTTAAAAATCCTAATTTTGTAATGAGAAATCCCAATTCAAGTAACGAGGTGACATACATTGAATCGAAAGGCAGTTATGTGTTTGTGTCACATGCTTTAATGTACCAAACTGGTAGAGAGCTGACCAGATGACAATAAATCAAACACTGTTAACTATGTGTACAAAGTTAACACTTCTGTTTTCCACTCTCTCTTTACAGGTTCTTTTGGGATTTTTTGACACCAACCCTGACCCCCTAGATGAATGTCCAAGGACCACAACACAGGTGAGTAAGCTTCAATTTTTATTGCAATCAATGGCCACAGTAATCTTTATCAAAATAACAATTTACACAATAAAAATACAGTATCAACTAAAACAATTAATACAACATCTATCTAAAATAGTAATTCTTCCCAAAACTATTGGCTTAGGTTAACACTATCTAAAAACAAGTTACCTTGTGCAAATAGGCAGGGAGGGTCCTGGTACTTCTCGACCGTGAGAAGGGAGGCTGTAGCACAGAAAGATATAACCTTGGATTCCTTGTGTCCCAGCTTGTAGTATCACTCCAGGTCAAAAATGGCCTTTGTCTTCTTCGCTATAGATTAGCCCCACACAGACAGGCCCTGTCAAACCCGGGGCCGGCTTCTCCCCATCCTGAATGCTGTCCTGCTGATCATTATCCAACTGGGGGTCAGCCCAAAACCCCGGGTACAGGTACCTGCTGTAACAAGCAAAAAGAACAAAATAAAGCCACCGTCAGTGCAGTTCCAATGCAATGTATTGTGTCCCAATTTTGAGTTTCTAACAAGACTCCAGCAGGTTGTCTTATATACAGCACAATAATTCTGTACAATCAGTATAATGTTATTTGACACACGTCATAATTCTTATATAGTAGTAAAGTCAATATATGTGTTGTAATAAAATGGTTTCTAATCAAACACTGAACAAGATTATTCTAGCCCTGTGCACTTCTACGCAAACTAGATAGGGTTCACCACTCAAACAAAAGCATTACTACTTAGTTGTAGCTTCCCTTTATCAGCTTGTCCACTTTTTCCAGGTTCTTCCTGCAGTCTGTTCTTCTTCTTCTTCTTCTTCTTATTCTTCTTCTTCTTCTTCTTCATCCTCCTCCTCCTCCAGCTGCTGCTGCTGCTGCTGCTGCTGTCATCTACTACAAAAACAACCAAATAATCACAGCAAAAATGATAACAAACAGTGCAAATCAGTCAATCAATGAAAAAGTGAAAAAGTGCAAGGCTCAATTTGGTCACTTGTGACATTTGTTAAGTCAACTGTAGATACGTTATATAGTTTAAGTTTACCTCACACATTTCAACCGCTCAGATATTTGCACACACCCATTTTCATTTGTACGATGTTCACTGCAGGTTTTCTGTTCATCAGACACCTGTCTATTTAGATATAATAGGTTATAATGTACAGTATTTGCAATAAAATGTATTTGAGTCTGTAATTACAAATAACATTTATCTGAAAACAGGAAAGACACATGTCACTGTGTTTGCAGCCTTTGTTTAGTATGGAGGCAACATACCAGTTAGATCAGGAACAAAAAAAAAAACACTGGTGAATTCTTGGCTGCTATATGCCTCATTGTGTTGAATATTAAAGTTTAATATGAGAGCAGGGAAATTATGTTACAACATCGGGCCTCTGTAGTTGGTTGCTATTACCTTTCCAATTTGTTTTGCCTGAAAGCAGAAGATTGATTTTAATCAGCAGCACCATATGTAGACTTGAAGAATTCTTAACTAGAAATATCAAGGCTTTCAGTGTGAGACTGAATTGGATTAAAACAAGCAAACAAACAAACAAACAAACAAACAAACAAACAAAAACACTTTAAAAAAAAAAAAATTTAAAGCTCAATGTAAATGTCAGGTTCAGAAAACTGTACAGATGCATTGCAAGATAATATCTTAATCAACTCACTACTGTATAAATACTACATCACTGGAGATGTGGATAAATGGTATGGGTAGATTAATGCAATCCCTCAGGGCTCTTCATATCAAGCTGGGTCTTCCAATCAAATCTGGCCATGTCCAAAGTTACTGAAAACCATTGCAGTAGTGTTGTGTTGTGCTAACATGATCACGTTTGAAAACAGGACCATGATGCTAAGAGTAGTGCATCTTACATTGAATGACACTGTATTAGACTAGGTTTATAGATTCAATTAAAAATAAGAATGGTAATACTACTAAAAAAACTACAGCTGTTACTAATAATAGTACTTACACAGTTGTGTATAAAAGGTACTGAAGATTATAGTTTAAAAAATAGAAGAAAAAAAGACAAAACAAAATGAAGCTTATTATTTAAGGCTCAGGGACAATAAACAAGCTTGCAGCTGCAGTATACTCAATCTGCATTTCATATTAATGTCCTTGCGATTCTACGCTGCTTCAAAGTAAATACAAGTAGATGGACATTTTTGTGTAAGTATAGCTTTGAAGTGATCAGTAATATAAAAAAAGGAAAAACCTGACAACATGAATAAAAGAAGAGGCTTTGAATGTATTTTTCTTTAACAAGGTGCCGCTAATAGGCATCTAAAAAGAAAAGGTTGCATACTGTTCATTCACTAATAGGAACAAGTACAATAAAAAAGACATCTTTCTTGCTAATTTGAATGTCACTTACATAACTTCTACAGTATTAGCACAGCTTATCTTCATTACACATTGTACTTCAGAAGGTTTCTCTTTTAATTACCACCAATGAAGAACTTGTAAAGGGCATACTGCCAACAGCTGCAACTCAGAAATAAAAACCTCGTATAAATAGATTGAAAGTAATGCCCTCTGTTGGAAGGAGAATGCAATACCCATGGTATTTTATAATGTGTTATAGACTGCTCAGGATCTTTCAGCCAATGAATAATGATGAGATTGCTAAAATTGAAGCTGCAAAGTTCTTAGAATGAGTCTCATCCCAAATGACTGAGACTTGGCATGTCTGTACTGGTATAAATAACAACCTTTCTCCTCTGTATGTATGTAATTGAGGTATTTTAAATGTGAAAGAAAACATATTTAAGTTGTCTTATGTAAACAAAGGCAACAAAGGGGACCGCTGTAAGCTCGGATGAAACGATTAATAAGAAGATCCTACCAATCGCTTTGAACGCTCCTTCCCATCACTCAGAACTGCATGTAATACTTCCCACCCATGGCCTTGGTCTTCTTCCAGTGGACCAGGATCTTCATCGCCATGTTGCTGTCTTCCAGCGAGGCAAGCAGGGGAAAATCTGCCAGATGAGGCCAGCATTAAGGGGAGAAGAGAATCAAATGATAATACAGGTACATATGGTAAAAAGTGGGTGTTTTTTATTTTGGGGGAAGAAGAAGAAGAAGAAGAAGAAGAAGAAGAAGAAGAAGAAGAAGAAGAAGAAGAAGAATGCATTATAGATACAAAGTTTACAAATGCGATATACTGTGTTTACAGTTTGCACCCTGTTTTGAAAATCAGTTTAATAAGAAAGCCTTTAAACACACATTCTTAATACTGAAAACAAACATATGTTTTATATTAGCTTATATTTTCAGATTCATTATTAAAATGGTTTGCATTTTTTTAGATTTGTTCTGCATAATTACTCAACAACTGTATTTAATCTAGTAAATATATTTACTAACAAATGGGCCATATTCATAAAACTGTAAGGACTGTTTTAAGGACTGTTTCTTAACTTTCTTTTAAATGGTGCATTGAAAAATGAACCCTACAAAACATCTCTAAAACAGGTGGTATTATGATCTGCAAACTTGCTTTAACTAATCAAAATGGCTTTAAAAAACTAAAACATTTTCAAAGATTACCCTATCAGATTATACTCCTGTAAGCACCACTGAACTTTCATTTAAGTTTTGTTTGTATGTAATTGAATAAAAATGCATGAAATTGTCAAATGGAAAAAACTCCAATGTTGCTCATTTTCAGCAGATTTTATTGAACAATATTAAATAAAAAATGTGATTGGTTTAAAAGGAAACATGGTTTTAGGTTACATCCCTATCTTACATGATTTATATTGGTTTCAGACTGGTGTTTGTTGTTATTTTAAAAGAAAAATATGTAGAATTTCCCCAGGAGCATTTCAGTGATTAGGAGACATATTGTGCTAGTACTGTATATGCATTGTTGTATTACTGCCATGTAATCCGAAGCAGATATATTAGGTTAAAGAAAGATAAAAAAAAAAAAGTATAACATCTTGACAAATAGTTGAATTTAAAAACTAAATTCCAATACTCGATAACTAAATAAAGTTTAAGATGTTTTTGCTTTGACTAAATATGTTATTTAATACAAAGCTCAAGAAAACAGATACATTATCTGTTTTTAAAGCATTAAGATTCACAGACGTGTGAAAGAAAAGCTAACAGATGTTTTACATTGTCGTATCAAAAAGGATTTATTTAAATTTCCCCGATTAGATGTACGAGCTCCACTGTGACCTTTTTGAACATTCCCTATTGTGCTTATTCGAGTGTCACTTCCATTACAGTCCAAAGTGTTCTTTCATTTGCACTGAAATTAAAACCACAGTGTTAACAACGTCTTGTGTCTGATTGGCTGACAGACTGCCTGCCCAGCCTGAATGGCCTGTGGTTTCAATTTAGCATTTCATATTAGATATCTTATTCAGTACAATCGACAGAAAAAGATCTAGACAGTGGTGGACAGAAGAAAGGGACTCACAAGCAATGCTAGAGGTGCTGGTTTGCACAAAGGTCACTACACTCGAATAAACCATTATTTGATCATGCTAGTGATGCTGTACCTTGCCCTGGCTGTAACTGTGTTTTGAAATTGGACAGATGTAGTCTATTTGTAATGTCTCACAGTTAATTTGTTTTCACATGAATTGAATTCCATCAACTGTTTGCTGGTTGAGGACTAGCAGTTGCAATGCAGGACTCCATTTTCCTGGTCCTGCAAATAGATCCGAGCTCTGACCTCTATAGGCAAACCCTACAGCACTGCTTTGTTCCTTTGGGCTCCCAGGGCACACATATGATATATAGAGACAATCAGCATCAAAGGTGGTCTGACCAGCAGAAATCAGCTCATTATTTTCTCCTTCTCACTCGTTTCCACTGCAGACGAAATCGAGCTGCATACAGGTTTTTCAAATTAGTATAGAACCTGAATTTGTTGTCTGACCTCCTTTTCCACTTGACAAAGAACAGGAAGTAAGGTCAACATCAGATAGCTTTTTTTTCCCCCTCAAGACATCCGATACAACTCCTTTCTGGATTTCATGGACACTGTATACGCTAATTAATGTCAAAACCTCTGAATTTGCAATTGACGTTGCTTTTTTACCAAGGTTTTCAGAACAAGTTCAAAGGTTAAACAGGTTAGAACCCACCACTCCCCCACAACCCTGTCTGCATCAAAAACATAATTGTATGAATCACGCATTACTGTGGTATGGTGCAAGCAGCTTTATAAATGAAAGCTCATTAAACTCAGGTATTACTCTGGTTCCAACCTGGCTTGTGGTCTCTGTGGAGCACCACAGTCTGACACTACATCCTCTGTGATTTTTGCTATATTTCCATTGGAAACACATATTTCCATTTGTATGAAATGAGTATAAATGAATGATTGAATTATTTACTAAATTATTGTTTATATATGAATAGATGAGGTATATTAAGTGTGGGGTCACATTTGAAATAAATATTTTATTGGTCAGTTGTCTGACTCCATAGCCACTACACTACACTACACTACAAACATCTCTGGTTTAATTTAATCTAAAACATTAGCTTCTACTGTTAAATTTTAAAACATTTCCCAACTGACTCTCACAAAACATCAGTCATGTCTGAGAGCTTTAAAAAAAATATATATATATATTATATATATACATACAGTATATTCACACAACTGCTCAGTGGTTTATTTCAACCAGGCTAGATTGATTAGCTTTTTAGAGCTTTTGTGACGTTTTAATTAAATGTGCTCTATGCTTTAAAAAGTAAAAACATCATGATCATTAACAAAGTCTTATGAATTGAAATTGACTAAGGTTAATTAAGATTGATCTGGAGACAGTCTGACAAGTCATAAAACAGACACCTAAGGTGCATGACCTTAACCAAGCAAAGCACCTTCCTGTTAAAACGATTCCTGGATGTTTCAGTTTGCCTGGTCTGTATCTGAAATGCCAGATACTGTAAGAGACTCATTTATTTTGCATGACTCCTCTTTTACAAACATGTGGTTGCAGTTTTTGAGATGTTTCCAATCTGAGAATGTTTACATTCCTGCGAAAAAAATGTACAATTCTCAATTTTCCTTTCCCTTAAGCATTAAGAAAGAAATGATGCTGAATCGATTACTGAATAAAGGATTGTATTATTATTAAAGATTTGTATTTTCTTCCCATGAACACGTGGCCTACAAGTTATAATACTCTCTGTACCTGAAGTATGTTACGTATACAGTACGATTAGCATATTAGAAATGTCCGACAAAATACACACAAATTGCAAACAAATCTGCAGTACATAGTGCACAACCTGTTGAATGTGACTTGTTGCATCTGAAGTGCACTACCATTTCTCCTGCATTTTTGCTTGATACGACTTCCAAATGGTTCCCTTTATGCGGTCATGTGTTTGTTGGAGTGACCAATGTAAAACTGCACCAATGGAGACGAAGACTACCCATTGGAAAAATGAAAAAGTTGATATCCCAGAAATGCGTAACCAGTGCACTGACCCCACAGTCTGTGTACCTTAAAAATAAAAGCTGTTACAATATTGTGTCTAAAGGGTAAGCTTGTAATGCCTTTGATTCCCAATATCATTTCTTCATTTTATTTGATGGTAAGAATCTATCAAGTTTGAAGAGAATATGAGAGAAGCAGCATCTGAACCGTTTTTAATATTGAGGGAAGAATCAGACCTTTGACCTGTGTCAAAGCGGTTACTTTAAAAAGAAAATGATTGGGATAGATTTGAAAGGTGCTGGCTTAGTATTCTCTACCGATGCCTCTTGGGGGATGAGGGAGCGGTTTAGTCCACATGCCAATCTGATGTTTGACACCTCTGTTGGTGGAAGTTGCCCAGTGCTAGTTTACCATTTGAGACCACCACACTTATTTCAGGGATTCAAACCCTGGTCTCCGGTAAAATGTATTTTAAATGCATCAATGCATTGCTAAACCTATCCGCCCCCTGTTTACCATAGTCATTGGTATTTGACCTCTTACTGGTAAAGGGCAATATTTCACAAGAAGAAGAAAAGGAAAATACCTTTTTTGTCTAGGTCAAATTCACTGTTTGTCGATAGCTCTATATTGTATCACCAATATATTTGTGCCTAAATGAAAATATACAACCAAATCAATTGGACCACAACTTATTGGTGTGGTCAAAGTTCAGAATTTCACTATATTGGAAAGATCAGAAGAGTCAAACTGGACGTTACTGTGCACTTCGACAGTTATCACTAACAGTGACAGCCACATTGTTTCACCATATGCTGTTTGGGAAGAAGTATCAGGTGTGAGGAGAAGCACTTGAATCAACAGCGATTAAAACAAAGAACTGGAGACCTAGTGTGGACAGATGGACAGACAGACAGATGGACGATGATGGATTAGCCTTTGTGGAAGTCCAACCATCTGTAGATGTTTCCTATTGAAAATGACTTTTTGTTATCATTATCGGTGGCAGAAACATGATTTTTTTCTGTCAAAATCTCATATTTTAATACAACTTTCAAGTCATACAATTACGTGCAATATATTCAATTTGATTTTGTAAACTGTATCTTTATTATTAACAGTTCTTTATTTTTATTTTTTATTTTTTAAAAAAATATAATAAATGCTGTATATACATTTAACCACCTATTTTACAGGTCCATAGGGCCTCATAATGTTTTATGATGTATAATTATCAAATGGTCTTGAATATGTTCATCTAAATCCATGTGAGAACATCTTTTTTAAAAAGGACTGTAAAATCACTATTTTGTTTGTTTTTTTCTGTTGGAGCAGAGAGCTGTTTGCAAGTCACATGTCTGCCCAAGAATCTCAGCTGGTGTGAGTAAATTCAAATAGAATACCAATTGGAAACAGTTCGAAATTCTATGAATTCCAGTAGTTTAAAATTCTACCGTTGTGTGTTGTTGTTTCTTCTGTCTCTCCAGGGAAGTTCAGGGGAGATAGAGAGGCTGCCAGTGAACAGGAAGACGCCTGCTGCATTTGCACGAGAAAAGTTATGGATTAAATCTTCAGCCTCTGCTCAAGCTCTGACGGGCCTTTCAGGGGACTTTCTATCATTACAGAAAAAAGCTACATTTTGGCATCTAGGCTAGTGTTTAAGAACTAAAAAAAGGCACTGAAATATTTTTATTTATCTTGCTCCCTGACAATATGTTCACTTATAGATGGCCTTTTTTTAGCACAATTTTCTCTGGCACTGCATTTGAACATCCAGTGTATATAACATGAGTATTTTAACCATGATAAACACTGGGCTAGATTCTCAAAGCTATCTACTCCAGATCTTCGTTAGCTAAAAAAAATTCAGAAAGAAAAATCCTACTCAATGAACATACCAAAGGGAGTACAGCGCAGTACAGTGCTCTGAAGGAGACTGACACCTTTGCTTTATGTGTGGTTTCAATATACAAATGGTCTTTGTTTCTCCTTGTAAGGTTTTCACCTTGTTGTTTTCATTAGCGTTCGTTGCACACAAACGGCAAGCTAAATTAGAGACAGGACCAGGCTGTCACTCACAGCTGCTAGGAACTAGACATTTTAATTACAGTGTTTGAAAAAATAAAAATAACAAAAACAAACGTATTTGGTACTTGCAAAGCAAGACCTGGCTTGTATTTTATCAGCCATGGTAAGTATGATCCACAAGGAGATGTAATAAAGAGGACAAGACATGCCAGGGATGATTCTGTGACCACCCACTTGGAGATACCCACCACCTAAGATCAAACCTCATAAACATGCCTTAAAAATGTAAGTAATTCCTTGCTTATACAATAACAGCTAGATAAGAGAGATGAATAGGCTATGAACATAGAAACTGCTAAGCATAGGGCACAGGCAATGTGTTCATTCAAAGACTTTAGCAACATTTTAATAGATTTATTAAGGTGATAGAATTCCTAGAATTTGGTCTCGTTTTCCGTTCTGACTGGGGACCGCCCTCATTCACGGACGCTATCGCCGATGGTGATCAAACAAGATCAACCAAGGCCAAGATATTTGAAGTTAAATACAAAAAAAAAACATTATTATTTTACAAAGAGCATAATCACTTATTAAAAACAATTTTAAGGTTGTTGAAAGAAATCTAGGTATACTTTTTCATTTGCACACTGTCTATTGCATTTCCTTATTTGCGTATTTATAGTAATTTGTTCTTTATCTGAACTAGCATTCTTCCTTGACTTCTATTAGAACTGCAACTCTAGCGCCAGGCAGAGAACAGGCATAATACGGTAAAGCTGTACACGTCCACGTCCACGTCCAGATGAAGCTTTGGGAGGCAGGAAGGAAATAGTACCCTTTAATAGAAACGTAATGTCCTTTGCTCTTGATCAGTGACAGGAATCAGAGTCAGCACTGCATAGCTCTTTCTAGGATTGAACAAATGGACAAAGAGCTAACATACAAGCAGGTGTCATTTCTAACCTCATGTGCCTAAAAGGGTATTTCAAGGGCACTGATACGAACAGTACTGTAAATTGAATAAAGAGGTGGGCTGGTGACTTGAGGCTGGTTATTAGTGAAGTCTGTATATAAAATAGTCACTCTACAGTACAAGCGCTTGATAAGAGGACAAACCTGTATGAATCCCTTCCAATATATATATATATATATATATATATATATATATATATATATATATATATATATATAGATTATGAACAGGTGTTATTGTTTACATTTGCCTGGAATTGTCATTTTCGGAACAATTCTGAAAGTTCACAAAAACATTCCATTCCTATTTTAACTGAATGGATATTATTGCTGGGTTAACATAAAGCACTACTGTTTATTGAAAACACCTAGATTGTGGAATCCACTGTTGTTTGCAGTTCAGTCTTTTTGTTGGAAAAAGGTTTCGTACATAAAAGCACATGCATTTTTATGCTCTGTTATTTTTCTGACAGCTATAGACAGGGATGATTTATTTTAATTTTCGTATGCTTTTTCCATTACTGGTTTTGATTTCAGGCTTCAGCTAAAGTGCATAAAGATGTCAGTAAAAATAATTGCAATTCTATATATTGAAGTTTGATCATTTTCATATGGGCAATTTCATAGTTAAGGGTCTCCAGTTTTGCTATGCCTGCTTTTAATTAAGAACTCTGTAAACAGACACTGGAAATATATGCTGTAAATTGTGTTTTGATTTCATATGTATTTTTTTTTTTAATTCTCCCCTAGAATGAATACGACTCAATCTCTTACTAAATGCTTTCATTCCCATAGTATTCATTGATACTTGCAACACCTTGTGATATTAGTGACTCATTATTATGATGATATCATGAAATGATGTAATTACACATAGTTATATTGTTAAATGCAATGTGGTTGTAACTATGTAATTATATTATTATTACATTTAAACATTTAAAAAACATTCCAGTTTAATCAACCTGCTAAACATGTCCTGTTCCAAAACAGCTACTCAAAAAGGTATTTTAACTTGACTATATGTTGTATTGGCATGAATAGCAGTTCTATTAGATAAGTTATAACTAATTTAGGAGGAAATAGAAAGTAAGAAGTAAAGAAAATAGCTAATTTAATTTAGCTGTTACTTGGACCTAAACATCTGACCCAACCAAATCTAAGATCAGCCTAAATCCAATTAAAAAAAAGCTCACTGTGGTTCAATGATACAACTCGTAAGATGAAATATGAGGGTCGTAAACTAGAACGGAGATGGGGGGAATCTAAACTGCATGTTCATTATATCGCATGGAAGAGCCATTTGGTTAAATATAGGAAGGCTCTGCCATTGGCTAGATCATCCTATTATTCTAATTTAATTGAAACAAATACAAATAATCCTAGATTTCTTTTTGCTAGATAAATTAATTAATACTTCCCCTAATAGTCCTACCCTTGACATTGGCTCCTCTCACAGCTGCAATGACTTCTTACATGTCTTTAAAAATAAAATACTAGACCTCAGAAATGAGATTCCACAGACACCTTCTGTTATGGAGGACTCCAGCACAATTTTACCAACTAAACCTAATAAGGCTACTATGGGGGCTTTTTTCTTTGATTACCTTACAGGAACTGACAGAGCTAGTTCAACATATGAGAGCTACTACATGCTCACGTGATCCTGTTCCTACAAAGCTATTAAAATATGTTCTTGGTGTTATTAATACCCACATTTTTAAAATTATAAATGGTTCGCTTTCCTCCGGTATAGTTCTCTCAGCACATAAGTTAGCTGTGGTAAAGCCTATGCATAAGAAACACAATTTGGACCCTAAAGTCCTCAATAACTATAGGCCAATCTCCAACCTATCATTCTTAGATAAGGTTCTAGAGAGAGTTGCAATTCAATTACAAAAATGTCTAACTTTTAATGGTATATTCGAGAAGTTTCAGTCTGGTTTTCGTAACACACATAGCACCGAGACAGCCTAGTCAGAGTTGTGAATGATCTGCTGATAAACTCTGACTCAGGCTTTCCATCAGTTTTAATTCTTCTAGATCTAAGTGCTTCCTTTGATACTGTAAACCATTCCATCCTACTGAATCATCTTGAAAGCACAGTGGGACTGTCTGGCTTTGTCCTATCCTGGTTCAAATCTTATCTTTCTGATAGGTTTCAGTTTGTTTCTATTGGGCAGGTAAAATCAGCATTATCGGAAGTTGTCTGTGGTGTTCCACAGGGCTCCATTCCAGGTCCCTTGTTGTTTTCATTATATATGCTACCATTAGGTGACATTATCCACAGACACGGAGTGAACTTCCATTGCTATACTGATGATACCCAGCTATATTTGTCCCTAAAGGCAAGGAATTCTTCTGCCTGGGTGTTATTAGCTACTTGCCTTACAGACATCAAGCATTGGATGTTACAGAATTCTGAAATGTTGAATTCAGATAAAACAGAGGTTATGCTAACAAAACCAACTAAAAGGAAATGTGGGATTACATGAGCTCAACCCTTGCAGTCTCTCATCAAAACTTAAACTAGAAATTAAGAGTTTGGGGGTCATCTTCAATCCTGATCTATCAATGGAGACTCATATTATAGAAGTTACTAAAGTATCTTTTTACCATTTGAGAAATATCCTAAACTTAGACCAATTATGTCCGTATCTGATGCTGAGAGACTAATGCATGCCTTTGTTTCATCTAGAATTGATTATTATAATGCACTTTTTTCTGGTGTCCCAAAATGTGTGGTATCCCGCTTGCAGCTTGTTCAGAATATCGCTGCTAGAAGTCTGACTAAAAAGAGAAAAAGTCAACATATTACCCCTTGTTTTGCACTTTTGCTTTACACTGGCTCCCTGTGCAGTATAGAATTGATTTTAAGATTTTGCTGTTAACTTACAAGGCCCTGAATGGATTAGCACCTAGTTATTTGCAGGAGTTACTGACACTGTATCTTCCAAACCACAGAGGAAACAAAAGTAAGCAAAACAGCTGCTACTACGTGCTGGAGAACCAGCCCGGTACTTATTTTGTGTTTAGCGTTCGTCCACCCTGTTTGTTAATGCCTATTCGTTTTGTTTGTCTATTAATTTTGGCCTCAAGTGTCGTGTCCTCTTTTCTGTTTTGTTCAACCTTTTTATTTTCTGTGTATCATTAAACGCACTGAGCGCAGCAGCGTCTCAGTTTCATTCACCACTACTGTCTGTCTGTGTGTTTCTTTCTGGCCTGACATCATCCCTACAGCTAGCCTGTCACACTATTACAATGTAACAAATAAGAAAACTGACCATCCTGGTATTCACATATCACAAAGTGAAACCACAGCCATCTAAAAAGCATTAATTAAGTTTAGAATTCTGTTTGACGATGGTGTATCCTTCATGGTCACCTGGGCTACCTTAAATGGCGGATTTTTGAATTTCACAAGCAAATTAGTGAAAGAGTCCTCTGGTGTAGTAGGTAGATGGTCTTGTGTACAGGTATGAATAGGTGTCATATGCTACCGTCTTGTACTGAACACATGATCAGGACTATAGAACCCAGAAGGCAGCTGGAGTTTGTTCGGGGTTAACTAGCTCCTGCTCGCTATTGACAAACTCAAGATAAATTGACTGGAGCTTATTTACTGCTTTAATTTGGTCTTGGGCTCATTTCATGCTACCTAAACCTGAACGTGCTCAAGATGTGATGTCCACACCAGATGAACTAATTACAACATACAAGTGGGTAAATAAACGTCCCATGCAATTCCTTTTGAATTTCATGGTCACTCTGTATTCTAATTAACATTAAGGTCCTCTTTGAGGTCATCACAATCCCGGCGTGTAGCTGGAACATCACTATGTGTTTCCTGCAGCAGCCCTGGTTCAAGTCTTCAGGAGAGTACAGCTAGCGTTCACAACTAAGACACTTCAAGCATGTGCAGAATTCCAGCAGCTCCCTGACGGTTTGCACAGTGAAGGTCTCAATCGAGTGGTTTATTAGAACTCCAGTAAGCTGGAATGTGTCTATTAGTAACCCCTAGGCTAAACAGTTCCCAAACATCTAATACGAATCTCTGCTTAGTGCATCTAAGGATAGCTGCAAAAACAAAACAGATTTGATTCTCTTGAAGATCTCTTCAGTGTGTTAAGCAAAATTAAAAGAAATGCCAAATACATGATTTGGTCATCCCGTGGCTAAGTGTTCTATTTAAAAATACCAATGGAAAAATAAAATCCATGTTAAAGAGGGAAATGATATCAGACATATCATTTGCCTTTATCCCCCTTCTGTTTTTATTTCAACACACAATACATATTATTCTTTCTATTCAGAGCACTAACTGATAACCCTTTTATCAAGCCTTTTTTTTTATCCAAACAGGTTGCGCACTGTTTATAGTCGGAGTTGATAAGGAATGACAGTTAGGGAGATTGGAGCTTGTCCAGTACCATCTCCTCCCAGCAGGTATTGCTGTAGGCAATGTAATGAAGGTACTCAGCTAGCAGAAGGAAATAGAGGATGGAGAAGCCAAAAATAGTGTCAATACATTTTCTGATTTTTCCTTGAGCAGACTCATCTTGGAATAGGGTTTGAGATCTGTCCTCTAAATCAGTGGTTCTCAACCCACTGTGTCTGCTGTTTTTCATTCCAACTAAGCTTTCAATTACTTAACTAGACCCTTAATTGAACTGATAATTTGCTTAATTAGACCTTTTTAATTGTTTTCAGCTCTTAAACAGTTGCAGAGTTCAAGTTACTTATAAAATGTTATAGCTGACTTGAAATCTGCAACTGTTTAAAAGCTGCAAACAATTTAAAAGGTCTAATTAAGCAAATTATCAGTTCAATTGAGAGCTGAGTTGGAATGAAAATCAGCAAACACAGTGGGTTCCCAGGACCGTGGTTGAAAACCACTGATTTAGAGGACAGATCTCAAACCCCAGTGCAATAGAGCTGCAAGTAGTGGGATGTCTTTCATTTTCATACAAAGATGAGTCGGCTCAAGGATAAATCAGAAAATGTATTGACACTATTTTTTGCTTCTCCGGGGTTGAAAACCAGTGCTCTAAATCACTGCAAGAAGAGCGATTAAAAGACGAGCGATTCTGTTCCGTACCACATCATGGATCATTATTGCTGTGTTACCTGTTTGACAATGGGAAATAATCCTCACACTGTTTTAGAGCGGACATTTAAAAAGAGCTTTGAAACAGACTTTAAAGTTATAAGTGTAAAAAGTTGTCAGGATGTTAACAATGAAAAGAAAAATGACAGGTCCATTATTTAAACAGTTGTAGCAACACGTGGGGACGGGTAACGCTATATGTTTCGGAACCCCGCAACTTACTCTTTCAAAATGTAGCTTAATAGGAAGTCTCCTGTGATGTGTTTGTGTTTGACAGTTTCTAAATATTTTAAATGACAAAAATGCTTCATATAGTAATTGGAAGTACTTAGCCCATAAATTGCCCATGATCATGTTTACTTGATTTATATTTTTATAAGCTATTATTAATACAAATACTAAACACATAAGATGCTTCGCTGAACACTCTGCAGATATCTGCTTACTATTTCCACCGTTTTTTGCATATTTTCCTGCAAATTTGGACTGCCTCTTCTCATAGGTCATAAGTGATAAGTGAGGTGTCATCTTTTAGGCTTTACTGACAGTTCTGTCATCACTTCAGCTGTAATCACGAGCAGCCCTGTCTGTTTTGATTTTTTTCTGTTCAATCAGCAGTAAAAGGCTCACTTGACCAATTATTCTTGTAATTTACACATTTTATTGATGGATGCAAAACATTCTATTAATTAAATTGTTCTAGTGGTGGAGCCATCAACTGAATGATAAAAATTTGAAACTTGTTGTTTCATATTTTTACAAGCATAAATGAACTAAAACTACAAATACGAACCGTTCTTGGAGGCTTAGTTTAAAAAAAGTTGAAGGTTGTTGCTTTGGTATGTCTAATATATCTATGCAGGACTTAAGCATGGCCATTTATCATTTATCCCTCAGAATACATTACAAAGAATGTTTATTTAGAATATTCAAATATTTATCCCAGGCATCAAATATTAATAATTTGTTTACAGGAATACCTGAAAAATATTTGTCAAGGTCTGTTTAAGTGCACAAGAAATACCGAGATCAGACAACACACCTCTCCTACATCTACAGAAATCTTTGGAAGTGTCAAATGTTCTTGTAAAACAATCAGCAATCACAGGCTGGGCCCACACAAAGACAGCTTGAGAAGTTGGCTCCTTGAGAGAGAAGGAGGGAAGTGACTTTGTCTGGGTGGACATGCAAGAGGTCATTGATAAGAGCAGAAGAGAGGTCAGCAGTAGGACGCTACCCTTGGAGCAGCCCTAGTATTAATAGCCCATAGTGTCTGCCCCTCAATGTAACGACCCCACTGCACTCAATTGAACACAATAAAGAGACCTTTGTGCTCAACATTTAGTAATGCTGGGGGGGCTTTCTGATTGCTGTGGTTCTTGAGACATGCTAATCTTGAGCGGGGGTATTGAAGAGTTCAGGAAACAGGCATTGCCTACAGGGGGGCTGTGTAATGTTTGATCATCTGTGTCACGGGTAGGCAAAATGGGCAATTCCAACCCATTCCATTGCAGGATTTTGTTCCAACTAGCTCATTATTTAATTGACCGAGGTCCATAGGGTTCACTGTTTAAAATCTCTGGGCTGTTGGCACTCCTGGAAAGGCATTTACATCCCAAAACGTCCCATACCCTCAAGTAAAGCCCCAAAAAGTGAGAACAGAAAATGCAATGTGGTCTGGTATTGGATCATTGTCTTGTATTTTATTAAGGGAAGCACTTCCTCTGTACTTCTGATTCATCACAAACCAAAACATTTGAAGGCAACTTGTTTGACAATTAGTCTACCGGCACTGTTGTTAAATGTAATCACTGAATGCCACAGGGGATATTATTTTGTAAATGAATGATTTTTAATAATACTCGTAACATTTCTTTTGAACTTGCAGTCAATTGTCCTTTGGAGCCCATTGAAAATAAGACTGTTTGGGAAATAATATCCCAGTAAAAACAAAATGAATATATAAATAAACAGCCCTGAAACAGGCTCAAGTTTGAACAAAAGGCCTCATAAATATGTACAGGAGATAAGGCAACAGGAACAGGTGTCTGAATTATATAGATTTAGCTGACTTGCAGATACAGCTTGGTTGTGCTTCCACGCTTCGACTAATGTTTCTAATGGAACCTGTGCCACTGTTTCAATTCTACTCTATAGCACATAGCTATTTAAATGGAGTGTTGCATTTGAGAGGCACAAGCAGAGCCTTCACTTTCAGTCAAACTTATAACTCTCAAGCATGTGCAATTAAATGGCCCAATCAATATCTTCTTTATCACATGGGCCAATATTTGCTGCTTGCTTTTTACTTATTGGGATACACAAACTACAATAACTGTGTTATTAATGTCTATCCAAATAGAACACTACACAATGGCTGGGTTTACATGCACGTGAAAATCGACTCTACACTCTACTCTGTGATGTTGTCGCACGAATACATCATGAAACAGCAAAAGAACGTCCTTTGGTCAGCATGATAAAAATAGCTGTAAAAAACATGTAAACCAGAGCAGGAATCGTGCTTGTGTGTCACGAGATTTCAGCAGTCAAGATCCCGTTTAACTGCCGGAATCTGACATTATTCCACACACACACACACACACACACACACACACACACACACACACACACACACAGACAAGAAAGAACACAAAAGACGCTGCAAATGTAAACCTCTCGTATAGCCTATTATTAATGTTTGTATAAATACATGTTGTTAAGCACAACTAACCAAACTTTTAGCCTTCTTCTTCTTCTTCTTCTTCTTCTTCTTCTTCTTCTTCTTCTTCTTAGTAGTAGTAGTCGTCGTATTTTCTTTCTATAATTCTTTTAAGATGTCCCAGGAACAACAGAGCTCCACCTCTTCTTACACAGCACAGAACTGGAATGAATTGTTAGCATCAATTGGCATATTGTGCAATAAGTAATGGATATAGTTAACAAACAACATAAATGTACCATATCGCTTTAAATAAAGACTTTTGTTTGAATGTTTATAATATTACAAGACATCCACGTTTCATTATAATGTGTGTATGTTAAGCGGATTCTGCGCCTGGCACTTCTACCACAGCTGCAGACCAGCAGTCACTGGCTTCTCGGAGCAGAGGCAGGGTATAGGGACTGGCAGATGTGTACAGGAACATTAGGATGCTCAGCCTGGTACTCCACCTATAGAACTGCCAGTGCATGAAGCTGCTCAGGAACCTCGTATGTTCATTCTTTTCTCTTGTTAATTTTTTTAAATCTTCGTGGCAACACATGAAGCTCTCCTCACAATATTCAGAGTCGTTCTTGGCAGCCATGGATATTTAAATATCCCCTCCCCTAAATTACTATGAATTGAGTAATCTGCATTGGTACGGCCGACTTTTTTTCCGAACAGCATAGCAACGCATTTCCTGAAAAGTACGGCAAAAACATTGTGAGGAAAACTGTCATGACTTGTCCATGTAAACGCCGTCAGTGATTGCTTTTTCATTTTCATCTAATTTTGCTTCCACAACATAATCACATCAAAGGTTCCCAGAGCTAGCTCATTGGTACTGCGTTACTAGAAATGATTGATAATTCCACAAGATGTCTTCGTTATATTATTGCCATAGGCCCCAGGTTTAACAAGGGTAACTATACGATTTTAAACAACTTTGCAGGCTAAATTGAACAGGATGGCTTTAACAAACATCTTTAACAAGACCGTTTTCAAAGACCTGTCTAGGATTTCAATATAATTCATAGTGGGATTTTTAGTTTTTGAAATCATCTAAACAAAAGAGGAACTTTTAAATGCAGTCATAAACCTTGCTTAACAAGGGCATGGGGAGAGACACATCTATGCATACTGTAGGTTTGAAATGGACAGGAAGGAAATGGTTATGCATAAATACTGTAAAGCAGGCAAATGCATTCTGATTCATGAATAGCAAGGCTTAAAACAGCTTGAAAAAGCAACTTTTTAGTTTCAGGGGAGAAAACAATCCTACATTATTGCACTGCTCCATACCACCAGCAGAACCTTCCAACAAAGAGAACTTTCTATAATGCCACTGGGCAATGCATTTTTCATAACCAAATTAGAAAGGGCTATGCGGCTCAACTGGGACCAATGATAACTTTCCTCAGAGTTAAGGTACTTCAATAAATGAGAGTAACTGAAGTAATTTAAAAGGAACAGATGTTAAAATTGAACTGCAATTTACTAACAGGGCTGCATGTTGAGAACTGCTATTGGGCTTCTTTTTGTAGTGCAATAATTCATCAATGACTCACTAATGTTCTGCTGTTTAAATGCTTGTTTTCATACAAGATAGAGCTCTGGAAGCTTTGCATTGTTTGACAAGAATAATTCTTTTCTGCGCCACTGTTAAAACAGTTTTTTTACATGGTAGGTGGATTAATGGGAAGGAGTGGATGGAGACAGGAAAGATTTATAATACCTTGATTTACGACAGTTTTCAAATGTGACTTCCCATACGTCAGTTTATGCAGTACCCTGTGGACAAATTGCATCCAAATCATAATTACCACGTTTGTAAATCTCCAACTGCATTGTTCACGCCCATCAAGATAGTTACAGCAAACTAGAATGACTTATTTATTTGCAACACAAATAAGGGTATTCCTATGTCATTATGGGAAATAAGATTGGGTAACAGTTTACATTGTCTCTAATTGCGGTGTATTTACATAGTAGTTACTTAGTAAATATATGTGGGCTTACACATAATTACCATGTTATTATTCATAGTTACAATGTAGTTGATGTGTAAAACTTTTTGCATGATATATGTAAGTACACCATTGAATCAGAAAAAGGTTAGGGTTAGGGTTAAAGTTAGGGTGAGGATTATATCATGCACAAAGGCTATGAGTTGGCCATTATAATGACTTGTCAATATGTCTGTACATATAGAGCAGGGTTAATATATAAATATTTAGATTTGTTTTTAATGTAGTAAGCAAGTTCCTTGAATCATATATTTTTGCTTTAGTATTGTTATATAATGTGACAATGTTGTTAATAACAGATAATCAGTCCAGATACAGCGCTCTTTTTTAACATCCCACACCTAACCCATGTTGTGTTTGACTATCAATCTTCAATCTACAAGATGCAGTAAAAACAAGAAAATCCATAATATTTAAATACAGAGAAATGTATAATATGTGATATACAGTAAAAAAAAAAAGCATAATACATTAAATACAGTGGAAAGTGCATAATACATGATAGTAGCATACTACATGAAATATAGTACATTAAATACAGTGGGAAGTGCATAATACATGAAATAGTAGCAGCAACACAGCAAGAAAGCAAGAGAGAACAGGTGGGTCTTGAGAGTTGATTTAAAACGAGCGAAGATGGGAGCATCACGCACCAAAACTGGGAGAGAGTTCCAAAGAGTCAGAGCCATAAGCTAAATAAGTGTTCTCCAAGTGTGGTGCACTATTGCTTGGGGATAACAAGCAGGCCAGAGTCAGAGGACCTCAGCTTGCAGGCAGGGACATAGCGGGTCAGCAGGTTGAGGAGGTACTCAGGACCTGTGTGATGAAGGGCATTGTAGGTGAACAGGAGAGTTTTGAAAATAATCCTGAACTTTACAGGTGGCTAGTGCAGCTGGGCAAGATGGGGGGTGATGTGATCATGTTTTTTACATCTGGTAAGGATCCTGGCGGCGGTATTCTGGATGACCAGCAGTTGGTTTATGGTGCGTGCCGGTAAACCAACATATAGACATTTGCATTAGTCAAGTCGAGAGGAGACAAATGCATAACAGAGTATCTCTGCATCCGGGAGTGACAACCAGTTGAGTGTCACGGTGGTCAAGTAGTAGACTGGGTTGTTGGTGGGCGAGTGTAGAATAGATGTTGTCGATTTTGTTCCGAAAGAGGAGAAATCATGACAGGTTAGAGAGGAGGATGGACGGGAGATGGATCTGTCGGTGGCTGGATGTAGGATTTGGTCAATGGTCTTAAAGAGAACATTGGGTTTACTGTGTCCCACAGTTATGATTTCAGAGAAGTATTTCACCCTGGCCGCTGCAAGCGCATGCCTGTAGCTCGAGAGATGGTCGGTCCAGACCTCTCTGTGAACCGTTTGTCCAGATGACCTCCACTTGTGCTCGAGTTTGCGGCAGGCAGATTTAAGCAGTCGAAGTTCGAGGGTGTACCATGGGCAGTTTCGATCTTTCTTGACGGTTCTGGTTTTACGCGGGGCAACAGTGTCGATGATATGAGGAAGGGTGGCATTGTAGAGGGTCACCGCATCAGCAACTGAGGATGGGAGAGTACCAGTTAGAGGGGATGCAGAGAGACATTCTGAGAGTTTCAGAGGATTCAGCAAATTCTTGGGACGGATTGGGATTGGGGACATCAAAGCCCCTGGTGATGAGCAGATCCAGCTTGTGTCCTCTGGTGTGAGTGGGGACATTGACAGATTGAGAAAGTCCAAGACAGTCCAGAACGAATTGAAGTCAGTCACTAAGGGAGAGGAAGGCAAGTCAACATGAATGTTGAAGTCACCTAGGAGTAGGAATTTTGTCAGTTGAGGTGCAGATGAGGGAGAGGAATTCTGAAAACTCATCAAAAACATCCACATGTGTTTGCAAATTATGCTCTCAAAACTATTTCAATGCAGATTTAAACAGATTTAAACAGCAAATTCCAGCCAGGGGAAGAAGCAGAATCCATACGTGTTTGCAGATTATGTTCTCAAAACTAGTGCGTTCTTCATGCTCAAAAAAACAAAACTTGCTTAAGAGGACTGCATTGCAATCCGGTCATCTGATTTAACAGATATGCAAGGTCTCAGTGAAAGAAATAGGCAGAACCAGCGCTAGATTAAATAAGCATGTCGGGTGGTCCCTGCAGAGTAGGGTCAAGACAGCACTGGCACAGGTCCTGACTTGTATCTGTCTGTGCCATAGAGGAATGGTGGACAGCTACAGTGGAAGTATCCAAGGCTGTCAATCCCTGGCTGTTTATAAGCACCAGACCTGACCTCAGATAATGCTAATAATGACCCCCTGGCACCCAAGAATATTTTGTTTTCATATGTCCTCTGGCAGCTGAACTATAAATAAATATTTATAACTCCAACATAACAAGCGAGCCTATTTATATATATATATATATATATATATATATATATATATATATATATATATATATATATAAGGTTGTTATCCAGTTAAAAAATATTCTTTTAGCTATTGCTACTTTGCTATGTTTCCTGCCATTTGGGCTAATTAATGATGACATGAAATCCCTATACACATGCAGTAAACTGTGTGTTACTAACGCACTCACAATTTTTCAAAAATACTGTTCTTTAATGTTTACATAAAAGCAGGTCTGTGTTACTGAATTATATGCATAGGAGCAGTATTGAATACACAAACAGAAAAAAAGCAAAGCACTGGAGGCTGGTGCTGAATAATTGGCGTGTGGAACTCGAACTCTGTATGGTTATGTTTTCAATGTTCTTCAAGAAAGTCTCACGTTCTACTGTGTATGATGCATTTATAAGTACAGTATATTATATGTATGTTGTTGGAGATAATCTTAATATTTACCTAAAAAAGCATCAAGCCTGGAACTCCAAATTACTTAAATGGGAACAAATACCAACAACTTTCCTGGGTGCACTTTTTTTCGAATTGTGCTCGTGACAATTTGGAATTGTGTGACTCTTCAGGGTGCCAAAAATGTACATTTATTAAAACAAAATGCTCAATGTTTCATATAAAGGTTTAGCAGTGGAATCTTGCCGTCAGACAGCTCCTGAGAGACAGGCATAACATCAAGGGCTATACTTGTTTGCATGAATGTAATAGCTTGCTAAATACTGGGTATGCTATTTACCTGGCAGTGATTTTGTATTCACTTTGTTCAAATAAAAGGCACAGATAAAGTCAGAAAAACATTTGGGTAACTAGAATTAAAATATGCTGGTGTGTACAGTTTACACAATTGTATAACTTCAAGTGGACATTTATTTTTATTATTTTTTTGTATATATTTTGTAAAGGCAACAAACACAAGTTCATAGAAGAGAACGGGAACTGTTCCAACAAGCAACAATAGAATCTTGCAATTAGAACTCTGAAACTCTGGAATAGTATGTATCCATTCTTCAGTATACAAAAGTTGCAAAGCCTCTATAGAAGCAGCAATAAGCTGTTAATGATACATGGAGAGATCTTACACGACCCAAGACAAAGAATCCACAAAGGGGGGAAAGCAAGTCCAGAAACAGCCGGAAATCCTGGTCAATGTAGTAATGAAACCTGGAGCCAAGCTGCTTCGAGCGGTTTAAAGAAATTATTCCCAAGAGAGGGGAGATCAGATCTACTTTTAGATTAAAGGAAAAAATGCAAAAGCTGCCTCAATCATGAATATAGGCATAAAGAGTAAGAGGACAAGCTGGGATGATCAAAACCAGTCACATAGTCACCTACAGTACTCGTTCCTGACCTTATCTGTTTCCTGGCAGCTCATTCATTTTCTGCCTGAATTCTAGGTCATTTTCTCTCCAGATGGATTCACAACTATTAGTGATAATCAATGTTAACCAGTGGAGGTAATCCTCTTTGGGACTGGTTTCTTTAAATGGTCCTTCAATGCAATCTCCGAGTCAGAGCAAGTTAGAAGCAACAATATATAAATCTGCGAAAAAACGTGTATCCATTAGTTTACTGTTTCCTGCTTTAACTTGAGCTTGACGACCATTAGAGATGATAAAAACAATAGATATGGCAGGTGAATATATCAAAGTGTGTGTTTTTAATTAGTAAGGCTATTGATCAGATTTAACAATATATAGCAGACAGAATGGGAAAGATAATCAGCAAATATACAGCTAATTATATCATAAAGGCATGATAAACTGCTAGACCAAATAACATGAGCTTTGCAGTCCTTTGAAATTGTGATGTGCTTTTATTCTCCTCTTGATATGTAGAATACAAACCATCTGTTAGTATTTCTAAATATAAACAACTGTTTTTTTTTAATGACAACAGAAAAAAAAAAATTCTCTCCTGTTCAAAAAATGACAGAAAAAAATGTGGAATGTCTTTTTAATCCCGACATTGAAATCAAGTGACAGTTGGATGCAATGAGATCTTTTGAAGTGGCAGGTGAGTGGAGAGAGTACAAGAACAAAGACTTTCTCAAAAAGCATTATTTTACATTATGGTAAGAATATGGATTTTGAATTAAGATGAAATGAAAATGTGACTGTTAAAAGGAGAAACCAGGGATCAGTATATATTCATAATCCTCATAATACTAATCATATTCAAAGACAATGGCATATTGTCACCTAACACTTTGTAGTTCTGCTTTAATAATGATGGTGTAAGCCAGCTGTTATTACTTATAATATAACACTCCTATTTATCAAAGCTGTTTACTGCGCTGTAAAATAGCACAAACAACAACTCAGAGTCCTTCAGTTAACCTTTGGTTTGGAACAAATAAAAAAAATAATAAGGTCCATAATATTTTAGTAGACCTTTTTAATATATTTGTTGATATGTGCCCTAGACTTGACATTATTGTTTAGCTCAGAGGGAATTCTGGGAAGGGTATAAGTACAAATGTATTTTCCATTGATGTGGAATTGGTTTAATATTCTATTTTGTATAGTAATTGATGAAAAGCATGTATAGCTTAAATTTCCCAACATGTATTGACTTCAGCCAGTCAGAAGCTTAATGACATTGTTTGAAGGTTAAGGACATAGTAGCATGTTTTTAATAAGTGATTTGAGGTTCAGATTTAAAATGACAGTGTGCAGCAGAACCACAATGATTAACTGGGTGCACCTTATGTACCTGACCGTTCTCTAAAATCTGATGAGTGCCTGTTTATAGTTACTAGATTCTGGGTCTTTAGTCATGGACCTCTGTACTTTCCAGAGTGTGTGGACAATTGACAATTTTGAGGGCAGACTTAAAAACCTGTGTTTGATTTAGCTTATGCCCTCTAGCCCACTTACAGTACACCGTTTTCTTTTTAAGACACACTGAGATGCTTTTACATAAAAGATGCTATAATGCATATGTAAGGGTATGGTAAGAACACAGAAACAGTGGTGTGGAAGGTGGATGGTGAGTCATACAGATTCCACAGATTCCATTGGCAGATCCATGGAACCTAGCAGAAGGTTTCACTAACATTTGGCTGCTTTGCAAACTGCTCACGCAGGTTCCAGAAGAATTTTAAACCCAAATTTATTGAATGAATTATACTTCAACAGTTTTTTGAAAGACAGAAGACCTTTATGCAAGTCCATATATCATAGTCTTTTTCCTCAAATGAAAAAATGCCTTTAAATAAGGGATAGGGATAGAGAAGTAGGGATTGTTTCAATGCTGTTTCGTTTGTTGGGTTTCTCTGACAAAACAAGAGGTTTCTAGCTGAACTACAGAATCCATTAGCAGAGACATCAAAGGACAGCACCATAGAAAGGTTACTTAGCAATACCTTTTGAATTTGATGTAAGATTCCATCTTTGATGTGAGGATATACAGGATCTCTTCTAGGTGACATGCAGGGTTGTCCATATATATTCATAATGCTGCCAGTCATTGCAATTGATGTATTTAGTTTTGTTAGGTGGATGTTCTGTCATACAGGTGTGTTTTAAATGCAATTGATCTGGCTCCCCACATATAGAGGCCAATTATAAAGTCAGTGGAGCATTTCTGATCAAACTGAAGGGTGACATTCATCAATCAGTCTTGTGTGCCCCTTTGCCCATCGTGGTGCTTCTAAACACAAACCCTGAAAATAAAAATATATAAAATGCAATGGCTAGAGAGAGAAAGACCTGCCTTCTGCCATGCTGTTAAAGGAAATTGAAATTATAAAGACACGGTTGAAAATGTAAATTATTACGCAGGCAGAAAAGTAAGACGAGCACACTAAACCGTCAGTAGAAAACAGACTGCAGACGTTGCATTCTGATCAATATAATTGTGTTTGCTTGTTAGTGCAATACATTTTTATCAGTGGGATTTAATTTGGTAAAAAAAAAAATCAGCTTTATTACTGTACATCCCTGACTAATGCGACTGCACCTGTTCCC
The DNA here is from genome assembly GCA_030684275.1 of Acipenser oxyrinchus oxyrinchus. Classification (NCBI taxonomy): domain Eukaryota; kingdom Metazoa; phylum Chordata; class Actinopteri; order Acipenseriformes; family Acipenseridae; genus Acipenser; species Acipenser oxyrinchus. The sequence goes on from CM060262.1 coordinate 3,692,755, forward strand.
ATGGACACTTGCAGCTTAGTCCAGCGATGTACCTTGTATTAGCTCTTCAAGCTTGTGCTGGTTTCTGTTATATGTACTGTTTGTGTGACTTGGTATAAAGGCCTACTGCTAGACTAATGGAATCATTGCTCTTGTATAGCACTGGCAGTGTGCTTGTTCTGGAGCCTGGACAGACTCTAGACTATTCCACCTAACTCTGTAACAATAAGAAGAAGAACATAAGAAAGTTTACAAATGAGAGGAGGCCATTCAATGTACTTCACCATTGACCTGTACAAAACATGGTGGAGAAGATGCAGGAGGGTTTTCAAATTATTGCATACTATGGTATTGCTTTGATCTGGAAAGAAGGAGATTTTATAATATTTAAATGGTGTTCAATTTTCAATTGGGCACCATGTCTGATTTTCTGTTTATTTCGATTCACTTCCCATTACCGTATTAGATAAAAAGGGTTTCTTTAACATTGCTACCAAGCCAAGTTTGACTCATTTCAGATGGGCACAATTGGAAACATGTGTTCGTATATTACCAGATATTGTAGAATAGGTATAGCTGAACAAAAACACAGCAGTTAAATCTGAACCGCAGAGCAGTGAAAATCAATAAGCCAAAGCATGCATACATACTATACATTTACAGCAACATGTAAATATCTGTCTGTAACTCAAATGAAAATCCTCCAACAGAAAGGACAACATTTACAGGCAAATCGATCCAAAGCAACAAAAAGATAACTTGTAAACAAGACCAATAGGATCAAGTCAAATTGACTTGAGCTAGTTTTCGCCAGTTTATTAATAAATCAAAATGTCAGAGTTTAGTCATTTAAATGGCGATGTGGTATGTGTTTGGTTTTTAGTACCCACAGTAGCAGCCATTGGTCCTTATTCACTAAGCTGTAATCAGGAGTTAGCAATCCTTTCTGTTCTCATGTAGGGTTTACTTATTTATAATTAAAAGTTCTTCAAAAAAGCAAAAGCTGAGTAAACGTGTACTGTTCAACTTCCCCTTGTTGTGAGGATGAGGAGCGAAAGAGGAGGCAGGACATGATGAGGCAGGGTAGAGCCACGAGCATGAATCTTCCCCCGCAGTTCAAACACAAGAGTGGAGTGACTACAGACAAGAATGAGTTAATGGTTAGTCCTTGTTTCTCAATCACTGCAGTTCTGACGCACAGCGCTAATCTTCACTTTCTATCAGTGCGTATAGTCTTAACAGCTACACTGACCCCTGCACCTGAACAAGTCGACACTGTGTTTGATGCTGTGCCCTTTTGCTTTTAAAGAATGTCTCTGGTTGGCTTGCTAACGTGCTGACAGTGACAGGTGAAAGCAGCCTCGTGGTTCCTTGTTGTCTCTCACATGAAGTGCAGAGCTTGTGTTTGACCTCGTTCTTTCTGTACATTTCTCAGCAAACTCCCAGCCTCTGACCTGTCAGGGGTATCAAAGCAAATGTCAGGAACCGATTGATTACCTAACAAGAAACTTTTTACGCAGGGATATTGGTTGATTGATAATTTTTTTTTTTTAAATCTTTTTGTAATCAGTGAGACATTGGAGTAGATTTGAACAAAAAAATATCATATCATTAGGCACCAGAATGCCTTTATCAAGGGAAAGTGTGTTTGATAACAAACATTGAAGGTACTTATATGCTTTTAATGCCATGGTGATCACACTCACTTACAGTATTTCTATTTAAATCTCTGTTTGTGATGTAATTTACTACCTAGTTAATAACTATTCCTTTTTATTTAAACATTTAGGCATCATGGTATTGAGTCTATTTATCCATTTATTTTCATATATATATATAAAAGGAAAACAGAATAATAGGTGATAATAGAGCTAATACTAATAAAAAGTATTACAATAGATTTGAAATCCTTGGTAAGCACTTTTCAGGTACTACTCACTTAATCATTGAGGATAGAGGCGAACACATCATCAGGTCTCAACCCCAATTCCAGCATAAGTGTTTCATGACAAACCTGTTTTTACCAGGTCACACAGAGACCATCATATACATGTTTGTGTTGTTTGGTGTGACCCCAAGCTGAGAGGTGGACCTGGGGTATTCAATTACCTTAATGCTCATTGTCTTCCTAAGACCTTGTGTATTTATTTTCTCACCACTGTCCTGTTGATTTATTATTTGCCCTACCGGTACATGATGTTGTCCTGCTGGCTAATACAAAGAGTCACACTTACACTACCTGCAGGGTACATCATCTATGGGATAATGGCCAGGTGATGATCTTGTAAAATTGTATTATAAGCAGAAAAGGTGGCACAGAATGCATTTAGATCAAAGTTAAATATGTGTAAGTTTAATTGTCAAGGTTTTTAAGCACAGAGTAAATTAGTAGAGATTATAGAGAAAATTGGTCTTGAGCTCAGATTTGGCCAAAGATGTAATTCTGGTGATGCAGGGTTATGTTGTGAATGTCAATGAAGACTTAGCCTTTTATTTCTATTTTATTTCATGTATTTATTTGTTTGTTATGCATTGCTAGAATTCTCCTGTTAAACCATTTCCTTGACTATAATTGCTTTCGGGTTTCTTTTTGTTCTCTGTGATGTGCATGGGGCTATTCATTATATGGTATTGTTTTGTTAATGAGTATTGCAGCTGGGTTACCTGGGATTATTGGAGATTGTTTTAGGCAATCGAGTTTTCTGTCTGGCGACTTGTAATTGTTTTGGAGATAATTGCTTTCATGCTCTTTGTATAGCAATTTGATAATGGAAAGAAAATGAGCAAAAGTCTGTTTTTACAATATGGAAAAAAATAAGAGAGCTGGCAAGACTGCCTTCGGGATAGAGTCGGCCCTAGACACTGGTGCCTCTATAATTAAAACCCACCCAACTGTGGTTTCTGGAGTGCTGCAGCCCTGGTAAAATAGAAGGGGTGGAGATTTTAATTTATTAGAAATGGACTGAGCGGTTCCAAAAGCATCATGTTTATTTTATACATGTCCCTGAACCACTAAACACAAGCTGCCTGAGGCCCTACTAGTAATCTTGACTCATCTTTGCAACTGCAACGAATGCCATTCTGCCTTCAAAATACATTCAATATTTCAAAGAACGAGTTTCATGCTGCAGACAGAGCAATCAGTTGTGGCTGCACACACATCCAGCACAGCCCTGCTCTAAAAATAGCTGTAGCAGTGGGACCTGGTGTACGGTGTAGAGAAACTGATGCAATGTACCAAAAGAATGATTAAATACTAAATACTAGCCAGTGTGAAAAAAACCCCACAAAGTACAATATGGTGGCCATGCATTAAGATGTGAGTTGTTTAATTCTGGTTTTGTTACATTAACATTACCTTTTAGAACATTTAACAAGTTGCTACAAACTTAAAATCATAGTCATGGAGGATGTAAGTCATTTCACAGATAGTACCATTTCTTTAGGACAGATTTACCTGGAAATAACCTGGACTCGGTAATCTCTAAACAGCCCAGCATGGTACTAGCAGCAGCCATGTGGTGCCATTCTTTGAGGGAGATGTAAAGCATTTGTATTCCCAGCATTGTGTACATTCAAGAATCGCAGGACTCTTCAAAAAAGGAACAGGGGGTGTTGATCCCAATGCACTGACGCCATTCTTCAAAAGATCTAGACTTCTCCACCCAAACATCGAGAAAAAAAAAAACTAGGTATATTGAAACAAGATGCAAAGTAGAGGAGAAATCCATGTCTTCTAGTTGACTCCTTTGAATGATTTTTTTTACTCTACAGTTTTCTTTCACAACTAGCAGGAAAGGTTCATAACCATTTGCAATATGTTTTCAGTTTTTTCTGATATCTTTTGGTATACACAGACAAAAAGGTTTCCAGCTGGAACTTTATCTAAGGGTTAGCTGGCCTGTAGGTCACTGATACAATGGCAAAGTGATTTGTTTCCATATACCACAGGTAATAAGGACCTGTCAGTTTTAAAACTCCTGACAAAACTCAGGTTTCTCAGGAGTCCAATTTCCATGCACTCTGATTTTAGAAAAGAAGAGGTTTTTTCCTTACTCAGCTCATGTGCAGAGACTGTGCTTCTTTTTAGCCCTGAAGGTTTAGGCTTGTGAGATAAGATCATACAAATGGGAGGGCTGCGGGGCGCTCTCCATTAGCAGAGTTTTATGTCAAATATAAATCACATATACGAAGAAAGCATTGTTATTGTAATAGATGTAAAAATATATACCAACAGTTTGCTTACAGCACTGCTTTTTCCATCCAGCTGAAGAAGTTGTAGTCTAAACATCCTGAAATAATTGATTTAGACTACAACTTCTTCTTATTTTTTTTAACTACTTTCATTACCCATCAGTTTTTATTTTTCAAATTCTAATATACTGTATATATTAGAACTTGATGTGACCTTGTAGTACAATTGACCATTTAGACAGATATATATGTTTTCTGGAAATTGTTTTCCTCTGAAGAGCATTGCATTCCCAGATGTGCTGTATAGCCAACACCTTTCTCAAGGGCGCCTGTGTGTTTGAAACCAAAATGACAGATTCCTAATGGTAAAGCAACTGTTGAACAGTAGATCAAACATTATGAGGTAATTTTGTTCTAAACAGCATTGTGTAATATTATTATTCTGCTGTCAATCCATCATGGTTTATCTTCAAGCTTTATGTATGGAATATGTTATTATTATTTATTTCTTAGCAGACGCCCTTATCCAGGGCGACTTACGATTGTTACAAGATATCACATTATTTTTACATACAATTACCCATTTATACAGTTGGTTTTTTACTGGAGCAATCTAGGTAAAGTACCTTGCTTAAAGGTACAGCAGCAGTGTCCCCCCACCTGGGATTGAACCCACGACCTTCCGGTCAAGAGTCCAGAGCCCTAACCACTACTCCACACTGCTGATATGTGCATCATATTATTTTGAACATTCCTCCAAACTGAACTTCAGACCAAAAAAAAAAAATATTAGCTCTTGGTCAAAACAATAGGGTTGCTTACTTTTCTTTACCAGTAATACACTCAAAATATCAATAACATAATACTTACAGTAATAATATGAGTCCTAACAGTAAAAAATAAACCAAGATGAAAGCTTCAATCATAATGGTACCTAAAATGATTTATTTATTTAAAAAAGAGACCTACATAGGGAATGGCAATTTACATATTAACCTTTTTGAACTTTGTTTCCTATTATATACAATGTTTTTTTTAAATGTATAATTTATTTTTATTATTGATTTTTTTTATTTATTTAGTGTGTCCAATTATTATTTTACCCCTGAATTTCTCCCAATTTGGAATCCCCAATCTCTTTCCCCATCACTGCAGCGATACCTCCATGGCTTGGAGACCCGAAGGTTCAGTGGGCGTCCTCCGATCCCACGACCAAGCCAAATTAACTTTTGCCAGAAATGGAAAGAGACATTATTATTATTATTATTATTATTATTATTATTATTATTATTATTATTATTATTATTATTATTATTATTATTATTATTATGCTTGGTAAATGAGACTTGAAAAATGCTACAATTTTCATGCACAGGCCAGCACTATGTCACTGGTGTTCTTTAGAAACAATAAAAAAAGGGATTAGTGCACAAAAACAGTTTCATTCTCAAAAAACACGATGAACTTTATAACTTTAGGTATGCACGTTTAAAGGCCTGCTAACTTTTTATGAGCCATATCAATCATGCAGACATTATTTATTAGACTTTTTTTCCATAGGCAATCAAATTGTCAGTTAAAACACTAATATTAAATTGAATGTTATTTTAGTTTAAGCCTTTTTAACTTCAGGTATGATTTATACTTCTTTAAAAAATAAGATTTGGATTGAATTCTTTCAACACTGCAGACCGCTCTAGCAGTATAGAAAAGATAACTCCACCAAAAAGACCCTGCCAGTAAACTAATCTAATATAATAATATGTATATATATATATATATATATATATATATATATATATATATATATATATATATAAATTATCAGGGCTATTTAGAAAAAAAATCATGTGGCAGAAATCGAATGGGCAGATTAATAATGAAAGACTTACAAATAGCACAAGAGCCTTGGAGGTGGATATTTCAAACCAAGCAAATCATTGTAATTTAGATCTTTCTCTGACCTTTATCTCAAGAAGGGATCTACAGAACTATACAGTCTGGAAAGATGGTATTTTTTTTTTTAAATCACACAGCTTACTTGGACTAGACTTTTGTTTGTAATATCCCTATGTCTTCTGGAACAATTTTGTAACAAATTGCATTTATTTAGACTATTTTAGCATTTCTAATAAAATAAATAAATAAATAAACAAATAAATACATCTCTAGTCTGCATGTAGCTTGAACCTTCTACAAAGTGTCCCCAGTCAGAAGATGCTTCGCTAGATATTCAGTGGATCAAAGAATGATTGCACCAATTATAAATAATAGTACTCTTTTTAATGAGCAATTTAACATTCAAGAGACCATCTTTGCAAGCACTGAGTTATGAGTGCCAATTTACATCGAAGCAACAGTTGTGGGGGAAGAACTCTTAAGTCTGCAGGACGTAGGTGTTGGTGTGGAGCGAGGAAATGGGTTCTAGACATTTCACACCTTGAATCAGCACCAGGCACTCAACAACGCTGTGAATTACAAGACTACTTGAGAGCCATTCATGAGATCTACAGGACCGGTTTTTATCACAGCCGCTCATAGCAATGAGTGCCTATGTAGGTCGTCACTGATGATGTACAGTAACCACAATAACTTGAGTACATTCTCATAAAACAACCTGAATGACAGATTGAACCAAGGTACAGAACCTTACTCAAAAGCAGTTGAAGACTATAAATGGGTCAAATCCAGTATTACTGACTAATGACATTACTGTAATAATAGTAAATGGAAGGTCAGAAGGACATCTCTGGAGATCTGGGTTGTGATTCCCAAAGCCTGGAGGAAGAAGGTCTTCTCAGGGTTAGACCATATCTAGTGGTACAAAAAACAACAACACTCAGAGTGGCCATATGTTAGCGATAGCAAATAATAGCAAATAATGTGACTATTAAAAAAATCTAAAACCTCAGTAATGTCTGCAGCCTCATGCTTTAACTCTAAAGACCCACATGTTAGCCAGTGTCTTGATAATTGATTTTTTTAAACAAAATGTGAGGGGGAAAATGTAGTGGAACATTACATGTACTGGTGTCAGAGAACAGTTGAAACTACAAAGTGGTGCAATGATTGGAACAGTATCAGGTTTCATTTTAATTAATTTAATTACTTTCAGATATGTATATATTTTTTAATACAATATGTGAATGTAGCTATAACACCAGAGGAGATAGTTCTCATTTCAAAGTAAGTTTTCAGTCTATTCCTTTACCTTTACAGGCTAAATAGCTTTTTAATGCTTTGTTGCTGAGAGTGAACATGAAGAAAACAGAGCTGTGTATTCCAGCAACAGTCTGGTTCCCAGACACTGCACTTCTTAATCAGTATAGAGCTGCAAAAATAATTAGTTCCAATGGGGAAAAAAAACTGCTAGAAATTGAAAATGGTTTCATTAATGCAAAAAAAATTAATTAAAAGTAGCTATCATTGAAAAAAAACAACAACAACAAAGCTATAGTTGAAATGTACTTTTCTGCATGATATTTGCTGGAGCGATTCATCTAACATAGAGTAGCTGACTTGACACCAGAGCATTCCTCTCTCACGCTACTGTATCATTTTATCATCAGTAATTTTGGTTTAATGAAACAAAAAGTCAAAGATTGATAAAAATGTGTTCTATCATTGTCTAAATTAAGTACATAAGCATTGAGCTATTCTACATGTGCAGTGCCGTGGAAACCAATGGAATTCACATGGGGATTAAGAAGTACCATTAATCCTTATTAAGAAATAGAAAATGTTAAAATGAACACCTATCATCTATATGAATACAGGCTCTATACATTTAAAACAACTATTTGAAGTTTCCTGTTCATTTCAGTGCATGCTGTAAAATAAATGTCAAAACACCCGGGCGGTCAACAACTTTATCGAGCTGTACCCCTTGTACTGCTGTATATAATTGAAATATTCCCATAAAATATTGACACTGTCAGTACAAATTGACTTTACAAATGGTTTGATTTATTCTAAAGGTGATGCTATTATACAAGGCTGTTCGGTGAAAAACAGACAGGGCATTATCCCTTAGCGATTTGCTGGGTATCCATTTACCCAGTCAGTTCCTGTATTAGAAGAAATCATTGTTGCTCCTGCAATATACAAGTGGTTGCAGTTTTTTTGATTTAAACCCTAAGTAATGTGCTAAACTTAAAAAAAAAAGAAGAAGAAAATTGCTGTTACTTGAAACAGACTGTTAGGCTTCAAAAAGGAGACATGCACCTTTGAAACTTGACATATTCGCTTTGACACAAATCCGTTTTATATTCTAAAATATGTCACAGAATGAAATCCAGATATTAGATAAAACCCAACTCCCGAAGATAAATACATCCGGGCAATTTAAACACAATACCGAAGGACAGAAAAGGAATGGGGTTATAATAGGATCCAGATGGAGCATTTACTGGCTTTCTTCACAAAAGGAAAAGGAAACTTCACTCCTCTAATGTTTATAAGCTGCCTATCTTATCTCAGGACGATAGGGACACTACTCCTTAGACTACTTTTTTTTTCTTCGTAATCATAAAACAAAAGCCTCTTCTTACATGCAGGGGATTATGTTACCTACTTGCCAGAACCGTTTCCCTGTTGAATTCAAGAGTGTATGGTCTATACAAAAATGACCTCAACTTCAATGACAGATGTATCTCATTTTGATGTTTGCAAAGCCTTGACACAGACATAACCCTCCTCATTTTATAGAGTCATAGATCTGAGCGTAAGTGTTATGCTCTAATAATTTGTTGTAAGGAAGTTAGTTAATCGCTAGTGATTTTCTTTGTGATGTCCATGAAGAACAACACATATCAAATGTCATGGAGCTAATTAGGTAACAAAATCAAATTATTAGGCCGCTGGCTTTATTGTTTACCATGTACTTGTCTATATAGAGTTCAAATGTTTGAGTCCTTAATGATTTCCAGTGTACGGAGGTGAGTGCTGTAGGAATTCAAAAATAATCATGTATGAAAGCAAATGTAATTTTCTTTCTGAATCCCAATGAGTTAATCATCAATTCATGATGTTACATTATTTTCAAATCATAACCTTTAACCTCACTTTAATCAAGAAGCCCTTTACTGTAAATTGCCATCAATGCTTTTTACATCCTGTGAATCCTGCATTTAATTTTGACAGCACCGTTTCAGTCTACAATGTGTACAGTGTTCTTATAAGACAAAGAAAACCATCACTGGCTACATAGCCCTTGGATAAACCAACTGTTCCGCAACAGAGAAAGCACTGATCGCCAGTGCTATTGACAGTGGTATGATGTAAGTGCCATTATTAAAAAAGCACTGTACCAGAGGCATTTTGTAAAAAAAAAAAAAGCGGCAAATTGTGTCTTTCATAATAGGCCTAGTCACAATTCAGAAGTGACCGATTGTCAAAGGGGACACTAATCCTCACCTTCCTGTCTTCACTCTGCCCCCACGCAGGTGGTGGAATGAAGAGCCTCTTGTTCACATCAGGGATACGTTTCACCTGATGTCAGGAGCAGCAAGCTCCGGTGAGCTGCAGTACATCATTACCCATCATTACCCTCAGGCGCTGTGTTCAGGACCGGGTATCGTTTTCACAGGAAACTCACTAACCCATGGAGAATTTCTGAACAAAGACTGGGTTTTAATTAATGCTACAAGGGCTCAAAGGGTCTCTATGTCGCGGTGGTAATTATTTCATTTGACCTGGAAACAAAAACATATGATTATCTCCTTGCAGGTAGAGACGGGGCACATATAGTTCACATTGGAGTCCTCTTGCCATATTGAGCAGGTCCCATCTGAGTGCTGGTCTGAGGTTTGCACTGACCCTGAGGTCCTCCACTACCTGGTCACACACATGAACCATGAAGCTGACTTTGTACCTGTGAGACTATCAATCTTGCGTTTGAATTCTTCGTCCACAGACAAGGTTGAAATGAGATGCTGCGAGATACTGGATACATGGAACTGCTGATAACAACCAACGTGTTATAGAACTGCTTTGTAAAAAAATATTGAGGACCAGGATATTAAAAAAGGTAAATGAGTAAAAGGAAGAAAAAAAAACATTGTGTATTAGGCTTAAATTATAGTTTTTTGGGGGGAGTCAAGGGTCCACAGAGGAAACAAAATCGAGCAATTTAAAGTTTTGAACAAGTCATGGTGTTTGTAGTGCTATAGGAAAGAATTGCTCATTTGAAAATGGTTCATGTTGATCTGTAGCATTGAACAAAAAAGGGGGGAATAAATAAATCTGGAAATAATTGTGTGCGTGTCTATAAGAAACTGTGTCTAAATCCACTGGAGGGATTTTCTTTTCAGACTTGGCATTCCGTTCAGTAGCAAGCAAACTAGCCCAAGATGTCCAGCTATGAAGTCATTCAACTTTTTGTGCCTGATCCAACAATTCCAGCAGCTTTGGGGGGGACTGATCCAACCTGCACCTACTGCTTATGTTTGAGCGTTCATTGACAAGGAGGTGTATTCCATGAATGTGGTTTCCATGGTAACACCTGCTAGCAGGCCCTGGGAAAATAAGATGTATTTAAATGGAAATATAGGTTAAATGATACTTTAAAACCCTACTTTTTTTCTGTCACGAGAAATCTGCTCATGGCTCATTGCACGGTAAAGGACGCACAGTTGGACTGTGTGGGTATGGTCTTAAAAGATTAAAGAATCAAATAAAAAGCTAATCTTGAAAGGTAAAAGTGAGACTCACTTTCTAAAAAACAGGAAAAAGGCTCAAATGAACCATTAAGCATTATAGTCCTGACATCTTTACAATGTCAAAATGCACAGAGAACTATTTGTATCTGTTAGCATATTAAGCACATAACACAGTTTCACAGGGCAATCTTAACATATTCACTGGTTCACTCTTTCATTAGACTGCTCATAAAACGTATTATTACACATGTATATATATATATATATATATATATATATATATATATATATATATATATATATATATATATATATATATATATATATATATATATATATATATATATATATATATATATATATATATATATATATATATAAGAAAAATAAAAAAAAGAACATCTGTGCAAGGTAATTGTATATTAAAACAAAAGAAAGTCTGTTTGGGCTTACGCTCACTTCTCAAATCAATCCACCAACTTTGATTTATAGATTGAAGTCCAAAAGACCAATTGGTCGCACACTCAAAATCAGACAAGATTTACTGTAGTTTTTAAAAAAAGATTGCCTTCATTTTATTAGTTAAACATGTGTTTTTACTAAACTGAGCAAACAAACAAAAAGGTAATAGAACTACGCATTTCAACACAACAGGTCTTCGTCAGGTTCACAAAAACATTGTGTAAAAAACATGTTTTAACTAATAAAATGAAGAAAATCTTGTCCTGATTTTGAGCGTGTGACCAATTGGCCTTTTGGACTTCAATCTATATGTCAAGGTGGTGGATTGATTTGAGAAGTGAGCGTAAGCCCAAATAGACTTTCTTTTGTTTCAACGCATGTATATATAATTTCTGCAACGTTGCTGCACGTGCATGACAAGCACTAGATTTCTAATTTGATAAAGACGTTGAAAAGTTACTTTTAAGATTTTACTTTTTCCATAATACTTTCTATAATGAATTGACACTATGACAACATACTAAACAGTAGTTTTCAAATTTTCCATGGAATAAAGTGCTAACCTAAACATATTTTTAAGTATATTTTTAAATATAATGTTTAAGCAATCAAGTATTTGGATACCTTGTGCATTGCACATGGAATTTTCTGAATAGAAACACCACAAATCATGATAGCCATCCTGCATCTCACTTAACCAAAGGAAAAAATAAAAATATTCAAATCAATTTTTCAGTGTACTTTGTGCACCCACGGAGGATGTGACATAATGTGATGCAAATATACTTCGCTTTCCCTTTTTAACTCATTTACCTGTTGTAATTCTGCCAGTCTGTGCTCAGCAAAGATGCTCAATCAATCTTGTATTTCCATAACTGATTTTATTATATCCATGCTCTGATGCACATATCCAGCATCAGTCAAGCGCAAAAACACAAATACACCGATAAAATGCACAGAGGAATTTATTGTTATTATTATTATAATTTGTTATAATTTTTTTATTCGGCTCCAAAAAACATTTGTATTCACGGTATAGACTAATGTTAGAATTACATCATAAATATGCATCATTATAGCAGCTTTTCTAAAAATAAAAAATAAAAATAAAATAAAAACTATGATAACTGTGTGCAGTACTATTATTTGTTTGCTATTTTGGTATTTCTCTATAAGCAAAGGGGCATCATAATTGATGAAAAACAAAGAGGTCAAAAAGAAGACCAAATGACCATTAACTCATGACAGTACTGAGTAATAACAGACCCCATACAAAGGAACTTCAAAACTCAGACTACAAGACAGTGTTACAAGACATTCCCATTGAGATTTGAGGATTTCAGCAATAAGAATTACAGTAACTCCAAAAACATCAGTTTTGTGGTTCTTTTTATGTATTGCATTATTCTTTGCTCTTTTAATGACAGATAGAAGTGAGATAACAAGGTCAGATACAATCCGTCTTAAGCGATGTGTCTGTGTTTTCGTATTGCCACTTGAGATAAAAAAATAAGGTTTAGATGTTTGAAGGGTTGAAAGCAGAAGGTGAGTGACACTGTGGGGAGACACAATCTCTCAGCTTGCGAAAGACTGCATGGAGCAGAATGCCTGGAAGTATTTTAGTTGTGCTAAACCGACTCCATGTCCCAAACAATTAAGACATCCTCCCTCTCAGTTATTCAGTTTCCAAATCCTAATGCTACTCAACGAGGATGTAATGATATCGCATCCTTCCATTTTGCAGCCATTTTTAACAGTTTAGTTAAGTAAGTTTGTACATATTTAATTACATTGTTACTAACACACGTTAAGATAAACATGGAAACTTTAGAGCATTCCACTCATGCATATGGGTCTGTATATTTTATACAGGTCTCATACTTATTCCCCGTACACTATTACATTATATGGAGTATGAACTGAAGTATGTGTGCCATTACACAGATGCTGTATATATGCACAGATTTGCAATCGTTACATCAATGAGACTTCAAGAATAAGTTATTTCACAATTCAATAATTCATGGTTTAACTATAATTTGAGAACCATGATCACTTCTTACTTGGTGACTAGTGTACATTGAACCTGCCACTGTATATGCAGGATCAGCCTCATATCACATTTACATTTAGCAGCCCTGTGGCAGATGAACACATTTTCTAATTACACGCAAAGGTCATTGATGCATAAATACATATAAAAATTGCTAAAGGTCAAACAAATGACCAGATCCTTTTTTATATACTTCCTGTATGGTATAATTTATTTTGGTTAAGCATAATCCAATTTATCTCAACTGCTTATTCAGCAGATAGACAGTTTATATATATATATATATATATATATATATATATATATATATATATATATATATATATATATATATATATATATGGATTTAATAACTTTAATATGTCTCCCTGAAGGTATTGAATTATAGTTCCAATAGATTAAAAAGAATAACAAAATACTAGGGAGTGCTATATCACTGGCTAAGTAAAACCAAAATATTGATAGATTAAACAGGCAAAAATGAACTCCTCTCATTGAGTATCATGCAAACAATTAAAAACTAAGCCAACAGTATTGTTCAACCAATTGAAAATAATTCACTAAGATAGGCTACTATACTGCTTACTGGTAGTTGGAAACCATTTTGCATTTGATAATCAGACCTAGCTTTTAATATGTTGTATGTATGTACTGTATGTATTTTTTTATGTATGAAAAGTAATTAATGTCTATACCAAGTTTAGTCTAGAATATTAAAAGGCATTGCTGTTGATCTACAAATAAACAAACAAATGCAGCATGTTGAAATCCCTTTCTCTTAAAATCCTTTGGAACCAAACAAGGCTCCACTACAGAAAAAAATACTTCAGGTAGTTTAGAGGTTGAAACAGCATCATGTCTCCCGCAACAGTTTTCACCTTCAAAAACTGAAATTGCAGGGAGAATTTACAGTTGTCAGATTTAGACTCCTTGAGGGTTGCTGTTCAGTTAACAAAACAAAACACTAACGACCACTGCAGGTGAGACTGTCCATGTGCTATAATCACGCTGCCATACATGTTTTTATAGACTGTGCCAGTGATCGTTAATATGACTGCCTGGACCAAGTAAACCACGCTATCTATATTGGAATAGTCCCCCTTTCTGTAAATGAGCCATGAAATCGTCCATTACTCAGCTTCGAGGGGGGAGTCATGCCACGGTTGGAGCTTCCTTTTCTTTTTATAATCCACTTTTTGTTAAGAGAGATTAGGACTGCACAAAGGGGGACAAAATAACATAGCTGCAATGCGTTTGTACCTCCAACCTTTGTGCCACAATCTCCAAGCCGACCTAAGCGTTCTATAGTGCTAGAAGTAGCAGTTCTACTCAAAAGTAAAAGTTTCCCAGGAAGCTGCATTCATGTATCAAGACACAAAATGCGAATGCATTCTTATGAAAGATCTTTGCATACCACTGTGTATACAGCGGGTTAGCAGATGCTTTTATAAACTGGTGTGGCCCGGTTTTTTTATGATTACCATCTGCGAAGGTAGTGAAAACAGGACTTACAAACGCAACACTGTATCTTTTTTTTTGTTTATTGTGTGTGTGTTTTTAAGATTGCTAGATTCTATTGTCTGTCTGAATCAGTCGTCCACAACTCTGTCACTTGAGACCCATTCCAGCCCAGGTCTTTATTCTAATCTGGTCCCAGTTAGTTAATTAAAGGGTCAATTAACCCATACTGGAATGGATCTTGAGGGCAATAGTTGGGCACCGCTGGGCTAGATTCTCATAGCATTACAGATGTACAAATCAAATCCTGATGTGCAATTGTGGTACACCTCAGCAGAAATGAAATCACTGCCAGTATTGCCTTTTGATTGATGTTTACTGTATGAAGACGCTACCTGCAATATGTAGTTCCCAACCTTACAAAACACCAAATTGACAACAGGAACATTAACTCTGTCACCTTTTACACACATGCACGTACTCTTTAAAGAGGTTATTTTCCATTTCAATGCCTTTTAAAGCTCCCACATGAAATAAAAATATACCTTCAGTGTGCTGGAATTGCAAGTATCTCTGCAGTCTGTGTTTGTGGGATTTTAGGCAACTGACATTTTCTTGCAACGACATTGCTTCCTGTCCAACAAAAAAAAACCACATGTCTGCAGTATGTGAAAAGTTTTATTTTTAAAGATATTTAAGCTGCCAGTTACTTCAATGGGAACATTCTTGTCAGTTTATTTTTTTTTCTATTTTCTATGTAAGACTCTTGTGACTATGTAACAGAGCTTTAATAAACTGGATTCTACAAATGCTATAGACAGCACCTGCAGCAGCAGCTTTCATTGACAGGCCTGTAATTTGTGTTTGAAAAGCAGTCGTAATTCCAAAGCTATATATTGAGCCAACAACAAACCTACATTATTGACTAATCATTTCTTGTTATTTGCTTTGTTAACTGTTGATTGCCCACGTTATTTTCTGTAATTTAAAAAGCTGTGCAATAGTGACCATGAGGCTGTATTTAAAAATACCACCAACAGTTCAGAGGATTAAAACATATACTACAGACTCCTTTGTGCTAGCTATTGAGAAATACAATTAGCGTGTTGCTGCACTGCAGTCTTTGTGCAAAGAGTAAACAGTATAGAGGTTTGGTGTATCTACATCTTGCAAAGAATGAGGATTCAGGCAACCAGCAGTGCAAAGCTTGTCCAACATGTGTTTCCCAGAAATCCCCATCAATACACCTCAGTCCAGACCTGAGACACCACCCTTGTCCTGAGGCTCTCTCAAGTAAAGACTAATGTTTCATTTTGTGTTTTATGATATTTTTTATTTAAAATATTTTAACAGAAAAGCCCCATTGCTGGGTTTAACCCAAGGGGATATATTTATAAAGCAGACCAGTAAATGGACAGGACAGCAATGCACGTTGTGTGTGTCTGTGCGAATGCTGAGGCTTTATGCACACACGTCTCAAGAGGTTAATGGCTGGAGGTTTAAAGCAGGAATCTTGGAGGAACTATATAGGCATTAGGGCCGCAGTGTGGAGTAGTGGTTAGGGCTCTGGACTCTTGGCCGGATTCAATCCCCGGTCAGGGACACTGCTGTTGTAACAATTGTAAGTCGCCCTGGATAAGGGCATCTTCTAAGAAATAAATAATAATAATAAATTATTAACTCCCACACACATCAGAAAGAAGACCACAAAGATCGCTCTTTGTAACACACTGGCCCAATTGGAAAAGTAAGCAACTGGCTATGAACCATCTCACTAAGACAAAATAAAAAGGGAATGCGTCACCTTTAATATTGTCCTGGTTGCTAAAAGTGGATTGTAACAGTTAGCACATTAAACAATACAAAAATGAAAAGACCAATCCTGAATTGTGTGGAAACATTACTGTCTTTGAGTAATTGCAACTTAAATTCCATTTATACACCTGTAAAGTTTGCTCTATTAATTACTTCACCTGCTCATTACCCCATTCTGCTTCCTCTGCTGTTTTGCAGCTAATGAATCACATTACCGCCTATAGCTGCCGCAGCCGCCGAATAGATTAATACACAATGCATATTTCCAATGGATGTTAATAAAGGAATACAAAATGCATATTTACAATGCATATTAATAGATGAATACGCAATGCATATTTACATGAAAAACAAAACAGGATTAATACCCTGGCTCTGGTGCAGAACGACAGCATAAGTGCCCTCTATTTCCCAGCCTGTTGGTGATTTACAGTAAGCACCAGTGTGCCTGCTTCCCCAGCAAATTACAACATCGCAGACTTGCTTTCACTTGAGCAATCAGTTTGATCTGTTCTGCTGCCTTGGCAGTGTTAGCAAATACTTAAAATATATTATTGTGTTTTCCCTTGGGATTACATTTAAAAGAACCGAAAAGCTTGCAATGCACAATAAAACAATGTCATGTGCATTTCAGTTATTCGATGGTAACCCATAGATATTTGTATTATTATTGTTTTGGCAAGCATAAAACCTTTTTTTTGTGGTTTAACAAGAAATAAGCACTTGGTGCAAAGTGTCCTGGTCAAGCAGTGTCATGCAGTCTAGTTTCCAGCACACTGTCATGCTCGTACTACTTTGTGGACAGGAACATTGTATGTTGAGTCAAGGGAATCATATATGTAAAATCAAAGGTCATATTATTTCAGATGTAACTCAGGAATTCCAGTGCCTTGTACTTACATGTGTCTACATTGACGTTATTTATGTAGGATCTAGTCAGAAGAGCCTAGCTGAGGTGCAACATCCTGTTTACAATAGGGTCTTGTCCTGATCTAATTCACAAGAAGGCCTGGAATTCACGGAGGTCAAGCTTGGTTTCAAATCAAAGCATCTTTTACATCTGGGGCCCAAGCCTAGGATTTCTTAACTTTTGATTCTTTATACTCTCACTACAAAAAAAAAAAAAAAAACTTACATCAGTAATCATGATTCATTAATAATATGCCCAGTAAGTGTCCGATCTTGATGTGTTGTTGGATGCTGTGGTGGTTTGTTGTTGTTTGTGCTGTTAGTTACGATACTTCAATGCCATGCTGTTTTGTTCTCCTACATCTCAATAAGATATAAAGGAACAGCACAATATTACATACATATGCAGAAATCTGAAAGCAGTTCGCATACACCCACAAAAACACAACAAAAGACTAACCAGTGCACACACATACAGAGGGTCTATTTGTAATTTCGGACCGCATTAACCATTGGTTCATCACAGCAGAGTGGTTGGTCAAATTATACGCAAATGCAATCCGATTTATTGGAGGCTTGGAGTCTATGATTACAGTTTGGAGATGATTTATCATATTCACCATGTGTGACAAACATGATCAACGAATAAGGGTCCTCATTCTGAAGTTCAGGTAAAGTAATATTTCAGCAATGTGGTATCAGTCACCACTGCAGAAATGCATTTGATGGGGTACCTGCTGTTGTGCATTTGTAATACATAAATAATATTATTAAATAATAATGCTCATTAAAATGTATTTTAAGACTATTATCAATCTGTTATTACCTTATTTGAAGTAAACTGTCCATTTTGCAAGATCAGAAATTGGATTTTTGTATCCCCTCTGGGCAGTGTATGATATTAGTTCAAGTTCCATTGATTCTGCTATATTATTTGCCCCAGGGTACAGCCCTTTGAACTGCCCTTGTGAGTGATTATTTGCTGTAAGATGCATGTCAGCACTCCGCTAGTTAACACTCAGCCCGAGTCCAACGGCACCCTGAGGATCTGGGAAATTACTGTTGCTTTCTCCGCGCATCTGGCTTCCATCACGCTGTCTGACGGATAACTCAAGCCCTGCATGTTTTATTCAATAAAGCAAGTTGGCTAGGCCTAATGTTGGATACTACATTACATATAAAATGTGTGTGTGTGTATAGATTTCACAAATGTATTTGCCTCAAGGGGCAACAACCCCTCAGAGAACTGTGCTTGGCTAACCTAAACCTACTGTATATATAAGTTTTTACTCAAAAGACCCAACTTCCCAATGTTTCGGTATGTTTAACACACCTTTGTCAAGGGAAAGTGTGTTTGAAAACAAACAGTGGCGGTACATATGAAGGTGTTATTTTTTTTTAAAATACAGTTTTTGCGCATTTTTAATGGAGGCGGATGCTTGGTTTGGTTAAGATATTGATCTGAAAGGAGATTTTAATGGCTGGTGGCATCATGACATTGTTATGTGCAGAGCTGGATTGCGTCAGGAGTTGTTCCCAGTTTTAAAGTGATCTACTCCCAGTTGCACAGGTCTTTTCTTGCAGTGTGCAAGTGGGTTTTTATTTTGTTCCTACTCTTGGCTACAGTACCAGCCAATGTGCATAACAAAGAAACAAACACACCCAGCGCAACAATATATAGTGGCAATATACTTTACCAGAATCTGATGCACTTCCCTGCAGTAAGTATCGGGGCACAAGTAATACAGTGGATGATAAATCATAATCATTGATTATGAAGATGTAACATCACACACTAGTCTTAACACAGGGTCAGTGCTACCCTTGATTCCAGCCTCTACAACAGATAACTAGTGAGGAGGTCACAAGGATGCAACACCTGGCACCCAGACTGATCCTATATAGCCTCTAACACAGAGGTCTCCAACCCTGGTCCTGGAGAGCTACAGGGTCTTCTGGTTTTCATTTCATCCGAGCTCTCAGTTATTTAATTGAACCAATTATTGTCTTAATTAGTCAAGATTAACATGTGTTCCAGATCTTCAGCCATTGATGATGTGAAGACATCTATAAAACTTGCAGGATTGGGGATCTCCAGGACCAGGGTTGGAGACCCCTGCTCTAACACATTGCACACCGATGACATCCCATTATAAGAGCCCATTCACCCATAACTAGAAAACAGAGAGGGCAATTCTAATTGTGTGCCCTGTGGAGGGTTTTCAACTTGTAAATGTGTAAGTTTAAAATTGTTTTAGTTTTAAAAGACAAATAGCAGAAACCCCCCCCCTCCTAAGCAGTAGTGCCCACAATACTATAGTGTACTAGAATACTAATATGTACTGGAAGTATGCTTTTAAGACTTGTGAAAAGAACCAGTTTGGTCAGCATGATACTGAAGTGAATGCAGTTCAGTTAGTCAAACACAGATCTCTGAGGGGTTGTACCCCTTGAGACAAATACATTTGCGAAATCCCACCCCCGCCTCAAATCAATACAAAACCTCACCTCTTCAAAAGTACTGTGCAATAAGCATGCTTCAGAAGCATCTGTCTCACAGCTGTCACTATAAGGCAACGGTGTTTAAGGATTTATGATAAAACTCTGTGAATGACCCATCACTACTATATTAGAGGAAGGGTCTTAAGTGTTTCTGATAAATCACAGAGTTCAGCTGCACTGTGCTGACAGCTCCATGAAAACAAAGTTTTAATCCGTCCACTTGCATGACTTTTGACCCACCTTTGAAACCCATTTTCTTTTTTCTTTTTTTTTGTAGTTGAAATGGATGCCTTAGGAGAAGATCTTTGGAGATCTTCCAGCAATTTAGACAAGAACAAGACCTGCCTCAAAGACATAATGAGGTGCCTAAACGATGCACAACGAGGTGTGATGTGATCATGTATAACTTATAGTGATTGGTCTACCGACCTCGAACTCTCAGACATGCCCAAGATAACACTGTAATAAAGACAGCTGTTTCCCAATTAAACATACCCTCCTTGCCTTTGTTTGCTCAATGTGTGTTTAATTTATGGAATAATGGAATACTTCAGTTTTAGTTTTTTGTTTTTTTAAACAAAAGAAATTGTGAACAGCCGGCACTGAAGTTGGTCATTAAGGCATAGAGACGGTGATTCATCAACAATGTACCAATTGAAACAAAAGAACATGTTTGATCTGGCCATGGTAATTCTTTGATTCCAGTTAGCAAGCATGTCCATGAGGTTTTCATTTTTGTATTTTGTATTATTATTATTATTATTATTATTATTATTATTATTATTATTATTATTATTATTATTTTACAGACAGATATAAACTAAATAAACTAATATGAACTGTTGAAGGTTTTAGTTTGTATAGCCTTTGTCTCTTTAATAAATATTTAATATTGAGATACACCCCCATTTGGATCAATTCAATAGATCCTGTAGATCCTGTGTTCTATAATAATAGAATAATTTTCCTATGGCACTCATGAATTACCTTATTACACAGCTTTAGGTACTATTGATCAAAATTATAAAATTAACGGCTAGTTTCACAGACCCAGATTAGCACTAGTCTTGAACTTCCTTATCTAAAAGTAACATTAGCAAGATTACTGCTAATTAGGGTCTGTGAAACCACCCGTTAAGCTGTCATTGTGAAATATTTCCCCTTGTAAGAATTCAGTTTAAAAAGAGGCCTAAGGACAGATACAAGTATTTTGGTCTTACATCACATAAGGAATTTATGGGCACAGTATACCATAGATAAAAGCACAGCACTAAAATGATTACAGTATTATTACCAAGATAATTACTGAAGTAATAAAAGGCCACAGGCTCTCACGATGTGCTTTATCAACCCAGGACAGTCAAAAGTATTCATTACTGGGTTTCCATTTTTCAATATTAGTTTGTCAGGTTTTTCTTTTGGGCCATTCGCCAGCAAAATAAACATCTTTAATAATGTGTGTAATTTTCTTCTATATGCTTATTGAACAGAGCTGCTTGAAATGTGTCTACTGGCTGTTGTCCAGTGGTGTAACTGTCCAAGATCCATGCTAAACTGACAGGGGGAGATCTTGTATCACTGAAATTCCATTCATATTGTGTAAAAATAAATCTGATTGGGGATATGATAGGGGGTTAGTGTTCAGACTTCACCCATTAACAGGTAAAGATTGCTAATGTTCTCTATAACTGCACAGTTTATTACATTTGTCAATGAAGGTGTGTGCATAACAGAAATAGGTATCAAAAAGGTTTACGATATACGACATTTCACTACAGGTCTTCCACTCAATAAAATATTTGTATTTCTTATGTATTTAATAACACTGATATGATAATACTGTATTTTTTAGTACAGCACCAGATCTTCAGTACAGCACCAGATCTGCACCAGATCTGCAATTTGATACAGGCCATTAAATAGTGCATGCTGCAGTAGAACCTGAAATAACCATATTACATTTATTTTAGCATCTTTAAAATTCAAATTCTTCCAATTTTAAGATATTCTATATCCCCCAAAAATGGTAAATGCAATAGAAATATAAACCTTGACAAATGGCCTTTGCCGTTTCAATGAACAGTTTTTGAAAGCTGTATCATATTACATTTCAGTGTACCATATGGTATGATTTTCTACTCTGGTGACCTAAGATTATATTTTTCTTTTTCCATGATTGATGGTTTAAAATATTAATATTTTCTTTTTTCCATAGTTTTTTTTGGACATTTCCCTTTGTTTGTATTAGTCAAATTACAAATTTGGTCACACTGGTGCTTACACAATTATATCAGAAAAGGGTTAGGGTTAGGGTATATATCGTGCAAAAAGATTTACACATTTACAACTGCATGATAGCATTGTAATTATGTGTAAGTACACAGGTACAGTGCTCACCCGTTATAACACACCTCGTTATAGTGCGGAATTGGTTATAACACAGTAGGGTCGTGGCTCCCATTTGCTCCATAATGCCATTACAGTAGCCCTTTTATACTCGTTATAAGGCGGAACACAAATAGCACGGTCTTGTAACTATGGATCCCCACTATAGTGTTATAAAGGGTGAGCACTGTATTTACTAAGAAACTACTACGTAAATACACAGTAATTAGAGACACTAAATATAAAGAGTTACTAACACATGCTCCTGTTTGGAGACCCGATTCAAAGCATCCAAACAAGAACAGACTAACCCAATACATTATTACAACAATGATGCACATGCATTAAGCAGGTGCATCATTGTTGTAATAATAGTAATAGAAATATAACCAATAGGCTTGTAATGACTAGCATTTGCCTTTTGAGTCATCATAATGTATTCAATGTATTCAATGGGATTAGTCCCATTTTGTGTGTGAACTGCATCTCTATTTTCAGTTTAGTTTACATGTGGTAAAATCCTGTTGGTAATGCTTTTTCTGCAGTATGTTTTTTTTAAGTGGCCTGCCTTAGCCTTGCTGACTTGGTTGAGAAATGGCAGCCTGTGTGTAATCATGCCAGTGTACCCTTTCTAAACCTGAATTAACACTTTACATTTATTTCTTTAAAATGTATGTAATCCTACAAAATCTCTGTGGATTCGATTTTTGACTGTAATGCTCTGTATCCAACTCTTTGCTTAATCCCTTTTTGTTTTACTTACAGATAATAATAGAAATACAGGATGAGATCAGTTCAATCTTTGTTTTTTGTTCCCGAAGATAAAATATTTTAAATGAATTAAATCTACTGTAGAGTAAAACACAGTTTCATATAATTAAAAATACCTACTGGTAACTCGTGAATTCTCAGGAATGTCTTACAGCCCCTAATAATAATTCTGTACATGATAATATATCTTAAAAGAAAATAGATGGTTAATCCATATTTTACTTACACTTGTGAGTGCCATATAAATAGCAGCTCGGAAGATATTAATATTTCATTAGCCCCCTTAGCTTGCAGGATTCCAGGAGCCCAACTTGATTTCATAACTGGGAGTTATGTGACCAGCATTGTTGAACAGAAGGTGGATGTTAGGGTGATTTCAATCCTGACACCTAAAATTTTAACAAGCCGCAGGGGGCAAACCACTAACCCTTACTGCAGCTTCATCCTACTGTATGTGAAATATTATTAACCAGCAGATAGATGACTATATTGCATTTTGCTATTAGGGTATGTGGCAAAGTGGTTTGCAGTGTGCAGGTGTAGAGATGATGCAGTGATCAGTAATAACAGACACAAGACAGTTCACGGTGAAAAACAACTTTTTTATTTGGCGAGTGCAATCATGTATCCCCCAATCCATGACTGACACATTGCCTACCGCATTAAGGCAATGCCTTCTGATATTGTGACTCTGTCCCCTTTCTGGATGGCCGACTTCCAACTGACCCTGGAATGAGCTGCCAAACCATCCAGTCCGGGGCACACTGTTCCTGTTATATTGTGCCCTCACAGGTCGGGAGGGAGGTTATTGATTAGGATTCATTCGCTCTTTGTCACAGGGTACTATTGAATTCTTTCCAAAGAGTCTGGGGGTAAAGATTTTTATGGAGTTCTTTAATAATATAAACAGTGGCATATATACATACCGGTGCTCTTTAACTGTAATTTAATCCAGCATGGGTTTTCTCACAGGGGTGAATTATGGACCAATTTATTAAAATTGCTACATAGAATAGAAATACAGTGAAATGTTTTGAGAGGTAAGAACAAGAAGAAGTCTTGGTGTTGCTCCTTTAACCTTTTTAGATTTGATGTTAGGCTAAAGCAGGAGTGTCCAATCACAGTCCTGGAGGGCATTTCCACTCCAGGTTTAACAGGTAATGAGATAATGAACTACTTGAGGGTCTGGATGGAGGTTTAAATGGTTCAATTAAACAATTTAGAACAGGGCTGGAACAAATGGCTCTTCAGCACCACGATTGGCCACTCCTGGGGTAGGCTGACTGACCTGGTGGGTTTGAATAATAAACTACAATATAACAGAAGGGGTGACCAAAGTTGGCATTTCCACTCCAGGTCTTTGTTCCATCCCTGTTCTAAATTGGAGTGGAGTGGAATGGTACTCCATGACCGTGACTGGACATCCCTGTTTCAGAGGGAGCATGTGAAGGTTTGCCTACTCCTACTGCCTTAAAAAAGTACCTATTTTTATGTGAACTGAATTCCTAAAACCAGAGTATGAGCAATTCTCCCTGCAGACACATAAATCACAATACTTTCTTCCTGCGAAGGCTACAGGGACAGCTAGCATCCTCGGGGAGCTTTTTTTATTTTAGTCTTTAATCTTAAGATGCAGAGTGAAGAAACACTGTTCTACAGCATGCACAGGATTTTATATTTTAAAAGGTTGCATGAAAGCTATAATGTTACCCCCCCCCCACCCCTCACCACAATAGATTCCTATTCTTCTTTAACACATTAATGTTCTGTTTGTTATACTTGGGGGAGATACAAAAACAATTGTATGTCACTTCCCATATAAAAATAGCATTCAACAATAAATACTGCAATTTACTTTTTTTTTTTTTTTTTAAACAGACGAGACAAGCAAAACCAGTTAAGCACTATGCCTTGTGAAGGTCATCCTCAGGCTAGGGCCTCAATATTAACAGGGGGGCTGGTGTGCTACTCCCACACTCCTAGAGGAATAAATTAGGCTGGAGATCCACGTGTGTGCTGGTGGGAGTCTTAAAATTCCTTACATTCGAAAGATAAGCTTGTGATTCAAGTTCGGGTTCTTGCATTCTCCACAATGCAACCACAAACAAATATTTTAAACCTGTCACTGTGATAATGAAAAGCCAGCAGCAGAACATTGTGTAAAGTTTACTTGTAATGTTCAATATTATTATTGATATTCTTCATGACCCTCAGTTATGCAACATTTGTTCACTGTGCTCTAATCTGACTTTTGTAGACAGGATATGACATATTTATTGATCATTGTTCCCAAATTCAGAATTCAGCCTGTGCTGTAAACTGTTCCCTTTGCATAAAATTACTGTCCCAAAGGGTTAATCTTTCTTTTACAATACCCACGATCGATCTTGAACTAGCGAATCACAGAGCTCTGCTCATAGGGGTTCTTAATAATTCAATTAAAAGGTCAATTAAAATAGCTATGCATAAGGTACTGGCTAAGATGTAAAAGTTATATAAATTTGCTGGTTCTAAACAAGATGATGAACTGTTTTCCTAAAATCCCCCTACAAGCAAATTGACTCATGATGTGGATTATCTGGTACTTCATGTCATAAGCCATCAGGGATCTCATTTAAATGGTGCTTAACTTTACATGGCAAGCTACCAACGTGGAACTAATGAACAAGCCTGTGTTTCTCGGATGATCTTTGCCTTGTTTACTTCAAGAAGAGAATTAGAGAGCAGTAATTTTCTGGACATTATTCAGCATGTTAAATAATCAGACACTTATAAATTAAAATATTGTAGTTTGCTCTATGCTTGTCTTGTCTTCAGGGGTCTTTAAAGACACATCTGCACACTATAGATAAATAACTCCAATAACCAACAGCATTGTGGGTTTGAATCTCAACCTGGGTTTAAATCTTAACTTGGTCACAGAGACTTGTAAAATGTTTCAATCCCACCCCATTCAAATTGAAATATATGCCATTAGGATACTATTGTAATAACAGCAACAATCACGCAATGCATTTGGATCAGCACACTAGCCTTGATAGGATACAGTACCATGCTACTGCAATGGAATACAAGTATACATTATGTCATTGTACTGGCCCTTTGAAACCACGCATGGGCCCTTAGTGCTGAAGCATGGCATTGCCATTGAAGATCAATTGAAAAGCACAGGAAAGACAGAACCCTGCTTCAAACAGAACACTTCTCTCAGTTTGACATCTTGTTTCTTCAAGGAACCACACTCAGTTATCCCTCCTGGAGGGGATCAGCTAAAGTCAAACACATACCAAAATTAATAGTTATGTAATAAACTGACAATTTTAATAAACCTGCATGCACTGCAGTAGTGGACAAAACAGACATGCATTATCATAACTCTGTTACTCTATACCACACAACAGATATGTGGTGCTTCTGTAAATTAATTAAATTATGTCAAAAGCTTTATTAAATATACGTTTAGTTAAAACTAAGCGTTGTGTTATGTTAGGAAGCTAAACGTGTTGTGCCCCTGGGAAAAGTAGAACTGGTGGTGAGTGAACTAATAGCTGTTGCAATAACACTGGAAACCACAATTGAGGAAATCTGAATGATAATCCTT
Organism: Acipenser oxyrinchus oxyrinchus; assembly: GCA_030684275.1. NCBI lineage: Eukaryota > Metazoa > Chordata > Actinopteri > Acipenseriformes > Acipenseridae > Acipenser > Acipenser oxyrinchus. Next base: position 3,719,543 of record CM060262.1, read on the forward strand.
AAGATATTACCACAAGTGCACACAACCCAACCTAATTTCTCCTTCAGGCATGACAGGTTTACATACATTCTTCTTCTTCTTCTTCTTCTTCTTCTTCTTCTTCTTCTTCTTCTTCTTCTTCTTCTTCTTCTTTTATGTTCATTTCTCTGACTTAATGCTGTCATTAAAGATGAATTGTAATTAATTTCAGGTTTTCTTTGCTTTTTCTGTCATGTTAAGTTTCAAACAAAGCTGACTGCCAAAAAAAAGGTCCACATGCCATGTCCTCATCTTGGAAATTAACTCCTATTATAGCATTTGTTGAACTGCAACAACCAACAAGGGACCAGTGGAAATGTCACCCTACTTCTGTGTGTTTTGATATTTGGAAATATTTGATTGTATGCAGGACCCTTGCCACTGTTGCTTGGTGATGACACTAACAATGTCTGGCTGGTTAGTCCAAGATTAGTGCTAATCTGGGTCTATAAAACAATTAATTAGTGCTCCATACTGCTTCAAAAACAGATTTTAGGAAGATCACATCTTAATAAGATTGTAATTAAGTGATTCCAAATATTTAGTGTAACAAAACACTATTCTGTAACAGGTGATTGTGGGGGCAGTGCAGCTTTAAGCCTCAACTGCCAAACCCATAACAACTGCATGTTGAGATTGTGTGTACTGTAACCAAGATGCCGCTCGCCCCCCAATGCAGAATGACTGCAGTCCAAATGAGTTGAATTGCCAGTGACCTGGGTCACAGAAGGAGTGCTCAGAATGCACAGCTACAGTGCAGCTTTAAAGGCTAGACTGCAGGCAAGCACAAACCATCCCCGCAGTGAAGCTTTCCAATGAAAACAGTGGACAGCAGTGAAAATGCCTTTGTGGAACTGGCCTTGCTTGAATGTTGTCATTGCATTCAATCAGGAACTCTTTCAGGATGGCACCCATGCTGGTATAAATACTAGGTTTATGTTTGGATGGAATCCATCCTTTTACTTGTAGCAAACAAGGAGTTAGTCAAGACATGCAAGAGACTTTCAATGCAAGGTCTAAGCAACAGGCACAAGGATCAGGCAGGCTTTCAAGCCAAACTTTACATTATCAGTTTGGAGTTGTTATGCAAATGCCCGGCCATATCCATGTGTGTTTCTTGCATCCCTTGCAAGGTTCCTCTTTCTGTTTTTAACTGTGTGGTAGCACATTGTCGATTCATTCCAGAAACATCCACGTTTCTAGCAGCATCACAATTTAACCATAAACCTTAATGTAATCCTTACTTTAAAGTCACTATCACGCTGCAAAAGTCTCCCAGCAAGATGGAAATATATTTTCTAAACAACAGCTATGATATTCATAGAGTGGAGACTGAATTACCAGACACACTGTCAACTTTAGCATGGGACGTAATTGGCTAAACCAAGCAGGGGAACAAGCGCAGGGATTCTGCTCTTACACATATCCAAATACAGTGTGGGAGGCTTTTTCTGCCCGCTATATACTCATGTTTAGCCACTCAAGAACAAAAAAAGACGTTTATTGTAGTGAAAGTGGATCCAGATTAATCCCAACTGCATTGCCACGCAATCAGTGCAGAGTTTTCCTGGGTTTACAGCATAATCAGCCACAAATAGCGTAAGCCTATTATTTAGACATTTTGGTTGTTTTGTTTAATTTATGAACATTCTCATTCCAGGCCGTGCCTTAACTATGATGTATACTTGAAGAGCTACCATATGCTGATGTTTGGATTAGCATTTGTTTAACAAGTGACTGAGAAGCATTTTGCTGCTGCAACCATGCCTTGATGCCTGCTATTTTCCATTGTTGTTTTAGCGCCAGATAGTTAACAGAGGTGATAATCTAAATTGTGGTGCTGGTAAATTATTCGACAGTACTGGTAAGATAAACGTTTGGGCTGCACACGCCAATGATTTACACCACCAATAAATTTGCATCCAATAAATTAGCCAGTATATGAAATGTATTTAGGCAACGCTAGGCTAAAATACTGTATTAAAAAATAGGAGACAAGACCATAACCAGTTTGCTTGTGATAAACTGCTGAACACTACAGTCATATGGCTTTTTTGTTCTTTTTAATAGGTTGTGTTTCAGGGAAGCCAGGTTTGAATTATTTTGTAAGCAGTGTCTTTCTTGGTAGGACTGCACACTTCTTAAAATGTGAGCCAGCTATTTACTAACCATAATCTAGGTATTAAAAATGATACGCGTTATATACTGTGTACTGCAATCCAAAGATGTATCTCTGCTTTCTTCTTACAGCTCTTTATTTAGGACTTCATGTTATGATATTTGTTTTATGGCCATTCTTTTGCAAATTAGATTGGTTTCCCACTATTGCACTGTCCTCCTCATTAACCTTTTTAACGTACATCTTCATTTCTGTTACCTAATCTTCCATCATCAGTGAAGTCCCTGCTCTCAATTTGCTTGTGATAGAGGATGTAAGACACAGAGCTTGAAGCAAATGTAAATATTTATAGAAAGTGTTTTGCATGAGGGGATTAGGTGAAGGGACTGGATAAGGCATTGTCTCGGACCTCTCACCTCTTAGGACTTTGGTCTCGGTTGAATTCACGGTCAAGACAACCTCACGGTTGTGTGTTTCAGCAGCAGGGCATACACAGTTGGACTGATCTATTGCTGTTCAGACCCACTCAGCACAGGTCAGTGACTGTAAAGTATGAGATAGCAGACAGAAAGAGAGAGTAAAACAGAAAAGCTGGGTTGATTTATATTTATCATCATATATGTTTTTTTATAAATTAACATGCATGTTTAAAGAAATAAAAACTTATGTATGAATGTTTTCTATAACAAAAAAGGTCTGTTTGCATGCAGATCTAGTCAGTGATGTCAGGTTTTATATCTACACAATTTTATTTCTTCTCAGATAATTTGCCTTCAATAAAAAAAAAAAAAAAATAAAAAAACATCTTTAATTTCAATAATAAACACAAATCAACATGAAATTATGCTGCAAAAACCCTTTAAGGATCCTGGTTTGTAGATGGGCATCAATCAAGTGCTTAACTTATGAAGTAGAATACAGCTGCTGGGATTTAACTGCTATAGAGTCTACTCGTTTGGAGTCACAAAAGCCACAAAAACATTTTTCTTTTCTTCTCTATATAGAGGCCAAGTCTTTCAATCTCATGAAGCCCCCAGACTGAAGTCTCAACAGCTCTGCCTTGGAAGACCTTTGTTTGAACTCCTCTCAGTCAGCATTTTGCCCTTTACCCGACTGTGATCCCTTAGAACGGACAAAGATTTTGCATTCCATCGTCCAGATATGCGCTTTTTCACTGAAATAAGAATTTAATATGGGAAAAACATTACAGCTTCACTCTGTTTTCAATCATTTGTCACAGATTAACTAGAAAAGTAATTAACTCATCCGTACCAATTACTGAAAAACACCATCGACCCAGTGGGTCTGGAATCTGTACTGAGTGTAAAAAAGATTTTCCTTAAAGAAAAAAACTTTATTTTCATGGCACATTGCAATGTAGAGGATGTCCATAAAGTGCATTCCCAATTTTTTTTTTTTATATTTAAAGACACCCACGTGGTTTAATGTTTGAATTATAGGTCCCTATAGATCAGTGCTTACAAAAATGAAAATAAACTTCAGACCAACAGTTGAAATAATCATGATCACCAAACCTGATTTAATTAATCTAAATGGGCATTGAAAAAAATATTCATTAAAACAACACACACACACACACACACACACGCACACACACACACACACACACACACACACACACACACACACACACACACACGCATTTTGGTGAATTGGGCCTGTAGTGGTTAAAGATTACCTGTCCCACACAGCTCTCCCACCACGAGTTAACGAGTTTACATTGTCACCCACTTCAAGAGTTTCGTTCTCGTACAATAATATAAAAAAAAGATTAAACTTTTTGTATAATCTGTTTCAGTCTCACACAAACCGAGGATTACAATTACAGAAGAGACAGCTTTTCCATGTCACTTGACTGCAGTGGAGCCAATTATCAACAAGTTGAAACAGGAAAAGATTAAACTGCTCAAGGAAAACAATAAATCCTCAGCTACTTTAGAAAGGAAAGTTCTGAAGTTTTTATAATAAATCAAATGACAAAAATGCTCTTCAACAATGACTTTTGTGTTTTAGACATCTAACTAATACCTAATCCCCAGGGATAACCTGGTCCCACCCGCTGTCCACCCTCCTCTGTTTCTATAGTTACTTTAGTAAAGGGCTCCGTGGATTTTTACTGCTACCTTACTTATACAAAGCATCTCCCTGTCAGCGATATGAGCTGCAGTTCTCGGAGGACCAGTGAATTAAAACACCTGCTCCCTGGTGGCAAAGAGTTATTTCTGGAACACGATCCTTCAAAAGACATCACCTCTATGGAATACAACTTGATCATGTGTCTCTGAAAGGAGCTGTTTATTGACGCAGAGATACCTAGTTGAATTTCCTGTATTGTATGTGATGAACTGTAGTGCTCATGAAATGTGACTGACTGGATTGCCAGTGGTTTTACCGCCCATGCTTTCTCTGGAGGGGCCACCATACAAACAGCCACCTTTGAAAGAGTGCTGCTGACCAAGGTTTTAAAATCCATTTTCTTACCTCATGTTAGCATGAGCAGCAGGATCACTGGTATCTTTCCTGTCTATTAAAGATAGATCGGTTTTCTGCTCTGCTTGTTTTTTTTTTTTTTATATACTGCACTTTAATTTGAGATTATGTGAAATGATATAGATGGAAAAACCTGTTTCTTCCTGGTAGCTAGTCATGTCCTGTGCTGTACGTCACATGACCCAATTGCAAATTCAAATTGATGCTTAAAAAAACTAAAATATTTTAACAGAAGAAAAGGGAGACCAGCCCTTGTCACTTTTCTCTGTGTTATTTGGTTCACAGACATGCCTGCAGGGAGACTTCTACAGAAATTCAGACACTATATGTATATTATAAAATCATGATGATTGTATTATTGTGGAATTTAAATACCTTTGAGGGTGTGGTTCCTACAAGTTATGAATCAATGTGCTTATTAAAGTTCAAACCAATAATTACAACAACAAAAAAAATGTTAACCTTTTGTGCTCTCTACTCTACCAGAAAAAAAAAAAAGATTTCAGACAGACACACTTCCTCTCTCTTTGAAAAAGACAATAAAAACAAATTAATTTTAGAATAATAGCCTGTTTATAAGATTAAGATTGCACTACTGTTCAAACAGATAGCTAAACCAATGTAAATACCACTATCAACTAATTACATATACGCAGTACATTATTAAATCTTGAGGTGTGATGTGCTGGATTTAAGCTGGAATCAACAATTGTTGCAGGTAGCTACATATTGACAAGCAAATCAGCACCGCTGTATGAACACAGATCATGATTATAATTGTATTATCCTGACTGCACTGATTTGCCTAGTTCCTCTTATAAAACGCTGCCCATTTTACTGTCTAGTATCAAAAATGAACCTCACTCTGTAATAGTTATCCTTTTACGTTTAGTGTTAGGCAATATTTTTACATCTGTATAAAATTCCAGTTTTATCATTTTCTCAGTAACCTATTCTTTTTTCTTTATTTATCGAAAGTATTTTGCAGTCGTTACCGTCTTAATAGCGGCCCGCCGAGCCTTATTATTTTTGGCATAGTATGCGCCTGAAAAATGATATGGTGTGCCACGAATTACAGTTCTTTAAAAATCCATATAGAATTACTCCCAGTAGAGACAACCTCTGTTTTATGAGAAAAAAGCAGAACATTTCAAGAGTGATACTTTTAAACAAGGCCTCCTGTGACAGGATGTGTGCTTTTATATGACTTTTCAAGGTGATTATTATTATTATTATTATTATTATTATTATTATTATTATTATTATTATTATTATTATTTATTTCTTAGCAGACACCGTTATCCAGGGTGACTTACAGTCGTAAACAAAAATGCATTTCAAGTACTTTTACTTTGCATCAAGGTTTTGGGTCCCTGTCAGATTACAAATAACATTAGGTTTGGTGTATGTTACATATATTAACTATGAAATGATACCTTCGTTTTTCCTGTTCCATCCAAAAACAGGCCTGAGAGTGGCCAGGCCTCTATTTGGAGTGTGGTGCTGCTAGAACTGGGGAATGCTAGGTAGGCGCTTGTTGGAGCACAATAGTTATGGAGGGATGTAACGGGAGGAGATTGAGAGCAATGCATTCTAGGACACTTGCTCTCTGTATGAAGTGGGCTGTGTGTCATGTATGAGTAGGGTTGCCATCTTTTCCACAGACCAAACCTGGACATATTTTTCAGTTAGCCTAGGACTGCAGTATACTTTAATACAGTTTAACACAATACCACCAGATCTCAGTACAAATCAATAATGCAGTATACACGATATTGTGCTCTTCATATTTCTAGCAATCGAACCTGCAACCCAGAAAAATAGTAGCTATATCATGGTAGGTTAGAGGCTAATCTTACCTGAGACAAGTAGCTGTGGTGATGAGTAATGCCGTGGTAAGTCAATGCAATTTCTGAAGCTTCAATGCTGTCTATCTGTTTTTTTTTTTCTCAAAGGATTTGTCCAGACAGTCAAACATTATTAATACACGTTAAAAACTACAAAATAATGGCACTATCGGTTGTGTGTCAGTAAAAAGACAAAATTAGTCAAAATGTACTGAAATGTTCTTCAGGTTTTTCAATGTTACAAATAACTGAGATATGCCAAAATATGTCAAACATATTATACATATACACATGCATATAAATGCGTAATTATATATTGTAATTAGACCATATGTTATGTATTTTTGTATTTACTGTAAAGGTTACGTATTTAATCACACGCAGATCAATGTGATGATAAATAACAAAAGCAATACAGGTATAAACATTACGATTAAATACCAATAACAAATGCAAAATATGTTTTGGTTTTTACTCTGTTCACTGTTAATTGCAAAATTGAATTGTTACTCGTTTCTGACTATAGTGGGGGGCGAAATGTGGCATGACACCATCATATTCACTTGGATTTTCAAGTTCAAGGACCTAAAATCCTGTGAGTCCTGAATCACACATCAGCTCAGTACTGTATTGGATTGTTTTAGATGTTCGTTGAATAATGCTGGGGACAAAGTAGAATGTACAGATCAGTACCAAACAGTACATTTCTAATAAGATAGTGGAAATCCTTTAAGCAACTAATGTATGTCAAAGAAAATATTAAAGGAAGGTTGGTGTTTCTTCTGTGTTTCACTTATACCCGGATATTAGGGCGCTTGGGCTTGTTAATTCCTGCCACCAGGACACAGATGCCAATTCACGGACTGTCCGGGTAAAATATGCGTACTTTCTACTACCCCCTCATTCAGTGCTCCAGTGCTGTGACGCGCAGCAAATCGGTAGGTGTGTTCAAGTGCCTGTAACTCAAAAACGGAAAGAGCTAGGAACACAGCCAAATGAAATAGGAGGCTTGGGGCTTTCAAATTATATCTCACGTGCCTGGAGGACAAGTATCTAGAATAAACTACAGCGTCCAGAATACAGTGGTGCCTTCGCTTGCTAGGAGACAGCTGGGCGCATTGGGCATCTTATCCATTTAATACCAAACGATGGCTAGAAGTAGAGGAAAAGCAATTAAGTGGGTTCCAGCAGGGCTTTTAATTTACTTGGAAAATACCACTTTAAATGTACTGCTGGTGCAGTGCTACTGTGTGTGGTCATTATATAAACAAACAGGTTTGTTTAAAAGTGTTGATTTTATAATCCTGCTTACAAGTCTTCTTTAAACGGCACAGGTATGGACAGCTCAGTTTAATATCATCCTTGGCACAGGTTAGTTCTGCATATTTTCCTGGTGGATACCTTTCACAGAATGTGCTCACCCATTGTGTTGCTGCCAGAATCACCACGGCATTATTACTTAACATGTAATTCATGTTTGTGAAGACTGGGGAGTGTGGGTGTAGGAATAAACCACTTCCAAGCAGATCACACAAAAATAAAGCAAAGGGCCAGTGGGTGACCATTAGAGCCATATTACAAGTACATGCTGGAGCCGAGTGCTTATATTTAACACACAGGCCACAAGTTAGATGCACATGAAACCACTTTTAAGAGTTTCAGACAGGAGAAATTCACATGCCCCTGTTTTTGTAAATCACCCACGATGACGGGGATATATTTAAAACATGTGGATTATCCTTTCAAATTTTAAATTATGCCTGGTAGTTTAGTTCAAATATAAAAAGGTTGAAAGCAGCCGTCAATTTGAAGGCATTATAACAAACGTGGCTATAAATTACAAATCCATTTTTCAGCCGAGCTTTGAAGGAATGATGAATGTTGCTTTTAGAAGGATATATATATCTAACAAAAGGACACAAGAATGCTGTGGTTATAGTAGGATGATTATTGTGATCTGAAGTGGTATACTGCATTAAAAGCTTTAATTGGATCTTGGAAAATGCCAACTGGAACTTTAAACAACAGTTTTAATTATTCTACAGTCTACCAGTCTTTCTTTGAAATGCCAGGTCCTGGCTGGAAAATCTGCTGCAGAATTTGTATTTATTTATTTAGTATTTCTTTTTTATTTATTTTTTTACCATAGAGTGTGCCAAAAAGACATGCATATCTGTTCATGCCTCCAGTATGTTCATATAGCTATTGACATGAGATGACAAGGGAGTTTTAGCAGTAACAGTGGCCATATTTCAGTAGCCAACTAATATATATATAACACTGAATATTATATGTATATTACATTTCGGTGTTCAGGCAAAGGCAATATCTCAATAAAAAACTAAACCTAGGATTAAACTGCTGACCTGGGCACCATCGCTATTTTTCACAGTATTGACTTTGTTCTCTAAAAGATTCCTATAGAAATTCTGCATAATGGATGACATACTGATTTCTACACCTTTCCTTTCAAGCAACAGGTAATATATTCACAGTCTTCCTGCACTGCGTAACTTTGAAACATCTCAACAAAGCAAAAAAGTGACATCCGCTGCCTTCACTGTACTCTGTATGCTGCTATTAACAGGATTGAAAAAGTACTTTTCATCTCCACAGAAAGAAATCATTAAAGGAAACAAAGTGAAGAAAACATAAATAAAAACATGAGTGACACCCCATTGTCTGCAAGCTCTTACGAGGCGAGAAAGGTTAAAGGGACTTCTGATGGTGTTGACAAAAGCAATTTCCCCTGCCTCTCTAATAAGAAGAGTCGCCCGTACATGCCACTGAACCAGGATCCCTACAGCAATGAGCATTTGTTTGTCTTGAGATTGGCAATGGCTCTTATCTTTCCTTAAGTACCTATGTGAGAGAGTGCTGAAGCACGAAACATATCATTTCAAGGCCAAGCAGTCTCCAGGCAGGAATTCCTTTGGCAATGTACATCGCTGGTCTGTCAAGGTATCTCCACCATAACCAATACAGAGCTCTCCCTCCTGACTCTAGCAAGACATTCCCATCATACAAACCACTGGGTCTGTGGACTCTCAGAGCTGAGCCTGTTCAATTAAAGCCTTTGAGGTCTGTCGGAGAACATGGAAAACGAAGACTTAACACAATATAAGATGCAAGTATTTACAGTTTTGTACACTCTGTTAGTTTTGCAGAAAAAAGTGGCATGAAAAACTGCAAAATTGAATGAAATAAATGCTGAAATCACAAGTCAGCCGAACCCACAAGTCTGTGCGTAAAAAAACAGCGGCAGTTTATCAACTGAAGAAACTACAATCACCCAGTGCTGGAGGGACCAATACACCCAAGATAGCATAATTTAACCCTAACCCTAACCACAATCACCCAGTGCTGGAGGGACCGATATGCCCAAGATAGCATAATTTAACCCTAACCCTAACCACAATCACCCAGTGCTGGAGGGACCGATACGCCCAAGATAGCATAATTTAACCCTAACCCTAACCACAATCACCCAGTGCTGGAGGGACCGATACGCCCAAGATAGCATAATTTAACCCTAACCCTAACCACAATCACCCAGTGCTGGAGGGACCGATACGCCCAAGATAGCATAATTTAACCCTAACCCTAACCACAATCACCCAGTGCTGGAGGGACCGATACGCCCAAGATAGCATAATTTAACCCTAACCCTAACCACAATCACCCAGTGCTGGAGGGACCGATACGCCCAAGATAGCATAATTTAACCCTAACCCTAACCACAATCACCCAATGCTGGCGGGACCGATACGCCCAAGTTTAGGCATAGCGTGAGAACACAAAAGAGCAAAAGAACACACCAAGATAGCATAGTTTAGGCCTCTGTGCATTTCTTTGCATCATTAGAGACAGTGGCATCACTAGGATTTTGTTGGTGTGTGTTTTTTTTTTAATATCATGTGAGGTGCAAAAACACATCTAAAAATGCCTGTTTAGGAAGCAGTGGCAAGCCAGTAAATGAGTTGCACCTAGTTGCATGTTTATGAACACCTAATTAATAATTTTCAGGAAAAATGCGCCAGCGGTACCGACTATACAGGTTGTATAAATGCTTGCAGACTGCATTCTTTCAATGCATTTCAATAAACTTGATATTTAACAAATGTTTCATAACCAACGACTTTTGTTGAAACACTGAAAACTAATAACTTAAAAAAACAGAGAGGATTAATGAAAGAAGACTGGCTTGTATAGAGCAACAGTGCTCCACGCTGCATTATACAAATCTTAATCAAACTATTCTGCGGCAGACGCCTGCAGGAAACAGATGTTTGTTGATTAAAAGTACAAACAGTGCCAATATGGCCAGCGCTCTTTGCTTTGTAACAATTGTTCTCTAATTGAAATAGCTTTTTAAATGGTGTCTTTGATTTCTTTTTTTCAATGCTTACTTTTGTCAATCACAGGTTCAATACCATTCGAGGAATAACAGATTGGAAACTGGTGCCAAGCCACTGGTTACTGTAGAGGATTGACTGTATAGTTTACAATGAAGCAAACCGAGTGGGATTCTAATATTACACCACATAATCATTTGTTTTGAATAGTTTTATGCTGGGTTTAGCAGGAGGTCAGTTCCAGTATGTTTCATCAGGAATACATGATTTTTGGCATTAGGGGTATGTGGCGGAGTGTCCCGCCCCTATTTATTATTATTTGTATTTGTTTGCGGCGCGGATAAAAGCGCCGCGTCTTTTGTTATTGTTTTTTTATATTTATATTTAAAAACCTTGTGAGGATGCATGACTGATCTGCTACTGATTATTTAACTAGCTGACAGTCATGCATCCTTACCAAACGCGTGCAGACTGTGGCCGAGGGGTAATAAGATAATTAACAACTAGTTAACCCCTCGGCCAGAGTATAAGAACCAGCAGTTGTCCGTTCTGCAGGTGGAGGGTGGAGAGTGGAGAGTGGAGAGTGGAGAGTGGAGAGTGGAGAGAGAGCGCGTAGAAGACATAAAACAATTGCTAAAAGCGTGCTGGTTTAGCCAGCACGCCACTTATTTGTTTGTCTGTTTATTCGTTTGGCCCTCGTGCCCTTTGCTTTGGTTTGTTGTTTTGTTTAAATCTTTTGTTTTTGTTGTATTTATTAATAAATACGCTGAGTGCCGTTGCACTCAGCTTCACCCGCCCATCCATTGTTTTGGTTTCAGTTACTTCCTGGTCCGTGACGTCATCACAATTCACCACTGCGAGCCAGCCTGCCACAGGGTACAAGAAGAAAATCGTTCCGCAAAACTATTTAATCATATTTCTTTTGCAGATAACGCATTTTAACACGGGACCAGAATCTTGTAAATGCTGTATTGTTTCTGAGAGTTTGTTTATTATTGAAAAGGTTGGACATGCATACATATGGTGCAGAATTGCTGTGTTCTCTATACTTGTGCTTCTCATTGAACAGGTTCATTTTATCTGCACCTTTAGTTTCTCTGCTTTATTTTAGGTTCTATGTTAAGTTTAAGGTTAATAATAACAAGTGAATATGTATTTAGAAAAAAGAATAGTTACCAGAAGTTCATTGTGAACAGGGGGTAGCTAATGTGAAATGTCTGCATCATTACATGTTCTTTACTTCTTATAAATGCCATATACAATTTAGATTTTAGTAACAGTCATAGGTAATAAGGTAACAATTTAAAATCTAGGGTAAATCCCAGAGTTAGAGGAAACCCTGCAACAATATACTGTCTGGCTAGTCCCTCTTCAAAGAACCTACCATATATTGAAGTTGAACACACACAAACTGACTACAAAAGTACAAATGATTCATGTTGTTAAAATACTGTATCTCAGAATGGCTGTTAACTTTAGTTTAATAGTCTTACATTTAACATGAAATTGATACACTGCACCCCATTTGCTCATCTGGCTAGGAGGTAACACATTGTGTTGCAAAAACAAGGCTGCTAACACTGTAAGAAACAGATTGTCTCTTTTGGAGGCTTAGAGTGTTCACTGGATATAAATTACAGAACTGGAAGGACAAGGTTACATTTGTGCTTCAGATGTGTTCAGGACAGTGGCATAGAGTGACTGATCCTTGTGTAACAAGGTCTAACAGCTCATAACTGGCAAAGAAATCAGCCTCACAGAACCTCTGCTTGGCTGTCAGTAACTGAATGAAACCTACAGTGTATCAGCATCACCTCTATCAAATTAGACATGCCAAATGAAAGTAGACAGACACGATGATTGCGGTTGAGCTGAATCAACTTTAATAACCACTGCTGTCTGACCTGGGATAATGTGTCTGGTGTAATGCGATTATGGTTTGCCAGGATCGTCCCAGGCTTTACGGATTCCAATATGCCTTTCTTGTGTAACAGGGTGGAGGCTGGGCGTGAACCGATGATCACTTACTTCCCAAGCGCAAGGCTTGACTGAAGGTGTGATTATTGAGCTTGTAGAACTGACTCAATCCATAACGACGAGCATCCCACGACTGGATGTTCCACAAGCAGACAGACCCCAACAGATTTAATCTTCCTGCATGTAACATGTCCACATTCACATCCATGAATTGCTGACAGACAGCAACAACACAGAGACAGTGAAGCACTAGTTCTACTGACTAATTAGATAACCCAGCATTTCTGAATTTGACATGCAATACCGATTGCTTGTCAACACTAATAGTATGTAAATATCCACCTGGTTGAATACAGATTTTTCTAATAAGCTTAATTCTGTAAAATGTCAACCACTCTTTAACTTTGGAGATTCTGTGTCTTGAGAATGGTCTTGTAAAATAACTGTACTAGTGTCTATCGTTCAGTATAATTTATCTTTAGCATAAACCTTAACTAAACTAAAGAAATGCTATGTGTGGCACTGATGAATAACTTGACTTTAACACAAGTGCAAACATGACAGTGGCTAAAGAAAAGTGTAGTAGCGTGAATATAATTGCCATTTTCTGTAACAAAATTTTTAAACGTAATGATAGGTTTTAGAAATGATCTATTGTGTACACCCAAATCAATCATAATGAATGCCTTCAAAATCGCCATGAAGATAACAATTAAACTGTAACAGACTTTCCCTCCCAATGTCAATCGGCATTATGTATCCAGTTTTAAGATTTATATTAAGGCAAACTGATTTAATTTTCAATAAGTGTATATATCAGACATATATTTCAAAAGAGGAAATATCTGTCATATAAAGCCTTCTTCCACAGTACAAATATATTTGACATTTTACGAAATAAATGCAGAGATGTTGACACATATTTGCAAAGCATTTACGCCAGTCTTTAACGCAAAACTTTTATTTTTTTTTTATTTTCTACTAAAACCAAACAACTCAGTAATCATTCAACATCCCTTAACCTCTCTCATGTTTTAAGGTCCTTGGATGTTTTCTGTAGTGTTTTACTTTAAGCTCAACCCTACAATGACCAAATACAGTTCTCTAAGTGGTGTCAATAGATATTGAAGTTTTGTGGACATGTCTTGTGAACCATTTGTTGATAGGAATTACTTCTGTTTTCATATTTATGAAAAAAGTGGCGATAAATATCGACAACGTGAACATAAATAAAAACCATGACAACAGATAATGTACAGCAACACTTACATATGTATAAAGCCTGGAAAGTTGAAGACTCCTTCACCCATGTATTTAGTCTCAGAGGAGCTCAACAGTCACCTCCATAGTCATTGAAAAGGTCTGAAAAGTACAGTGGTACAGTGGCTTGATAACATCTAGCATAGTTTGATAAAGGGTAACATTATAGTTATTGATTTCACTTGACAGGAGAAAGTTGTCAGGTTGTGTTGGGAGGTTAATGTAATTACAGCACAGCTAGTGCCTGGAATAGATGAGAAACAGAATGGTGCCATGAGGATACATAATGTTGTGGGGGCATAAATAATTAATTTTTACATTTTTGCAAGAAATGACTATGCACGTCAGAGCACATTATTCATTTAATGGTACCTCAAAATATATATATATATTTACAGTCATGTTTACCTGTTTTATAGTTATATATACCTTTTTTTTTTAAACAAGACTTTCTGAAGTGCCGCATTTGAATTATGATTCCATGCAATTATAGAAGTTTATTGAACCGAAGATCACTTAGTAATTAGTAATTCAGAGCACAATATCGACATGGTCAGATTGACTGTCTTTGTGATGGAAATTGATTCCCATAAAAAGAGAGGCCCATAAAACAGCTTCCCTTAGTATTTATTATCATGAACTGTGTTCATGTTGATAATAAAAAGGTTATTTTAAAACAATATCAATACAGAATAATTGTATTGTGGTGTGTTTCCATGATTGCTTAATAATAATAATAATAATAATAATAATAATAATAATAAATAAATAAAATGCAACCCGACCTCACACATTACGTCAGAAATAAGAAATGCTAAACTTAAATTGGTCCATTCATTTGTAATCAAAAGTATCAGCTTGCAACCAAATCACCAACTGTGTCCCATTTAGGGCATTGTAATGCACAGTCTATAAACAAACACGGCTTGATTATCAAGTTTACATCTGCTTTCTTGATGCCAAACTGCTTTATGAACAGTATAATCAGCAAAAAAAACATAAACTTCTTTAAACCAAAAGGAAAAAGGGTTTTTTTTTTTTTTAAATAATTTACTTGAAATGGTTCCAGTAACAATAAAGTTGCTTAAAACCTCATTATGTCACACTTATTTACATTCAGTGTTGGGGAAAATACATAAATAAAAATCAGCTTTGTTTGGTCTGTTTTTGCACAGATGTACACCACACATTTGTCTTTAAAAGTTTTCCATCTCTGGCTGTTTTATTTTTTTTTTATTCTCTGGTAAATACCATTTATCATCTCAACGAGGATACACGAAAATATGCTAGGGTGTTCTTCTTATTCTTATTATTACTGACTTACATTTAAAGACTTTTTAAAGATGGCTTGAAAAAAAAATAAATAATAAATAATAATACAGAACTTAATTGCAGTTAATGGGGTTTTTTTCCGTTGAAATATATGTGTTTAACCCTAGGCCACAACATGTAAAGCCACATTCTAAAAACCCAGATTAACAGTTTAATTAGATGTGTACAAGTAGTTTTTTATTTTTAATAGATAATTCATACATTTTTGAGCAATGGTTTTCAATACCAGTAGATAATTAAGAGTCTGACAGCTTTGATTTTGTACAGTAACTACTTTATTAAGAATGCACTTGTTGGCACTCTCTCTCTCTCTCTCGCTCGCTCTCTCTCTCTCTCTTTATTATTTTACAATTTATAAACTACGTATAAAAGACCATAAATAAATGACATGTTACATGTACCTAAAATTCATTAAAAAAAAATGAATCTATGTCTAGCTCATATGCCATCCAAATACATCAAACAACAACGAGAACAAAAATAAATGTTAGGATTTCATAATAAACTAAATTAAAATGCATCGTATAGTACATTCTATTGTTTTTTCCACAGTCCTTGCATATTCCTATCAGGGCCTTTTAAGGGATCAAAAAAAAAACAGAAGCAATTTATTTTTATTTAATTGACTTTCAGGACACAGGCCTATGAAGAATGTGTGATCAAATAAAAATATTATAAAAACTATAATAATATAGGTCATGTTCGAAACAACAGACAACATTTGGTTTAACAGAAACAAAAATACTTTTTTCCCAGGTTCCTGCAGTCAGCCCATTTGAACACAGTTGTCCATCTACTGAGCTCTGCTTCTTGCTCTGGTGTAAATTAATTTCCAAGAAAAGCCTGTTTCATTACCTGGCTTCTCCGCCCTGAGGCAGGCTAACACTGGATTAAAGAATGTGGTCTTTAAGCTGTCCACAAAAACAGTTTACACACATTTCAATGAAGGTAATCTGAAGGCAGTTAAAGCACACTATGACACTGTATTTATCTGTACATCAAGCCTGTTGTCCTTGTGATTGTAATAATGGCACATACTGACTTGAGTACTGTACCTATAC
This sequence comes from Acipenser oxyrinchus oxyrinchus, assembly GCA_030684275.1. NCBI lineage: Eukaryota > Metazoa > Chordata > Actinopteri > Acipenseriformes > Acipenseridae > Acipenser > Acipenser oxyrinchus. The sequence continues at coordinate 3,736,023 of CM060262.1, forward strand.
AGCTTAAGTAACAGCTAACGTTTCAGGTTCTGTTTTCCAAATAAATAGACTTGATACATTAATAATACCTATAGCACTCTGAACACACCTGTCACACACAGATGCAGCAGTGACATGCAAAGAAAAGAAAAAAAATAATAATCTTAGGCGCGACTGCTGGGTTAGCTTTCTTTTATATTACATTCGTCTGGTGATTTCTTCAAGAACAGTTGCTGAACTTTGAATCTTTTTTTTTTTTTTTTTTTTTGAATTGAGGCTCTTTGGGGATTCTTGCAGCTAGCTTGCAAGCACAGTCCCTGGGATAAAGTGGAGCAGCGTCCTGTGGGAGTTAAAATGCTTTTTAATTCAACGTTGATTTCCTTTTTTTTCTGTATGGGGGGGAAAAAAAGGACTCTGACGCTGATGGGCTGAGGCAGTTGGGTTACCGTAGTTCTTCTGTAAGAAAAAAAAAAAAGATTCATTAGGGTCTAGTGAAGTCAAATTAATCATACAGCGTATAAACAATATGAAAAAGAAATAAAAACAAGGTTTGTAAAGCTCTGAACTCTGGCTAAAGAAATATTTCCCAACCTTATTTGAGGGAAAAACTTCAAGTAGCTAAATATTTCTGCTTATTTGGGAGTCTTTGAGCCACTTGTCCTTACTCCAGACATGCTGAGGCAATATATCTGGTGTGCAAATCTAAAATTAAACAGCTGAAAGGCTTAACAAACTCACCGATCCACAAAACACGCCACTTCTGTACTTAAAGGTAATTTTGGTTTTGCAATCAACACACTAATTCTCCCACTTAGATTCTGCAACACAGAGTTATGACTAAGGCAACAATTCTGCTATTTAGCTCACAAGCGTTAAACTTAGACTTAAGAAGCAACCCTGCCTCTAGTTAATTGTTCCAACGTTTTCCAAAGATGTGCACAGGCCCTGCAGACTACTGAGGAATTACTCCAGCAGTAAAATAAGACAATGGGCTTGAAAAGGTTGAATCAGATGAAGGGGACTGCAGTCATCACATTATTTTCTGTTTGTCTTCTCAAATTGTCACAACAGTTTAAGACTTTCATTTTTTGTTAGTTATTCCTGTATTCTGAGCCTGAATGAACCTGTCGTTTAGCAGTAGCCACTGTAATCCTTTCATGTAGTTTGCACAGTTGCATAGCTAATCTATTCACCACTGCCTTTCAGTGCAAAGTGAAGTTGTTTGTATAGTAATAAGTCCATTAAGCTAAAAAGACCTTTTCTCAAACTGTTTGTCTACCGTTTTGTTTAATAATTACTGAAGGTATAACACACCTTGCATTCTCATAATAATAATAATAATAATAATAATAATAATAATAATAATAATAATAATAATAATAATAATATGTCATTGCATTTCCAAAGAAATTTCAAGGATAGCTGTTAATAAGAAACACAATCAAATTAATAAAGTTTTTTTTTTTTTATTGATCATTTTAGAAAAGCAAAAAAAGTATTTGTATACACAGTGGAATGAATTAACCTGCAGGATATTCTAAAATAAATTATATTATCTCTTTATGCCTTTCATTTTTAAGAAATAATACAAAAACATATAAAAAAAAATTAACTGCATATTAACAAATTCATATACTGTACAGAAATAGTGACTGGACTATCATTTTACAGAATTAAATCCTTTTTATAATTGGTTTACTTTAACTAGAATATGAATAATTAATTTTAATTGAAAAGGCATTCCACTCTGTTGTATGAAAGTAAATGGAGATGCTAGATAAAAAAACAAAAACAAAAAAAACACTGGTTGAATATTTACAGACATCTAAAATTAAAATGTAATCTGTGTGCAAAGTTAACCTGCAAACTACATTGACAAACTTAGGGAATTGAAATACCTAGCTTGAAACACTATGGACTTGTTAGCAGCAATAGCACATATTTTCTATAGTGTCTGTATGGTGGTCTGCTGACACTGTTGAAAAGTGCAGCTTTTCAGAACATTAAAGCACTTTCTTTGGGATTATTCGGTAGGATGTGTGCTGTACTGCACAAAAAATATTTGTCACTTTTGTTTTTGACAAGCACCACCGCATATTATTATTCAAAAGTGGATTACAATTATTAAATAAGTCCCAAAATATACTTTTAAATAAATACAAGGGTGCATTATTATTACTGCTTCATTCATGACCGTTTGTGAACACATTCTTTTTACCAATCATTGTTAAAAAAATAATAATAATCACACATTCTCCCTTCCACTTTTTAACTATAGTTTAAACTATAGAAACTATTGTGCCAGGTGTGCTGGTGACACATCAATTAGGTTAAGAACTATATTATTTAAAAAAAAAAAACACACACACACATTATTTACAATATTCAATAATGCACCTATCTAAAGCTCACCTTTTAAGATTATGACACTGGTTGCGCTTTCAAATGTAAAAGGCAAGATGTTCCGACCAACATGCAACAGCCCCCTTGCAGGAATATTTAGCAGAATTTTCCAGGTGAAGAAAAGTTTTGTTGCAGAAGGCTAATCACAGGCAGAAACAGAACACAGTTTTTATAGTCTTGAGGTCTGGTCAATGGAACTCCAGACAGCTCTCTGAGTTCATTCAGCAAGGTTGTAGAGATATACAAAAAAAGCAGTTTCCAGTAGCCAAGGTAATCCAACACAGAAAGGTTCCACTGTAGGGAATTGGCAACTTACTTCAGGCCAGGTCTAAGACTTCTCAGAATATCCTGAGGAAATGCTTCATTCTAGCAAGCTGTACCTTTGTGGTTGATCCCACAAACATTATAGTGTTAAGAGTTTGGTGGTTCTACCGAACACAACGTATGGCAGCAAATCAGAAATAGATATCTACAAAAAAAAAAAAAAAAAAAAAAGGTTCATGGTGTTTCACCAAAGCACAACAACAATCTGACATGGATTACATGAATGATCTTCTGGCTTCCACCATTACGCTGCAGGCACTCCCAGCAAGACCCTTCAGTTCCATACTCCGTCCAAACATCAAGCAATGCCGCAGACAAAAATATCTTTATATCAAAGGGCAAGGATGAAGTCATAAAAGTGCCGTTTTTTCTTTTCTTTTTTTTTTTTTTAATTAAAGTGCATGGATGAGGTAAACTAATTTCTTTTTTTTTTTTATATAGAGTCTTGAGTTTATATAGTAGTGGCTCAGACAGGAACCATTCTGTCTTGCATTTGTTGCATCTGGGTCCTCATTCTCTGAACGCTGCTCAGGATCTTGTTCTGATGTGCAGCCGCTGCAATTCCGATTCTGTCAAGGTCGCTGGGAAACAGAACATACAAACTAAAATTAGATTCACGCGCCGTCAAAAGACTTAACTATGTTACGTTCCCGTTAAGACCAGAATTGAATGCTCCCCACTTGGCTTCAGCAATAATAAATAGGACTTAATTTCAGTTTCAACAATCTTCAACTAGACTGAACAGTGGGCTTGTTTACTTACTCTTGGTTCACGTGTACCACAGCTTCCAGAGTGGTATAGCCGGCAGCTGTGAAGTTATCTTTATATTTTTCCATCTTGATGGCCTGAAGCCAGTCACCTACAGTGCCCAATGAGGAGAATTCGGAACTGCTGGGGTCCAAAAGGGTGGTGTTAGGCCTGTGAACACAAAGCATAGTCTAGGTTAGTATAGGAATCTAGGATGGAGTGCAGTACACAGCAGCCATTACAATACACCCCGTATTATTTAATACGAATTTCACAGAATCAATAGAAAAAATAAAACGACTGATTAATTGACTCCTGGCATTTCAGCCCATAAACAAAGTGCTTAATATAGGGTTAAACAAAATAAGAATACAAGACACAAGAATGGCAAGATCATTTATTTTCCACCCTAAGGAAACTGTAAGTTAATAAACACAGCATAGCATATGTGCTACAAAGTAACTATTTACATACCGCAGAGGCAGTTTATTTAATTAGCCGAGCAAAAAAGCAGAAAGAAAGGTTTTCAGGGAACAATATGTTAACCACCTTAATGTACATGCTTGCACAAGTGAATTGAAGCAATCAAGCCCTTGAAAAAGGTATTTCATCTGCTCAAATAACATCTAATGCTACAGATTTGTTACTGCATGTTTTATTGATGGGGTTCCGGATCTGAAAGTAACGTTTCTAGGGTACTGACTCCCAACGCGAACGAACGCCCTTTACAATACATAATGTAACACACCATTAAATATTTAGAATTAGCACAGTTAGGTGAAATGTGGACAGACTGCTGGGGTTAAGGGATACGATTTCCTCCTCAATAATTTAACAAGCTATGGATTTATTTGCCAGCCCGCTGCTACGCAACAATTAAAATGGCACTTTGGAGGACGTGCAGGCAGTCTGGCTCGCTGTTACAATTACTTGTCTGTGGTGCAAATAGTCACACTGGGGCCTTTGTGAACCGTGTGTCATAAAAGGCTGTAAACCTACTGTGTGACAACAGCAGAGGAGATAGTCTCCCTCAGATGTTTTTACACTAAGGTACAGACATAATTAGCTTGCCCTTCTGGGCCTTTACACATTGTTGTTAGTTAAGTACAATTTCACAGTGTCTTCTTTTGCAGGGCCAAAATGTGAAACCCTGCTCCTTGAAGATTATTGTAACATCTATTAGATATTTTTTGGGGGGAACAAATTAACTCACTACAAAGGAGAAATGTTGAAACGATGATCTTATAGTTTCAAGCTATGCTGCAAATTGTATACAGATCCGTAATTCTACACAAAGCTAATATAATTCACATATTTAGTTTGATCTTATTTAGATACATAAACAAATGTGAATATGTATGCTTATTTATTTATTTCTTAGCAGACGCCCTTATCCAGGGCGCCAACGTATAATCAATTAAGATGCTTAGACATGAATAATCAAATACATAAATAAACTGTCTTCAGGAAGGGAATGAAACTGCTGAGTTTATAGATCCTTGGCTGGAGGTCCTCATCTGAATTCAGGGCCAGTACATGAAGCTCTGCAATCTGGTAAGGATCGAGGCATACGATTTTGTAAATACAGCAATTTACGGGCGTTCAGGCTTGCTTGTCACATCCAATCTACTCTCTAATGCATCACAGTTAGCAAACTGTCCTGACAGTGACCTTGTGTTCTCGGCTCCCGTCCTCTTCAGGCTGTTGGGGTTGCGGATCAGTTTGTCCAGCATGTTGACGATCTGTCCGAACTTGGGTCTGTCACTGCGTTCCTTCTGCCAGCAGTCGAGCATCAGCTGGTGCAGGGCGACAGGGCAGTCCATGGGGGGAGGCAAGCGGTAGCCTTCCTCAATCGCTTTAATTACCTTGAGAGGAAGAAGAATCGCGGTTAAGCTGCTGTGCACATCTCAGAGTAGAAGTAGAAATTAGACACATGGAATCTTATTGAAAAGACACAGTAATACAGTAATAAATGCAACTTTTTATTTTGTATGATATACAGTTTACAGTAACTAAAAGTTGTCTACGGCTACACACCACTGTGCCTCCTGGACAAAACAAAAAAATTGTTAAAAGGCCAACACACTTGTAATCATCTGGCACTAATTTTGCACTTAAGACGCACACAAAAAAAAAAAGTCATTTAAAACGTGTGAAAACGTACATCCTGATTGGACATATCCCAGTACGGCCTCTCTCCGTATGACATCACTTCCCACATGACGATTCCGTAGCTCCACACGTCGCTTGCTGAAGTGAACTTCCGATAGGCGATTGCTTCGGGGGCTGTCCACCTGATTGGGATTTTACCCCCCTGTAATTTAACACACACACATGCGTTATTTACCCATTAAAATAACATTCTTTGTGTATTGTTTCTGCAGGGCCAAGTAACTTAGGTTCATAGTCAGAAGGTTTCCAGCGATCTTACCCGAGTGGTGTAGGCTGCCTCTGGGTCATCTTCCAGCACTCTGGACATGCCAAAGTCTGACACTTTACACACTAAGTTGCTGTTAACCAGAATGTTCCTTGCAGCCAGATCCCGATGTACATAACTCATGTCACAGAGATATTTCATTCCGGAGGCTATTCCACGCAGGATTCCAACCAGCTGGATCACTGTAAACCTTCCATCGTTCTTCTATAGAACACACAAACACAACACTGGTTACAAAAGCTTATCTAAATAACCCATTCCACTGTGTATTCAGTCTTGTTTCTGGTTTTTTTCTGCATAGTTCTTGTAGCTTATGGTAAACGACTTATTTTTATATAGATTGTAGAAACTTAAGAGCATTCCCGTAATCAGCTTTCTTCGAGAGGAAATCGAATTAAAAATAAATAAATAAATAAAACTGACACCAGATACATTAGCTAGATGCCTGAGACCAGCTGCAGGGGAGCTATTTGAATCTATCATCAGTTTGATGGATGACTTACCCTGAGGAACGCATCCAAGGACCCGTTCTCCATGTATTCGGTTATGATCATTACAGGTTTACCTGGAGTTGGGAAAAGGAGACATAATTATATAGCACACAGTTCAGCTAATGAAATGAAAATGGGTGCTGCACTACATCACTCTTGCAAAGTCTAATTTCATTACAAAATGCCAAACTTGCGCCTCTGTAGGAGATGAATTATTAAAGAGCAAGTTTGCCTCCACCTGGCAGATTAACCCTTCAGTTATTTACTGGGATTTCTTTAAATCGGACCCAGTCCCAAAGGAATACACAATCCCCCTAATTGTTTTTCATGCACACTGAAATGGAACTCTGCAAATTCCAGTTTATATCCGTAAATGCGTCTTGTATTTGTAATTTCAGGAAGCCGCATTCAAACATGCATCCTGCTTCATCCACACCACATTATTAAACGTTACTACTTCGGAAAGCGAAAGTGTTTTTTTATTTTTAACACCAGATGGATGAGGCTTTATGTTCTCAATGTTTTTTCAGTCCCAGGCCATATTTTGGGACATGGAGTGTCTCTAGAAAGAAGCATTTCTGTAGGTTGTTTTATATATAATTACCACCATGAAAATAAAATAACTCAGAACAGCACTGGGAACAAATCCAGGAAAACTGTTCCTGCGGTAGCTTAATTAACCCCCCTCCAGCAAACGAAAACACTGTCAAGTAAATGAGGATAGGTAATTGGGTCTTTTCCCATTCTGCGGTATTGATATACAATTCCATTGCCTTGATCCAGCTTTGTTTGTATTCAAAGATGCTCGCAAAAGTTACTGGAGCGACAGTTCGAAATTAAGTTTGAAAATGCATGCCCCCTGCCCACAACATCTTATTTGCATTTTAATTTTTTGTTTACCGAATACGCCAATTTATCCGTGCTATCAAGAATCAGACATAGAGAGAAGTGATGAATGCCTTATTACCTGCCTGTGATTGGGAAAACGAACAGCTTGATGAACCAATGCCTATTACAGCAGAATGCTGCCTGCTGGGATGCACACAATGGCACACAATAGGTCAGCTCCCTCATATTGGAAATTTAAATGATCGTTTTAATTTAGCAGAAGCTACATTATGCAAATGACACAATCCATTTATCACCACCAACTCAAACGGCATTAAAAGTTGTGAGTGTAATGGGAAAGCCTCCCCTTTCCTCCTCAGCCGTTTTTAAAAGGAGTGTATTAAACATTATTAATAATGAAAAAGTACTGAATTTCCCTGTTTTAATATCATGCAGTTTTTTCTCCTCTTCTATTTGTGTTTTTCCCCCACACATCTGCCAGAGTCATCTTCAATAATTCATTATTATGATTGGGAGGAGCAGCCAGTGCTCTGAACAACATCTCTTGCACACTTCCCAGGCACATGTGAGGGCAAACACTGAGCTGGCAGATACCGCTTGCTGCTGGAAGCATCTCCTTCTTCGTTCCTGCTTACAACAGCGCTATTCTCTAAAAGCCACAACGCAGATAAAGATCAGAAGCCAGTACAAAGACAGGGATGAATTCGGTCACAATACACTGCACCGCTCCATCCATCTGCTTCACAGTCAACCCAGTATTTCATAGACTTTCACAGACGGCTTAGCACACACGCACACATATACACGCACTGCACTTGCATTGGGTATTAATTTCACAAGTTGCCTTGGAGATAGGATACCGCTTTAAACCCTATATTCATTTAAAGCTGACAACAAGATTAATGACTAGTACTACATACAGATTTCCACCTATTAGCTATCAATAGCTCTGCTCCATCTGTCGTTTCACAGGGAAAACGCTGCACATTTTGTTTCAAGTTGGCATCATAGCAAGCCCTGCGTTGGCTGCCAGAGTTCGACTTACATTTCGTTACAACTCCCTCCAGGTGGATAATGTTCGGGTGGTCAAACTGTCCCATGATGCTTGCCTCACTCAGGAAGTCCCGCCTCTGCTTATCGGTGTAGCCCGCCTTCAGGGTCTTGATAGCCACACAGATCTCTCTCTTGCCCGACATTTTTAGGCGGCCACTGCACACCTCTCCAAATTCTCCTGTTTAAAAAAATTAATAAAAATTCATCCAAAAAAATTCAGAAAAACTAACAAAAGAAAAGAATGCTCAGTTTTATTAACCGAAAATGTCACTTACCGACTCCAATTACTTTTTCAATCTTAATGCAGGAGGCGTCGATTTCTTTGGCAAACTCGCGGACAGCCTGGTTGGGGTCTTCGTAGGTAAAGGGATCGACATAAGTTCGGACACCTGCCAAGCAAATTTACATCAGAGTTAGACAACATGTTAAAAGGTGCACAGGTATTTTTCCTTGGGAAAATGCTACTCAAATCCAATCTTAGCGAGCCAATAGTTTCACAGCGTCAGAAGTACTTGGGGATCAGTCCCCATTCAGGTAATACTTCTACTAGGTCATTTTTCCTCCATGTCCATTCACTACAAACCTCTATGCTTTTGTTTATATATATATATATATATATATATATATATATATATATATATATATGTCAAAGTAATTCATCTTTTACCTTGGTGTAAATGTTTCTCTTCATCTGCGTCTTGCTTTGCCTTGCTGTACTTGCTGCGCCTGGTAATGGAAAACAACAAAAATAAATTATAAGACAAGAACATTACTAACAGAGAAAAGAAGCTGCTCAAGTCTGAAGGCACTGAAGAGACCGTCCCCTTTAACAGCAGACGTATGAAGCTGTGAACCTCATAATACTGAATAAGAACATGCCTCCTTACATTCCACTGAAAGTCTTTACAAGCCATTGTTGAAGCATATTGGTTGAAACCACACCTAGCATCCTTTATCTTTATAATTCCCAACTCTAGTCCACAGGGAGCATGAACAGCCCCGGCTTTATTTTGTTAGGGCTTATTAATATTCATTTGAATTCTGCATTGCATTTCACTGTACTTCTTAAATTATTACAAATCTCATGGAGGGTGATTTCTCAATATATGGTCAGGAGCTTTTTAATGTGTTACAGTACTAAGGTGTTCGCCCCTCAGCAATCTGAACGTTTTATTGGTCATGTGTAATCCCCTGCCCCTGATAAAAACAGTATGCAGATTTAAAAAAAGAATGCAGGGCCACCTGCTTTGTGAAAAGAAACACGCAGTTTACTGTTCAGACATTTAATTACAGTCTTAAGTGCTGCCCCTCTCCTGCCCTTTCTGACTGTCACCTGTTGACCCCCATGGGGCCTAAGGCAGCAGGACACTGCTGTGCCATATTACATGGGACAGAAAAAAACGCCTTCATCAGTTAGTCGTCGAGCACAGAGGAGTCCATTGAAATAGGTGGCATGGGGTCAAGAGGGAGTCACCTGTTGGAACCGTGGAAGCTCTTCTGAAGAAAGAGTTTTGAGTTCAGGTAATTAGGGAGGTGGATTTGGGGGTTGGGGGGCCTGGTAAGAATCTGTGAAACCCCAGGGATCAGGAAGGCCTGCAGGCCTCAAGGTGAGACACGGGGTTCTTTGTCTCTAAAAATCTCCTTTGCGACACCAGCAGGAGTTTGGAGAAATAACGCTTTGTTGTTGGAAGATTTAAATTATTCCCAGAATAAAGGTTGAGCGCACTCTGTCAAGCAAAGTCCAAAAATTGATTTTACTCATTTCAACTTTAGAGAACAAGACAATGATGTTTTGGTTGAAGATTCATGGTCTTGATTTCTAAAGTTGAAATGATTAAATACATTTCTGGACTTTGTTTGAGAGTGCAGTCAACCTTTATTTCATGAATATTTCAGTTCTTTGGACTACGCACCTCACCAGTTGTTGATGAGTGCTACACCTTTTTGTGATTAAGGAAGCCTTAAAATAGAACCAATGGGGCTGTGTTGCACACCTAAAGCTCTCTGTGGGTGTATACACTTGGAAATGCATCAAGGGTAATTGGCAACATCAAATAAAATAATAAACTGCTGCTAAAGAAGGTTTCCAAGGTAACTATGATGACAAGGTCATAGCTTAACTTACCGTTTATTATTATTTTTTGCTTAAATAAAACAAAAACATTAATGCAGTTTCAATTTATTTATTTCCTTTTTTTTACCAGAAGAAATGTCTTCTGAACTAGATAAGGCTGTCTCGGTTTAATTTATTGTCTTCTCGAGATTCTGTACCCAATCTATTTTATAAGAGCAAAAAGAAAAAATTGAAAACCAAGCGTATCCCAGCAGATTTGTTAAGATATATGCATGGGGCGTGGATTTATGTGGAACTCAGCAGTGGATCTATGCAAACAGTGCCTGTTCCCTGGCAAATGAAGAATTGTGAGAAGCTGTATAAGCAAGTAAAAAATAGTTCAGATAGCTACCTTATAAATCAGATATCTAAAATAAAGATACCACTGCCCTTCACTGGAGATACCTCAGAACCAATACAACCTAAACATGTTTCCATTTAGTACACTTACTACTGACCTGTGTGACCACATTAAATATAACTGGCTAGAATCCTTTGATCACAGTACTCTCAGATCCGCTGGGATCTGCATTCCAGTAACCTGACTTTACCTTTTCCTGTAAAATATACTTATTTTTTTAATTTTGTTTATACATATCGGCAATGCTATTTTCTGTAAAACACAGGAATTCCCATGTGATTGCTTTTGCAGTACAAGCCTGCACAGAAGGCTGTCACTCAGTGATGCCGCTCAATACTAAACAGGGCAGACATTGTTTGAGAGCTGCCGAGAGCTCAGTTTAATAGACTTTTCTGCAGCAAGCCCTTGTGTCCGCCCCTTCAGAGCTATCTCTGCGTTCAAGATTCACCTAAATGCAATTTAAACATGAAGATAACTAAACCAAAATCCCCAGTATGCCTGCCAGAGGAGCTCTCCTCAGCTACCTGGCTCCCAGCCAGCTCAGCCCTGACAGGTTTATGGCTAATCCTTAAGAACAATCAATACGAGGCCAAGAGGTTGACATGTCATTTTCTAAAAAGTGATCCATGAAGGTCCAATCAGCAGGCCACGTTTATTGCCCCTTCAGAGCAGATTTTATTTATAGATTGGTGTGCGCGAGTGCTGGGTGCAGAGGAAAACTCACGCGGTGCACCTCAGCTCTTAAAGATGGCGAGCCGTAATTAAAATTCCAGCATATCTGGCTATCAGTCTTGTCTTATATAATAAAGCTATCAGTGGAGACGGATGAAGTATTAAGTTATCAAGTTTGACACTGCTATTTCCTTTTACAGTCGTTTTTAATAAAGCTTGTCTCACTGTATTACATGCAGATTCTTCAGGGAAGTGTAAAGACTGAGGAATTGCGATAAGTCAGTATAAATTTGTGATTGTAAAAACTCACAAACAATACATTGTTCTTCAGATTACATGGAAGAATCTACATAAATTGTATTTTTTTAATGTATAGCTGTGGCCAAAAGTTTTGCATCACCTATAGCAGGGGTGGCCAATCCTAGACCTGGAGAGCTGCATGGTCTTCTGGTTTTCGTTCCACTCGAATTCTCAATTACTTAATTGAACCATTTGTCTTCTTAATTGGTCAACACTAACATATTTCCTAGGTCTTTGGCCATTGATGATTTAAAGAGACCCAGAAAACCTGCAGGATTGTGGCTCTCCAGGACCAGGATTGGACAAAATTAACTAATTTTGCTTCATAAAGTCGAATGAAACCTTACATTAACATATTGATACAATACCGCTTTGTAGTTTTTCATGTACTTTACAGAAAACTGGCAAAAACGGAAAAATTTCAAAATCTAACATTAAATACTGTACTACTATTATGGCTTGCGGTAGACTTTTGGAGTTTCTTTGATTGCATGATGTTAAATAAAATATCTAAATTATATTCATACAGGTGTTTTTTGTTTTTTTTATCATTATGTCTCAATCCTAAAATTCTAGGTGATGCAAAATGTTTAGCCAGAGCTGCATTTTAGCACAGGGATGGCTTCAATAAGCAGTGATTAGATTTATTGGGTTGAACTGGTCAGTGTCCTCTGTTTGGCACTGTAACATTGCTGGCATTAACAAGAGATTATAGCAAGGCTTCTCAAACTCAGTCCTGGGGACCCCCTGTGTCTGTTGGTTTTCATTTCAACCAAGCTCTCAATTACTTAACTATGCACTTAATTAAACTGATAATTTGCTTAATTTACTTGTTTTCAGCTCTCACACAGTTGCAGATTTCAAGTTAGTTGTAACATTTGATAAGTAACTTGAACTGCAACTGTTTAAGAGCTGAAAACAAGTAAAAAGGTCTAATTAAGCAAACTATTAGTTCAATTAAAGGTCTATAAGTAACTGAGAGCTCGGTTGGAATGAAAACCAGCAGACACAGGGGGTCCCCAGGACTGAGTTTGAGAAGCCTTGCATTAAAGCATTAGATGAAGCCTCCTGTTGTAGTGCATTTGAAATCCCTTCCCAGTTTTACCTGCTTAAGGCTCTCCGCAAAGGTGTGGTAAACAAAATGCTGAGAACCAAGCAAGTTTTGTAGCAGGGATGCTCATGGACATGACAATTAATCACTCTGCTCTGTTTACATTCCACCAAAAGGCTGTGAACAGAGGAGCTGTCACCCCTTACACAGTGTGGCACTGTAGACAGAGGCCCCTGGAGAACCGCAGACCGACTGGAGGAAGAACTGAATCAATGAAAGAACAGGCTATTTTGATGCTAACACTCTCTTTTTCATGCAAATCCAAGATTTACTTCGGTGGGGGAAAGTTTCCTCCTCCTTCTCCTCCCAAACGCGTGAGAAGGAAATAACCTTGACTATAAGCCAATAAAGGAGATGAGAGTTGAGGCCTACCTTCTGCTGATGACAAAGGCTGCAATGAGGATGATCACCAGGACCGCGCTTCCAGCCACTGAGACCAGCAGCACTGTGGGGCTGGCACCATCCCCTACGATAGCAGAGGGAACTGGAAGAGACCAAACGAGGAGAAGCAAGGGTTACACCGTGCCTTTTCAAGCATACAGACCACCATTAGGAGCACTAAAGTACTATAGTGGTTCGGCTGTTTTTACTCATTTTTGGTTACTTACCCGAGTTTGTCATGAGCTCAAAAGGTGTGCTGAAGTCCCCGTAGCCAGCGGCTGTTCTGGCGCGCACGTGGAACACGATGAGGTCAGGGGTTGAGGCCTTTGATGTCGGTGTTCCGAGCTGAGGTCTTTATGATCCGGTAGCTTCGCTCATTCTGGTCCTTGAAAGGGAAAGACAGTGGAGGATCAGGTAGAAGTTGGGCCAAGGTATATCCAGTTGGCAAACTTTGCTGCTTGTTTTCATTAGTTTTGTGTTAACATTTCCACTGCAAATCTCTCGGGACCTGAATACTGAAAATAATTACCTAGATGCCACAAACCATTGAAGCTGCCCCGGGGAGCCTTACCTTTTCATAGTACTTGACTTCATATTCCAGGATGACCCCGTTCAGTCTCTCGGGCTCCTGCCAGATGAGGGACACTGTGTGTCTTGTGATACTTTTAGCCTGAATGGAGGTGACAGGAGAAGGAGCTGCAAAAGATACCAGAAAAGAAGCCTCATCAGTCCCGCCATTTCTTTTTACTTTGACTTACAATTTGTCACACAAAGCACGGGAGATGTTTGAGCCCCCAGTCTGTTACTGTTATTTTAAGACCACAACATTACAAGCATAACATCAAACAAGCCAATTCCATAATTGATCATGAAACACTGCCTTTCAACAAGAAAGTCAGGCTAATGATGGGGGCCCACGCTTTTTCTGCATGTATGTCACTACTTTAAACGGAGCTACTGTTTTGCAGAAAGTCTGTCATTGATTTCTGAGTTGGCTGTCTGTCCCTTGGCTATACAGCTGCCTCTGTGTGGATAACTTGAGTTGCTATCTTAGTTATTGATGTGGATATCGGATCAACAAAAGAACAAGGGGGTGTTATGTTTTGAACATGTACCGCAGCTTCATTAAACTCTAAATGTTATCTATGCCATTTACTCTTTTTAGATACAGTGCAAGACGGTCCTTAGTTATAATCAGACCAGTTTTAAAAAGCCTATAGATAGTGTCCTATGAGACCTGGATTATAATGAACAACAACTTCTGGGTCTTTAAAAATTTTTTTTAAAAATCAATAACCGCCAGTAAATGTCTTTTATGCACATTACAGTGCTCAGTCTGCCTCCTAATACAGAGGAACTGCAACATTTTAAACTTCCACCATACAGCTAGAATTAAAGCAATTTAATTTCAAAGTGACGCTATTATTAAAACATTCTAAGTTTATTCTAGGCTGAAATGTGTCACTCCCCTGATCTGCTTTTAGGACTGTGCTCCCTGCAGTTATTAACAAAGCCTCATCCTGCCTCTCACTTCCTGAACAACCTGCAATTAAACACCTTGTAAAGATTTATTAAGCACCCCCACCAAGAAACTTGCAGGCTCCACAGACAAGCCAGCCTGCATTGTGGACCTCCAGGCCAGTGCCGCGAAGCCGCTTCTCAAGGGGTGCTGAACCAGAACAGTTTGCAGAGGAATCACTGACAGTGACAAGGGTTTCATTAAACCAGGTTAAACTGAGAAAACCACAGGGAGTAAACAGACACAATTAGGGACGACCAGAGGTGAAATGCGTTCTGGAACACAGAGAAACACCAGCCCCTGGCAGCACCTTCTCTCACTCCCTCTCACTTCTTATACAGTTTTACTCTTGAACGGTGACTAAAGGTAATCATGAGAAGCGAAGGCAGATTCTGTACAGGAAACAACAGTTCCACTGTTTTGAGAAAATGCATTGGACAACTAGTAAAAAAAAAAAAAAAAATGAATTGCCACCTTCTGTAAGCTCAAGAGATGGTTGTACTTTAATAATAACATGAAGTGTGCTGACAATAAAATAGCTGTTGTCCTTGAAATATCTTGTAGGGATCCTATCTATTTATTTAACATTATCTGATGCACATCTTTTTTTCATCAGATAGTGTGCCATCATTCTTTCCAGTTATGATTTACATTTGGATTTATGTATAACAGAAACCTGCACTTATTCCCTACACCCTTGAAATATAACATTGTGCTACACGTCTGCGGGCAGTCATAAACCCGCTCAACAAAAGCAGGTTTTGTCAGATGCCAGTGAGGATTCCCGATGTTAGGTTTGGGTTTTACATTCCTCAGAACAGCCTGCACTCCACTTAAACACAGCCTGTTTTGTTCCTGCTCGCTCGCTAAGAAGTGAATCTAACGGCAGCTTTTTTTTTTAGTTTTTTCTCTAAGTTTATACGATGATACTTCCAGCCTGTGCCACAGAAATATGCCAGTCATCTGCGTACATTTCCTTCAGATCGCGATTGTTGACTTAAGGTAAACAGGAAAACAAGTCTGTTTCAATTTGAGAGCCAGTCCACAATGACAGATGTTCGATACACACACCAGTCCTGGCCACTGCATATAAAAGGGCTAAGTTACACTAAGTTAATTGGAGCAAACCATTAAGCAAGGAACTGAGGTTTTAGCACAAGTGAACGCATTCATAATAAGAAGATATTAAAAACATGTATTTAAAGCAGACCTTTTTGAAGTAGGATAGTCTTCTTATAAATGCCATACCAAGGTTCTCTAATAATAAAACAGACTAAAAATATGAAATGTGGCTTTGTCTGACTTTATAACTGTATTAAACAAACAGGCCACAAATTAAACAAATTAAACAAATAGTTCCTCAGCTCAATCATGTCATAACAAATCAGCAAATAAAATGAATCTGAAAAGCTCAGGGGATTGAAGATAATACAGGACTTCTTCCTGAGTGAAGCACTCATGTTTCACCATCAGGAATAATGTGAGGCTGTCCTACTTTAAAACAAATGGTTAAATATTTGCGTTTTTCAGGTGTGCCTTTAATGGGCACTTAAAAGTGTTTATACTTTTACAAAGAGAAATTTGACTATGATGTGGCATTTTATTGAGACCTTAATTAAATTCTGGAAAAAAATACCTGTTTTCTAAAACAAACAGATTATTGCAATTTTAAGTAATATCAAAACGTTTTTTAAATATATAAATAAGTCTGCAAATCTTTCTGGTCTTAAAATGAACAAATAGTCCAACAAAACTTGAAACCGAGCACAGAGATGTGCAAGGCAAAAAGAATGAGCAGTGCCATGCATAAATTGACAATTACAATGCCAGAAATGGGATGCAAAGAAACTCGAAACTCGAGTCCCATATGCGCTTTGTTCCAGTGATTCAAAAGCCAGACAATTGTGACAGTGTGTTTTCACTATAGCTAGTTTACCATGGCAAGCTACCATCTAAAGTGCAAATGATACGGCAAATGGAGTCAAAGGCATTTGATATATATATACACACACACACACACACACACACACACACACACACACACACACACACACACACACACACTTCATGCGTGAGAAGGAATTTGAACATTTAGAGTAGAAGAAAAATGTATACCGGTTTCTCCATCACCAATATCTCCAAACATAATCTAGCAGTAAAAATGCAGTGTCAGCATTACAGTCTAGTTTCTAACTGAAATAAGTTAGATAAATTGTAAATAATGAAAAGTAAGCCGCAAATTCTTTAGCATACGCTACTGTACAACCATTACCTAATGTAAGCCGAAAACTAAAAGTTACAGGGGGAATTAATGATTTTTTTAAAACAAAATTATACTTGTGGATAAGAAAGTCCATATCAATTGGTAATTTAATGGTATATTTCGTGTCATGACAGCCAATAAAATGTTTTATTCTCCGTTCGAGGGAATTTTCTGTTTTTCCCCATTTTATTCCACAGGCTCTTTTTTTTCACTGAGTATATTAAGCAGGTTTGGTTACCAAACCAGTGTGATAAAATTGTTCTCACTGGAATGCGTCCCAGGGGAACAGTAATGCAGAGGGTTTCTTTTTGGAACAAGTCCAATGAAAGCATTGAAGCAAACCCTGGACTTCAGTCTTTGGTGTGTGTCTTTTGTAGAGTGGAGTTCTCTCTTTTTGATTGGAGGGGCATCTTGCCGTGGCATCTAGACTAAAGGGGGAAGGAAAACTGTCTAAACAGTGTCTGACTGGGCTTGGAAAGGGATCTGCCAAAGCCTTTCAGCTTCAGGATGCCCGTTTGATTGCAGCGCAGGTGAATACCAAGCAGGCCTAGGGTCAATCAGAATTATAATTACAACCACAGCTACAGCAGAATGGTTTGCTGAAGTTGCAATTGAAATTACAATGCTATTTTGTTCAATCACATGCTGCAGTAATTACAATTACTTTTACACTAAAAAGTAACCTAAACAACTCCAAACGCTCACATGTTTACTCTATTTATTCTAAATAACCAAGCAATAATCACAGGTATAAATACATACAATATAACTTTTTTTTTCAAACAATTAATACCAAACAATTAATTACGAATTGCACAATTACAACTGTATTTGCCCCCAGGTCTGACATTAAGCAGGAGCAAACTGTATGGATATTTGTGAGGGTAGGAAATGATTTCAGATGGTTTCAGACCAGTTTCCACTGAGGAAGGACGACAAGAATGCAAGGGAGGAAAACTGAACCCTATTGATGTTTATACATCTTTGTCTTTGCCTATTCCACTCCTCCCATGTTAAGCAGTTCAAATGTGTGCCGTTTATGAGCAATACTACCGTTACTGATAGTGTCTGGTGTGGCAATATGAAAGGTGAGGTCTGGAATGTTAAACAGATGGGAAAAGCCAGTCCGACTGTCCCTGCGTTTAATTCATAAGTGAGTGGCTTGCTTTTTCATTTCGCCAAAAATTGTTTAGACACTACAGAGGCACCAGATTGCGCCATTTGTATTTCTAAGACTCACCCGTGACTAACACAAAAGCACACGCTGTTCTCTGATTAAATTCAACAGTCATTTCAATAAATCTACAAGCAGTGAGCCTTTTTCTGATATATAGCCCACACCTTACACTGTACACTAATACATGAGTGTAAACATAATCTCAATGCGGCACTAGGTAGGAACAATGTACCACAGGTGAGAAATAAAAACAAATGCTGTCTCTACATAAACCTTGGAGCAGGGACTGGTGGCTAGGACGACTTGCATTCTTACAGTAATTGTTTCGAATGTCTGACCTCTTTCAAAAGGACTCCCAGTCAGGGAGTGGGCAACTTCTCTGTTTAAGCTGTAAGCAAAGCTTGTGTCCCCAGGCCATGGCTCATAAAAATAAAATAAAACACATTTACAGCCCGCCGCTCTTCAAAGAAGGAAATTACTTCACTACAGTTTTTATAGGCTTGGGGTTTGTTAGGGAATGTGTGATTTATGAAAGAGATTGTTCATGGTACAGTGTTGATTTTCCACCATGCTCCCCACTGCCCGTATAGTTGTAACCTTATCTCTGATCAAGGTATTTTGGAAATGTGGCTCTAAAACGTGAAGCAGATTGACTGGTGTGTCTTTTGAAATGCTGATGATGTAAGAAAAGACGATAAATTGCTCCGTTAAGATAAAGATTCGAATGGGGAAAACCAAGTTGTCTTGGAAGAAGAAAAATGTTTTAAAAAATAATCAACCCATATATAGTTTCCAGCTTTCTTAACTACCGTACTATTACCCCTGTCCTGTTATCCCAATTCCATTTGATGGTCTGTTTCATGCAAAAAAAAAAGCAAAGATGATCGAATTTCAGAGCAAAGTCATTATGAAGGAGACATTTTAAAGAAATGCAATGGGGATTATGAGAACAAGGCCCTTTTTACAATTGCATTTGTTTTTCTTCCTAACCCCTCCCCCCCATCCCCTCATCTTGTCTCCCAAGCAGAAGCACAAACAATGAGCTGCCCCCCAGCAATACAAATGAAGCCCCGCAAAAAAGGGCTGGAGCACTGGGCAGCAGCTCCTGAGGTCTGGGGTTCTCTCAGGCTCAGAGCTGCATATGCATCATGGGACAGGCTGGGCATTGTTCAACACACTTTGGATTTCTAGTCTGCAATTACCTTGCTCTCTCTTTGGAATTAAACACTTATTGGAATTACAAAGTCGACCGCATTTTTTTGTATCTGTTCTGGAATGGATTTCACTTGAATCTAATTTAGCATCCTCCGTTATCTGTATAAAGAGAGATATTTTGTTTTCAGCTTTTCAGACGACAGAAATCCAAAAAGTGTACCGTTAGCATCAATATAAGGTCTAATGCGTGGGACCCGATTGAAAATAAAACTGTATTACCAGAATACTACTTCAGAAGCACCAGGATACAGCTGACTGTAAAAATAATAAAAAAAAAAAAAACAACAACAAAAAACGCAGTACGTAATAACTGTTTGCATGGAATAAGGCTAAGTCCAGGGGCCTAACATGAAGCATTAGAACAGAACTTGCTTACGCTGATAACAGTGATCACACTTAATTGTTCCCCTGTATTAGGTCTTAACCTGTCTGCTGTGACTCACCTGCTTGGTTGGTTGTCACGGTGACGGACACGGCCTGGTCGCTGCTGGGGCTCTGCTTGGAGACTCCGTTCACGGCCCAAACCTCGAAGGTGTAGTTGGTGTGGGCCTGGAGGTCGGTGATGGACACCTTGGTGCTCTTCAGGCTGAGCTGCTGGGGGCTGAAGTGCAGGCCGCTCCCGCACGGCCGGCAGCGGGACAGGTCCACACCGCAGCGCTTGCACACCACGTTGTAGGTGATGTCATGACGGCCGCCCGTGTACTGAGGCGCGCTCCACTCCAGGTTCACGGAGGTCTCGTTCACGTTGGAGATTAGGTTCTGAGGGGAGGAAGGGGGCCCTGGCAAAGATAAACACAGAAGAACAGGGGAAGTTATTAACATACATACATGGCTGTCTCCGCATGGGGAAATATAACAGCTGCAAACTAAGTTAATTAGCAGATATGCAGTGGTTATGTTTTGTTGAGGCCCTTAAGGTATTCCCAAGCCAGAAATATTGCAATAAGAAATGTAAACTCTTGTGTA
This sequence comes from Acipenser oxyrinchus oxyrinchus, assembly GCA_030684275.1. NCBI lineage: Eukaryota > Metazoa > Chordata > Actinopteri > Acipenseriformes > Acipenseridae > Acipenser > Acipenser oxyrinchus. The sequence continues at coordinate 3,756,384 of CM060262.1, forward strand.
TGAGAAGTGATGAATGTTGTTCCTGTTTTGTTCAGGCTATACAGGGTAAAGGTATAGATAGAACAGCCACATGATGCTGTTCATGTTGGGAGGGAACGCCTCTGAACAATTAAAGGCATTAAGGGCGACAGGGGTAGGGGCTTTCTAGAATTAACTGCTAAAGGGCTAATTTTGTTGGAGGGTATTAATACACTTTCTCAGACTTTGTGTCCACTTTGTTCACATGGGGGAAAAAAGAAGCCCTGCAAGAATTCCCCTGCACTGAAGCAGAAGTCAGTAATTAGTATGTGGGACAAGGCAGTGTCTAAACAAGGGGCTGATGAAGCAGAAAACTGGGAGAGCAGATGCAAAAAGGACTAAGGGAACGAACGACACAGAGAAAGATCTGGTCCCAGCACTGAGGGGAGAGGTGCAGAGGAGTCGCCTAATGGAAGAACGACGGAAGAAGACAAACAATGGCACTTTCATTTTCTTTCCTGAAGCTCATTAAATAGGTGATGTTGTTAACACTGAAGAACCCAGAATACTATTTTACTAAATAATTATTAATTAACGATTGGCCACAGAGATTTTATCAATGAATGACCCCCTCAGCTTGCTTTGAACTGGTACACAAGTTATATACACAGTGCAAAGAGCGACGTGGTGCTTGTGTAATAAAGTGTGCCTCTTTCTTTTTGATGGCTGCGTATGTGGCTGACACTAATTGCTGGCTCTGCTAAGACCTTGAAATGGCTCTAGCAGAGCAAGAGGCTGCCCAGCACAAACCCTGCTATTAAGGTCATATTAGTTGTTAATTGTTAAGTTGCACTGGAATTCCTGTTCATTTGCCAGTTTGTGATGCCAAGTTCACCCAGCCTTCAAATGCAGCAGGCATTTAGTTCCAGACATCCAGTGGAAGAGACGTTTCTTGTGTGTTCTTTCTTTATTATCAGACCGCTACTTAAAACTGATTGAACAGGAGGCTCACCAGAGCAGGTACAAATAATGTGGCAAAAAAATTAAAAGGCTTAGGAAAGAGCTGTTTGAATGAATCTTTCATCATGCTATACCCACTGACCTGAAAAAAGGAGGCAACATTTGAATTGTGAAGACGCAACGTAATTAACCTTGAAGGAAGTTAAGGACGGCACTGCTTTTGAAATCTGCACTGGAATTTTTCACAACTGACACTGAAGCTGGGATTCCCTTTCTTCTGAGCATTCAGCGCAACAAAATTTCATCATAGTTCATTACAATGATGAGGAAAGAAGCTTTCAAAGCAACAGGTCAGGGGAAAAGAACCCAAAGGTCAACATTGCTCTGGATTTGGTGGACGAGTTGTTTCCTATAGAGTAAAGTGACAAAATGGTATTTATTTTTTATAAACGTAATGGGAAGGAGAAAGTCACGGTCTTTCTGTAACTTGTGGGCTCATTCGATTTTGTCTCTAAAAACAGGTTTCGTTTTGGCAATCTAACGTGCTCACCTGCTTGCGAAACCCCAGCATCCAAAGTCAAGTCAAACTACAGTTTCCTACGCTGCTACTAAGTTGGTTCAGTCTTGCTTACGAATTCCTGAAGAGAAAAATTTGATTTTACAACCCACTGAAGCAGAGTCTATCTTTGACCAGAGGAATGAATCTTTGATGCAGTGTTTTATTTCTTCATTAGCGCGCTGTCACACTGAGTGATTACTAAAGGCAACCTAGAATGAGAATTTAGAAGTTAAAGAGAGAGTAATGAACAGGAACGCACACCTGATTATCACGGTTGTAAGCACAAAGGGAATTAAAAACAGTCACCTGGTGTCAGGAAGCAGTACCAGCGCCGCTCTGGTGGCAGCGACAAGCATAGCAGACATTCACATACAGCAAACAGAAATTAAATAGAAAAAATACTTTTTTAATTGTACAACTTACTGGTGCAAGGCATAGAAGCAGGGTCGGTTTCAGCTCTGAAGTACCCTTTATCGCAAGTGCAAGACGTAGATCCTTCACGGACAGAGTAGCTATGCTGAGGACACTTGGAGCAGCCGGCATCAGTCGAAAGGGCTCTGTAATAACCGACTTTACAAGCTAGCAGGCAAGAAAGAAATAAAGAAAGAAAGAATTATGCATTATTTATACAGCTTGAATTTATACATCGGGACATGTTCCTGAACTCAAAGGGAGGAGGTAAACAGTAAATTGCGAAGGCTGCTCTGATGGGCTTTTTTAAACAAACTGTGTATGCTGAATATTTTTACGGTTCATGTTAAATTGCTCCTGTGACACAGTTATTATTCAATAGGAAATCTACAACTCAAACATTAGTGTGGGAGTACCGGGAATGTCTATCTCAGCCAAGATTTGATTGCTTACCATTTTATTATTAGGCTAAAATGATAATCCCAGGAATGTTGTTATCAGGAAATGCAACATACTGGACAACATATACATCTTTATTACATCCTCACACAACTAGTCATTCAATATATATATATATATATATATATATATATATATATATATATATATATATATATATATATATATATATATATATATATATATATATATATATATAGTTAAGCTGCACTGGAATTCCTGTTCATTTGCCAGTTTGTGATGCCAAGTTCATATATATATATATATATATATATATATATATATATATATATATATATATATATATATATATACAGTACTGTGCAAAAGTTTTAGGCAGGTGTGAAAAAATGCTGTAAAGTAAGAATGCTTTCAAAAATAGACATGTTAATAGTTTATATTTATCAATTAACAAAATGCAAAGTGAGTGAACAGAAGAAAAATCTACATCAAATCAATATTTGGTGTGACCACCCTTGCCTTCAAAACAGCATCAATTCTTCTAGGTACACTTGCACAGTTTTGAAGGAACTCAGCAGGTAGGTTGGCCCAAACATCTTGGAGAACTAACCACAGTTCTTCTGTGGATTTAGGCAGCCTCAGTTGCTTCTCTCTCTTCATGTAATCCCAGACAGACTCGATGATGTTGAGATCAGGGCTCTGTGGGGCCATACCATCACTTCAGGACTCCTTGTTCTTCTTTCACGCTGAAGATAGTTCTTAATGACTTTCGCTGTATGTTTGGGGTCGTTGTCATGCTGCAGAATAAATTTGGGGCCAATCAGATGCCTCCCTGATGGTATTGCATGATGGATAAGTATCTGCCTGTACTTCTCAGCATTGAGGAGACCATTAATTCTGACCAAATCCCCAACTCCATTTGCAGAAATGCAGCCCCAAACTTGCAAGGAACCTCCACCATGCTTCACTGTTGCCTGCAGACACTCATTAGTGTGCCGCTCTCCAGCCCTTGGCGAACAAACTGTCTTCTGCTACAGCCAAATATTTCAAATTTTGACTCATCAGTCCAGAGCACCTGCTGCCATTTTTCTGCACCCCAGTTCCTGTGTTTTCGTGCATAATTGAGTCGCTTGGCCTTGTTTCCACGTCGGAGGTATGGCTTTTTGGCGTAAGTCTTCCATGAAGGCCACTTCTGACCAGACTTCTCCGAACAGTAGATGGCTGTACCAGGGTCCCACTGTTTTCTGCCAATTCTGAGCTGATGGCACTGCTGGACATCTTCGATTGCGAAGGAAGTAAGCATGATGTGTCTTTCATCTGCTGCAGTAAGTTTCCTTGGCCGACCACTGCGTCTCGGTCCTCAACGTTGCCCGTTTCTTTGTGCTTCTTCAAAGAGCTTGGACAGCACATCTGGAAACCCCTGTCTGCCTTGAAATTTCTGCCTGGGAGAGACCTTGCTGATGCAGTATAACTACCTTGTGTCTTGTTGCTGTGCTCAGTCTTGCCATGGTGTATGACTTTTGACAGTAAACTGTCTTCAACAACCTCACCTTGTTAGCTGAGTTTGGCTGTTCCTCACCCAGTTTTATTCCTCCTACACAGCTGTTTCTGTTTCAGTTAATGATTGTGTTTCAACCTACATATTGAATTGATGATCATTAGCACCTGTTTGGTATAATTGTTTAATCATACACCTGACTATATGCCTACAAAATCCCTGACTTTGTGCAAGTGTACCTAGAAGAATTGATGCTGTTTTGAAGGCAAAGGGTGGTCATTAAGTATTAAATAAAATAGTTTCATTTATTTGTTTTCAGTACTATTAAGTTGTAACATGAATGACACACTTATGACTTCAGATATTTCGATAGCCCATAATTAAATTAGGGTTAAAATTTCAAGGTGTTTTTTTTTTTGGCTTAAATGCTACAGCCTTCTGGTGGTTTTTCTTTTCTTAGTTTTTTTCACCCAGCTAGGAAGAAAGGCAAAGTGAGGGAAAAATCTGTCCTCTGCAGTTCAGAAGAAGAAGAAAAAAAGTAGCCAGACCCAGAGTGTAAACAAACAGCCAGTTGAGTAAGATCTGTCTGTCAAGCGGCACAATCGCAGGAAGTATAGCTGCACGGCCTGCCAAACATGGATATCTCTGATGTCTGCGATGCAAGGGCTGAGGTTTAAGATTTTAGGGTGGAATAAAAATATCAAAAAACACTCTTGCTAATTTTCTGAAACTGAACACTGTATAAATAATGATCCTAGATTCAGTAAATTATGACTTGTCAAAAGCTGTTGGAACTTCATTCAGATATTGGAGCTTGCAGATCAGCGAATGCAGGGCTGCCAACACAACAGCATAGCTTAATGCTATCATTATGACCAGCATACAATGCTCAATGAAAAACATATGTATAGGTCTATACAGGGCTTTATGGTGGAACTACCATTTTCTGAGCTCTTGATATTATATTACAGGGACATTTTGTTTTTTGAATTTTTTTCAATGGAACGTGAAAGCAAATCCTGAATGCACTGCAAACAATAAAAAAAGAGTATTCAAAAGCTACAGAGCCCTTCTTTTTATTGGATGCAGTGGACCAGACTTTAGGTTTGAGCTAATACTGCTACGCCTGTAAGAGGATTAACCCAAATGTGTAACACCAACTACAAGTTGGCTTCCTTGGGTCTTCTCAATAACCTTCTTAAAGTTATGACCGCAAACTCATTTTCCTCGGTTTACCCACGGCTATAAGAGTTTAAGCTTTTTTTTTTTTTGCTTTATAATCTCCTCCTAGGCTTTCAACAATAAAAAAAGTAGAGATTACCCCCCCACCCCCCGACAATAAAAAAAAGAAAATGTATTCTAAATATACTGGGCTGTGACCTTTGTGGGGGTGTCTTTATTGTGCCAAACAGTCCCTCACTGTTTCGATAAGGAGATCTGTGTGCAAGTTAATTGTGGTCTCTGATTGTCCAGGCAGACCCCTTTGATTATCTATCTGTCCCACAGTATGAAGCATTCGGAGGAGCTGTGGGATTGTACAGCTGTTCATGGGTCTAAAATGTTCAGCCAGGCTTAATAATGGTCCAGCTGTCCCAGTGGCAAGTACTTTTGACCAAAAACATCGTTCCCCCTGGTCCCTCTTGTCATGAATACAACAGGCCCACCAGTGGCCACCCTAATACCTGTGAGACAATGCCTTCACGGGTCATTGGCAATGTAAGAACAAATGCTTTTTAATGGAAGTGTGAGGAAGGGGCTGATTCTGCACTGAACTGATGATTTCCTTTGAAAATTAAGCCATTCTGGCTGGGCGTAATTACTTTCTTCTTTAATGCTATTCAGGGCAATTAATCCAACCCTCTTTGGCAACAAAAGGGACAATGTATTTTTTTTTAAGCTTTGTTAATAAATTTCCCAAAATGTATTGCCTTTTGGGTGACATTTGGAGGAAAAAAAAAAAATTCTTCACGTCTGGCAAAGATTACTACCTCCAAGAGGCATTTTGCAAAGCCTTTCAAAACTTTTCCCCCTGAAATTCATTAAATAAATAATCAAATACTCTTTTCTTTATGTCCGTTTTGAGAAAAGAAAACGTGCCAATTTATCAGACTTAATTTCCTGACTAAAAAATGAATTCTCTTGTGTGTGAATACAAACACACACACACACACACACACACACACATCAGTCCAACAATCGCGTACAGTCACATACAGTGCTCGCACAGAAACCTGTATTATAAAAAATGTTTATGTGAAACTACTAGGACCGTCAATGGATTGTTTGACACTTAATGAGCTTTTTTCCTTTTGTATATATACATCTGATACATGTACTCCTCTCTAAGCTGGCAAAAGAAATGGCGAAAACCATGATCTCCATCTCAAAGCCCCAGTGAGGCAGCCCAGGATTATCCCTGATCTCCTGAATCTTAACAGATCTTTAAAAAAAAAAACCATTAAATTAAGATGAAGGCTCCGATAGGCCACAGTAGCTGCCAACAAAGACTGATTCTGTTTTATCTTAAGGAAAAATATGAAGCTACTGGGCGCTTTCTAGTGAAATGTAATAAATATATAAATAAATATATACATATAAACATGCCTGTAATCTGTTTATAAGACAATGCTATCGATGCATATACACAAGTGTAACATGAGCATGATATCTGCAAGGGTGGGTGGTCTGGACAGTAAAAGCATATTTCTGGGAAAACCTGTAACTAATGTGGTTCAGGTTGATTCATCTGTCAGGTTTGTAGTGACAGCAATGCCGGCAAGCTGTGGGGAATCCAGTGTAGGTTATGATGGTTTTACTTATTATCCACTTTCAAAGGAAAATAAATAAATAAATAAATAAATAAACACTTCAAACGCCAAATTGAGATGTGAGATCAAGGCCAAATGAGAGTAGTCAAATGAACCAAATGACTCCTGACATCATCTGGCACACCAAATGACTCTTGACATCATCTGGCACACCAAATGACTCCTGATGTCAATAATAATAATAATAATAATAATAATAATAATAATAATAATAATAATAATAATAAGCCTCTTTATGTTTATGTTTCATGGATTATTAATGAGCTTGCGAAGAACCCCAAGTATTAAATATAGATTTCCTCAAATTGTTTCGGCTAAATGATACACCTAGGTGAGGGCATGAATGTTCTTCTTTTACAGTATTTGCACAGGAGTAGGCAGATTAATCCAGAGCTAAGACAATAGACAGCAAATACAGTTAACAATCAGTCCCAAGAGAGGTTTATTCGGTGTATCGGCCTAGTTGTTGAGGTCAATATAAAAAAAAAAGTTAGACTTGAAGATTATCCATTTATATCAAATGGTACATCTTTATATTTTTAAATAAAAATAAATACATAAATAAAACTGCAACCATGTAACCATACTCACTTCCCACTGTGCGAGGTACTAGACCTATTGATACTATCAACATCTCAAAATGATTCAAGGACAGTTTTCAATAGAGATCTGAACTGGTCTTAAATAATGAGCTGCTGCTGATGAAGGCGACTCTCGTGGTCTGGTATTAAATTGGAATCAGTTGCATAAGAATGCCCCTTGTCCAATAAGAATAGAGGAATAGTCTGTTACTATGGGGTCATCTTCTCCTATCAAGGGCTGCCTCTTAAAGTAAACTGGTTCTTCCTTTCTCTGAGATACAATTAGTGATTCATAAGAGCTCAGTTATAATACGACATGGCACTCATGGCTGCCTGCAAAAGGTAGGTGACAAAAAAGCACTTCTCTGCCTTTCCTTTTTGTAAGAATAAACCACCAACTGGTTCCAAGTGCCTGTGCCAGTGTTGAAATTAAGTAACACGAAATCTGCATTTATCATCCTCTAGATGCCATCTAGAATTAAAATGTATTTAAAAAAAAAAAAGAAAACCACAGCTGCCCGTAAGCAGAGAAGAATCCAGAATTTTCTGTTATCGTTGGTGCCAATGAAACTATAATGTTCCCATTCACACGTATTCACGGTTGTTCCCATCCTGAATGGGTAATATTTAAATTTAATTGACTGTAACTATTAACACAGTGATACCACAAAGATTGCTATTGTCCCCTTGAAAGGTTGGCACTGGGGAGCGTTGCGGTATCAGTAGCAGGGCTAAACTTACATGCCATAAAACAAACAGAATGATCTTTGTGTTTTAATGTGTTATTCTGGGGGGGGCAGAGTATTCCAGCCTTGCATCAGTGCCAAGTTCACAGGGCGGTGCCCGTTACCTGCTTTCAACCAACAGGGCCGCAGGTAGCACTTTCAACAAGCTTTTGTAACTGGACAGGGGCCGCTCAAGAAATGAGTGAATTATGAAAACAATGGTGACGGAGCTCAGTATCCTGCATGGGAGATTCTGCATGAAATCAAGGGGGATGCAAGATTCCATTCCCAGTGAGGTCCTCCTAGTCTAACCACAACTGCCACAGCTGGCTTTTCAAACTATGCATAACAATAGCTTTGTTGTACCTGTTTACAATACAAGCCCCTCTTATCTCTGGGCTTGAATAGAAATCTGGTGTTCATTCTGATAAGACTAGGCCACCTATTCAACACATGCAAAACATATCGGCCTCCGTCAAAACTTGTAGCTGCTGTGATCAGCAGATTATCCTAAAGTTAGCAAGCATACCTTTCCCTGATCTGAAGTGGGTGGCTTTGAGCAGGTGAGCTTACTCGGGGGGGATGAGTGGGGGTCGATGTTGCAAGGCATAGATCACTGCAGGAATTTGGAAGCAAGCGAACCAAGAAGAGCTATTCATCTGCTACACTTTCTAAAACCTTTTCAGAAAAACTAGCAGGGCATATCTGAATGGTTTGCACTTGCTTCTTAATGTAGACAAATTTCAACTAGCGCCTTCCATCAGTGTACTTTTTTTACCAAATGATTTATACATTTTAAAAACACACCCATCGCTATAAGATCTTTTCACGAGCTATTCCTTCAATATCTTAAAAGACCACACTGGCTGCAAAGACATCAACTGAGCAAAAGCCTCCATAAAATTGAAGTGTCGCTTCGGTGAGCTAACAAAGGCTTGCCATAAAAATGAGCAATAATTAGAAAGGAATGCTGGAGAAGTTGGCGATCTCCCACGCAATTCTTCATGTTTGTGGATTGCAGGACATGTGCGACAGTGATGCAAAACATCTTGCATAGGCTAGTGCCCTCCAATGAAGGACCTGATTTGCATCTTAAACAGCAGTTAAACCTCTTTGATGCACACATTCACACACACACACATAAATACACCTCAGCTTTAATTTTTCTTTAGCAGTTCACCAACTGGAAGGGATTAAAGATATTATTCTCCTTAGCACCACAGTTAAAGTAATCTGGAGCTATACTTGTATTGTGAGTAAAGAGATCTACCCATTTGATAAGGGAAGGGAAAAGGAAGGGCAATGTTCAGGAACTGAGTGTCTCCTCCCCCAACACACACAGGACCTGCAGATACCTATCCATGCCAATGCTCTTGTTCATTTACTGTGTGCAATAATGACTCAGACTCTACATGGAATGCAGGCTGCAACTGTAAAGTCAGCAGTATTATATATGAGATACTGGTCCCTGTTTTTAACTGTGCTGATAAAATGATAATCACCCTTTATACAATTACAACCATTTCCTATCTACTCTTCAGTTACTTTGTATTTCCTTTTATATTGTAATGTCCCTTTTATTTGAGTCGAAAAAGCCCTCTTTGTGCAATAAGTATGTAATTCTACTGTTTATCTACTGTATATCATTGACAGTTTAAAGGAAATCCGGTTATTGTACTCTGACCGGTGACGTCTCCATGCTGCGACAATACTGTGTTTTACATTACTCATCTTTAAAAGCCCTGAGATCATCCATCTGAATGAAAATAAAATCCCACTGAAACTGTGTCAGCTGTTAGGCCAAATTGCTGTCATTAACCCCTGCTCTACCCTGCTTGAACCTGAAATACAGTATGATGGTTAATGGCTTTCAGTTACAACGAGCTGCAAAGCATATCTTACAACAGTAATAATAATAATAATAATAATAATAATAATAATAATAATAATAATAATATAGACACAAAACACAATTTTCAAGGTTGTATAGCCACACAGCACAAATGTCTAACTTATGTAGGTTACAGAAATGCATCACACATGGATTTGTTTTTCTTAGCTAAATGACCTCTTGGTTAAATTTACTAGGAAATATTTAGTCATTGGTTTTCAAATTACCAGCTCTATTCAAATCAACGGTGGGAAAATGTAAAGATGGACAGGTTCAACTTGTACATCAATGTAATGTAATGAGTGCTTTGACACGGGAAACCACTATATATTGATTTCTCTTAAAGTGGGGTTATGACTTACAAGGCAATTGTTGTATAAGGATACCCTGGTTAGCGTCCTCCTCTAACCTCCTTCATCATCTCTACAAGATCAAATGCCTTCTTTGAAAAGCTGTTGGATTTGTATTCATAAGCCGTACTTCACTTTCAGTAAAGTGATGGGCTAGTTGTTAATTGGAAATTCCGAGGATTTGGGATGAATGAGCTCATTCTTCGATGATCTGATGCTCTTTAAGCAATGAAAAAAAAAAATTAAATAAAAGACAATCTTAGCACAGTTGTCTTGATGTCTACAAATGAAACAGATTCTGGCATTTCTAAGCCTTACTTTATTTTGGACATAATGCCAAGATTAACTCAAGAAACATGGCTTGCATAACAATAGATAAAGGATTCAATATTATAAAGCTTAATTGCTCTCCAGCTGAATTAATTGCAAATTAGACCTTCAACTGCAATAGTGCATTTCACATTTAGCACTGTGCAAACTGTTTAAGTAATTGCTTTACCCCACCAGATAAAGTTCAACGCCATAAGCCAGAAATAATTGTCTGTATATCATATTTACTGAAGTAAGTTATGCAGCCTGTCTGAGCAAGGTCCCTCTGATTAAAGTCTTTTCTTATTAAAATGTGCATCCAGTTGAAACGTTAGCTGATCAGATTAGTTTTCTTTTTTCTTTCTTTTTCTATAAATTGGGAGTCTGATTTACACCAAAGCCTTTGATTCTTTGGGGATTTCGCTGTGTAAAAGACCACCTACAGCCTATTCGGATTTAGTCAGCTCTGAAAATCAAGACAGATGAAACAGAGCCACTTGTTAACTAGTTTGCAATCAGTGCATACTGTAAATAAAGTAATGGTCTGCAGATAGGGTTCTAATGCAAATGGGCTTCTCTTTGTGTTCATGAAATCATTGCAAAAGTAGACAACAGGTGCCTTTAAAATGGAAAAATGAATACAGGTGCATTTGTCTTCCATGGAATTACAGTTGAAATAAAAAATAAATGTTTCCTTAATCTTGTTTTCTGCATGCATATCCCAAGGGAAATGGCAAGAGAATAAATCTGGGAAGAAGACAAAGTATATAACAGAACAACATTTCTAGCAAGCTGACGTTGCTGTTGTTTTTTGTTTTTGATTTTTCTGTTCCTAGGTTTACATTCATATAATGTTTTTTCCTCCCATCCTAATCATGTCCATAAGCAAAAGGACGATCCTGTCCTTTTGTGGCTGTCGTTTCCTTTTAAGTCATTTCCGGATGAACTACTCCAGCCTTTCCTTGGATTAGCACTTTGCAGCTAGATCAAGCTGTCTGTGTAGCGCACAGCTATTGACAATATCTTTCTGCTCATTGGCACAGCTGTCAGAACCTTCCTGGAGCTCGCAAACCAACTAAAACCAGCATACAGCAAGAGTATTGATTCAGGGCTTTTGACATGCTAATTTGCTTAGTGACTGCTTTAATCACTCTCTCAGTCTGGCTTCAAAGGATAGCCCTTTTCAAAGTGGGAATGTAGTTATTTTTTTTTTCCCCCCCGACAGTAGAGTGCACTGATTCACAGAGCAGGCAGAACTCAAGACATCAACTTCAGCAGCAGATACTACATGGAGCACATTCAATTAGAAAAATGAGAATGAAGACCCGGGAGAAATGAAAACCGACAGGTTACTTTCTTCAGGAGTAGGGCTATTGTCACAGTTTGACAGGGAAAGTAATTGTTAAATGTGCACCGTTGACAGAAAAAAAAAATCTATTGTTATTGATGGGTTGAGTTTAGTGTATTAGTAAGACATTCAACTGTGGTAAACCAATTAAGGGAAAGGTTAGTTAGGAATCCCTGTAGATACTAGGAAAAGAAGTAGAGATCGCTACAGCCGAACAACCTAAAAATAGCTCTGCGCTTTTCTGGCAGTCAACCCAAAGCATAACATATCCGCAGTTAAACATATTGGTCACACTCTAAAACAGGCGTCTGCTCATGATGAATGAATGTCAGAGGGAGAGTTTAATGTGAAAAGTGTGGAATACCATGATTGATGCTTGGTATTAATTCAATAGGACATCTCCTGTTCCCTCAAGTGTAGTTACATTTGAGTTACTAACAGACATTAGAATGTGTGAGGTACAGACATTCCCACTTCTGGGCACATTCAAATCCCCTAAAATGGCACAGATTTTAGAAAGTTCCAAGCTGATTTCAGATGGCAGTTAAGGGTGCAGAGGTATACTAAATATGTTTTTGTTTTACGCAGAACTCTTGGTTTAACAAAGTATTCATAATTTCCAATGCAAACCCAGTTTTTGCTAACTATATTTAAAATAAAGCTTAAGAAAGTTAACTTGGTATATTAACTCTGGTACACTGTTTAGATATTTTCTTTTGCTGTTGTCGTTGTTTCTGGCTCTTCGCCTAAATCACACTTAGGGGCAATTATCTATTTGAAGAGGCGTGTAGATTAGTGACTCAAAACCCAGATGAAGCAATACCAATTAATTACTGACATTAACATTCATTATACAATCTGCACTACAGCAATAATAATCTGATTATTCAATTCAATTTCATAGGCACTTTCTTCTAATTGACAATCTCCTGATCATTGTTCGAAGTAGCTGCTGTGACATTGAAAGTACAAGAAGACATACTGGAACTGGTCTGGTAGGTGCAGCCATTTATATAAATATTACCAGCAGGTCCGACTCATTTTTCAAATGCAGTCGGTGTTGCTGCCATTGGGGGCTCACTGTAACCTTCTTGGGTACACCCACAGGCTTTAGAATCACCATAATGGGAAATAAACCAGTTTTCCGTTAACCCTCTGATCTCCGAGGAGTGAGCCAGACTAAGAACCATCGGAGCCACACGAGAACGAGACAAATGCTGAACAGCTGGGGGGACCTCCCGTCAAAGCAACCCTTGCCACTTGAGTGGACAGCTTCTGGGGAGAAAGCAGCGGAAGCAGGTTAAAAGGCAGTGGACCCGGAACGTAAAGGATATATGAAGAAAATGAGAAAGGGGCCTGGAAATATCTCCCTAAATGTCTCCCTTCTGCTCAGTGATACATTTCTCACATCCTGGCAGCTCAGTGCTTTTTCAAGGAACAAGACGAAATATCCTGCATTAGAAAGACTTGGATGGTTAAAGCTCTGACGACATCCCAGATATGAAATGTATTATTTATTTTTTTTATAAAAGGGGTTCCTTTATAGGGTCTATAGTTGTACCCTAGCTTTCCATTTGCTATAATGACCATTTGTCCAAAGCTGTAATTATGGTTAACCACACCATTTGCTTTCATGAGGCCAACAACGAACAGGAGGGCCTAGTGTAGGGGATACGAAGGTGTATGATTTATACCCAACACAGACAAATGGGATGAAATGGTACATTTAAATAAACAGCTACAGCGTATCGTGCAGACACAAAATAAATAACAAAATTCCAGCAATACAGGCAAATCCCATATGCAGGAAAAAAATATGGAGCATATTTTCTGAATTTATTTATTGAATTGCTATATAAAATACAGAGTGAAATGCAACCAGATTAAATCGCAGTCTGGCTTTATCTAATTCTCCTGCCCTGTTCTTCTGAAAGGTCATAAACATACAGTATGCATAACTTTCCTGTCAATTCCACAAACATAGCAATCCATCAAAAACTGACTTGGATGAATGCTGTCACAATTCTGTCAGCGCCGCTCAGGATGCAACTGGTCTGAGACAGGAAAACAGGTGTGTGAACGCAAAATGCAACATGAACATACATTCAAACTCTACTTTGGGGACTGTGGCAGTCGCTGGCAATGAGATGCAGCCCGAAATATGCATCTCTTAAACAAAGCAGCTTAATCAGACCAGAATAAATTTGCATGAAATCCAAATCACCAGTCTGCACAAATAAAAGAGAATGGGGGCTGCGGTTTCCAAAGGAAGCTTGTATCTTCATTGTGAAAGTGGATAGGGGCGTGCTAGTTTGAATGCAGGTTTATACAGCAGATGCAAATGAGGAATCTGCTCGGAACGAAGGGCAAAACTTTTCCAGACAGCTGACAATCCCCATTCAGAGGGAGAGAGTCTCATAACCAGCAACAGAGGGATCGTGATGGGAATCAACACACTCTGTTCCCATGGAGCTACAACACGGTTTGAATATTCATAACAAGGCACATTTTGGCAACGGGCGACCATTGTTTCAGAGTAATAAAGGATGGGATTTCACCTGCTCACCGAAAACAAAAAAACAGCACTTGAGTGTGTGTATATATATATATATATATATATATATATATATATATATATATATATATATATATATATATATAATTTATCAAGGTATATTTAATGTGGCACCTGGCTATTTGTAATATAATAATCGCCAAATTGTTTTGCTGTTTTGCATTAGTCGTCTTGATTTAAATAGATAAACTTGCCGGGAATTAATTCTAAATAAACCTATCAGCAGATTATACAGACGTATACAACAAAACATATTAATCTGGCAAATAATGTTTAATGCATGTCACTACATTGCCCCATACAGAGACAGACACTCCACAGATACTGATATGGGTATGAATCTGTCAGTCTGGGTGTGGTATGTTTGTGAACGCATTGATTGCCCTGCATTGCTTCTAAAAGCCATGAAACCGTTGTTCTTAATGATCCATTCACAGCTGCTTTGATTCTGTAATGGTTTGTGAGCATTAAGTGTGAAATTATTTTCCTGCACTGTATATAATATTTTCAAGGATCCTGGACCTGGGTGCCCTGGTTAATTACATTGGATTCTTCCTTTCAAGCTCAAAGGACCATCAGCTCTACAGTCTTCATAAAACTTTGGGCATCAAAAAAGCATAATAGCAGGGAACCTTAATTAAACTCTATTCTCCTCTGATAAAAATGAATGGCTCTCCTCGGTGATCACAGTCATGCTTCAAAGCACAGAAGATAAAAGCAATCACATCATTCAAGTGATTATTTCATAGGGAAGTGGTTATCAAAAAACAAAAAAGGTAGAGGAGAAACTCCAAATATGAAAGGACTATGGAAACTATGTCTGTTTAAACATTGTTTTAACCGGCTCTGTGCCGCACTCCAAAAACAAACACCACTTATATGTTGATGATGTCTGTTACAACATCTTGTACTGGAAGGTCTAAAAGTAACTCCAGACTGGCAGTTAAGGTCATACACATCTAGCAAACCGTTTCTTTGACTCTTAACAAACTGCTCAATAGGTTTTGAAAACTCTTCAGTGACTCATTAGATTTTGTTAAGGGACACCATTTTTTGTGGGGTTGGGGGGGGCCACTTTGGGTGCAGCTGCCTTGGACAATGGCGTCTGCCACCTCGAACAAGCTGACATGCCTCCCAATTCTTTGCAGCCATTAACACGTCCCGCTGGAGGTGACAACTGCAAAAGGAAGTGCGGTTCTGTACCCTGCGGTCCCAGAGACCCCAGCAGATGACCAGCGCTGGAGCAGGGAACAGAAACTCCTCCCCTAGCAGCTCCTGTCTCTCCAGCCAGCCCAGCCTTTGTCAAACCTTGAGATCTTAATCAATCTTCACTCTGACCTCCTCTGACAGGAGGAAGATGGATGAGGATGTGGGGCACCTTTGACCTTCTCCCGTATTTGTGCCGCTAGGTTTCTCCTATGGCCAAACAATAGGGGTGGGACCTATTGATAACGGCTGGAGCCCAGGTCAGTGTTGTTTCAATAGGCTTTGCAGGGACTGGGGCTCCCCGTTGTGATGTCTTGTCACTTCCAGCACATTGAAAGTGAACTGCACTATTTGCCAAGCCTCTCAAGTAGTTGCATATGGAAATATTAAAATAGATAATCATTGCTTTTCAGGCTGGGACAAAAACAACCTTTAACCCCCTAAGCACACATCGCTGAGAGCTCTGGATATGGTTTGATTTAACACAGCAGTGTTTAAGATTATATTGCAGGTCACTCAGGCTATTTCTCATTATGAGTTTTAAATGAACTGGCAAAATATGAGAGAATTAAATGACAAACCTTGACGTTTTCTATGGTTCTGTATAATGAGACAATGTTTGATGCACACTGTAGTTGCTTTTTAAAAGCCATTGAGCAATGTGCTGAGCCCAATACATGTTTATTATCCCTATCTCTGTAGAGAAAGGTAAAAGATAAAGCAATGCTATGAACAGTACAAACAGAAACCTGTTTTAAACATCTCAGATAAGGAGAAATTCTTGCAGAGACTTACAATAGAGTTAATGCTGCTTAGTAAAACAGTGCATTCCAGTTCATGACACAAACTCAAATGTAGAAAGTAACCAAGCTTTGCTGGTATTTTTGTCCCCTTTAGATTAGAATCCCATTCAATCTCCATTTGAAAAGAGCTTCTGTCTCCATAACTTACAACCTCACTCGAAGTTCCCTTTGAGAAAATGCAGTAAAAAATAAAAAATAGGATCGACCTGGCCAGTGAGACACACTGGGATTGGCTGGTGACGTTCGAGAACACATTCTTGAGATGTACTCTGAAGCTGTCCTGCCATCTGTACTGTAGGAATAGCTCACCAGCAACAAAATACTAACGACCCTTTTTGAATTACAAGGTATTTGTCATGCAATTAGTTTACCAAGATTGGACACCCCCCAAAGAAAGAACGATGTGTTCGAGGTCCCATTATCAGCCAACACTGAACCCCAAGGAACACGAACCAGTGCAATAAAACAAATTGATTACAAGCTTTCACCCTAATAATACCACAATGCCATAATCAGGCTAGGAGTGGAGATGTTACAGATACTTTAAGGCAATTAGTTGAAGCAATAAGTATATGCTTGAAAAGTTGACAAAACTTTACAATTCACTGTGAAAAGAACCTTTACCATGAAGAAACACATTTCCCTTCGTCAGAGGAATTCCCTGTGTTTCGAACTAAAATTGTATTTCCAAGCATACAATGTAACTTTAACTTAGGCCATTAGCGGTAAACAACATTTTCTTACAATTGTCTTATTGATTTTCTAAATCACATCAGTATTATATTACTTGCAACTGACAGAAAGGCTATAAGACTTAAAAAAAAGCTTTTTTTCTGTAACTTAATGTGGAATCTGTAAATTACAGGCTAATTGCATTTCTGAAATACAGCATTTAATTTTTGAATGCAGCTGAATGATACAGAGATATCAGTAGACCACTTATTTGTTTTAAATTCAGAATTAAAACAACAAAACAAAAAATCATTATATGGTTTAAATCTAGATCAAGAGTACATTGTAGCTGTTATATGGGCATTCTTTCTCACCTTACATAAGTGTTCCAGCCCCTCAGACTAGTAATGTCTTTAACAAACACAGCAACTGATTAAAACACCATAGGTACAGAGAACTCTGCACTTTGCATGGTTTTGCATCCATTTTTTTTTAATTAACTAAAACCAGACAATAGGTGTCAGCCTACTGCTGCTTGTTGTAAGTTAGTGTTTGTTCTGTCAGGATTAGGCAAGCTTAGCACAAGCAACCTGGAGCTGTGTGAATTGTTCATTACCCTCCGCTGTCTCATTGTCCCATCCCAAAGGGGCAACTAATTAATGGGCTTTAGTCTATTTAGCCTCATCACAGATTCAATTATATGCAGCCTTCAAACAAATAAAAAACAAACAAATAAAGAAATCAATAATTGGCCAGTGACAAACCCACCTTGGCACTCTCCGTTGCGTTCCTCGTACCCAGGGTTGCACAGGCAGTTACCGATGGGCACCAGCCACTCCCCGTCCGCGCCGCAGTACATTTTCGGTACGTCTTTCTCCTCGGAGTTGTTGACACAGGAGCCCCGCACTTCCACCAGCGATGACGTGTCTGCCCCCGTGATGGTGTCGGGGAACTGCGCCAGGTTGCGCACAGTCAGGGGGCACTTCTTATAAAACACACGCACCGACACCAGAGCGATGCAAGCCCCCACGTCCTGAAACGCCAAGTAAAAACCCTTCCTGGTCAACGGCCCCACGCCCCGCACCTCCGTGTTCAGCTTCATGATCCGATCCCCGATGTCCACCTGTGTGAAGCTCTCGTCGGCCGCGATGGTGTCAATCTTCCCAAACTGGTTCTCCCGGATGTAGCGTTCTTTATCATTGTTAGACTCGTAGTAGTAAAGGTTGAATGTCTCTTTGCATGTCCCGGTGACACCAGGCAGGCTGTTGCAGTCCCGGAGCGTGAACTTTATTTCGATATACACTCGCTGGGCTCCCCCGCGGGGGATCCAATCAGTCCGCAGCCAATTGTTTTGACTCTGTTCCATCACATTGCATACCTGGTACGTGCGAATAGGTATGTTTTTCTCATCCATAATGCTTACTTCCTCCCACTGAAAACCAATAAACATAGGCTAGGTGTTAGAAGGGCAGAATGACGAATAACAATACCAAGAACCTAATAACGGCCTTGTGTAAAACAGGCACAAGCCTGTGAACTTGTGTATTCAGAGGGCTTTAACTTTGGTGTGCTTGTGTTACTGAGAACCCTTGCACTTTGCTTTGTTTACTTTTTTTTTAAACTAATGCATAATGGATGCACCCACTCATTCATTCTAGGGTAGTTAGCAATTGCCCTGATTTGCTGAATTCTGGTGTCAAGCAAACAACATCTTGGTGTAGGGAATATAAAAATCAATACCTAGGGAGAATAAACTCTAGTAACTCATTTATCAGAGTAAAACACAGCATCTTGTTAGCAAGTAGCAAAGGTTCCTCTAATTCAAAGCTGTTTGAAAGGTTATTCCCTGTCGGAGAAGTGCCAGCAACTGCAATCTGTCATGTCCATCTCAAAGCCTCTCAGAATAGTATCACGATCAGTAAACATTTAAACCAAGGGGCCCTGTTGTCTTATTCACACCAAATTGCTAAATAAACTAGCAAGCTAAGTATTATATAACAATTAACCCCCAAAAAAAAAAAAAAAGGTGCAAAGGGGAAGTTTGTATTGTGTGTGATTTTTTTTGTGTGTGTGTTTCAATTTAAAAAAAGAGAACGACTGCATTGGAATGAAGAAAGAACAACCTTTTGAAGCCAAGCATTGCAGACAGACTATGTACTGTTAAATTAAAAAATAGTGCTCACT